>CANXME010001961.1:542500-1140000 GCA_948144175.1 Closterium sp. NIES-65 | reverse complement strand
TTGTTGGTTCTCCTTTTCCTTCACCCTCTCCCTCCCCCTCTCCCTCCCCCTCCTCCTCCCCCTCTCCCTCCCCCTCTCCCTCCCCCTCTCCCTCCCCCTCTCCCTCTCCCTCTCTCTTTCCCTCTCCCTCTCCCTCCCCCCCTCCCTCCCCCTCTCCCTCTCCCTCTCCCTCTCCCTCTCCCGCCCCCGCCCCCGCCCCCTCCCCCTCTCTCCCTCTCCCTCTCCCTCTCCCTCTCCCGCCCCCTCCCCCTCTCTCCCTCTCCCTCTCCTCTCCCTCTCCCGCCACCTCTTCTCCACCATGTGCGTCTACCAGGGAGGAGGCAGCATGTGGCGAGGCGGATCTCATACGGCTGGCCCTGGCACAGAAGAAGGCGCAGATGCGGTGTTGGCATGCTCGCAATGCTTCTCCACTGCTTCTCCACTCCACCTCTCCTTCTCTTATCCTTCTCCGTCTCCATGTGTGCGCTTGCTTGGCAGGGAAGAGGCGGCGTGTGACGAGGCGGAGTTGACACCGCTGGCACTGGCACAGAAGAAGATGCAGACGCAGCTCATGCAGCAACACGTCAGTGCACCACCACAAGCAGCATCCTCATGCCCATGCCCATGCCCATGCTCATGCACTGATCCTTACAACAGATCCCCACTCCCCCCCCCCCAGCAACTGTCTCAGCGCAGCATGTGCGCACACTACCACCAGTGGGCGAGCAGAGGGCGCTCCTGCAGTCACTGCAGGGCAGCATGCAGCATGCACAGGAGCACACACAATCACATATGCACACATGCACACATACACCCACACATGCGCCTACCCCTTCCCCCCCTCCTTTTTTGATTCACCTCCCCTGCTCCTACCCCTTCCGAGAAACCAAGTTAGCAACCCATTTCCAACCTCTCCAACCCACTCTTTCTCCTCCCTCGTTCCGCTCCCCCCCATCTCCCCCACAACTTTCCAGCAACTGACGGTGCTGCAGCATGTGCGCATGTTGCCTGTGGATGAGCAGAGGGCGTTCCTGCAGTCGGTGCAGGGCAGTGTGCAGCAGGCACAGGAGCAGCGCGCACAGGGGAAGGAGAGGCCTCTGGTTCAGAGAGACGTGTGGGAGACGCTGCTGCAGCAATGGCAGAGGCAGTTCAACCAAACGTGCTGATTGGTCGGTTAAGTTCGGTGTTGGTCGGAGAGGATCTAGGATAGGCATAGTCTTTCTTTCCGTATGTGAGGTGTGTGGCTTGGATTTCGAGTGCTGGTTAAACTACGGCACTGTAGTGTTTTTTTCCCGTGTTTCTGCTCCTGGGGTTGGGAGAAAGGTAGAAGGGGTTGGGGGGGGGGGGGGGGGGAAAGGGGGGGGGGGAGGGGGAGGCTGGGGGATGGAGGGTAGGAATGAACTTTCTCTAATGATTGAAGGCTGATATGAAATTCTGCAAAAGAATCGTTGGCGAAACCTACAACCACCTTTCGTACAGGCAAATTAGCGCACGCTACTGAATTCCTCGAAAAACGGCGAACTCGTTGTTCAGGTTACCCAGCATGCACTCGCGTTGACGATTCGATCACGTTCACGACATGAATGTTACATTTCACCTGCATTGGGGGTTTCGGGTTTAAGCTGATACACATGAAAACTCGAACGTCATTTGCAATTTGCATTCCTTGCATTGCCATTTCACAGAAAGGCCAAATGAATTTGATGGGAGTGAGAGAAGATGGAGTGAGAAAGGGCGCGAAGCGAATCTTAGTGAGATAGAGCGAGGTGGAGGTCGCATGTAGTCGTCTTAGTAGTTTAACCTCGGGCAATATATTACTTCGCAAGCGTCATGGAGGCATCTCTGCTCGCGACTGGGACCCGCTCGCCGCGTCTCGCGTCGCACGCTCCTGCCGGAACTGCAGCTGCAACTACCGCTGCTGCTGCTGCTGCCAGCTGGCATGGCACCGCGGCGCGGTGCGGGGTCGCGGGGCGCGTTTGCGTAGGATGGCATCACAGTAACGGTCGTGATAGTAGCGGTGATAATGGTTACGGCCATAGTGGCAACAATCCCAGTCGGTGTCCGCAATTTTGCATCACGAGCGCGAGAAGGCATATTGGGTGCGCGCGGAGGAGTGCGCGCACGACCCTGACAGGCTCCGCTTGCGCCTGGGGCGCTTGGTCCTTCCCCCTCCGCCTAACCCTCCGCCCCCCCTCGCCACATTTGCAGCCCCCACCACGAACCTATTCCCGTCGCCTTCCTCCGTCCCGCTCCCGCGCCGGCTCCCCCGCTTCGTCCGATCCCCCTTCGTCCGATCCCGCTCCGGATTCTCCCCAAAATCCTCCGTCCTCTGACCGCCCCGTTGCCTCCTCCTCTTCAGAACCCGCGTCTTCCCCTCGGCGCAACCCTCAACCTCCTCCTACTGATCCTTCCCCCACATCCCCCGAAGATCTCCCCGCCCCTCCTCCTCCTCCGCCTCCGCCCCCCGTATCCCGCTCTCTGCGCGCGATCCTCCTCCCCCTCGCTCTTGCCGCATGGTTACTCCTCCTCGCCATCTCCGCCTGGCTTCTCCCCCTCCTCCCCCTCTTCTCCCCCCGTGCCTCCCCCGCACCTCCGCCACAATTCCCCCCTGCGCCCTCCCTCCACTCGCTCCTCTCCCTTCCCTCCTTCCCCGCGATCCCCTCCTCTCCCCTTGCGCCCGTTCCCCCTCCCGCCTCCTCCGTCGGTATTCCCCGCGTCCCCCTCCGCGCCCCGTTCCCGCGCTTCCCGCATCTCGTTGGCCTAGTAGACGACACGGAGCCGCTGTTCGCGGAGGCGGCGCGGCAGATGGCGCTCACGGGGGACTGGGTCACGCCGCAGTTCAACGCGCATCCGCGCTTCGACAAGCCGCCCCTCTCGTACTGGCTCACGGGCGCCGCGCTGAAGAGTCTGGGCGGCGGCGCGTTGCTGGGCGGAGCAGGGGGAGCGGGAGGGGGAGTGGCAGGAGCGGAAGCAGCAGCGGCAGCGGCGGCGGCAGCAGAAGTAGCGGCGTTGCGTGTTCCTTCGGCTCTCTGCCTCTCCTTCACCCTCGCCCTCCTCTCCCTCACCGCCCTCCGCTTCGGCCTCCCCCAACCCCACACTCATCCGCATTCCCCTCCCCAGAAGCAGCAACAGGAGCAAGAATCACCCTTTCAAAAGCCACCCTCTCCCCGTCCTCTCCACTGGGCAGCAGCATTCACCATCGCGCCCATATTCGCGCTCTCCCTGGGCCCCTTCCTGTGGGGCTCTGTGGCCGTCTCAGACGCGCCGTTCCTCGCCACCACCGCCACTGCCAACCTCGCATTCTTCTGGGCCTATGCCTCTCACCACCCTCATCACCCTCACGACCCTCATCACAGCCCTCACAACCCCCCATCCCACCACCCTTCTCACCGCTCCTCCCATGACGTCACCCCCCCCCATTCTCCCCCCCGCTCCTTCCTAAGCCCCGCGCTCTACCTCCTCTCCGCACTCTCTCTCGCAGCAGCCTGCCTCACCAAGGGTCCCTTGGGCGCCCTCCTCCCCTGCCTCGTCCTCTCGCTCTTCCTCACTCTCTCCGGAACCTTCTCCCTCCGCTCCCCCTTCGCCCTCCTCTCCTCCCTCCGTTCTTTCCTCCTCTTCGAGCTTCCCTTCTTCCCCTGCGCTCTCCTTTTTCTTCTCACCGCGCTTCCGTGGTTTCTTGCGATGGGAAAGCGGCACGGGAGCATGTATCTGAGCACGTTCTTTGGGTACCACCACTGGGAGAGATTCGCTAAGGGCGTGAACCACCACGGGAACAGGCCAGTTCTGTACCCGTTATTAGCCTGCCTGCTGCTGTATTTTCCATGGTCCCTGCTGTTCCCCCCTGCCTTCCTTCGCACGGCCACTGCTGCTGCTCGAGCAGTCATGGATCGATATGGATGGAGGGGAGTGGCAGAACAACACAGAGAGACCGGAATGAGGGGGAAGGTGATTGGTGGGGGGATGAGGAGTGAAGAAGCAGGGGAGGAGGCAAGACAGGAGACCATACAGGGAAGAACACAGGGGGACAAGGAGAGGGGCCGGGAGGAGAGGGGAATGGAGAGAGGCCGGGAGGAGAGGGGAATGGAGAGAGGCCGGGAGGAGAGGGGAATGGAGAGAGGCCGGGAGGAGAGGGGGAATAATTTGGTGCTACTGGGACTGGCGTGGGTGCTGGCTGGCTTTGGCTTGCTCGCTCTCTCTCGCTCTCAGCTCCCCTCCTACTACCTTCCCATGGCGCCAGGTGTCGCAATCGTATTGGCCGCAGGGCTCCTGAGACCAAATTTACCGCGGAGCAACTCTCAGGATTCACAAACCGTCTCACACACTCCCCGTTCTCGATCCAGCCTGGAAGCCACACAACCTTCCAGAACACCTACACTCTCCCTCCGTTCCTCCCCTCCTCCTCTTCCCCCCTCGGGCACCCCTCTCTCTGCCTTTTTCTCAGCCTCTGTCTTCTCGCTCCTCTCTCTCGCCTTGGCACTCCTGCCCTTGCTGCTGCAGCAGCCCATGATAGGGGACCCCAAAGCAGCGGCTATAGTAGCAGCGATTATAAGGGATGGGCTGCATTGGCACGCTTCTGTGCTCTTTGCTGCTGCTGCCACTGCCTGCACTGCTGTTGCTGCTCTCGCTGCTGCTACCGGCAAAGTCTCCTCCCCCCTGGCCTCCCCCTCCTCCTCATCCCCTCCCTCCCGTTCCTCCCCCTCCTCCTCTCCCTCCTTCTCCCCCTCTCCCTCCTCTCCCCACTCCCCCTCCCCCAACTTACCCCGCTTGCTCCACCTCTCACCCATCTCCCCGCTGCTCTTCATCCACGCAGCCTTGGTCCTCCTCCTGCTGCCACTCTTCCTCCGCCCCTCTCTCCTCATAGCAGACTCTGTCCTGCAGCGGCCCTCCAGGGACCTCGCTCTCACTGCTGCTGCCTCCCTGCAGCCCCCTGTACAGCCACTATTGGAAAGACCAGGCTTGGGTATATCAGGGGAGCCCATAGCAGCAACAGTGCCAGCTCCAGCAGCACCAGCAGCACCAGCACCAGCACCAGCAGCACCAGCAGCAGCAGCACCAGCACCAGCAGCACCAGCAGCAGCACCAGCAGCACCAGCAGCAGCAGCAGCACCAGCAGCAGCAGCACCAGCAGCACCAGCAGCACCAGCACCAGCACCAGCAGCAGCAGCAGCAGCAGCAGCAGCAGCACCAGCAGCAGCAGCAGCAGCAGCACCAGCAGCACCAGCACCAGCACCAGCACCAGCAGCACCAGCAGCAACAGTAGCAGCACCATCACCAGCAGCAACAGCAGCTGAACCACCACCAGCAGCAGCAGCAGCAGCAGCGTGGGAGGCGATGGTGATGGTGGGTGCGCGCATGCCCAGTGTGGTGTTTTACTCACAACGACCTGTGGCCTTTGTGGAGTCACAGCAGCACGCACACAGCGTGCTCGAGGGGCTTGCTGCTAGGGTCAGAGCACAGCGCGAGAAGACCGGGGAGGGCAGTGGGTTGAAGAATGGAAAGGGGATCGGAGAGAGGAGTGGGGAGGGGAGTCGTGAGGGGAGTGGGGAGAGCAGGGGAGTGGAGGGAGGAAGGGTGGAGTCAGTTTTGGTGCTGGCAGAAGAGCACCATGTGAAGGCCTTGCTCGCCTTGCCATCCTATCAGGGCACCATTGTTGCACGCCAACCCGGTTACGCCTTGCTTCGCCTCCGCATTCGCTCTCACTCTCGCAGTGACGTTTGAGTCGGCTCAAACTCGACTCAGCAGAGTGGGAGGGTGGGAGGCTGTTGCTCTCTTTGCCATCCTATCAAGGCTCCGTTATAGCAAAGCGCAGCAAAGCTACACTTGATTACTTTTGAGCCGACTAAAAAAAAAGTCACCTCGTTATAGTGGGAGGCTGTTGCTTCCCTTGCCATCCTATCCAAGGCACCAGAATTGCAAAGCACATCAACCAAGCTACGCTTGCTTCGCGCCTTCGCTCTGAATCGCGTTGGCAACTCGTCAAGCGACTCAAAACTGACTTCAATCCACCGGACTAGAGTTCACTTAGAGCGTATTCCTATCCTCGTATCAAGAGAACCTCATATCAACCTCCCACTGAAAATTCCCCTAAACCCAAAACCTCTCGCCAGGCCCTCAGATTCATTTTTGGCCTGTCTGATTCGTCAGACTAGTACACAATTTTAGTCTGAAAATCTCAGAGTTGGTATAAAAAAAAGGCTGAAATTTCAGAGTGTCCTAAAAAAAAAGTCTGATCATTCAAAAACAATGCATTCAATGTTTCATCGGAATGTAAATAAATGTTTCATTCATCTGCTACCGAAACACACAACACTAAGGGGATTTCCGATAATACATGCTCTGACAGGGCGAATATATGTGTCGGGGCGAATCTTGTGGTGCGAAAGAGCGAATCTGCAATGTCAGGGCGAGTTTTCTGTGATTGGTCGAAAATTGTTGTGCTCTGACAGCGCAAATCGGTTGTGTCAGGGCGATTTCGCTATGATTGGGCGAAAATCTTGTACTATAAGGCTCGGATTTGCTGTATCAAGGCGATTTTGCGTTGACATTGCGAATCTGTTGTGACCCGTAAGTTCGAATCACCAGTCAAGGACGCGTTTGTACTCTGAATGATCAGAGTACACTCTCAGAAAACTCTGAACTCTCAGAGTTAGCCTTAAAAAAAGTCTGAAAATTACAGAGTTTGGGCCCAAAAAAGTCTGATTTTAACAGAGTACACAGGAAAAAAAAAAAAATCTGAAATATCAGAGTTTTTTGTGCAAACCAGAGAAAAAAGTCTGACTTCGTAGGGCCTGCCTCTCGCTAGTTTTACCAGGCAAAAAGTTCAATCTTGATATGAGGTTCAGTTGATACAATGATAGGAATACGCTCTTACAAAATCATATCATGCACTCTGAGCTAGGAACAGAAGTGCTAGTACATATCATTGTACTAGATATCAATCATTTTACTAGCGATTAATCATGATACTGTCAAACATTATATATGTTCTGCTTGTGTAGGTTACAGTGGGTTAGCCTATAGGGGGTACACAATTCTAGGGTTTCCTACTTGTACTCATTTCACTGCTAGTTCATTCATTCCTGTTTGCTTATTATCACATGGTATAGAGCGGGTCCTTCTAAAGACCGTTTTTTTGGGCCCACCGAAGCGCCCCCCGAGGCGCGATTTTTTTTAGCGACCCCTCGGGTCGCCATTTCCCCTGCGGCCCCGCCGCCTTCACTGACGCGGCCCCGCCGCCGGCCCTTACGCGGCCCCGTCGCCGGCTTTCACGCGGCCCCGCCGCCGGCTCTGTCGCGGCCCCGCCCCGGCCTTTACGCGGCCCCGCCGCCTGCTCTCACGCGGCCCCGCCCCGGCTCCTTCGCGGCCCCGCCGCCTGCTCTCGCGCGGCCCCGCCCCGGCTTCTACGCGGCCCCGCCCCGGCTTTCACGCGGCCCCGCTGACGGCTCTGTCGCGGCCCCGCCCAGGCCCTTACGCGGCCCCGCCGCCTGCCTCCGTCGCGGCCCCGCCCCATCCCGGCCCAGCCGCCCCTTCGCGGCCCGGTCGCCTCCTGACGGCCCCGCCGTCCCTTCGTGACGGCCCCGCCGTCCCTTCCTGACGGCCCCGCCGTCCCCTCCTGACGGCTCCTGCCGTCCCCTCCTGACGGCTCCTGCCGTCCCCTTCTACCGGCCCCGCAACTGCACCTGCTGGCCCCGCCGCTGCACCTACCGGCCCCCACCACCCCCCCCCCCCCTTTTCCCGTCGCCTGTCGAGGCGACCTGAGGGGGCCGCTTGCGGAGGGGTGTCAGGTGTGTGGCCTCCCCTGCTTCTCCTCCTCCTTCATCTCCCACTGCAGCAGCCGAGCCGCTCACCTGCAGCAGCCGAGCCGCCCCACCGCCGAGCCGCCCTGCACCCGAGCCGCCCAGCAGCCGAGCCGCCCTGCCGCCGAGCCGCCGGGTCGCTGAGCTGCTGAGCTGCAGTTGCTGCCGAGCCGCCCTGCCGCCGAGCCGCCGAGTCACCGAGCTGCTGAGCTGCAGTTGCTGTCGAGCCGCCTTGCCGCCGAGCCGCCCGAGTCGCCCGAGCCGCCGAGCCGCCGAGCTGCCGAGCCGCTGAGTCGCCGAGCCTACTCTTCCCACCACTGGTGAGCTCTTGCCCTGCTAGCACGCTGCGCGTCGCCTGCTTGCCTGCCTGCCTGCCTTTTGGCTTGCCTGGCTGCCTGCCTTCCTGCTGCTAGTCCTGCTCCTGCTTCTCCTTGCGGAGCCAGATGCAGCCCCAGCGACGCCTGCGTGAGTCCCTCACGCCCCAGCAGCTGCGTGAGTGGTACGCTGGTTGGGGCTGTAGGGGTGGCGGCGCTACTCCTACTACCACTCCTGCTGCTTCTACTCGTGGTGGCGGCCAGATGCAGCTCCCGCGACCCTCTCGCGTGTCTCTCACGCCTCGCCAGCTTCGTGAGTGGTACGCTCAGAGTGGAGGGTCTCTCAGTGCTGTTCGCTGCTCTTACGTGATACGCACTGGTACTCGGACTGGTCAGCCTTGTGGGACACGTAGTCATACACCGTCCCGCTGCTTCGCCCGTCTGAGCGACGCCTGGCGTACCGTGTTTGGCGACGAGGCTGAGCTTCCCGACTGGGTGGAGTTGCTTAGGCAGAGGGTCGATATATATGCTCTTGACTATGATGCTATTCTCACTGCCATGTATGCATTGCCTACTAGTGCTGACCGTGCCGGTCACCTGTGCGTCCCGCCTGACCCAGGTATAGGACTTGCTGCTCTAGCTACTGGTGAGGCTGCTGCTCTGGGTGCTAGTGAGTCTCCTGCTCCAGGTACAGGTGCGGCTGCTGCTCTAGGTGCTCGTGAGTCTGCTTCCTCAGGTGCGGGTGAGGCTGCGCTCTCAGGTACCGCGTTGGCTTCGGCCTCCCTCACCTTTACACTTGACTCTGGGGCTTCTCGCTCCTTCTTTCGGGACCGCACCACACTCACGCCGCTTGGTCGGCCGGTTGCTGTCTCCCTGGCTGACCCCTCTGGGGGTCCTGTCCTCGCTCACTTTTCCACTGTCCTCCCGTGTCCGGCTGCCCCCTCGGGCACCCTGTCTGGCCTGTACCTCCCCTCGTTCTCGACGAACTTGGTGAGTGGTGCAGACCTACAGGATGCGGGGGTTCACCAGTTCACTCCTGCGAGTCAGCGGGTGACCCACTGCACGGACGCACGCACAGGCCGGCACCTGGCCACGTTCTCGCGTCGGCCGGGGTCGAGCCTCTACACCCTGACCACTGAGTCTCCTCCTGTCCCCGCGTCCGGTCAGGTAGCAGCGTCGGGTCAAGTGTTTGCTGCTGCGTCCAGGTCTGGTCCTGAGTCTGCCCCCTGTTCGTGTCGCCTCCTGTCTCACGAGACTCTTCTGTGGCACCACCGTCTAGGCCACCCCTCCTTGCCCCGTCTTCGGGGCATGGCTTCCCGTGTCCTTGTCTCTGGTCTTCCCCAGTCTCTCCCTCCCCTTCCTTCGGGACCAGGACCTTCCTGTGTCCCCTGTGTCGAGGGGCGCCTCAGGGCTGCTCCTCACTCCTCCCAGTTTCCCCCGACAGAGGCTCCTCTGCAGACGCTTCACATGGACGTGTGGGGCCCGGCCCCCGTCCGTGGGCAGGGTCACGAGCGCTACTTCCTGTTGGTGGTTGACGACTACTCGCGTTACACCTCAGTCTTCCCCTTGCGCAGCAAGGGTGCTGTCACTGAGGTGCTGATCGACTGGATCCGAGAGGCTCGTCTCTAGCTCAGGAAGAGCTTCGGCTCGGACTTTCTTGTTCTGCGTCTGCACTCTGACCGCGGTGGGGAGTTCTCCTCTCGCCTTCTGCGAGCCTACTGTCGTGCACAGGGGATCCGCCAGACCTTTACACTTCCGGACTCTCCACAGCAAAATGGGATTGCTGAGCGCCGCATTGGCATGGTCATGGATGTCGCTCGTACGTCCATGATGCATGCGGCTGCCCCCCACTTTCTGTGGCCGTTTGCGGTTCGGTACGCGGCGCATCAGCTCAACCTTCACCCCAGGGTCTCTCGGCCCGCGATGTCCCCAGTGTTACTGTGGACGGGGAAGGTCGGCGATGCGTCTGCGTTCCGTGTCTGGGGATCTCGGGCGTTTGTCCGCGACTTGTCTGCGGACAAGCTGTCCCCCCGTGCTGCTCCCTGTGTCTTCCTTGGCTTCCCCCCTGACGCTCCAGGGTGGCAGTTCTACCACCCCTCCTCTCGTCGTGTTCTGTCCTCCCAGGACGTCACGTTCGACGAGTCAGTCCCCTTCTACCGCCTCTTCCCCTACCGTACTCCTTCCCTCCCCCCCCCACCGGACTTCCTGGTACCAGTTCCCCCCCCGGTAGACCCCCTCCCCCCTCAGGTTCCTGCCCCTTCAGGTGTGTCCCAGGTAGACACGGTCGGGCCAGTCGAGGTTGCTGCTGAGTCTGGTCCTGCTGCGGGTGCTGAGCCTGGGGGTGCTGCTGCTGGGGGTGCTGAGCCTGGGGGTGCGAGGCCGGGGGGTGCTGAGTCTGGGGGTGCTGAGCCGGGGGGTGCTGAGCCGGAGGGTGCTACGTCAGGAGCTGCTGAGCCTGGGGGTGCTGGGCCTGGAGGTGCGGAGCCTGCGCCTGCTGGACCTGGGGGCTCTCCGGTTCTTCAGTCTCGGCGGGAGCCGCTCTCTCCACAGGAGCTGCGCGAGTGGTTTGCTCGCCGGTGGAGGCGTGCTGCTGGAGCTGGAGCTTCTTCGCCTGCTGAGGGTGCTGGTGCTGTCGGTCCCGGAGCTGCTGGGCCTGCGGGTCCTACTGGAGCTGGAGCTACTGAGTCTGGGGGTGCTGAGTCTGGAGCTGCTGAGCCTGGAGGTGCTGAGTCTGGAGCTGCTGAGCCTGGGGGTGCTACGTCTGGAGCTGTTGTGCCTGGGGGTGCTGAGTCTGGAGCTGCTGAGCCTGGGGTTTCTCCTGCTGCTGCGTCTCGCCGGGAGCCCCTCTCTCCACAGGAGCTGCGCGAGTGGTTTGCTCGCCGCTGGAGGAGTGCTGCTGGAGCTGGAGCTTCGTCGACCGTCGAGGGTGCTGGTGCTGCCGGTCCCGGAGCTGCTGGGCCTGCGGGTCCTACTGGAGCTGGAGCTGCTGAGGGTGTTGGTGCTGAGACTACTGCTGTCTGTCCTGGCGGTGGTTCTGCTGCTGGTGCTGCTGGAGGTCCTGCCGCTGGAGGTGTTGGTGGCGCTGGTGCTGTCGCTGAGGGTGCTGGTGCTGTCCCTGTTGAATCTGGAGCTGCCGCGCGGCCTCGGCCGTACTTCGTTCCGCTCCTACAGCAGGTTCTTGGTCTTTCTCCTTCGGTAGAGTGTCCACAGCCTGTCCAGTCGCAGTCACTGTTGGAGCCTTCCTCTCCTCTGCCTGCTCCCTCTCCTTACACTGGTCCTACTGGAGGTCTTGCTGAGCGTCGTGAGCCTGCGTCTCGTCCCGCGTCGCCGGTTCGTGCTGCTCGCGCTAGTGGTCGCGGTTCGCGTCAGCGTCCTCCTCCTGTCCCTGGCACGCACCGGATGTCTCTGCGTCCGTCCACTGCTCCTCTGCGTGCCCCTTTGCCTTCTCCTCCTGAGTCCTCTCTTCCTGCGCTTGCCGACCCTGAGTCGGACTCTCTTCGCGCTGCCAGTCCTACTGTCACGCGACAGCTTGCTACTGTCGTCACTGACCCCTCTTTTGAGTCCACTGCTGCGTCTGCTCTAGTCGCTGAGCTCGTTGACTTTGCTGCTCGCTGTCGTCTCGACTACGCTGCTAGTCTTGTTGCTGAGTCTGCGTCTGTCTGTCCTCCGTCCGTCGGGGGTGAGTGTGCTCTTGGCACGGACGTCCTAGAGGACAGGCAGGAGGAGTTAGAGTGTCTAGCGGCTGCTTCACCTCATCTCGCGTCTGTACTGCTTGCCCCTGAGGGAGACCCGGATGCACTAGACATCCCGTTCTTACGCGGAGGCCGTAGAGGGTCCCTACTCCCCTCAGTGGCAGGCAGCTATGGATGCAGAGATGGCTTCCTGGAAGTCCACAGGCACCTACGTTGACGCGGTTCCCCCTCCTGGGGCGAACATCGTCAGTGGCATGTGGATCTTCAGGGTGAAGCGGCCGCCGGGCTCTCCACCTGTCTTTAAGGCACGGTACGTTGCTCGTGGCTTCAGTCAGCGGCAGGGAGTTGACTACTTTCAGACCTTCTCTCCCACCCCGAAGATGACCACTCTTCGGGTGCTGCTGCACATAGCCGCTCAGCGCGACTACGAGCTTCACTCTCTCGACTTCAGCACTGCGTTCCTGCAGGGTAGCCTGCACGAGGAGATCTGGCTGCGCCGTCCACCTGGCTTCACTGGGACTTTCCCTCCTGGCACCCAGTGGAGCCTCCGACGGCCAGTCTACGGTCTCCGCCAGGCACCGCGTGAGTGGCACGACACACTGAGGACTACGCTTGCGGCTCTTGGGTTTGCTCCTTCTACTGCTGACCCGTCGCTGTTTTCTGCGCACCGACACTTCACTGCCGCCGTTCTACATCCTCGTGTACGTCGACGACTTGGTCTTTGCCACAGCGGACACTGCTGGACTCGCCTACGTGAAGTCCGAGCTGCTGAAGAGACACACGTGCACAGACCTGGGTGAACTGCGCAGCTACCTTGGCTTGCAGATCACTCGGGACAGAGCACGCCGCACCATTACCTTGACCCAGTCACACATGGTGCAGCAGGTCCTTCAGCGCTTTGGCTTCACGTACTCCTCGCCTCAGGCCACTCCTCTGCCTACTCGCCACTCACTCTCAGCTCTGCCTTCGGATGAGTCCGTAGAGTCGAGTGGTCCGTATGCAGAGCTTGTTGGCTGCCTCATGTACCTGATGACCTGCACACGACCTGACCTTGCATACCCTCTGAGCATTCTTGCACGCTATGTTGCTCCTGGGAGACACAGACCAGAGCACATGGCTGCAGCGAAGAGGGTATTGCGCTACCTGTGCAGTACGTCGGGCATGGGGCTAGTGCTTGGAGGGCGGAGTCCAGTGGTCCTTACCGGCCACGCGGACGCTTCTTGGGCTGACGACCAGGCTACGCAGCGGTCGTCACAGGGTTACACCTTCAGCCTTGGTTCCGGCTCTGTCTCGTGGCGGTCTACTCGCTCGTCTTCGGTTCTCGGCTCCAGTTGTGAGGCTGAGATCTACGCCGGGGCCATGGCTGCACAGGAGCTTCGCTGGCTCACCTACCTGCTGACTGACCTTGGAGAGCCACCTCGTTCTCCTCCAGTGCTGTACGTAGACAACAAGGCCATGCTGGCCTTGTGTCGAGAGCAGCGCTTGGAGCACAGAACGAAGCACATTGCTCTCCGCTACTTCCTTGCTCGTGAGCTGCAGCAGCGTGGTCAGTTGCGACTTGCGTACGTGGCCTCTGAGGCCAACACTGCTGATGTGTTCACCAAGGCACTCGCGCCTTGTGACCATCAGCGCTTTTGCACCCAGCTGGGTCTTGTGCCTGTCTTGCCTCACTTGCTCTCCTCTTGACTTCACTTGTACTGTGACATATATATATACCTGCTCTTGCTTGTCTAGTTTTATATATATGTCTGTACTCCTGCATGTGAACTGGCCTCTGGCCCTGCTCTTGTGCTCGGACTGTGTGGTGACTTTGTGATCCACCCTGAGCTTGCTTTGCTTTGCTTAACTGGTCTTGTGACCCCTTGTTCTCCCCCACTTTGCCTATGGGGGTGTGTCAAACATTATATATGTTCTGCTTGTGTAGGCTACAGTGGGTTAGCCTATAGGGGGTACACAATTCTAGGGTTTCCTACTTGTACTCATTTCACTGCTAGTTCATTCATTCCTGTTTGCTTATTATCACAGATACTTGCTATCTATCATGTTACTAGCTATCGATCTACTTGTTCAAGCAGTGACACTGATGTCCATCGGTGTTGGGGCGGGGGGTGGGAGAGTTGCATGGGCCGTTGAGGAAAATGAGAGACGTGGGTGGAGGGAAATGAATTCCAACCCACGATTTGTAGTCGGAGAAGGGCGTTTAGCGTGCTTCGACGATGCCAAAAGATGAGTTACAAGCAGTTGCGCTTTCGAAATACGTAATTTTGAAAAACACTTCGTGTGACAGGATGGCAACAGGATGGCAGACCAGTTACATTTTGTGACTTGCAGACCTGATTATGTGTGTATGATCAGAAATCATCTACGGACCTAGATAAAGCACCACAAAATATTTCCTGAAATTCAGGGCAATCAAGGTGTTTACCCTGCTAATTCTGGTCCTGTCCTTGATCATACGGTAGATTGCTGGAAACGTTTCATTGTAGCAGGAAGTGAGACTTCAGACACCTCAAAACTCGCAACATGAAATTGCAAGGTGATAGCACATGTTTTCATTCAAGCGTATTTAAATGTTTACGTGTATTTGATAGCTTGCTGTACCTGATTGTGAAACCTTGTGAGGCGCATCGGAGGCGCATAATGGAGTCAAACGAATCTCCTTCCGTTTTTTTCAAGCTCTCCAACATTTGCGGGGTGAGTGTGGGGGAATCCGAGTTCGGAGGGGGTTTTTGAAACTATAACTGATTTGTAATGGGGTCGTTTCTCACGAGCCCTATACTGCATTCTAAATCTAGACGAACTCAGACTTCCCATCAAGCATGCCAGACACTTCTCGTTCACACCCCCCTCCGTATAGATGTTGTTTCCACGAGTCGGCGGTGTCCGAGATGGCGTTGGAATTTTGCAATTCTGGCGGAAAGTTAGCAGTTTCCAGGTGGCAGTGGAAGTTGTACGAGGATTAGGCTGAACGACTCTAGACTTCTCGGTTTCGGTCTCTCCCCTCACTTTTTCAGGAAAACCTGAAAGATGCTGTCAGAGCATTATAGCTTATGCTTTTGTGTAGGCTGTAGTGGGGTAGCCTATATGGGGTACAACCCAATTAGGGTTAGTACTTTTACCCAACTCTTTCATAGTGCATTCATCCTCGTTCATTTTCACATGGTTTCAGAGCACATATGCTCATGGCCTGTGGGCCCTACTACTGCTTCCGCTGCTACTCGATCTGTCGCACGCCCCGTGTCGTGCGACCGGCGCGCGGCGATTTTCTCTCTGGCGCGCGCCCCGAGGCGCGCGGCCCCGTTTCTTCTAGGCGCGCCACTCCCCGCTACCCCGTCGCGGCGCCCAGGGGAGCCACGCACGACCCCTCGCTGCCCCGTCGCGGCCCCATCTCGTCGCGCCGCCCTAGCGGCCGCGTCGCGCCGCCCTCGCGGCCCCGATCCGCCGCCCTAGCGGCCCCGTCACCTACCCCTGCGGCCCCGGCGCCGCCCATCCCGGCCCCGGCTCCGCCCTTCCTGGCCCCGGCGCCACCTCGGCTGGCCCCGTCGCCTACCCCGGCGACCCCGACGCCGCCCTTCCCGACCCGGCCCCGCCTCTGCTGGCCCCGTCGCCTACCCCTGCGGCCCCGGCGCTGCCCTTCCCGGCCCCGGCGCCACCTCTGCTGGCCCCGACGCCGCCCTTACCGGCCCCGGCGCCGCCTCTACTGGCCCCGTCGCCTACCTCTGCGGCCCCGGCGCCGCCTCTGCTGGCCCCGTCACCTACCCTGCGGCCCCGGCGCCACCTCTACTGGCCCCGTCGCCGCTCCACCCGGCCCCGCCGCCGTCCCCAAGCGGCCCCGCCGTCACCACCGAGCCGCCGGCGCCGCCGAGCTGCTACCGAGCCGCCCGAGCCACCCGAGCCGCCCGAGCCGCAGCGCCACCTGAGCCGCCCGAGCCGCCGGGTCGCCGAGCCGCCGAGCTGCAATTGCTGCCGAGCCGCCGTACCGCCGAGCCGCCCGAGCCACCCGAGCCGCCGAGTCGCCGAGCCGCAGTTGCCGCTGAGCCGCCCGAGCTGCCCGAGCCGCCGAGCCGCAGTTGCTGCCGAGCCGCCGTGCCGCCGAGCCACCCGAGCCGCCCGCACCGTCGAGTCGCCGAGTCGCCGAGCCTGCTCTTCCCACCACTAGTGAGCCCCTGCCCTGCTAGCGCGCTGCCCGCCGCCTGCTTGCCTGCCTGCCTGCCTTTCGGCCTGCCTGGCTGCTCGCCTTACTACTGCTACTCCTGCTCCTGCTTCTACTGGCAGAGCCAGATGCAGCCACAGCGACGTCCGCGTGAGTCCCTCACGCCCCAGCAGCTGCGTGACTGGTACGCTGGTTGGGGTTGTAGGGGTGGCGGCGCTGCTATTGCTACCACTACTGCTGCTACTAATACTGGCGGCGGCCAGATGCAGCTCCTGCGACGCCCACGCGCGTCTCTCACGCCCCAGCAGCTTCGTGAGTGGTACGCTCAGAGTAGAGGGTCTCTCAGTTCTGTTCGCTGCTCTTACGTGATTCGCACTGGTGCTCGGACTGGTCAGCCTTGTGGGACACCTAGTCACACACAGTCCCGCTGCTTCGCCCGTCTGAGCGACGCCTGGCGTACCGAGTTTGGCGACGAGGCTGAGCTCCCCGACTGGGTGGAGTTGCTTAGGCAGAGGGTAGATATATTTGCTCTTGACTATGATGCTATTCTCACTGCCATGTATGCATTGCCTACAAGTGCTGACCGTGCCGGTCACCTGTGCGTACCGCCTGACCCGGGTATAGAGCTTGCTGCTCTAGTTGCTGGTGAGGCTGCTGCTCTGGGTGCTAGTGAGTCTCCTGCTCCAGGTACAGGTGCGGCTGCTGCTCTAGGTGCTAGTGAGTCTGCTTCGTCAGGTGCGGGTGAGTCTGCTCTCTCAGGTACCGCGTCGGCTCCGGCCTCTCACACCTTCACTCTTGACTCAGGGGCTTCCCGCTCCTTCTTTCGAGACCGCACCACACTCACGCCGCTTGGTCGGCCAGTTGCAGTCTCTCTGGCAGACCCCTCTGGGGGTCCTTTCCTTGCTCACTTCTCCACTGTCCTCCCGTGTCCGGCGGCCGCCTCTAACACCCTGTCTGGTCTTTACCTCCCCTCGTTCTCTACGAACTTGGTGAGTGGTGCTGACCTACAGGATGTGGGGGTTCACCAGTTCACTCCTGCAAGTCAGCGGGTGACCCACTGCTCGGACGCTCGGACAGGCCGACACCTGGCCACGTTTACACGTCGGCCGGGGTCGAGCCTGTACACGCTGACCACTGCGTCTCCTCCAGTCACTGCGTTTGGTCAGGTAGCTGCGTCGGGTCAGGTGTTTGCTGCAGCGTCCAGGTCCGGTCCTGAGTCTGCCCCCTGCTCGTGTCGTCTCCTGTCTCACGAGACTCTCCTCTCGCACCACCGCCTTGGTCACCCCTCCCTGCCTCGTCCCCAAGCATGGCCTCCCGTGTCCTTGTCTCTGGTCTTCCCCAGTCCCTCCCTCCCATTCCTCCGGGGCCTGGCCCTACCTGCGTCCCCTGTGTCGAGGGGCGGCAGCGGGCTGCCCCTCACTCCTCTCAGTTTCCTCCGACAAAGGCCCCGCTGCAGACGCTTCACATGGACGTGTGGGGCCCGGCCCGCGTCCGTGGACAGGGTCACGAGCGCTACTTCCTGCTGGTGGTTGACGACTACTCGCGTTACACCACAGTCTTCCCCTTTGCGCAGCAAGGGTGATGTCACTGAGGGTGTTGATCGACAAGATCCGCGCAGCTCGTCTCCAGCTCAGGCGGAACTTCGGCTCGGACTTTCCTGTTCTGCGTCTGCACTCTGACAGAGGCGGAGAGATCTCTTCTGGCCTTCTGCGAGCCTACTGTCGTGCACGAGGCATCCGCCAGACCTTCACGCTTCCGGAATCTCCACAGCAAAATGGGATTGCTGAGCGCCGCATTGGCATGGTCATGGACGTCGCCCATACGTCCATGATGCATGCGGCTGCCCCCCATTTTCTGTGGCCGTTTGCGGTCCGGTACGCGACGCATCAGATCAATCTTCAGCCCAAGGTCTCCATGCCGGAGACTTCCCCAGCTTTGCTGTGGACGGGAAAGGTTGGCGATGCGTCTGCGTTCCGTGTCTGGGGATCTCGGGCGCTTGTCCGCGACTTGTCTGCGGACAAGCTGTCCCCTCGTGCTGCTCCCTGCGTCTTCCTAGGTTTCCCCCCTGACGCGCCAGGGTGGCAGTTCTACCACCCCACCTCTCGCCGTGTTTTGTCCTCCCAGGACATCACGTTCGACGAGTCGAACCCCTACTACCGTCTCTTCCCCTACCGCACTCCGTCCCTCCCCCCGCCACCGCTCTTCCTTGTGCCAGGTCCTCCCCCGGTAGACCCCCTCCCCCCTCAGGGTCCTGCCCCTTCAGGTGTGTCCCAGGTAGACGCTGTTGAGCCTGTCGAGGTCGCTGGTGACTCTGGTGCTGCTGAGGGTGCTGAGCCTGGGGGTGTTGACTCTGGGGGTGCTCAGTGTGTGGGTGCTACGCCTGGGGGTGCTGAGCCTGGGGTTGCTGAGCCTGGGGGTGCTGAGCCTGGGAGTGCTGAGCCTGGGGGTGCTGAGCATGGGGGTGCTGAGCCTGGGGGTGCTGAGCCTGGGAGTGCTGAGCCTGGGAGTGCTGAGCCTGGGGGTGCTGAGCCTGGGGGTGCTACGCCTAGGGGTGCTACGCCTGGAGGTGCTGAGCCTGGAGGTGCTGAGCCTGAGGGAGCTAGGCCTGCTCGTGTGGCGTCTGGCGGTGCTGTGCCTGGCGGTTCTCCGGGTGCTTCGTCTCGCCGGGAGCCACTCTCTCCACAGGAGCTGCGTGAGTGGTTTGCCCGGGGCTGGAGGTGAGCTGCTGGAGCTGGAGGTGCTGCGGGTACTGGAGGTTCTGCTGCTGCTGAGGGTGCTGGTGCCGCGGGTCCCGGAGGTGCTCGTACTGGGAAAACTGGAGCTGCTGGGCCTGCGGGTACTTCTGGAGTTGGAGCTGCTGCGGGTGTTGGCGCGGAGGCTACTGCTGTCGGTCCTGGAGGCGGTCTTGCTGGGGGTGCTACTGGTACTGGAGCTGGAGGGGCTGCTGGTGCTGGTGCTGCCGCTGGGGGTACTGGTGCTGTCCCTGCTGTGTCTGGAGTCGCCGCGCGGCCTCGGCCGTACTTCGTTCCGCCCCTTCAGTAGGTTCTTGGTCTCCCGCCTTCTACTGGTCCTCCTCCTCCCTTAGAGTGTCCACAGCCTGTCCCGTCACAGTTACAGTTACAGCCGGCCTCCCCACTGCCTGCTCCGTCTCCCTACACTGGTCCTACTGGAGGTCTTGCTGAGCGTCGTGAGTGTGCGTCTCGCCCTGCGTCGCCTGTCCGTGCTGCTCGCACTAGTGGTCGCGGTTCGCGTCAGCGTCCTCCTCCTGTCCCTGGCACGCACCGGATGTCTCTGCGTCCGTCCACTGCTCCTCTGCGTGCCCCTTTACCTTCTCCTCCTGAGTCTTCTCTTCCTGCTCTTGCCGACCCGGAGTCGGACTCTCTTCGTGCTGCCAGTCCTACTGTCACGCGTCTCCTTGCTACTGCTGTCTCTGACCCTTTCTTTGAGTCCACTGCTGCGTCTGCCCTGGTTGCTGAGCTCGTTGACTTTGCTGCTCGCTGTCGCCTAGACTACGCCGCCAGTCTTGTTGCTGAGTCTGAGTCTGTCTGTCCTCCGTCCGTCGGGGGTGAGTGTGCCCTTGGCACGGACGTCCTTGAGGACAGGCAGGAGCAGTTCCAGTGTCTGGCTGCTGCTTCACCTCATCTCGTGTCCGTACTGCTTACCCCTGAGGGAGACCTGGATGCACTAGACATCCCGACTCCGCACTCTTACGCGGAGGCGATAGAGGGTCCCTACTCCTCTCAGTGGCAGGCAGCTATGGACGCAGAGATGGCTTCCTGGAAGTCCACAGGCACCTACGTTGACGAGGTTCCCCCGCCTGGGGCGAACATCGTCAGTGGCATGTGGATTTTCAGGGTGAAGCGGCCGCCGGGTTCTCCGCCTGTCTTCAAGGCGCGTTACGTGGCTCGTGGCTTCAGTCAGCGGCAGGGAGTTGACTACTTTCAGACCTTCTCTCCCACCCCGAAGATGACCACTCTTCGGGTACTGCTGCACATAGCTGCTCACCGTGACTACGAGCTTCACTCTCTTGACTTCAGCACAGCTTTCTTGCAGAGCAGCCTGCACGAGGAGATCTGGATGCGCCGCCCACCTGGCTTCACTGGGTCTTTTCCTCCTGGCACCCAGTGGAGCCTCCGGCGGCCAGTCTACGGTCTCCACCAGGCACCGCGTGAGTGGCACGACACACTGAGGACTACACTTGCGGCTCTTGGGTTTGCTCTCTCTACTGCCGACCCGTCGCTGTTTATGCGCACCGACACTTCTTTGCCGCCGTTCTACATCCTCGTGTACGTCGACGACTTGGTCTGTGCAGCAGCGTGGTCAGCTGCGTCTTGCGTACGTGGCCTCTGAGGCCAACACTGCTGATATCTTCACCAAGGCGCTTGCGCCTTGTGATCATCAGCGCTTCTGTACTCAGCTGGGTCTTGTGCCTGCCTTGCCTCACTTGCTCACCTCTTGACCTTGCTTGTACTGTTACATTTATATATATATACACGTGCTCTTGCTTGTCTAGCCTTTTATATATATATGTACTCCTGCATGTGAACTGGCCTTGTGGCCTTGACCTTGTGCTCGGAATGTGTGGTGACTTTGTGATCCACCCTGAGCTTGCTTTGCTTTGCTTTGCTTGACTGGTCTTGTGACTCCTTGTACTCCCCCACTTTGCCTATGGGGGTTTGTCAGAGCATTATAGCTTATGCTTTTGTGTAGGCTGTAGTGGGGTAGCCTATATGGGGTACAACCCAAATAGGGTTAGTACTTGTACCCAACTCTTTCATAGTGCATTCATCCTCGTTCATTTTCACAGATGCAACCCGAAAGACAAAACCTCGAGTCAAACCCATTTGATTTTCCACACACTGGAACGCGTGAGTCTGGGGCAACACGTCTCGAGGCGCATATTTCTCTCCGCCACTTCCCCTCTGCGGCCAAAGACATCATTTATAACCCCCACATCAGCAGCACGCGACTTCATCACACGAGCTAGTCGCCTAATTTCATCCTTATTCCGTTCAGCCACTCCCCATTTCCAGCAGCTTCTCGTGTTCCCCGTCCTGCTCTTGGCACAAAGCCATTCGCACGCGCCACGATGGCGATCACGCCGCGCCTTCTCTTTCTCGCCACGCTCCTGTTTTTCGGAGAATCTATGCGCGCTGCGGAAGTTCGCCGGCGGAAATCGCCTTCTCCTACGCCGCCTAAAGTGGCGCCTGACTCGGAGTCAACCGGGCCGATCGACGCAATATTCGTCTTTGGAGATTCGCTTCTGGACGTGGGAAAGAACAACTCCGGCAAGTCCGTGCTTCAGTTCAACTTCCCGCCGTATGGAAAGAACTTCATCCCCCAATCGGGTCGCGTGTGCGACGGCAAGCTCACCATCGACTTCCTAGGTAAGCGAGGTCGCTCCGTCGTGGCGTCATCGCCCGGGTCCAGCGGTTCGCTCGTGATCGTTACAAAATCCTCTCTCCAAGATCACGGTGCTCCTCTTAGCCTAGCACCCGAGAACAGATGATGAGTGGCTTGTGAGAGCTCATGGTCGAAGCGATTCCGAAAGCATCTCAAAGATACATCTCAAGCTGAAACACCCGTCATTTTTATTCCCCACCGGCTCCTCTGCAGCCGAATGGATGGGTTTCCCCGGGTCGCCTCCGCCGTACCTGGATCCGAACCGGAACGCTACGTTCGGAGTCAACTTCGCAAACATTGGAGCTGAGAAAACTGAAACGAGAATGTGTGAAGTAAGGAATGGAATGTGGTACAAATATGCAACCCTAGAAATGTGTACCCCATGTCAGAACATTATAGCTTATGCATTTGTGTAGGCTGTAGTGGGGTAGCCTATATGGGGTACAACCCAATTAGGGTTAGTACTTGTACCCAACTCTTTCATAGTGCATTCATTCTCGTTCATTCTCACATGGTTTCAGAGCACATATGCTCCTGGCCTGTGGGCCCTACTACTACTTCCGCTGCTACTCGATCTGTCGCACGCCCCGTGGCGTGCGACCTATTTTTCATCTCTAGCGCGCGCCCCGAGGCGTGCGACCCCGTTCCTTCTAGGCGCGCCACTCCCCGCTACCCCGTCGTGGCGCCCAGGGGAGCCGCGCGCGACCCTTCGCTGCCCCGTCGCGGCCCCATCTCGTCGCGCCGCCCTAGCGGCCGCGTCTCGCCGCCCTCGCGGCCCCGATCCGCCGCCCTAGCGGCCCCGTCACCTACCCCTTCGGCCCCGGCGCCGCCCATCCCGCCCCCGGCTTCGCCCTTCCTGGCCCCGGCGCCACCTCGGCTGGCCCCGTCGCCTACCCCGGCGACCCCGACGCCGCCCTTCCCGACCCGGCCCCGCCTCTGCTGGCCCCGTCGCCTATCCCTGCGGCCCCGGCGCTGCCCTTCCCGGCCCCGGCGCCACCTCTGCTGGCCCCGACCCCGACACCTATATGGGGTGTGTGTGGGGTAGCCTATATGGGGTACAACCCAATTAGGGTTAGTACTTGTACCCAACTCTTTCATAGTGCATTCATTCTCGTTCATTCTCACACCCCATATAGGCTACCCCACTACAGCCTATAGAACATTATGATTTGACACACCCCCATAGGCAAAGTGGGGGAGAACAAGTGGTCACAAGACCAGTCAAGCAAAGCAAAGCAAAGCAAGCTCAGGGTGGATCACAAAGTCACCACACATTCCGAGCACAAGGTCAAGGCCACAAGGCCAGTTCACATGCAGGAGTACATATATATATAAAAGGCTAGACAAGCAAGAGCAGGTGTATATATATATGTAACAGTACAAGCAAGGTCAAGAGGTGAGCAAGTGAGGCAAGGCAGGCACAAGACCAAGCTGAGTACAGAAGCGCTGATGATCACAAGGTGCAAGCGCCTTGGTGAAGATATCAGCAGTGTTGGCCTCAAAGGCCACGTACGCAAGACGCAGCTGACCACGCTGCTGCAGCTCACGAGCAAGGAAGTAGCGGAGAGCAATGTGCTTCGTTCTGTGCTCCAGTCTCTGCTTTCGACACAAGGCCAGCATGGCCTTGTTGTCTACGTACAGCACTGGAGGAGAACGAGGCGGCTCTCCGAGGTCAGTCAGCAGGTAGGTGAGCCAGCGAAGCTCCTGTGCAGCCATGGCCCCGGCGTAGATCTAAGCCTCACAACTGGAGCCGAGAACAGAAGACGAGCGGGTAGCCCGCCACGAAACAGAGCCGGAACCAAGGCTGAAGGTGTAACCCTGTGACGACCGCTGCGTAGCCTGGTCGTCAGCCCAAGAAGCGTCTGCGTGCCCAGTGAGGACCACTGGACTCTGCCCTCCAAGCACAAGCCCCATGCCTGACGTATTGCACAAGTAGCGCAACACCCTCTTCGCTGCAGCCATGTGCTCCGGTCTGTGTCTCCCAGGAGCAACATAGCGTGCGAGAATGCTAAGAGGGTATGCAAGGTCAGGTCGAGTGCAGGTCATCAGGTACATGAGGCAGCCAACAAGCTCTGGGTACGGGCCACTCGACTCTACGGACTCATCCGAAGGCAGAGCTGAGAGCGAGTGGCGAGTAGACAGAGGAGTGGCCTGAGGCGAGGAGTACGTGAAGCCGAAGTGCTGAAGGACCTGCTGCACCATGTGTGACTGAGTCAGGGTAATGGTGCGGCGTGCTCTGTCCAAGGTGATCTGCAAGCCAAGGTAGCTGCACAGTTCACCCAGGTCTGTGCACGTGTGTCTCTTCTGCAGCTCGAACTTCACGTGGGCGAGTCCAGCAGTGTCAGCAGTGGCAAAGACCAAGTCGTCGACGTACACGAGGATGTAGAACGGCGGCAAAGAAGTGTCGGTGCGCATAAACAGCGACGGGTCGGCAGTAGAGGGAGCAAACCCAAGAGCCGCAAGTGTAGTCCTCAGTGTGTCGTGCCACTCACGGGGTGCCTGGCGGAGACCGTAGACTAGCCGCCGGAGGCTCCACTGGGTGCCAGGAGGGGAAGTCCCAGTGAAGCCAGGTGGGCGGCGCAGCCAGATCTCCTCATGCAGGCTACCCTGCAAGAAAGCAGTGCTGAAGTCAAGAGAGTGAAGCTCGTAGTCGCGCTAAGCGGCTATGTGCAGCAGCACCCGAAGAGTGGTCATCTTCGGGGTGGGAGAGAAGGTCTGAAAGTAGTCAACTCCCTGCCGCTGACTGAAGCCATGAGCCACATACCGCGCCTTGAAGACAGGTGGAGAACCTGGCGGCCGCTTCACCTTGAAGATCCACATGCCACTGACGATGTTCGCCCCCGGTGGGGGAGCTGCGTCAACGTAGGTGCCTGTGGACTTCCAGGAAGCCATCTCTGCATCCATAGCTGCCTGCCACTGAGAGGAGTAGGGACCCTCTACGGCCTCCGCGTAAGAGCGCGGAGTCGGGATGTCAAGTGCATCGGGTCTCCCTCAGGGGTAAGCCGTACGGACACGAGATGAGGTGAAGCAGCAGCCAGACACTGGAACTCCTCCTGCCTGTCCTCAAGGACGTCCGTGCCAAGAGCACACTCAATCCCGACGAACGGAGGACAGACAGACGCAGACTCAGCAACAAGACTAGCAGCGTAGTTTAGACGACAGCGAGCAGCAAAGTCGACAAGCTCAGGAACTAAGGCAGACGCAGCAGTGGACTCAAAGGAGGGGTCAGTGACGACAGTAGCAAGGAGACGCGTGACAGTAGGACTGGCAGCACGAAGAGAGTCCGACTCCGGGTCGGCAAGGGCATGAAGAGAGGACGCAGGAGGAGAAGGCAAAGGGACACGCAGAGGAGCAGTGGACTAACGCAGAGACACCCGGTGCGTGCCAGGGACAGGAGGAGGACGCTGACGCGAACCGCGACCACTAGTGCGTGCAGCACGGACAGGCGACGCAGGGCAAGACGCAGGCTCACGACGCTCAGCAAGACCTCCAGTAGGACCAGTGTAGGGAGACGGAGCAGGCAGTGGGGAGGCCGGCAGTAACTGTAGCTGTGACGGGTCAGGGAGTGGACACTCTAAGGGAGGAGGAGGACTAGTAGAAGGCGGGAGACGAAGAACCTGCTGAAGGAGCGGAACGAAGTACGGCCGAGGCCGCGCGGCGACTCCAGACACAGCAGGGACAGCACCAGCACCCCCAGCGGCAGCACCAGCGCCAACAGCACCTCCAGCTGCGGTACCTCCTGCAGCACCAGCAGCACCCGCAGCAGGACCGCCGCCAGGACTGACAGCAGTAGCCTCAGCGCCAACACCTTCAGCAGCTCCAGGACTAGTCGTATCCGCAGGCCCAGCAGCTCTAGCACTCCAAGTATGAGCACCTCCGGGACCGGCGGCACCAGCACCCTAAGCAGCCGAAGAAGCTCCAACTTCAGCAGAACTCCATAGCGCCGGGCAAACCACTCGCGCAGCTCCTGTGAAGAGAGTGGCTCCCGCCAAGACGAAGCACCCGGAGGACCTCCAGGCCCAGCACCACCAGACGCCACACGAGCAGGCCCAGCGGCCGCCGGCTCCGCACCCCCAGGCTCAGCAGCTCCAGACGTGGCACCCCCAGGCTCAGCACCCCCAGGCTCAGCACCCCCAGGCGTAGCACCCCCAGGCTCAGCACCCCCAGTCTTAGCACCCCCAGGCTCAGCACCCCCAGGCTCAGCACCCCCAGTAGTACCACCCAAAGGCCCAGCACCCCCAGGCGTAGTACCCACACGCTCAGCACCCCCAGAGTCAGCACCCCTAGGCTCAGCACCCGCAGCAGCACCAGAGTCAGAAGTAACCTCGACAGGCTTGACTGCGTCTACCTGGGACACACCTGAAGGGGCAGCACCCTGAGGGGGGAGGGGGTCTACCGGGGGGGAACATGGCACAAGGAAGAGCGAGGGCGGGGGGAGGGAAGAAGTGCGGTAGGGGAAGAGGCGGTAGTAGGGGACTGACTCGTCAAACGTGACGTCCTGGGAGGACAGAACACGACGAGAGGTGGGGTGGTACAACTGCCACCCTGTCGCGTCAGGGGGGAAGCCAAGGAAGACGCAAGGAGCAGCACGAGGGGACAGCTTGTCCGCAGACAAGTCGCGGACAAACGCCCGAGATCCCCAGACACGGAACGCAGACGCATCGCCAACCTTCCCCGTCCACAGCAAAGTTGGGGAGGTCTCCGGCATGGAGACCCTGGGGTGAAGGTTGATCTGATGCGCCGCGTACCGAACCGCAAACGGCCACAGAAAATGGGGGGCAGCCGCATGCATCATGGACGTACGGGCGACGTCCATGACCATGCCAATGCGGCGCTCAGCAATCCCATTTTGCTGTGGAGAGTCCGGAAGCGTAAAGGTCTGGCGGATGCCTCGCGCACGACAGTAGGCTCGTAGAAGGCCAGAGGAGAACTCTCCGCCTCGGTCAGAGTGCAGACGCAGAACAGGAAAGTCCGAGCCGAAGCTCCTCCTGAGCTGGAGACGAGCTGCGCGGATCCAGTCGATCAACACCTCAGTGACATCACCCTTGCTACGCAAGGGGAAGACTGTGGTGTAACGCGAGTAGTCGTCAACTACCAGCAGGAAGTAGCGCTCATGACCCTGTCCACGGACGCGGGCCGGGCCCCACACGTCCATGTGAAGCGTCTGCAGCGGGGCCTCTGTCGGGGGAAACCGAGAGGAGTGAGGGGCAGCCCGCAGCCGCCCCTCGACACAGGGGACGCAGGTAGGGCCAGGCCCCGGAGGAAGGGGAGGGAGGGACCGGGGAAGACCAGAGACAAGGACACGGGAGGCCATGCCTCGGAGACGAGGCAGGGAGGGGTGACCAAGGCGGTGGTGCCAGAGGAGAGTCTCGTGAGACAGGAGGCGACACGAGCAGGGGGCAGACTCAGGACCAGACCTGGACGCTGCAGCAAACACATGACCCGACGCAGCTACCTGACCAGACGCAGGGACAGGAGGGGACTCAGTGGTCAGGGTGTACAGGCTCGACCCCAGCCGACGCGTAAACGTGGCCAGGTGCCGGCCTGTGCGAGCGTGCGAGCAGTGGGTCACCCGCTGACTCACAGGAGTAAACTGGTGAACCCCCACATCCTGTAGGTCAGCACCACTCACCAGGTTCGTAGAGAATGAGGGGAGGTGAAGACCAGACAAGGTGTCAGAGGGGGCCGGCAGACACGGGAGGACAGTGGAGAAGTGAGAAAGGACAAGACCCCCAGAGGGGTCTGCCAGGGAGACTGCAACCGGCCGACCAAGCGGCGTGAGTGTGGTGCGGTCTCGAAAGAAGGAGCGAGAAGCCCCTGAGTCTAGTGTGAAGGTGAGGGAGGCCGAAGCCGACGCGGTACCTGAGAGCGCAGACTCACCAGCACCTGAGGACGAAGACGCACTGGCACCTAGAGCAGCAGCCTCACTGGCACCTAGAGCAGCAGCCTCACCAGTACCTAGAGCAGCAGTCTCAATGCCCGGGTCGGGCGGGAAACACCGGTAACAGTCACCCTCATCACAAATAGACACAGCATACATGGCAGCAAGAATAGCATCAAAGTCAAGATCAAAGATAGCTACACCCGCCCTAGACAGCTCACCCCAGCGGGGAATCTCAGTGGCCTCCGGGAACTGGTGAGGCCAAGCGTCCATCAGGCGGCCAAAGCAGCGCTGGGTGGGGTGTGCACCCCCACACTGCTCACCCGCGCGGTCGCCGGTGCGTAGGACGTAGGTGCACGGACCGGTACCCCCACCACGCTGACGTGCAGCGTACCACTCACGGAGCTGCTGAGGGGGGGGGATGTCACGAGAACGCTGCTGCTGCTGCTGCTGCTGCTGCTGCTGCTGGCGCTGACCACCACCGGAGCCGCCCCGCTGCATAGCGCCACCCCGACCAGCTCCACCTCCTCCACCACCGCCTCCTCCACCTCCGCCACCACCGCCGCCTCCGCTCCCACCGCTACCGCCTCCGCCGCCTCCGCCTCCACTGCCGCCACCGACACCTCCACCCCCGCCACCACTCCCACCGCCACCCCCACTCCCTCCGCCGCCTCCACCGCCGCCTCCACCACCCCCGCTAGCTCCTCCAGCGCCCCTGCCTATCTTGCCCTTGCCAGAGCGGCGTCTCCCACTGGGGGTAGACGCCGCAATGACCGACTCAAGACCAACGAGGTCGGTCGCAGCAGCAGAGGCGACAAAGGGCAAAAGGGGGGAGGGGGAACACCCCTCAAAGATGGGGGTGCGAGGGTCACCACGAGAGGCTCCTACAGCGACTATGCTGTTCTCCGCTGCTAAGAGGGCCTTCTCGAGGAGATCAACAGTGAGAGTGGTGGGACAGACTGAGAGGAAGTGGTCTCTGACTACACGAAGGGAGTCAGGGAGGCGGGTGACTATGTAGTAGAGAGTGATGTACATGGGGGGGGGGTTCCTGGCGCAGAACTCAGCAGGAAGCGCAGCGCGGTAGCGAGTGTCACTAGTGCGGAGATGCGTAATGAGGTCAGCAACTGTGGGAAAGGCAGCAAGGTCAGGGAAGAGGTATGGTAGCATGAGGCGGCTCAGTGCAGCAGTGGCAGGGGAAGAGTAGCGCGCAACTACAGCGTCGTACAAGGTCTGAGCACTCTTGTACTGACTAAAGTGTGCGCGCTCAGTGGTAGGCAGGTGGCGACGCATAGCAAGACGTGCAGCAGCATCGCGAGTGGCCCACTGTGAGCGAACAGTGGCGTCGGCATCGGCAACAGGGGCAGGGGAAGCACCAGAGGTGAGGTCAAAGAGGGAGAGACCGTCTGCCCTATTGCACTGTAGGAAAAGCTGCAGGTCATCTACCCAGACGTCAAAGTCAATGGCCCGACCCTCAGCGTCAAAAGTGAGAACACTGGGGGTAGCCATGACAGCAGTAGACTAGCAGCGCAAACTGTAGAGCAGGGGCAGTGCAGTGACAGAGGCGCTGCTCTCACCAGACAGGGCGGTTCGGGCAGCTCGGGCGGCTCGGCAGCAACTGCGGCTCGGCGGCACCTGCGGCTCGGCTCCTCAGCTGCTCAGGCGGCTCGGGCAGCTCGGGCAGCTCGGGTGGCTCGGGCGGCTCAGGCGGCTCGGGCTACTTAGCGGCGCGGGCGACTCGGCTGCGTAGGCGGCTCGGGCGGTAGGGGACGAGGCCGGGACCGCAAGTAGTGCGCCGGGGCCGCAGGTAGGGCGGCGGGGCCGTTGGTAGGGCGGCGGGGCCGCAGGTGGGGTGGTGGGGCCGCAGGTAGGGCGGCGGGGCAGCAGGTAGGACGGCTGGGCCGCAGGTAGGGCGGCGGGGCCGCAGGTAGGGCGGCTGGGCTGCAGGTAGGGCGGCGGGGCAGCAGGTAGGGCGGCTGGGCCGCAGGTAGGGCGGCAGGGCCGCAGGTAGGGCCGCTGGGCCGCAGGTAGGGCGGCGGGGCGGGGTCGTAGGTAGGGCGACGGGGCCGGGTTGAAGGTAGGGCGACGGGGCCAGTACGCAGGTAGGGCGACGGGGCCGGGGCCGGGGCGCAGGTAGGGCGACGGGGCCGGGGTCGGAGGTGGGGCGACGGGGCAGGGGTCGCAAGCAGGGCGACGGGGCCGTGGCCGGGGCGCAGGTAGGGCGACGGGGCTAGGGCCGGGGCCGCAGGTATGGCGACGGGGCCAGGGTCGCAGGTGGGGCGAGGGGGCCGGGGTCGCAGGTAGGGCGACGGGGCCGCAACGCAGGTAGGGCGACGGGGCCGGGGCGCAGGTAGGGCGACGGGACCGGGGCGCAGGTAGGGCGACGGGGGCGAGGCGCAGGTAGGGCGACGGGGCCGGGACCGTAGGTAGGGCGACGGGGTCGCTAGGGCGACGAATCAGGGGCCGCTAAGGCGGCGCAGCTTGGCCGCTAGGGCGGCTCGACGAAGTCAAAGAGGGGAGCGCGACTCGGGCTGAGCGCGCTCCGGGCAGGAAAAAAAAAACTTTCGACTTGGTGGGCCCTAGGCACAGTTCCCACGAGGGAACCTGCTCGATACCATGAGAAAAATGAAACGAGAATGTGTGAACTAAGGAATGGAATGTGGTACAAATATGCAACCTTAGAAATGTGTACCCCATATAGGCTACCCCACTACAGCCTACAAAACATTATGATTTGACAGGAGCATCGCTCAACGTCACCGGATACGTGAGTGACTACCTTCATCACGGAAAGAGGAATCTGCGTTTTTGAGTGTCCGAAGGTTTTTCTGCAACCAAGTTGTGGATTTCTTGCGATGAGTGTCCAAAAAACAACTGCCTGGAGAAGTGACTTTCTGCATACTAGTTGACAAACCGAATAACAGTGACCAAATGTCACAGAAATGTTGCAACGGCAGTCATACCGGCCACGGACGCGCCGCGCCCACATGTTCACGGAAAATGCATGTGCCCCGGCACTACCTCCGAATCGCGTACTCAACATTGTGTCGCACACCTCACCTAATATCCATCGCATATTCGAAAACGCCATACATCTTAGGTTAAAAGAGAACCAACACACCATGCTGCGCAAAGCGTTGCGTGGCCATTTCCATAAACTGCATACATAAATGCTACCGAATACAACCAAAACATAGTCCACTTTAATCTCCAGAAACCACATAATACAAGTAAACTGCACACCAACAACCAACAAATAAACCCACCATGCACAAAAAATCGCACTCTTGAAAACCCAAACCACAACGTCAACACAACAAACTCCCAACGATCAGCAACCCCTCCACTAGGCTTAAAGTCCTACTGTCAGAACATTATAGCTTACTTATTTGTGTAGGCTATAGTGGGGTATCTCATAGGGGGTACAACCCAATTAGGGTTTCCTATTTGTACTCACTTCGTTCATAGTCAATTCATTCTCGTTCTTTCTTTCACATGGAATCAGAGCAGGTTCCCTCCTAGGGAGTGCTTCTAGGGCCCACCGAAGCGCGCCCCGAGGCGCGTTTTCCTTTTTTTTAGCGACCCGTTGTGTCGCCCCCAGCAGCCCGTCGCGCCGCCCCTCTGCTAAGCGGCCCCGCCGCCCCTTTGATCGTGGCCCCGCCGCCCTCTGCTAAGCGGCCCTGCCGCCCTTCGATCGCGGCCCCGCCGCCCTCTGCTAAGCGGCCCCGCCGCACTCTGCTAAGCGGCCCCGCCGCCTTGCTCACGCGGCCCTGCCGCCCTCTGCTACGCCGCCTCGCCGCCGCGTCGCTCGTGCACTTGCCCGTGCACCCACCCGTGCACCTACCCGTACGGCCGCCAGTGCAGCCGCCCGTGCCCAGCCGCCCGTGCAGCCGCCCGCGAGCCGTCCCAGCCGCCCGCGCGGCCGCCCGTGAGTCGCCCGCAAGACGCCCGCGCCGCCCGAGCCGCCCGCGAGACGCCCGCGCCGCCCGAGCCGCCCGAGCCGCCCGCGAGACGCCCGCGCCGCCCGAGCCGCCCGAGCCGCCCGCGAGACGCCCGCGCCGCCCGAGCCGCCCGCGAGACGCCCGCGCTGCCCGAGCCGCCCGAGCCGCCCGAGCCGCCCGTGCCGCCCCAGCCGCCCGAGGAGCCGATCTTCTGCTCCTGTGGGGCTCCTACTGCTCCGGGGCCGGCGCAGCTGCTGTGCTGCCGTGTTGCTGTGTCGCTGTGCTACCCGACTCTTCCTGCCCGGTGAGACTGTCAGCTGCTACAATGGCCACCCCCAGTGTCCTGACTTTTGACGCTGAGGGTCGCGCCATTGACTTTGCAGTCTGGATTGAGGACCTGCAGCTGTACTTACTGTGCGATGCGATCGATGAGGTTTCTCTCTTTGACTTTGTCTCTCTGTCTGTCCCACCACCCTCACTGTCGACCTCCTTGAGAAGTCCCTGCTAGCGGCCGAGAAGAGCATAGTCGCTGTAGGGGCCTCTCGTGGTGACCCGCGCACCCCCATCTTTGAGGGGTGTTCTCCTTCCCCCCTGCTACCCTCTGTCGCCTCTGCTGCTGCGGGCGACCTCGTTGGTTTAGAGTCGGTCGGTGCGGCGTCTGCCCCCAGCGGTAGGCGCCGCTCTGGCAGGAGCAAAGGGGGCAAGGGCGCGGGTGGAGCTAGCGGGGGCGGTGGCGGAGGAGGTGGAGGCGACGGGGGGAGTGGGGGTGGCGGTGGAGGAGGGGGTGGCGGTGGGGGTGGAGGAGGGGGTGGAGGTCCTGGTGGCGGCGGTGGAGACGGAGGTGGCGGCGGAGGTGGTGGCGGAGGAGGCAGTGGGAGCGGCGGGGGCGAGGGTGGCGGTGGCGGCGGTGGCGGCGGAGGCGGGGGTGGCGGTGGTGGAGGTGGTCGGAGTGGCTCGTCCCAGAGGAGCGGCACTGGGGGTGGTCAGCGCCAGCACCAGCAGCGCTCCCGCGACGTCCCCGCCCCTCAGCAGCTCCGTGAGTGGTACTCCCAGCGTCAGCGTGGTGGGGCGTTCGGTCCCTGCGCCTACGTCCTTCGCACCGGCGACCGCGCGGGTGAGCAGTGTGGGGGCACCCACACCGCTCGCCGCTGCTTTGCCCGCCTGACCGACGCTTGGCGCCAGCAGTTTCCGGAGGCCTCTGAGATCCCCCGCTGGAGAGAGCTATGTAGGGCTGGTGTAGCTGTGTTTGATCTTCACTTTGATGCTATCCTTGCTGCCATGTATGCTGTGTCTGTTAGTGATGATGGTGAGTGTTACCGGTGCTTTCCGCCCGACCCGGGCATTGGTACTGCTGTGTCAGGTGCCAGTGAGGCTGCTGCTCTAGGTGCCACTGCGCCTGTGCTCTCAGGTGCTAGTGAGTCTGCCCTCTCAGGTACTGTGTCGGCTTCTGCCTCCCACACCTTCACCCTTGACTCTGGGGCGTCTCGCTCCTTCTTTCGGGACCGCACCACTCTCACGCTGCTTAGTCGGCCGGTTGCGGTGTCCCTGGCTGACCCCTCTGGGGGTCCTGTCCTGTCTCGTTTCTCCACAGTCCTCCCGTGTCCGGCGGCTCCCTCTGGCACCCTGACTGGTCTTTACCTCCCCTCGTTCTCTACGAACCTGGTAAGTGGTGCTGACCTACAGGATGTGGGGGTCCACCAGTTCACTCCTGCTCGTCAGCGGGTGACACACTGCACAGAGGCTAGCACAGGTCGCCACCTGGCTACGTTTAGACGTCAGCCAGGGTCAAGCCTGTACACACTGACCACTGCTTCTCCTCCCGGTGCTGAGTCTGGTAGAGTCCCTTCGTCTGGTCAGGTGTTTGCTGCAGCGTCCAGGTCTGGTCCTGAGTCTGCCCCCTGTTCGTGTCGCCGTCTGTCTCACGAGACTCTCCTCTGGCACCACCGCCTTGGCCACCCCTCTCTGCTTCGGCTCAGAGGCATGGCCTCCCGTCTTCTTGTGTCTGGTCTCCCCCGGTCCCTCCCTCCCCTTCCTCAGGGCCCTGGCCCTGCCTGTGTCCCCTGTGTCGAGGGGCGCCAGCGTGCTGCCCCTCACTCCTCCCAGTTTCCTCCGACAGAGGCTCCGTTGCAGACACTTCACATGGACGTGTGGGGCCCTGCCCGCGTCCGTGGACAGGGTCAGGAGCGCTACTTCCTGTTGGTGGTTGACGACTACTCGCGTTACACCACAGTCTTCCCCTTGCGCAGCAAGGGTGATGTCACTGAGGTGCTGATCGACTGGATCCGCGCAGCTCGTCTCCGGCTCAGGCAGAGCTTTGGCTCGGACTTTCCAGTGTTGCGTCTGCACTCGGACAGAGGCGGAGAGTTCTCCTCTGGCCTTCTGCGTGCCTTCTGTCGTGCGCGAGGCATCCGTCAGACCTTCACGCTTCCGGACTCACCGCAGAAAAATGGGATTGCAGAGCGCCGCATTGGCATGGTCATGGACGTCGCTCGTACGTCTATGATGCATGCGGCTGCCCCCCATTTTCTGTGGCCGTTTGCGGTCAGATACGCGGCGCATCAGATCAACCTCCACCCCAGGGTCTCCAGGCCGGAGACCTCCCCAGCCCTGCTGTGGATGGGGAAGGTTGGCGATGTGTCGGCGTTCCGGGTCTGGGGATCTCGGGCGTTTGTCCGCGACTTGTCTGCGGACAAGCTGTCTCCTCGCGCTGCTCCCTGCGTCTTCCTGGGGTTCCCCCCGACGCCCCTGGGTGGCAGTTCTACCACCCCACCTCTGGACGTGTTCTGTCCTCCCAGGACGTCACGTTCGATGAGTCGGTACCCTACTACCGCCTCTTCCCCTACCGCACTCCTTCCCTTCCCCTGCCCCCGCTCTTCTTGGTACCAGGTCCCCCCCCGGTAGACCCCCTCCCCCCTCAGGGTCCTGCCCCTTCAGGTGTGTCCCACGTAGACGCAGTCGAGCCTGTCGAGGTCACTAGTGACTCTGGTGCTGCTGCGGGAGCTGAGCCTGGGGGTGCTGGGCCTGGGGGTGCTGAGCTTGGAGGTGCTGAGCCTGGGGGTGCTGAGCTTGGGGGTGCTGAGCCTGGGGGTACTGAGCCTGGGGGTGCTGAGCCTGGGGGTGCTGAGCCTGGGGGTGCTGAGACTGGGGGTGCTGAGACTGGGGGTGCTCCGCTTGGAGGTATTTTGCCTGAGGGTGCTGAGCCTGGAGGTTCTCCGCCTGGAGGTGCTTCGTCTCGCCGAGAGCCACTCTCCCCACAGGAGCTGCGTGAGTGGTTTGCCCGGCGCTGGAGGCGTGCTGCTGGTGCTGGAGGTTCTTCGGCTGCAGAGGGTGCTGCTGCTACGCGTCCCGGAGGTGCTCGTGCTGTCGGTGCTGGAGCTGCTGGGCCTGAGGGTTCTCCTGGAGCTGGTGCTGCTGAGGGTGTTGGCGCTGAGACTACTGTTGGCGGTCCGACTGGCAGTGCTCCTGGTGCTGCTGGAGGTGCTGCTGGAGGTGCTGCTGGAGCGGGTACTCCTGCTGGGGGTACTGGTGCTGTCCCTGCTGTTTCTGGCGTCGCCACGCGGCCCCGACCGTACTTCGTTCCGCTCCTGCAGCATGTTCTTGGTCTTACACCTTCTCCTGGTCCTCCTCCTCCTCCCTTAGAGGGTTCACAGCCAGTCCCGTCACAGCCACAGCTACAGCCTGCCTCCCCTTTGCCTGCTCCTTCTCCCTACGCTGGTCCGACTGGAGGTCTTACTGAGCGTCGTGAGCCTGCGTCTTGTCCTGCGTCGCTTGTTCGCACTGCACGCACTAGTGGTCGCGGTTCGCGTCAGCGTCCTCCTCCTGTCCCTGGCACGCACCGGATGTCTCTGCGTCCGTCCACTGCTCCTCTGCGTGCCCCTTTGCCTTCTCCTCCTGCTTCCACTCTTCCTGCTCTTGCCGACCCGGAGTCGGACTCTCTTCGTGCTGCGAGTCCCACTGTCACGCGTCTCCTTGCTACTGCTGTCACTGACCCTTCCTTCGAGTCTTCTGCTGCGTCTGCCCTTGTCACTGAGCTTGTCGACTTTGCTGCGCGCTGTCGTCTAGACTACGCTGCTAGTCTTGTCGCTGAGTCTGAGTCTGCCTGTCCTCCGTCCGTCGGGGGTGAGTGTGTTCTAGGCACGAACGTCCTTGAGGACAGGCAGGAGGAGTTCCAGTGTCTGGCCGCCGCTTCACCTCATCTCGCGTCTGTACTGCTCGCCCCTGAGGGAGACCCGGATGCACTAGACATCCCGACTCCGCGCTCTTACGCGGAGGCGATAGAGGGTCCCTACTCCTCTCAGTGGCAGGCAGCTATGGATGCAGAGATGGCTTCCTGGAAGTCCACAGGCACCTACGTTGACGCTGTTCCCCCTCCTGGGGCGAACATCGTCAGTGGCATGTGGATCTTCAGGGTGAAGCGGCCGCCGGGCTCTCCGCCTGTCTTCAAGGCGCGTTACGTGGCTCGTGGCTTCAGTCAGCGGCAGGGAGTTGACTACTTTCAGACCTTCTCCCCCACCCCGAAGATGACCACTCTTCGGGTACTGCTGCACGTTGCTGCTCACCGCGACTACGAGCTGCACTCTCTTGACTTCAGCACAGCTTTCTTGCAGGGCAGCCTGCACGAGGAGATCTGGCTGCGTCGCCCACCTGGCTTCACTGGGTCTTTCCCTCCTGGTACCCAGTGGAGTCTCCGGCGTCCAGTCTACGATCTCCGCCAGGCGCCACGTGAGTGGCACGACACACTGAGGACTACGCTTGCGGCACTTGGGTTTGCTCCTTCTACTGCCGACCCGTCGCTGTTTCTGCGCACCGACACCTCTCTGCCGCTGTTCTACATCCTCGTGTACGTCGACGACTTGGTCTTTGCCACAGCGGACACTGCTGGACTCGCCTACGTGAAGTCCGAGCTGCAGAAGAGACACACGTGCACAGACCTGGGTGAACTGCGCAGCTACCTTGGCTTGCAGATCACCCGGGACAGAGCACGCCACACCATTACCCTGACTCAGTCACACATGGTGCAGCAGGTCCTTCAGCGCTTCGGCTTCACGTACTCCTCGCCTCAGGCCACTCCTCTGCCTACTCGCCACTCGCTCTCAGCTCTGCCTTCGGATGAGTCCGTAGAGTCGAGTGGCCCGTATGCAGAGCTTGTTGGCTGCCTCATGTACCTGATGACCTGCACACGTCCTGACCTTGCATACCCTCTCAGCATTCTCGCACGCTATGTTGCTCCTGGGAGACACCGACCAGAGCACATGGCTGCAGCGAAGAGGGTGTTGCGCTACTTGTGCAGTAATCGGGCATGGGGCTAGTGCTTGGAGGGCGGAGTCCAGTGGTCCTCACTGGGCACGCGGACGCTTCTTGGGCTGACGACCAGGCTACGCAGCGGTCGTCACAGGGTTACTCCTTCGGCCTTGGTTCCGGCTCTGTTTCGTGGCGGGCTACTCGCTCGTCTTCTGTTCTCGGCTCCAGTTGTGAGGCTGAGATCTACGCCGGGGCTATGGCTGCACAGGAGTTACGCTGGCTCACCTACCTGCTGACCGACCTTGGAGAGCCGCCTAGTTCTCCTCCAGTCCTGTACGTAGACAACAAGGCCATGCTGGCCTTGTGTCGAGAGCATCGACTGGAGCACAGGACAAAGCACATTGCTCTCCGCTACTTTCTTGCTCGTGAGCTACAGCAGCGTGGACAGTTGCGACTTGCGTACGTGGCCTCTGAGGCCAACACTGCTGATGTCTTCACCAAGGCACTTGCGCCTTGTGATCATCAGCGTTGCTGCACGCAGCTGGGTCTTGTGCCTGTCTTGCCTCACTTGCTCACTTCTTGACCTTGCTTGTACCTCCACCTATATATACTCTTGTTCTTGCTTGCTTGACTCTTGTATATCTCTACATATGATCTTGCATGTGAACTGGCCTTGTGGCCTTTGAACTTGTGCTCGGAATGTGTGGTGACTTTGTGATCCACCCTGAGCTTTGCTTTGCTTTGCTGGACTGGTCTTGTGACCCCTTGTTCTCCCCCACTTTGCCTATGGGGGTGTGTCAGAACATTATAGCTTACTTATTTGTGTAGGCTATAGTGGGGTATCCCATAAGGGGTACAACCCAATTAGGCTTTCCTATTTGTACTCACTTCGTTCATAGTCAATTCATTCTCGTTCTTTCTTTCACACCTACAACATCACCTCCACCAGAGACCTCAACACGGCCCCCACCTGTCAACAACATGGACACAGCACCTCACGCCAACGACGACCCTTCGTCAGGCGTCACGGCTGTGTGGGAACGCTTCACCGGAGTCCTGCGCAGACGGCTAATGACCTCCTGGTTCAGCGCGCCAACTTCAGCAGGCACACATGCAGGGGGGATGTCGAGCGCATCTACTTGGCGTGCAGAACGAATCACGCGCCTCCTGCTACGTGGGTCCCACATCAGTGGTCCTTCTGGGATGCACATTTCCCCTCCGCCGCCACTACAACCACTAGAAACCGGCTCAAACTCGATACCCGCTTCCTCCAAGAGTGTCTCGTCGCAATCCACATACTCAACGACGCTCATATAAGTACTGAGCTCAATCTTGAACTGCTCGATCAACATCTGCAGATCAACTGTGGTCGACACCAACGGCTTGTACATCCCAGCCCCAAACGTGCCGTGCAGGTGTCCCAAACTGGACGTCCACGAGACCAGGACACAGCCAGCATGCCACCAGCTACGCTGCATGGTAGCGCTTGAAACTTGCGCCCACGCCTCTCCGATCCATCGCAGCATATCGTAGTTATCCACAACCGCAAGCGGCGCCGAATACCTGTGCTGACACTCATTCGAACGCAAAGCCCTACGCATGAGGAAAACATGGTACTGCACTTTGAACGCATCAACGATGCCGTTCAAATGAGGCATGCACATCGCGGGCACAGCGCCAAAGACGTTAACAATCCGCATACACAGGAGGTGCTCCACATGAAAACCATGCTCCACGATCGGCGGTGACACTAGCTCCGTGATGCGATGCCCCTCGTTGCATACGAGGATGACCACTCTCCGGTCCTTGCTGAAATGATCGTTGTTTATCTCGTCCATGTACTCCGTGAATATCTGCCAACAAACAAAACCACGTAGTACGAAACTGGATTGAACCCCGGCACAGACGTAAACCCACACATGCGCCAGCACGATCCCACAATACAAATGCATGTGCAACCTCCATCCCATACCTCGGGGGTCAATCTTCCGCTCTTTGTGTAGCGCACGACCACCTCGAGTTCACCCGACACGCTCCTGCTGCTTTCGGGGCGCTCATCAGGGCGTAGAACGACGAGAGGCAGCGCCATGCAGTTACCAGCCGCGTTGAATAGGATGCCAACAGTTATGACGCGCTCCCCGCATATGAGGCTCCGTGGATACTTCTGAAGAGACCACTTCGGCAGACGCGAAGGAAGGAAATGCATCTCCACAAACCAGAACACATCATCGGGTCCAGCCTTCATCGCCTCGACAAGAGCTTTGACACTAGCCATTTTGTAACGGAGGGTACACGTATGCTGCCGTGACAACCTGGGAGAAGAAATGCGGATCTGATGTTTATCAATGAGATGGCTCCGCTTCTTACGAGAAAGTCGCACGCCAAACTAGAAATGGCACACCGAGTTCTGAACTCGGGAACCGCAACCCAACACCGATAAGACATGTACTTGGAGGCACCAGGTGTAACACGACCATTGGCTGGTTAACGGAACGCCAACTGCATATCCACTCGAGCACAATCGAAACAAACACGCGTAACACATACAACAAAACCCAACACCACTACTACACAACAACCCTCAACAACCACACGAACACACCCAGCTCGATTACAACCGCACATCGCACCTGAACAACTACATTCGTTGGTTGACGCGTTGCGAGTGTTCAACCCGAGAATACCGTAATCCACACACACCAATAACTACCAACCGCATCGTCGGAACATACGAATGCGTTCCACGTCAACCGCAGACCCAATACCGCATACACACACCACAATTCGGCAGCACACCACGACCACAAGAAATGCATACCCCAAGTGTCCGCGATAATGCACTGATTAAGCCAATCAAACTCAAATACCACATAAACAAACAAAGCCAACCTCTAGGACATTTACAGCATACAGCGTACAACAACACATACGTTTCGTAACCGCACGTGTACTATCGTACAGGCCCAGCAGTTGGCAGCGTACAACCATAATGCTCGGCTCGTTTTATTTCACACGGTTATAACAACGACGTACATGTACACGGACCAGCGTTAGAGCGTAGACAGACAAACATAGATCCACAAACAAACCACCTAGCAGCAACCCAAACAAACCCCTACAAACAAACAAGGCAGACGTGAATCTATGCCAACCTCCTTACTCACACAACAGGAACTTGTTCAGCAACAACACCTTGCTGTTGCTGTAAGAGGGGCAAACATGCACCACTCGTAAAATGCTTTCCACCTCCACCACGGCATGTCTACCGTCGTCACGCTTGGGGCAGAGCTGCTTGCATGTGGTGAGTGGACACTGTCCAACCTCCTCGTAATACCTCAGGTACACAAACGCCTTCTTAGTGCCTTCCGCATCAGTTGTGGTGAAAATGCACAGGCATTTAGCGTACCACTCTCTTTTGCATGAGGCATCCATGAGAGCCACGTCTGAAAACCATTTCTCCCTCGGGGAGGCCTTCACAAACGTGCCTTTGGGAACCAAGGAGCCACCACGGGTGCGTGGAATGGCCAGTGCTTTGTGCGCGTGCATACAAAACCGCATACCACTATCATGTCAGAATTTCAAGTTTGGATAATCCACACGCGTGGTCAACGCCTGCGAATGAACCCAACCCCGACAGTGTAATACTTCAAAAACCTTACCTGCACTGAGGTCTCACTCAAACCCAGTGCATGGATCTCATCGCACAGGAACTTCATTTCCTCGCCCAGCGCACAATTCTACTCCGTCATTACTGCATCAGGTGGACCGCTAACCCGCATAGCTCGATACTTCTTCGTCAACACTAGCTCTTTGGTGCGAGCGGCCTGCCATGGAAACCCAGACAGCACAGTAATCCCTCATGGTTAGAATGACCCGCGTGCCCGCAAAGCATGTCCATACACTCTCTCTGCACCTCCCCATCCATTTTCCGCACCTCACGTAAAGCCGAGACGTATTGCCGGCCGCCGCCCGCATCCGCTGCCACTTCTCTAAAAATCTCACGCTGCACGTCTTCTTCGACAATTCTTCGTGGTATGTCCCTCCAATTGCTACCCCGCACGGGTGTCTTCACTGTGCTTTTGTGCGTTCGCTCCCACATCTCAGTGTAGTAGTGGTGAGGCATCCCACGGGTCACGACGTTCTCTAGCAGGTGTTTTATCATATGCACCTTCGGCAGTTCCCAGTGTGACTTCTGTGTCTTGAAGGCGCGCAGCAGCAAATCCACCAGTCTATGTGACATGATGGTGAGGGGAATACAACAAAACTCCCCGCATTAGTGGCACAATGTGACGCCCACAAAATTCAACTAATAGTGGGGACAGTAACAAGGGCATAAAACTCAGAACACTACTCATAAACTTACTTGATAGCGTGTTGTCGTGCAATAGCGAGAGTAGTCTGAGTGTGAGAATCAGCCCCCAGGAATGACTTGTAAAACACGGCGTACATGCGGAAGGCGCGGACCTGCAGCGCTCGCAGCTCTCCGCCCTCGTCACTCTTGGTAGCACTCAAATCCGCTATCAATATTGGCACGATTTGCATCATGCTCCGGTGCTCGAATGCTGCGTAGTTTGCGCCAGATCGGAAAAACGAGTTCCCCCCCGGTATACGAAGAAGAGCGCTCGGTGTGTCTCGTTTGACCCCCTTCTTGCGCCTGCGTTTTAGAGGTTACGGCAACACCTGATATCAACAAAATTCACTAGACTATCGTTATCAAATCATGAACAGTAATGACAGCGCGCCTCAGAACAAGTACTCTCACCTCTCCAACACGCGCATTTCTGCCTTGCCAAGAGTAGACACAAATGCATCCATCATGTGGATGAACACCCCAGAGTCCAGGACGTGCAACGTGTCAGCGAGGCATGCCAAATACACGTTCCCCCACTCGGTGTCCGCGAAATTCCATCTTTGAAGGACACACTTAGAACACCGGCAACATACAAGTCAAAGGCAATCGTAAATCTTCAGGGTGCATCACCAAACACTACCCCATAAGCATGCGGCTCACACACCTCGATGGGATGAGTTGACCACGCACTCCTGATCTTCTTGGCGTCTTTTTTCTTCGGACATGCTAGAATATTCCGAACAATCACTCGCTGCTTGTGCGGTGTCCTTGGATCCGTAGCGCCAACCAGGCGAGTAAGTTCACCCTCCTTGGCGTAACATGTGGTACAAGGCCGATGAGTGCCCAGCTGAAGAGTGGCAGACGCTCTGCATGACTCTGGAAAGTCGCCCGGTATTCCGAAAAGGCAGGGGATGGCTTTTATGGCGGCACCCGATGCGTCTGAAACATAAAAGAACCTCATCGGAGCGCTGTACACATACCACAAAGCAAAAACCATAAGGCGAGTTTCCTAAGAGAAGTATGTGGTACACCAAACAGTCGGTATACAAAGTTCAGTTGGGTATGCGGTAAGTAATCATGCACCGTGCGTGCATGCTTTGAACAAAAACAACATATCATGCAGACTCCCTCATAAGAGGCGCTAGAATTATCTTCATTGCCTCCTGGAAGACACGCGTTTTCTCCGTGGATGATGCCCATTTAGGCGGAAATGGCAGCACCCCCGCTAGAGTGTGCCCAGGTTCTAGCCACCGCAGCTCTTCTGGGATGTTCACGAGAGTAATCAGCACTGGCCATTCATTCCGCCTTCCATTCCCTGTCGCCTGGGTGCTATCGCTGTACACGATGACGCCCAATATCAATGCATTGTCGTCGTTCACCTCGCGCTGTGCGTAACAACATAGCAATGTTAGCACTGGATACCACTTTAATGTTGCATTGACACGCATAAAGGTTTGCTAAAGATAAAAAACCGCATGCCTGCGCTGCATGCATCCACTCCCCCGTTTCTGGTCCTTGGTAGATCTGCTGGCTGGTTTCCTCGCAGTTGAGTCGCGTTGGTTTCGTAATAAACCCCTCCTTCGCCACAAACGTGCGTACTAGTTTCTTCACAATCTGCACGTAATGAGTGGGAACATGCACGACATCACGTAAATCCATGAGAACACCATGAATCATTGCTGTTGGGACATATGCCTGTACAACATACCATCTCTGTATCAGGATAATGAAGCAGCAGCTTCTGTTGTACTCCTTCGGGCCCGAACACCACAATCTCCTCAGTTTTCCAAGGCACCATGTCCGGTGGGGCACGGGCCTTACCCCAACGCCTTACATCCACATACTTGCGCTATCTGCGGAGGGCCCGTAGGTTGAACCTCGGGTTTCTGAAAATGTTGAGCAGACAATTAACCTCCCTTCGTGACAGATCAGCGTCCCGGAAGAACAGATACAGCTCCGTGAGAGTATCGAACACCTCATCATCGTCTGAAACCTCTGAACATGTGGAAACGTCATCGCTCGCTACAATGTCTGTTGCCGGATCGTTGCCTTCTTCAGTTTGGGGAGGAGCGTCGCTGGTGGGCGTGGAATCACGCCTCGCCCGAGAACGAGGCGGACTGCCCTGCCTGCGCCCGCCATAACAATCCCTGGCGTGAAGGTACGCGTCAAATAGAAGCGCCTCGGGGTTTCTTTTCAACTTTTCGGCGCATATCTCTTTCTTGGAGAGATGAGACTGCAACGCGTTGTCGTCTTTAAAAACAGTGCGGCAGGCACCGCATCTATTGCCAGTCATGATGAGAAATTCAAACACTAAACGAGCTTCTCTGGGAAATGTAGAGCTTGTACCAGTTACAGGTATGCGGTTTTCATTGCTTCAACCGCTGTTGGTAGACAGTTTTTGCCCTGGATGATTGCATTTGTCTTGGCCAATTGGTCGTCGAGATTGCGCCCATCCAAACACCAATGGGCAAAGGGCAAAATACTTGGGGTTTTCGCATACCAAACGCGATAAGGTTCGTGCTTCACTTAGGACCACAACGGCACGTTATGTGAGTTTATCAATTATTGGTCGTCTAGGTTGCCACGTTGACAGTAAGGGCATTTTGTACGGTCGCGATACGCGTTTTAGACTTTCGCGCGCCTTTGACTTAAGTGCATGGTTTCCCATACCCATCCTGAACGATTACGAGTTTCAGCATTTGGCTATTCGAACACTGCAGTTGCGCGCCAACTGATCGCAGGTTCTGGATTAAAACACCCGATCGGTACACCAATGGAAGGCCAGATTGGTGCACCAACTTCGACGATTTCATACAACCATTGATCACCGCAACTCGGCCACCTCGACCAATGACATAACAAACGAAATAATCTCTTGCACCACGCGGACAGGTGCTACACACGTAAGCGAGCAACAACTTCGCAAAACTGACAAGTGTGACATGACCATTTTCCCACAACAGCCATCTCTTCGATTATCATTTTCAATACTAGGGTTCTATGGCAAGTAGATCTTAGGGTTTTATTAGTGGAGTAGAATCCCCGTCGTACCCAGTCTGCTGCGCCATCGCAGTTGGGTTAGTAAGACATTCCCGTCTGCAGTTTACGCCTCAAGCACGCGTTGACCGCACATGTAACAGGCCGCGTAGACATGGCACTTGCAAAGCAGTTGACGAGGACAAATAGTAAGGGCGCGGGTGGGCAGGCACGGACAAGATCGACCGACGATGTGCGTGAAACCCGTAGCAGTCGCGCGGCAACGTTGCAGGCAGAGAGTCTTAAGAAATTTGAGACCCCGATTCGGATGAAGGAGGAGTTGCCTAAGCATGCGGACGTGATAGCGCAGCTCAGACAGGGCAAGAAATCCGTTGACTTCCCGGATCTGGAACTCTACAACAAGCGCCGTCTCACCTCAGTTGTGAAGAAGGCGGATGTGGTTACCATCGCCGTCGGAAAGTGGGTGTCAGATGCACTCATAGACTTTCACAACACGTGAGTGGCCGATGGTGAATGTCCCTCATAGTCTCTCCTCGTCTCATGGATATGCCTAAACCCTGCGGGTGGTCCTGTCTCTGCTGCCTTGCCGTTTGCTGCAGATTGCTGAGTATCCGTCAGCCTGTTCTACCCGATGGGAAGATATGGGCGGCACTTGACGCCAAGGCGTTCACATATACCAGAACTTACGGCAAGGCTTTAGCTTCTGGAGAGGGCTTACCGCTATTGGAGCACGACTTCCTGGCGATTCCAGTGTTCCTGAAGTAAGTTTGTGATTCGTATGGTCGCTCACCCGAATAGTGTTATGCACCCTCAACGAAGGTAGTCTGAGTAGTGAACAAACCCATGTTTGACTGTACCGACGTGTTCCTAATGCAGTAATCACTACTCCTTGGTCATCGTGTGTGAGCCCTCTAAGATCTTCGAACCCGCGACGTCAGGGGATGAGAACCGCCTCGTCATGGTGCTGTACGACAACGCACTATCCCAAACTGACGCGGTTGCCATTTTCAACGGATGTCAACTGTAAGTTGCTTTTATAACTCTCCGCGCACCGTTTTATACCACGGTTGGCTAATTTACCGCAATTGCGTTGGCCAGGGTGGTCTCCGTGTTGGCCCAAGACACCCATCCGACGGCGGATTTGACACATGTGGACAAGGTCCTCCTGGATGCCAAGTGCATCGTGCTGGGGGTGAGTTTTGATGAGCATATTGACCGCTGATATTTTTAGCTTATTAATCCGAGTCAATGTAATGGGATGTGCGTCACGTTGTGTTTTGTGCAGGGGGAGCACTGTCCACAACAGCCAAACTCAACCGACTATGGCATTTTCGTTTGCCACTATCTGAAGATCCTCGTGGAAACGAGTTTCCAGACCGTATGCACTGTCCTCTGGTTCCAAGGTGTTAGTTCGCTGAAGTACAGGCGCGGCATGCGCGCGGACATCTGTGAGCACGTAGCCGGCGCCCTTCTGCCAAGGTTGGCAGCAGACAACATCGAGATCCCTTTGCAGGAGCGGCCCCCACTGACTGGCGACAGTGCTCCCCCGCATCCTCAGCACGGTGACTGTCCCGCACGGTTTGAGCAGCTGCATGCAGAACAGCGTTCGGCGAAGCGCGAGATGGCTATACTTGTAGCGGAAGTGGCGTTCCTGGCGCATGCGTAGGGATACACACCGGAGCAGGTGCGAGCTGGCGCGGTGCAACGCATACAAGACCGAGGCGCTGACGGTCTTAGCATCCCGGTGAGCAGTCGCACAAACCATGCGCCCACTACGCCTTTGCGCAATCCCGGAATCGTCAAACCCAGTAAGGAGAGTCCTGATGAGGCCATTAATGGCACAGATATGCGGGTGTCGCTTGCTGCTAAGTTCATGGGGGTCGGAGTGCAGATGCCTGTGTCCTCGGCACCACTTCCGCATCCCGGTACAATACCACACTGGGTGGTATCCCGTCAGCACACTTCGTCCGTGCAAGGCATTCCCAGTGCACAATGGGGCACCGAGCCCGGACAACCCAGCAATGCGGCAGCTGCGCAGGGCGTGAAAGCAGGAGAGGGAGGCATTGACGAGGACCTGGAGACGGCGACTTACACCGGGGTTACCATCGAGAAGGCTACTGGAAAGTGGGGGGCAAAGATATTGACGTGGGAGGGGGATAAACGGCGGCAGCATCGGCTTGGCGCTTACACGACCCCGAAAGAGGCCGCCGTGGCGTTTGCGGCAGCTGCTCATGTGCTGCGACACGGTGAGGAGATGGAGAATACCATCCCCCTGACAGATGTTAGCGACTAAGGACGGAGTCTACGAAGATTAGGTGCCAAAATTTCTCAAAATCGTTGGCTTACAAGAAAAAATTAGGTGCTGGACAGAAAACGTCGACTTCACAAGAAACGCCGTCGACGAAAGGTGCACTGTTAAAACTTCACCAAACTTAGATATGTTGTAGCTCTAGTCCGTGGCTACAATTCCAAATTTGAATCGTACGATAAGGTGAAGTATTTCTTGAGTTATGAATTTCGGCGCACTAGGGGGTATGCTGCCATAGAATATTAACTCAATCACAATTAACTACACAAGAGAGTTGGAGTAGCATTAAACCAGGTGGGATGGGATGAGGAGGACAAGAAGGAAGGTCCCAAGAGAGTCCCCAACCAAGGAAACCCCATGCCACACAATTCCCCTCTCCATAGGCAACCCCACTTTCACTTTTGTCACTTTCCCAACCCATGCCATCCACCTTAACCCAACTTGGCCACACTTGCCAACCTGGTTTGGTTTCACCCAACCACTTGGCAGCAACTACAGTAGAAAAGACGAATTTCCCAACCCCCAAAAGTCTGTACCCCATATTGAGTCAACCCCACAACTCCCCATAGTCACCACAACCAAATATCAAAAGCATACGAACTCCAACGTTCGTAACTTTCTTGTTCGTGCTCCGATTGAAGCGATACTTGGTTCGTCGGAAAGCTCTTGAGCAGAGGAGTCACTTCAGATATCTGCTCAAGCCAAATAACATTCACACACACTCAGAAAATCCAAACCACACAAGACACAAATTTCTTGCACACGCTCACACCACGCATGCAACGCACAAACACATGATGGGAGGCAGACAGACGTGAATGCATATGGTTGCATCACACAGCAACAGATGCATAGAAGGCGTTGCTGGAGGGCTGCGACAAGGATGTGGTGGTAAAGCTCGTGGGTGCGCGCATGTGGTGGTGGTGGAAGAAGTGGCGCCAGGTGGTGCAGGAACTTGATTCCAAAAAGAGACGCCAAAAGAAGACCCCGTCATCTAACACACGGGGCAAAAAGAGGAGAGTGGACGGCAAGGCTGCTGGTGGCGGGGATGTTGAAGCGACGGGGAGTGATGGTGCAGGAACTGGACAAACAGAGCCGGTCGAACTCGTGGAGAACGAAGGGCAGTCCCAGGGTGCTAGCGGCAAAGAGGATGATGGGGGGGTGGATGAGAACGAAGAGGGGGATGAGGGGGATGAGGGTGATGAGGGGGATGAGGAGTACGTTGGTGAGGAGGGTGGTGATGACGATGGATCAGAGTAGTGGCGGTATGGACTTGCTTAAGATTGGTGCTGTAAATCCGGATATTTCCCAAATTGTGTGTATGAAGTAGCGATTTTGTTTTGTTGAGATTGTGTGTTGCTGTTTGCATGCGGATGATGGGCAAGATTTTTGTGAACACCACTCCGTCCTATGTTATTGTGCAACCGTCAATGCATTTGAGTTTAACATTGTGGTATGCGATTTCCGTCTCGTACACACGATAAGTGTTAACGCGCCATCTTGCACGGTTGTGATCAGGTGTTGGGAGTTCTCGTTGATTCTCTGCATCGTCTGATGTAGCGTGTTATCATTGGTGGTTCGGATTGCGGAAATCCTGAAGTCGAGGTGTTTACCGAATACCAAAGTGGTTTTCTGCATTTCTCAAACTGGATACAGGCTCACCGGGGATGTATATAAGGTCCTTACCGTAGTAGCTCTTTAGTCACTTCTGCCTTTACCGTTTTCAAGATGGAAAACTCCATTGCCTCCCAAAACACCCAAACGGCTGGGAGATCCCAGAGGGAGACTAAGTCGCCAGCGTATCTGCGGGCGTCTTATCAACTGGCGGTTCCTAGGGGTCGTGGTCCAAGGGGTCCTCGAGTTTCTAATATCCCGAAGAAGTTGAACTTTCCAAGATTGAAGAAGGTCGCAACTTCTGTGGACGAAGAAGGTATGTGGTGTTTCTTTTTATTCTGCGTTTAGTTTGTTGCAGTTGTTTGGTCGCTGAGGTGAAACCGCATACCTCGTTTTGTTGTGTGAGAGACGGGGTGTGAAGTGTCGCTTAGTTTCATGTTATGTTGGTGTATTCATTTCAGAGGAATCAAAGGGGTTGGAGACCACCGATGCGACACAACCGCACGACAGTTCTGACGCTGAAGAATCTGAATCGGCGGAGACGGCGAGCAAGGAGAGCGATGAGGGCCAGACCAAAACCAAGACCGTGGACCATGTGCTATCCAGGGCGCCCAATACTTCCAAGGAGGGCAATGATAAGCCAGCAGAAGTTGAGGAAGATGACCCGCTGGTCGCTTTCCGTGCATCCCCCGAGGGATCCAGAAACCCGACCGAGGAGGTGACCGTGTCGCGGGCCGTGTTTGATAGTCTCAAGTGGGCGCAGGATGACAACGCCAAGACCGTGGCTCGCCTGGAAGAAATGTTGCTGAAAGCCTTGGCAACCAGTCATTTAGGGTCTAGGCGTCGGAAAGCGGAGAAGCAGCGAGATCCAGGACTCGGGTGTGCCAACCCGAAACGTCGGCGCGTGGAGGCGCGCAGTGCCGCTTCTGATGGCGACGAGGACGACGAGAGTGATGATTCGCGCCGGCGCCATATGAGGTCATTGAGGTCGCCTGTTCTGCAAAGCGCACTGGATCTCCTCCCTGCAGACAAGGCGTGGAAGGTGAGGCGTGCGTGGCGAATGGTTACGGTCATGTGTTTTATGGCATGCGCAGCTTTGTTTTATGTTTAAATTGTGTGATGTTGTGCATTGTGGGAAATGATGTTCGTGTACGTCGTCAGTAAGGGGTTTTTTGTACCTTTACACGTCGTGTGCAGCGCATGTGCGACCTCGTGAGGGTCTACCTGTTTCTGGGTAAGCCGTACTGCACGATGACGTTCTACCCGAGTAGCGACGACAAAACCGACGGTGTGTGTGCGGTTGTGGACCGTCTGCCCTACAGCTACGCATGTCTGGCTTTGGCTGCAGACAAGTCACGTCGGGCTGATTTGAACAAGACTTTGAGCGAGTGGAAGACCCGCGCTGCAGCGCGAGTAAGGGATATTGCGCTTCCCAAGCTTGGGTTGTTCCGGGACGAGCGAGATGCTGCGAGCCCATAGGCCCAGGAGAAGGCGCGCAGCGCCGAGAAGATCAGGTCCCGCATCGGGCTGGCGCGCGAGGGCGAAGGTGGGTTACGGATCCTTGCTGAGTGGTGAGAGCTGTTGGTTTGTCACTGACTGCCAGCTCGTGTTGTTGTTCGATATATCGTCAGGTGTGCAGAAACTCTTGCCCTTTCAAACTGGAGCAACGACCGCCAGGGCATGCCGTTTGCATCGGTTGCATTTGTCGCGTGCGCCAAGGCCGCCTTCAAGCCGAAAAAGCCAAGAGTTCCTCTCATGCTAAACGTGTACCACTTGGCCCGGCTCGAGCCCGTGATGAGTTTGTTGGTTTGGTTGTGGTCGTGGTTTTATTACAATTGGGGCCGGCTAAAGTGGACTAATGGTTGATGCAGGTCACAGACAGCGTCATGTATTGGGAGGAGCGGAAAGGCCGCCTCTCCAACTCAGCTGGTGGCAACGGCCACGTTGTCAATGGCCTCAAGGTTCTCGCCAAAGGAGCCGTTGAGAGGGCCATCGGTGTTTTCAATCCCGAATGGGATGCTGAGCGTCACACATGGATTTGGGGCCGCCATGGCATGCTTCTTTCGGTTAGTGGACTCGAAGGGATGAGGCTGGCGGGTGGATCCCAGGGTGAGGATCTCGGGGGGGACGATGAGGTTTCCGTGTCTTTTGGCGATGAGTAGGATCAGGGGTTGAATCGCATATTTTGCCAGACGCGTGCTAGTAAGGGTCTGGGTGGTGGCTGATGTTTGTGTTCTGCTCGTGTGCGGGGTGTAGCTGGTTGCGGTATTTGTTAGATGCAGTATGCGGTTTCTTGTACTATATAATGGGTTGCGGTATTTGTTAGATGCAGTATGCGGTTTCTTGTATTATATAATGGGTTTATTTATGTTGGTATGCGTTTCTTCGTCTAATTATTTTGAAATAGAAGGCAGACATGACTAATGGTTGTTGCGGTGGACGGTGCCTGGTTTTAAGAAATGCCGTGGTCAGTCAGAGCGCTCCGCACGACGCGGCGTGACAAACGCCGCGTCATACGGTTGGACGGCCGTTGAGCCAGAACCTTGGAAACGCATTGGTGGCAGTTTAAAAACTGTCAGATCCACAGGAAATGTGGACGACGTCACGTGCTAGTTTGCTTTTAGAGTCGTGTGATAGGTTGGCAAAGTTGCTCGCGGGAGGGGCATTTGTCGGGCACGGTATGGCTTATGAAGGGGACGGCGGCTTGAAGTTAGTGGTCCCGGGTATGCGGTGGTGGCTTGTAGTGATTGGGTGGACGTGCGCAACTGTGGACGGTCCTGGTGATGTCGTGATTCTCTATGCGATGTCTGCGAACTGGTGCCGAATACACGTTACGCATTGCCCAAAGAAATGTGATTGCGACACTTGCCGCGGTGATGTGGCCCGATGGTGCGAAGAATCGGCGGTCGACATGCGTTTGAATTGTGGTTGTTGGCGCATGCGGATTGGTTGTAGGAGTTGTTGTAGGTGACAAGTGTACGGTTGCGGTTTTCGCAACGTGTCAGTAGGGTACTGCATCCTGTGTGCAGTGTTGGACGGATGGGATGTATGAAGGAGATGTACGCGACCATGGCGATATGAAGGTCGCGAATGAGTAACTCATTGTGCGAGTTTCTTGTGACGCGACACTTGTAGAACCCGGGTTGCTGTTTACACGTGATTCTTGGCGCTTTCCGTGTGGTAGCCGTTGACGCCACGTGTCATTTAGGGGCTGCGTAGAAGGGGTAGAGATGCGTGGATGTGATGCGTGGATGTGATGGTGGCGAGGTTGGCGATATGTGGCGCGCGAAGGTGTAACCCAAAGTGCGAGAGAGCTGTTCTGCGACATTTGTAGAGTCAGGATTGCAGTTTAGGCTCTCAGATCGGAGGGCGTGCGTAGCCGTTCGCTTGGGGGTGTATTTGCTTGCGTGGCTGCGAGAGTTGAACTGGTTCGCCACGTGGCGTTGCCATACGGAGGGGGGCTATTTGGCTGCGTTTCCGAAGCTTTAGGGTGACGCCGGAATGTGACTGGCACGTTGCATGATGAGTAACCTGACTCGCGACTGTGAGGTTGCTGCTAGTAACCGTATACATATTCTGGTTCCAACATTGCAGTATACACAACCTGCCCGTAAAGTGACGCAGAAGTTGCTCATGTACAGCTGATGCTCACCCCATGCACGCGAAATTGCCATGCACTGGATGGAAACGCTGCCCCCGAGCATGAAACCCCCGCTTGCTGCTCCCACAGTACAAGCACCCGGGGTGGCAGGAAACAGTGCGCGCGACTCGGACAGTTTATCACGTGCAGTTCCGAACAACCAACGCCAACCCTGCTGTGCCCCGTTTCCAGGCCAGGAGCCTGCACTGCGAAAGTGAGTGGACGAAACGAACGAGGCCTCGTGAACGCAATCGCCAATCCACCCCGCCACCTAGGCACGGATCATTGTGCGTGTAACAGACATCGTGGGCAAATTCACGATCCCACGTGTAATCTGCCTGTGCGGGGTACAAGCGTTATTGTAGCCAGGCATTGTTCTCATACACCACGTCAGACAATTGAACGTAAGGTTACCAACCCCCAACGTCAAATGTGCAAGCCAGGTGCATGGAACGAACTCCAACCACACGTACAGTTCCAAGCCCCAAAGAACAGACCCCAACCTTGTCCCAGGTGAATTCGAAGTGAGGATAAAATGTTAACAACAATTTCACTAAGACAGTTAGTTCACTCACCTCATCCTGACACAATGCCGCGATTTAATCGACGGGAACAGCTGCCGCTCCACATCAAGCGCGCCATTTGCGCGCACCACCTCGAACACCCCGTCCTGCGCCATGTCGACCTAGCTCGATGGTGTTTCTCCCAGTACGGGTTGCGCCCGGATCGCTCTACGATCGGCCGCATCCTAAAAACCGCCGAGCGATGGGATGTGACGTCCGACGGCGCCAACCCGGTGCGCCGTCGGGCAGGCGCCTGGCCAGAGCTGGAGCAGGCCATGGGGCGGTGGATAGCAAACGCAGGACCCGCCGGTGTGCCCCTCACACTCCAAACCATCCGCGACCATGTCGCGGCGATGGCCAGGAACATGGGCATTCCGCCCACCTTCCGATGCTCGATCGGCTGGGTGCGCCGTGCATTGCGGCGCCAGGGCGTGAGATGCCGTGCGGCACAGGGCGAGGCCGCCAGCGCAGATATGGCGGCCGTGCGCGACGCCCGTGAGAAGATGCCGCGACTCCTCACGCAGCTCGGCGTCGCCCCGCGGGACACCTTCAACCTCGACGAGACTGCTCTCTGGCTGTCGGTGCTTCCGCGGCGCACGTACAGCAGCGGCCGCATACCAGGCCGCAAGGTCTCGAAGGAGCGATTGACCGTCGCATTCCTCGTGAATGCGGACGGTAGCCATGCATTCCGGCCGCTTGTGATAAGCAAGGCGAAGAGGCCGCATGACTTCCGGCCCGACTATGACCCTGAGGCGCTATGCTACTGGCGCCATAACGCCAAAGGCTGGATGACCTCGCCTGTAAGCATATTTGCGTGGAATGTGCACCTTTTTGACTCTCATTGCCATTGTTCGCAATTTTGTCATGTGTTTGTTCTCACGATGATGCCGACCGTGTCCCATTTTTCCATGCCATCCCGTCCAACAGTTATTCACGCATTTCATTACTCATCTCAACGCGGCGATGTTTGCCGAGGGTCGCAAAATAGTGGTGCTGCTGGACAACGCGAGCAGCCACATGCTGCGCGCCGTAGATGCATGGAGCGAGATCGTGTGCGGCGTCAGGACCACGTGCATGAGCCACGTGCGGCTTGTCTTCCTGCCGCCCAATACCACGGCATTCACTCAGCCGCTTGACCAGGGCATAATCGCCACCGCGAAGGCCCGCTACCGCCAGCATTGGCTGCGGGCCTTCTCGGGTTTATGGAACGCCGACGGAGCGACTTCCGCGGTCGCTCGATTCCGGCCGAATCTGCGAGATGTGCTCGAGTGGCTGTCGGAGTCGTGGACCTCCGTCGGCGCGCGCACCATTCAACGATGTTGGTGGCGCACGGGGTGTCTTCCCCTCTCGTGGTCACTGGAGCTGCCGCACGTGCATGACGACGAGCCCATCCCCGCAGCTTATCCCGACATCGAACTCGACGATGACATCGATGATGTCGGGACGCTTATTAACACGCTCGACCTCGGGAATGCGGCAATGACGGCGGCGGAATACGTCGCCATCGACGACGCGGAGCCCACGTGTGCGGAAGGCACGGCACACCCGCCCGTGACAGAGGAGGAGATGCGCTCGGAGGTGGAGCTCTGGCAGGCGCCGACGACCATGCAGGCCGTTTACGACGACGCCGACCCCGTGTGCCGTGAAGCGCGCCGCACTGCTCGTGCGGCGTGCGAGATGCTCATCGGCTACGCCCGGGCCACCCGCATCACTCCGCGCGATCTGTGCGCTCTTTTCGACATCCGCAATCCAATCATAATCGCGCGGATGGAGCGGGCGAGCCCGGGATTCAATCTCAACGTGGCGCCGCAGCCCGTACCCTCCCCCGGCGCAACCCCCACTCCCGAGACACCTCGTCCGCGGGGCCGTGTGCTGCCCGACTGGATGACCCGCCAGTCCCGCCGTCAGCAGCTGCTTGATGCCGGGGTGGGCGCCGTGATGGACGGCTATGTGGATGCAGCGGAATGGATGCGTCTGTGAGAGGGGGTGGAGCAGCCAGAGCAAAGTGTCGAGTGAATTTTGCAGGGCCCCAGTGATAAAACATTGTGCCCATTTCAGTGTGTTTCGTTTAGTGTGTTGTGTTGCTATGGGGGGCCAGGTGGGAGTTGTTGATTGGATGTCTATGTTGTGTGTTAGTTGTTTCTCACCTCGAGGAACAATTGATGTGCACGCCTGATTCATTACTGTAGGGGTCGTGTAGTAACATTGAACACACGAGAGAGACAAGCATGGCAACCCCCCCCTGTTACAAAACAAACAAAAGGTGAGGTAACCATATGCGGGTTAGAGGCACGGGATACGCGTGACGAAACGAACGAACCTCTGGCGAAATGATGTTTAGCTTATAGTCCCAGAGCACAAGGCAACCGGGAGGGGCTCTAACGAGCATCAGGTGTAGTAACTAGTGCTCCCACTGTTTTGAACCTTGACTTTTTTCCTGCGTTTTCGTAGTATCCCTAGAGTTGCGGTTTAGTCACTTTTAAGTTGTTTTCCGCACTGCCCTTTTTACAAGTGACTTGTAGCCTCCACCTTTTAAAGCGACGGTGCACTTTTGGCATGGTTGGTTCAGAAGGTTTTTTTTTTACGCCTGGTAACCATGTATTGTACAGCGGGAGTTTGGGGCCACACGGACCTCCCCAGTTTGGGGGACATCTTCCGTAAGTAGATGTGGCTTGCACCCCGCTCTTACTGACAATAAAAAACCTTTGAACAAAAGTGAACTCAATCGCTTCCCGTCGCACGCAGGTTCTAGGTTACACTAGTCTAGAAGAGTAGGCAGGCCGACATAGAATTGTACACAACTATTTTCCAAGCTCGCGACCAATCACTCTCCTATCGCATTCTAAGGAGCATCACGGTGGCGTGTTGGAACACCTTATAACACACACTCAGCATCGCACACGCATTGGCGACGATTTCGCGTCTCTTTAGGCATTGGCGACGGACGTCCCCTTTAGCAGCATCCTCCTAAATGTTAAAAATAAAATGCGTGCACTGAACTCTGACAGAGTAACTCCTTCACACGTTGAACACACACCTCCGATCTCCTTGCCACCAAACAGCCCAGCTGCAAAACCATTCAATGGTGTCTTTCAACATAACTTCTCTCTTCTCTTCTCTTCTCTTCTTCCCTCCTTCCTTCCCATTCCCCTTCCGCCAGACCTTCCCCGCCTTCCAAGCGTCGCAGAAGCTGGAGTGGTTCGACAAGATCCAGGCGAGGTGATGCATTGAGCTGACTCTCTCTCTCCCACCGATGATCCGTCCCTCTCTCTCCTCTCTCCCCCTCGTTTTCGCACCCTCCCTCCCCGCCCAACAGACCTTCCCCGCCTTCCAAGCGTCGCAGCAGCTGGAGTGGTTCGACAAGATCCGGAATGACGTGGAAGAAGCAGGGGGTAGCAGCACCATCCTGCCTCCCTCCCTCTCCGTCTTCTCCACTGCGCTCTACGTCATGGGGCTTTGTTCCAACGATTACTTCGTGCTCTTCTTCGGGGAGAAGATCGACGACACGACGCTCCCCAGGATCTCCACCTTAAGCGCGAAACAAGTGCAGGCGTTTGCTTCGGGCGTCGTGGCGGCTCTGAAGGGATTCGTGGAGGGTATTTACAGCCGCGGGGCGCGCCGGTTCCTGCTCTTCGAAGCTCCCCCGTTCGGTTGCCTGCCGCTATGGCGCACGCTGCAGCCCGCGGAGAAGCAGGGGGAGTGTGTCAGCGCACTAAATGCATATTCTCAGGAGCATAACAAGCAGCTGGCTGTTGCTATTGCTGGGCTGCGGAAGACTCTCAAAGGCTCAGAGATTCTGGTCGTGAAGACGTATGATTTTCTGGCGAACACTTTTGCCGACCCAGTCTCTCTTGGACTGTCCGAGACCAACGCGTGCTGCGGCGGCCCGCCTCCCATCAACGGCCTTGTGCAGTGCGGCACAAGCAAAACCTTGGGTGGTTACAAGGTAACCGTGACTGAGTGCAGCCGCCCCCAAGACAGCCTGTACTGGGACCGCTTGCATCCTACAGAGGCCCTCAATCGCGAAATGGCCAAGAGCATTCTCCTGGGCGGCAAGGAATCAATCACGCCAATGAACGTGCGCCAGCTGGCCAGCGCTGCGAGTGGGGAGAAGAGGAAGTAGTTGTAATGTGTCATAGCACCAATTATGGGTGGCCTTTTTCTAATCGGTGAGTGTGTTTCTCTATGTGTTATTTTATGTGTGGGTGGGCTGGGCTGCAACTATTGTGGGTAGTTTGTTTTTTGATGTTGCATAGAGCATTCCTGGTTGTTTTGCACTCATGCTTCAGCATACCGTATCATTCAAACTTCAGAACCAGGCCCGTGTTGAGTCCATGACGGGAGGGAGTCCTTACCGGTACCATATTTGCATCATACATGCGTAAATCTCAACAGGCCAGCACCGTATGTTGGTCGTCCGGTAGGTAATGAATGTTGGGCTGAGAAAAGCCCATGATCGTTTTCAATGACTACCGTAAGCCCCCGGATAGAAGCGCAGGCCTCAGATAAGCGCCGGCGCTTATAAAGGGATGAGGGCGCTTATATCCGGTCCTCAATTATAAGTGCACCCCCTAAAATTTTGTGATTTATTATAAGCGCATGTCGAATATTATATGAAGATCAGTCGAAATACAGAAACGAAATTCCCCTTACCAGGTAAGCGAAGTACAGTTCCACTTTCCCACTCACATCACACTTGCTGCGCGTCTAGTCAGCACGCGCTGTCGCTTAGTCAGCATGTGTTGGCAGGGAATCAATCCCTGCCAAGTTGCTCGAGAGTCAGATTCGCGACCCCATATATTTTCGACTCGATTACACTTGGAAGAACGAGATCTACAGTTTGGTGTTAGAAAAAACTAAATTTCATTTTGCCGTTATATAAACGCCGGCGCTTATAAATTTTCTCAATTATAAGCGCACCCCCTAAAAAACAGTGTTTTATTACAACCCCAGGGGCGTTTCTATCCGGGGTATGACGGTAAGACCCAGAGTGATGTATTAGCGGAAGCGTTTTAGTGAGAGTGATTGAACCACCTTGCACTGGTATGTGAGAACAAGATAAGTTGATTATAGCATAGAGATACAGGGCTTTTATATGATTACAGAGATATGAAAGGTTTCACTAACTGCAATTGTAACTGCTAATGCGGTTCGATACAGTGACGACTCGGGTAACTGCTCAATAGCGAGTCAGTTATTTCTCCTTGCTGTCGTGCTGCCATTGTCGAGTCAAAGGTTGCTGACCTTTGACCTTCGCTTCAACCTCCTGCTGTTGTCGCCTCTGTCAACCGTTTCGCTGTAGCTTGGTTGACTTGGTATTGCTTCAGTGTGGATCTGATTCGCTCTTGTTATAGTGCTCGATGTTGGGCTGAGATAGCCCCTTAGGATCTTTGCAAGGGATAACTCTAGGTGAAGTAGTTGTAATAGCGGAAGCGTTTAGTGAAGAATTTGAACCGACCTTGCACTGGTGTGTGAGAGCAAAGTTGATTGAATTAAACAAGCAAATACAAGGATTTATATAAGAGTACAGGGAATAGATAGATAACTGTATTGCTGTTGCGGTTCGATGTAGCGCGACTCGGGCAACTGCTCTGTAACGAGTCAGTTGTGTGTCCTTAACTGTCGCGCTGTAATTGTCGAGTCAAAGGTCAGCGACCTTTGACTTTCTCGTAACCTCCAGGCGGTTACCCTAACCTCCGAGGTTGACTCGATGCTTCGATTGGGACTGCTTCGCTTGGTACCTTGGATTTTGATACGACAGAAGCGCACTTAGGACTTATTGTTTCCAACACTCCCCTTCGCTTCTGGAGTGTTACTGCTGGTGACGTGGCCTTGTCCAGTCAGCATCATGCAGTATTCGAACTTCTGCTTGCCGAGTTTCTTGGTCAAGTAATCGGCTGCCATCTCGGATGTTGGACAGTATGACAGATCGAGTTTCCCTTTTTCTATCTCGTCCTTCACGAAGAAATAGCGCAGGGCGATGTGTTTCGTCCTGTTTGCGAAGCCGTTTTTGTTGGCGATGCGAATTGCTGACTGGTTGTCGCAGAACACGGTGAAGCTGGGTAACTCGGCTAGCTTCGCTTCTTCCAGTAGTTCGCGAAGGTAAAGTCCCTCCTTGGTGGCTGAGCAGAGTGCAATATATTCTGCTTCTGCTGAAGATAGTGCGATTAACTCCTGCTTGCTCGACTGCCAGGAGATAGGACCGATAGGCTCAAGGCGGTAGACATAGCCGGTGCGTGAGCGCCTGTTGTCGGTGTCGCCGGCGTGATCGGCGTCGACGTAGCCGATTAGCTTAGTCGGTGTAGCTGCGCTCTTGTGGTAGGTTAGCCCGATCGTCGCGGTGCTGACGAAGTAGTGGAGAGCGCGATCAAGTTCCGCCAGGTGTTCAGCTTCAGGCTTCTTGAGATAGGTGGCGAGCTGACTTGCGGAGTAGGATAAGTCAGGACGGCAGGTGACGGCGGCGAATAGCAGGCATCCGAGCTTCTTCTGATAGTCGCGTATGCCGGCGGGCTTGAGTAGAGTAGTTCGTTCCTTCTCGGTTCCTGATGTGTAGCGGTAGGGCGTGGAGATGGCGCTTGGTGTGAGGCTGAAGCGTTTCGCGATGGTGTCGGCGTATTTCTCGGCGCTTAGATAGATGGCGTTTTCTTCTTCGCGGATGTTGAGCCCGAGGTACTGTGTAACGGTGGAGGAGACCGTGAGCGTGAGGTCTTTCTGGAGCTCTCCTTCGAACCACGTGGCGATGCCGTCGGTTGACCCAATGTAGAGGAGATCGTCCACGTAGACGATCAGGAGAACGTAGTCGCTTCCCTTAGTGAGGCGGTACATGCCTTGGTCGTGAGGTAGTTGACTAAAGCCGATGCGGATGAGACGGGCGTGCAGGTACTGCTGCCACAGTCGCGGTGCCTGCTTGATCCCGTAGAGCGACTTAAGTAGTTGACAGATTCGGTTGGGTTCGCCGTGGGAACCGTGCGGGAGCTCGACGTAGATTTCTGCATCCACAGGTGCGTAGAGGAAGGCATTCGCGACGTCGATCTGCCGTAACTTCTTCTTCTTCATGGCGGCAATGGCGAGGAGAATTCGGAGTGACGTGTGGCGGCTGACTGGAGCAAAGGTCTCGGTGAAGTCTCGTCCTTGCTCTTGGTCGAATCCACGTACGACCCAGCGTGCTTTGAATTTTTCGATCGTGCCGTCTGCTTTCGTCTTGATGCGGAAGACCCATTTCCCGGTAAGGATGGTTTTGTTCCGTGCCACGCTTACGGGAACAACCTTCCAAGTGTTGCGTTCCTCTAATGCCTTCAGTTCTCTATCCATGGCTTCACGCCATTTCTCCCTGTGTTCCCCCCCCAGAGCCTGCTGAACCGTTGCAGGCTCCTTAGGAAGCGAGCTGCGTGTGTTCCCGTGGACTGCGGTGACGAGGCCGAGGATTTGCAGCCCAGTCTGTGAGTATCGAGGGAGTTCTGGATCCTCGGGATAAGCTGCTTCGTCTCCCGTTTCTGGGTCGGGCATGAAATTTGGCCCTACCCTTTCTGCTTCGTTGGTGTTGACTGTCACAGGTGTTACGTAACCATCGTCGGCGAAACGGTAGAAGATTTCGGCGTTGTTACTGTCGCGAGGATTATCCTCATCCATGGGCACGTCGACGGAGCAGTATGGGAGAGGTCCGGCTTCTTCTGAGGCGTTGTCGACGTTCTGTTCATCCCAGTCTGCTTCGTCCGCTGCTGACGCGAAGGCTCGGTCACCACGAAAACCACTGGTGAGGTCCCGATTCTCGTGCAAGTTGGCGAGGTACGTCTGAAGGGTGAGTCTTTCGTAGAAGATCACGTCACGTGCTGCTACTATTTCCTTTGTGTGGACGTCGAAGATTTTCCATGCGTTGTAATTTTTCTCGATGCCGAGGTGTAGTCCCCACTGTGCCCGTTGCGAAAATCTTCCCGCTCGTGCTTCTGGGGGTCTGTACTGTACCATGCACCCGAAAACTCGTAACATTTTCGTGCTGCCCTGCTTCCCTGTCCACAGCAGATGCGGTGATGCGTTGTTCGGGAGTGACGACGACGACAACAAGTTGTGTAGCATGACAGCGTGGTCCATTGCTGCTGGCCACTGGTGGTTGGGTAGCCGCATGCCACGTAATAGTTTGCGCATGCTGTTCTGCAGGGTCCTGTTCAGTCGTTCTGCAACACCTTGCTGCTGATGTGCGTAAGGAAGGGAGAGGAGTTGCTTGATCCCCCTTTCCGCCAAGAACTGCTTGAAGCGGTGAGAGGTGTACTCGCCACCTCCGTCTGACTGGAATTTTTTCAGTTGTGTTCCAGACTCTCTCTCTGCTATCGGTAGCCAGGCGGCGAATGCTGCGAGCGCCATGTCGCGGCTGGGTAGGTTGCGATGCCAGACGTATCGAGTGGCGGCGTCGATGAAGGTGATGGTGTAGTTGTAGTTGACTTGTCCTGGCTCGCGATTGTAGAGGATGTCGCTGTAGACTTTTTCGAGTGGTGCGTACGCTGGAGCGCTCGGGTTGTGATGTGAAGCAAACGGTCGATGAGGTAAGTCAGCTTCGGGACATATAAGGCAAGTCCCTCGTGCCTTCTGGAGTTCTCTGCCATCGGGTAGAAGTAGAGAATCTTTGTCAAGGACTCCTGCTCTTATCGTGTTATTCAAAACCGTGTTGCTTGGATGTCCTGTTCGTGCGTGCCAGATCTCTTCAGAGGCGCGGTGTCCAGGTGAACGCTGATATGCGTCGGAGTTGGAGTAAAAGCTGGCGACGAGGTTGGCGCTTCGGTGGACTTCACGTTGAGTCGGATTCAGCTGTTTCGCGGGTGTTGGTGGTGCTTCGTCGACTGTGACTGGTGTCGTTGTTCCTGCTGCTGCTGATGTTGTTGCTGCTGCCGATGTTGTTGCTGCTGCCGATGTTGTTACTGCTGCCGATTGTCGAATTGTTGCTAATGCTCGTGTTCGTTCTGCTTCAGGAATGGTGTGCGAGTACCAGAAGCCTCCTGGGCTGAAGTCGGGGTCGAGATCCGGAGGGTGTGTCCAGTCAGTGAAATTCACGATGGCGTCGCTGTCTGCAGTGCCCAGGTCAGGAACGAAGTCGAGGACGAAGACGTTGTTCTTCAGCACTGCTTTCCCGATGTAGAGACCGCCTCTCCCGTGGTAAAGTTTGAACTCCTGGGTCGTGCTGTCGGCTTCCAGATGAATTCCTTTCGCCATCAACTGGCTAACGCTCAGTAAGTTGTAGCCGAGTCCTTCAGCGATGAGTACCTTAGACATGTGCAGTATGACATTTGTTTCTCTTGACTGAAGCTGTACCACTCCTTGTCTTCGTGTGCGCAGGTTTTGGTTGTTGGCAACCGTGATGATCACTTCCCGTTGGAGTCGATGTTCGCGTTGTACGAAACGCCCGGACGAGCACATGTGTTGCCCGCAGCAACTGTCCAAGAACCAGGTGTCTTGGCCGGACGGTTCACTTTGAGCGATGGCGGCGTACGTTGGATTCGGCTGGAGTAGCTCACGGCGAGGCGTTCTGTTGTCAAGCTCTTCTTCCGGTGAGTAGTGTGGTGGTGATTCGGTTGTACATGAATCGGTTATCTTCGTCATGCAGTTGATTATATTTCTTGCTCCTTGTGCAGGTTGTCCGGGTGAAGTCGTTGAAGCTTGAATAGTGGTCGTCGCACTTGCTTGTGTTGAAGCCATTTGGGAGCTTGAAGGTCGAAGTTGTCGCTGTGGTGCCGTTGATTGCTGACGATTCGGGCAGTGTGTGCGCGGGTGCCCTGAAGTCTTGCAGATGTGGCAGAAGGGAGGTACTATCTTCGGTTGCTGCTGTCGGTTGTTATAATTGCTGTGTCGTCGTTGAGTGTGGAATGCGAACTCTGATACTGTCGTTTTCTTCCTGTGTCGTTCTTCCTGCAGGTCCATATCTTGCTGCTCGGCATGTATTTCGGCGCAGAGTGCAGCTTCAGAGATTCTTCCGTGGGCTCGAAGAATGGCTTTGGTGGCGCGCCACTGAGGACCAAGCCCACCAATGATGACTGTCACGAAGGCGTCTTCAGAGATTGACCCTCCGCATCGAAGCAGCTTGTCGCGCAGTTCGCGACATCGGCTGATATACGCCAGTCCTTTTTCTCCTGGTTTCATTTCGACTGTCGTCAACTGCGCCATTAACCTGCTCTGGTTTACACTGTCTGTTGCTTGATACAGGTTCTTCAGATGGCTGTACGCGAGCTCCGCCGAGTTGCCGAAGGTCCGGTAAGAGCGAATGTTCTGCTGCTGAGTTGGTGTCACGTTCCTCAATAGGATTGTATACGCCATCATTGATTGATACGTATACTGCTGCTTTTCATATTGTGTCCCGTTGGCTGGATACTGCAGGGACCCGTCGAAGAAGCCGAGTATCTGCGCGCCCTCCATCATCAGCTCGAATTCAAAGGACCAGGTAAAGAAGTCTTTGCCGTCGAAGGGTCTTGACGTTTGCAGTTTTAAGACGTGTGCAAACTGCGACTGAACTTGAAGTGCGTCCAGTGGTCTTTCTTGTCCAGGTGAAGGTTGCGGGTGGGGCACGAAGCTGATTGACCCGCGCTCGTACGGAGCAAAGGTAGGTTGCTGCTGCTGGTTTCCTCGCGCATATGACGACCCATCAAGACTCATGGGTGTCGCTCCGTTGTTGCTGTTGTGTGTTTGTGCAGGTCCCGACTGCTGGTGTTGTTCGTAGAAGGACATGAAGGAGAAAAATTTCTCCATCATGTTCTGGTCAAAGTCCGAAGGGTGGTTCATGGGGGTCTCGGTTGACGTTCCTCTTGGTCTTGTTGCCGTGCCTTCTTCTGTCTGCAGGCCAGAGGCTGACGGTGGAGTAGGAGTAGTGCCCGAGGAGCCATTAGGGGAGCTCCTTTCCTTGTTTGTTGCCATGTCTTGTAATGATATTGAAAAAAGAGTAGAGTTTCCCTTGTCTGCTCTCATACCATGTTGGGCTGAGATAGCCCCTTAGGATCTTTGCAAGGGATAACTCTAGGTGAAGTAGTTGTAATAGCGGAAGCGTTTAGTGAAGAATTTGAACCGACCTTGCACTGGTGTGTGAGAGCAAAGTTGATTGAATTAAACAAGCAAATACAAGGATTTATATAAGAGTACAGGGAATAGATAGATAACTGTATTGCTGTTGCGGTTCGATGTAGCGCGACTCGGGCAACTGCTCTGTAACGAGTCAGTTGTGTGTCCTTAACTGTCGCGCTGTAATTGTCGAGTCAAAGGTCAGCGACCTTTGACTTTCTCGTAACCTCCAGGCGGTTACCCTAACCTCCGAGGTTGACTCGATGCTTCGATTGGGACTGCTTCGCTTGGTACCTTGGATTTTGATACGACAGAAGCGCACTTAGGACTTATTGTTTCCAACACTCGACACATCAGAAGCGTGAATTATATGTTTCCAACACTCCCCTTCGCTTCTGGGGTGTCGTCGCTTTCGTTGCTGGTGACGTGGCCTTGTCCAGTTAGCAGCATGCAGTACTCGAACTTCTGCTTTCCGAGTTTTTTGGTCAAGTAATCTGCTGCCATATCGGACGTGGGGCAGTAGGATAGCTCGAGTCTTACTTTCTCGATCTCGTCTTTCACGAAGAAGTATCGCCAGGCGATGTGCTTCGTTCGGTTCGCGAACCCGTTCTTGTTCGCTATGCAAATTGCCGACTGGTTGTCGCAGAAGAGGGAGAAGCTGGGTAACTGGGCCAGCTTTGCTTCTTCTAGTAGTTCGCGAATGTACAGTCCTTCCTTGGTGGCTGAGCAGGGTGCAATGTATTCTGCTTTAGCTGAAGAGAGAGCAATTAGCTCTTTGTTGCTCGACTGCCACGAGATAGGACCGACGGGCTCAAGTTGGTAGATATAGCCGGTGTGCGATCGTCTGTTCTCGGAGTCGCCTGTGTGATCGGCATCCACATTGTCGATCAGTTTCGGAGTCGTGGTTGCAGTTTTGTGGTAGGTTAGGCCGACTGATGGTGTGCTCACGAGGTAGTGTAGCGCGTGATCGAGTTCCGCCATGTGCTCTGCTTCAGGCCTTTTGATATAGGTGGCAAGTTCGCTCGCCGAGTATGACAGATCTGGTCGGCAGGTAACGGATGCGAAGAGCAAGCATCCCAGTTTTTTATGGTAGTCCCATAGGCCGGCAGGTCTGAGCGGATTAGATTCTCCCTGGTGATTTCCCGTTGTGTAGCGATAAGGCGTGGAGATTGCGACTGGCGTTAGTCCGAAGCGTTTTGCGATTGTGTCGGAGTATGGTTTTGCTGCGTGCTACTCCAATGGGTACCATCTTCCAGGTGTTTCTATCTTATAGCGCCTTCAACACCCTGTCCATGACTTCGCGCCATTTTTTCCTGTGCTTCCCCCCCAGAGCCCGTTGCACCGTAGTAGGCTCTCGTGGCGGCGATGCTCCATGGACTGCGGTGACGAGGTCGAGAATCTGCAGTCCACTCTGTGTGAGTCGGGGAAGAGTTGGGTCCTCGGGATAGATTGCTTCGTCTCCCGCTTCTGGGTCATGTTTGAAATTGGGGCCTATGCGTTCGGAGATATTGGTGTTGACGGGTTGGGGTGTAACGTAACCGTTGTTGGCAAAGTCGTAGTAAACTTCGGCGTTGACACTTTCACGAGGGTTGTCGTCATCCATCGGAACGGGTACAGAGCAGTAGGGCAGAGGCCCTACTTCTTCTGATGCTCCGTCCACGTTTTGCGCATCCCAGACAGCATCAAGTGCTGGCGTGGCGAAGGCTCGGTTGCCACGGAAGCCGCCCGTGAAGTCTCGTTCTGCTGCCAGGTTGTTCAGGTACGTTTGGAGAGTGAGTCGTTTATAGAAAAGAACGTCACATGCTGCTACTGTTTCCTTCGAGTGGACGTAAAAAATCATCCACGCGTTGTAATGTTTTTCGATGCCCAGGTGTAGTCCCCACTGTGCGCGTTGTGAGAATCCGCCGGCTCGTGCAGTGTGGGGTCGGTACAGTACCATGCGGCCAAAAACTCGTAACATTTTTGTGTTGCCCAGTTTTCCTGTCCATAGCAGACGTGGTGATGCGTTGTTTGGAAGCGAGGATGACGAGAGCAAGTTGTGGAGCATTACAACGTGGTCCATCGCCTCAGGCCACTGGCTGTCGGATAGTCGTATGCCACGTTGCAGTTTGTGCATGGTGTTCTGGAGAGTCCAATTCATCCTTTCTGCCACACCTTGTTGTTGATGGGCGTAGGGAAGGGAGATGAGCTACTCGATGCCTCTTTCCGCTAGGTATTGCTTGAGCCTCTCTGATTGATATTCTCCTCCCTCGTCTGACTAAAAACTCTTTAGCTTCACTCCGGACTAACTTTCCGCTACTGGGAGTCATGCGACGAAGGCTTCGAAGGCCATGTCGCGGCTTGGTAGGTTAAGGTGCCAAACCTATCTGGTGGCGGCGTCGATGAATGTTATCACGTAGTTATAGGCTCCTTGTCCGCTGTCGCAAGCGTAGAGTATGTCGCTACATACTTTCTCCAGTGGTCCATATGCTGGCACGCTCGGGTTGTGGTGAGAGACGAACGGTTGCACACACCCCCCTATGCACCCCTAGCTCTCCTCCCACGGCACCCCCCTAACGCCACTCCCACGGCTCCCACACATCCACCCCCCTTTGCGTCCGCTGCAGCAGTGGGAGACGGAGGAGGAGGAGGAGCAGGGTACGACTCACACACCCACCACCCCCATACCAGCCACCCCCATCCCCTTAGTGTTCGGTAAGCGAGCTCAGGTGTGCGCAAAGCGAGCACAGGCGTGCCATCCTCCCTAGCCTAGTGCTTCTGCCAAACACATCACATTGGACGAGGCTCGGGGGTGCCGAGTCGTATTTACAAACCGCAGGCGGTTTGGATCTGCATGGGCTCCTGCTCGGGCCCTCCTGCCAGCTGCATGCTTGGCTTGCATGGTACACTGCAGCTCCTGCCACCTGTCGGTTGCGCTGTCCTTATACGCGTCAACAACTCTCGCCCTGCCACGGAAAGGAAACACACTTCACGCGAAAGAAACATTCATCCCCACCCCTATCCCAACATACACATTCGGTACACTGTCGAGTACTATGGTACACTTATGTACACCGCAGCTCCTTGCCGCCCCTACATCCCTCCGTGTCTCCTCCCCCAGCCCATTGCTTCACTTCCCGCCTCTGCTACCTCCATTCTCCTGTGTTGCTCACAAAACCTCCTACACTGTCCTGGAAATTATGTAGCTCTTCCTGCCCGGAGCGCGCGCAGCCCGAGTCGCGCTCCCCTTTCCTACCTACGCCCCGGCCCCGTCGCCCTACCTGCGCCCCGGCCCCCGTCGCCCTACCTGCGCACTGGCCCCGTCGCCCCCCCTTGCGACCCCGGCCTCGTCGCCTTACTTGCGGCCTGGCCCTGGCCCCGTCGCCCTACCTGAGCACCAGCCCCGTCGCCCTACTGTCGACCCGGCCCCGTCGCCCTACCTACGACCCGACCCCGGCCCCGTCGCCCTACCTGCGCACCGGCCCCGTCGCTCTACCTTCGACTCGGCCCCGTTGCCCTACCTACGACCCGGCCCCGGCCCCGTCGCCCTACCTGTGCACCGGCCCCGTCGCCCTACCTTCGACCCGGCCCCGTCGCCCTACCTCCGGCCCGGCCCCGGCCCCGTCGCCCTACCTACGACCCGGCCCCGGCCCCGGCCCCTACCTACGGCCCGGCCCCGGCCCCGTCGCCCTACCTTCGACCCGGCCCCGTCGCCCTACTTGCAACCCGGCCTCGGCCCCGTCGCCCTACCTTCGACCCGGCCCCGTCGCCCTACCTACGGCCCGGCCCCGGCCCCGTCGCCCTACCTTCGACCCGGCCCCGGCCCCGTCGCCCAACCTACGGCCCGGTCCGGCCCCACCGCCCTACCTACGGCCCCGCCCGAACGCCTACGCAGCCGAGCCGCCCGCGCCGCTACGCCGCCCGAGCCGCCCGAGCCGCCTGAGCAGCTGAGGAGCCGAGCCGCGGGTGCCGCCGAACTGCAGTTGCTGCCGAGCCGCCCGAGCTGCCCGAACCGCCCTGTCTGGTGAGCGCAGCGCCTCTGTCACTGCACTGCCCCGGCTCTACAGTTAGCGCTGCTAGTCTACTGCTGTCATGGCTACCCCCAGTGTTCTCACTGTTGACGCTGAGGGTCGGGCCATTGACTTTGACGTCTGGGTAGATGACCTGCAGCTTTCCCTACAGTGCGATAGGGCAGACGGTCTCTCCCTCTTTGACCTCACCTCTGGCGCTTCCCCTGCCCCTGCTGCAGATGCCGACGCCACCGTTCGCTCACAGTGGGCCACTCGCAATGCTGCTGCACGTCTTGCTGTGCGTCGCCACCTTCCTACGACTGAGCGCGCGCACTTTAGTCAGTACAAGAGTGCTCAGACCTTGTACGACGCTGTAGTTGCGGGCTACTCTTCCCCTGCCACTGCTGCACTGAGCCGCCTCATGCTACCGTACCTCTTTCCTGACCTTGCTGCCTTTCCCACAGTCGCTGACCTCATTACGCACCTCCGCACTAGTGACACTCGCTACCGCGCTGCACTTCCTGCTGACTTCTGCGCCAAGAACCCCCCCCCCATGTACATCACTCTCTACTACTTAGTCACTCGCCTCCCTGACTCCCTTCGCGTAGTCGGGGACCACTTCCTCTCAGTCTGTCCCACCACTCTCACTGTTAATCTCCTCGAGAAGTCCCTCCTAGCGGCCGAGAAGAGCATAGTCGCTGTAGGGGCCTCTCGTGGTGACCCGCGCACCCCCATCTTTGAGGGGTGTTCCCCCTCCCCCCTTCTGCCCTCTGTTGCCTCTGCTGCTGCGGCCGACCTCCTTGGTCTTGAGTCGGTCGGTGCGGCGTCTGCCCCTAGCGGGAGACGCCGCTCTGGCAAGGGCAAGGGGGGCAGGGGCGCTGGAGGAGCGAGCGGGGGCGGTGGAGGTGGAGGTGGAGGCGGCGGGGGGAGTGGGGGTGGTGGTGGGAGTGGAGGTGGGGGTGGAGGTGTCGGTGGCGGCAATGGAGGCGGAGGCAGCGGCGGCGGTGGCGGCGGGAGCGGAGGTGGCGGAGGTGGTGGCGGTGGAGGAGGCGGCGGAGGCAGCGGTAGTAGTGGAGGCGGCGGAGGCGGCGGAGGCGGCGGAGGTGGCGGTGGAGCTGGTCGCGGGTCTACGCAGAGGAGTGGCTCCGGTGGTGGTCCGCGCCAGCAGCAGCAGCGCGGTCGTGAGACCCTGTCCCCTCAGTAGCTCCGTGAGTGGTACACTGCACGCCAGCGGGGTGGGGGTTTTGGTCCGTACACCTACGTCCTGCGCACCGGCGACCGTGCGGGTGAGCAGTGTGGGGGTGCGCACCCCACCCAACGCTGCTTTGGCCGCCTGACGGACGCGTGGCGTCACCAGTTCCCAGAGGCCGCAGAGATCCCTCGCTGGGGCGAGCTGTCTAGGGGAGGTGTTGCCATCTATGATCTTGATTTTGATGCCATTCTTTCTGCCATGTATGCTGTGTCTATTAGTGATGAGGGTGCCTGTTACCGGTGTTTCCCGCCCGATCCGGGCATTGAGACTGCTGCTCTAGGTACTGGTGAGGCGGCTGCCCTAGGTGCTTGCGACGCTGCTGCTCTAGGTGCTAGTGCATCTGCGTCCTCTGGTACTGGTGACTCTCAGGTACTACGTCGGCTTCGGCCTCCCTCACCTTCACCCTTGACCCTGGGGCTTCTCGCTCCTTCTTTCGGTACCGCACCACACTCACGCCGCTTAGTCGGCCGGTTGCGGTGTATCTCGCTGACCCCTCTGGGGGTCCTGTCCTCTCTCACTTCTCCACAGTCCTTCCGTGTCCGGCGGCTCCCTCTGGCACCCTGTCTGGTCTCTACCTCCCCTCGTTCTCTACGAGGGTGCTGAGCTTGGAGGTGCTCCGCCTGGAGGTTCGTCTCTGCGGGAGCCACTTTCTCCACGGGAGCTGCGCGAGTGGTTTGCCCGGCGCTGGAGGCGTGCTGCTGGTGCTCGAGGTTCTTCGGCTACTGAGGGTGCTGCTGTCGCGGGTCCCGGAGGTGCTCGTACTGGGAGTACTGGAGCTGTTGGGCCTGCGGGTTCAACTGGAGCTGGTGCTGCTGAGGGTGTTGGAGCTGAGACTACTGTTGGCGGTCCTACTGCGGGTACTCCTAGTACTGCTGGAGGCTCTGGCGCTGCTGGTGGTGCAGCTGGAACGGGTGCTCCTGCTGGGGGTACTGGTGCTGTACCTGCTGTGTCTGGTGTCGCCGCGGGGCCTCGACCGTACTTCGTTCCACTCCTGCAGCAGGTTCTTGGTCTTCCGCCTTCTACTGGTCCCCCTCCTTCTTTAGAGTGTCCACAGCCAGTCCTGTCACAGTTACAGTTGCAGCCTACCTCCCCTTTGCCTACTCCTTCACTCTACACTAGTCCTACTGGAGGTCTTACTGAGCGTCGTGAGCCTGCGTATCGCCCTGCGTCGCCTGTCCGTGCTGCTTGCGCTAGTGGTCGTGGTTCGCGTCAGCGTCCTCCTCCTGTCCCTGGCACGCACACGATGTCTCTGCGTCCGTCCACTGCTCCTTTGCGTGCCCCTTTGCCTTCTCCTGCTGAGTCCTCTCTTCCTTCACTTGCCGGACCGGAGTCGGACTCTCTTCGTGCTGCCAGTCCTACTCTCACGCGTCTCCTTGCTACTGTCGGCACTAACCCTTCTTTCGAGTCCACTGCTGCGCCTGCCCTAGTTGCTGAGCTCGTCGACTTTGCTGCTCGCTCTCGCCTAGACTACGCTGCTAGTCTCTACGCTGAGTCTGAGTCTGTCCGTCCTCCGTCCGTCGGGGATGAGTGTGCTCTTGGCACGGACGTCCTTGAGGACAGGCAGGAGGAGTTCCAGTGCTTGGCCGCTGCTTCACCTCATCTCGTGTCCGTACTACTTACCCCTGAGGGAGACCCGGATGCACTTGACATCCCGACTCCGCGCTCTTACGCGGAGGCGATAGAGGGTCCCTACTCTTCTCAGTGGCAGGCAGCTATGGATGCAGAGATGGCTTCCTGGAAGTCCACAGGCACCTACGTTGACGCTATCCCCCCTCCTGGGGCGAACATCGTCAGTGGCATGTGGATCTTCAGGGTGAAGCGGCCGCCGGGTTCTCCGCCTGTCTTCAAGGCACGTTACGTGGCTCGTGGCTTCAGTCAGCGGCAGGGAGTTGACTACTTTCAGACCTTCTCTCCCACCCCGAAGATGACCACTCTTCGGGTACTGCTGCACGTTGCTGCTCACCGTGACTACGAGCTGCACTCTCTCGACTTCAGCACAGCTTTCTTGCAGGGCAGCCTGCACGAGGAGATCTGGCTGCGCCGCCCACCTGGCTTCACTGGGTCTTTCCCTCCTGGTACCCAGTGGAGTCTACGGCGTCCAGTCTACGGTCTCCGCCAGGCGCCACGTGAGTGGCACGACACACTGAGGACTACGCTTGCGGCTCTTGGGTTTGCTCCTTCTACTGCCGACCCGTCGCTGATTCTGCGCACCGACACTTCTCTGCCGCCGTTCTACATCCTCGTGTATGTCGACGACCTGGTCTTTGCCACAGCTGACACTGCTGGACTCTCCTACGTGAAGTCCGAGCTGCAGAAGAGACACACGTGCACAGACCTGGGTGAACTGCGCAGCTACCTTGGCTTGCAGATCACCCGGGACAGAGCACGCCGCACCATTACCCTGACTCAGTCACACATGGTGCAGCAGGTCCTTCAGCGCTTCGGCGTCACGCACTCCTCGCCTCAGGCCACTCCTCTGCCTACTCGCCACTCGCTCTCAGCTCTGCCTTCGGATGAGTCCCTAGAGTCGAGTGGCCCGTATCCAGAGCTTGTTGGCTTCCTCATGTACCTGATGACCTGCACACGACCTGACCTTGCATACCCTCTTAGCATTCTCGCACGCTATGTTGCTCCTAGGAGACACAGACCAGAGCATATGGCTGTAGCGAAGAGGGTGTTGCGCTACTTGTGCAGTACGTCGGGCATGGGACTAGTGCTTGGAGGGCGGAGTCCAGTAGTCCTCACTGGGCACGCGGACGCTTCTTGGGCTGACGACCAAGCTACGCAGCGGTCGTCACAGGGTTACACCTTCAGCCTTTGTTCCGGCACTGTTTCGTGGCGGGCTACTCGCTCGTCTTCTGTTCTCGGCTCCAGTTGTGAGGCTGAGATCTACGCCGGGGCCATGGCTGCAGAGGAGCTTCGCTGGCTCACCTACCTGCTGACCCACCTTGGAGAGTCGCCTCGTTCTCCTCCAGTCCTGTACGTAGACAACAAGGCCATGCTGGCCTTGTGTCGAGAGCAGAGACTGGAGCACAGAACAAAGCACATTGCTCTCCGCTACTTCCTTGCTCGTGAGCTACAGCAGCGTGGTCAGTTGCGGCTTGCGTACGTGGCCTCTGAGGCCAACACTGCTGATGTCTTCACCAAGGCACTTGCGCCTTGTGATCATCAGCGCTTCTGCACCCAGCTGGGTCTTGTACCTGTCTTGCCTCACTTGCTCACCTCTTGACCTTGCTTGTACTGTTACATATATCTATGCCTGCTCTTGCTTGTCTAGTCCTATTTATATATGTACTCTTGCATGTGAACTGGCCTTGTGGCCTTGAACTTGTGCTCGGAATGTGGGGTGACTTTGTGATCCACCCTGAGCTTGCTTTGCTTTGCTTTGCTTGACTGGTCTTGTGACCCCTTGTTCTCCCCCACTTTGCCTATGGGGGTGTGTCATAAACATATAGCTTGTGCTTATTGTGTAGGCCATAGTGGGGTAGCCCATAAGGGGTACAACCCAATTAGGGTTAGTACTTGTACTCAGTTCATTCATAGTTCATTCATTCTCGTTTCAATTTTCTCATTGGGCTGAATGCCCCTTAGGATCTTTAGTAGGATGAAAACTATGTGTAAAGTGATGTAGTAGCGGAAGTGTGAGAGTACAACGGCTTATGCCAGCTATGCTTGCTTGCCTTTACTTTATCATGCTATTTCTAGCATAGGATAATCATATGCATGCATGAATTGCTTGATTTCCTAGGCTAGGTGCTTTCCTATATTTTATTATAGTTATAGCACCGAGCTAGGTTGCGTGCACCGAATTCTGGCTTTTCGGTTGCCACCGAATTGGCTTCTACCGAATTCGGTAAGGATCCGTTCGGGACGCTACACGGCCTGCGGAACCTTCGCGTAACACCTGGTTACGGGGCCTTGTGTCGAGCCTATATATAGCCTCGTGTTGTACCCAGGTGGACATTCAATTCAATTCAATTCGACTCAATTCTCATTCTCTTTTCTGAACTCGATCCTAGATCCTCACACTTGGTAATCAGAGCCCGTTTACACGCGAAGTTCTTTCGACCGCTAAAAAACCAGTCTTCAAAAACCGCGGGGGCGACGCAGTCAAACATCGATTTCGGGTACGTAAAACCGGTTCCGTGTTTTTTGCTCCCCCTCGATTCGGTTTTTCGGACGCGTTGATGTCAGGCATGGAGGGCCAAGGCGTCAACTACGCGACTACGAGCGACATCGCGAGCCTCCGCACCGATATGGAGCAGACGCAGGCGACGCTTCGTCGACTCGAGGCTTTTCTGACAAGCCAACCAGGGTTCGCCACTGCAACAGCAGCGACCACAGCGACTGCAGCACCGACAACTCCAGCAGCAGTGGCGACACCGACATTTCACGGACCAATGGCACCACTGTTGCCGAACCTCGAAGCAGCACGACCGAGGCTCCCGGAGGCGTTCGATCCAAGCGCGAAGGGATCCGACGTCCGGCGATTCGTGGCCACCCTCGAAATTTACTTTGAGGCCATTGGCTGTTGTCAGAACTTATAGCTTACTTGTTTCTGTAGGCTATAGTGGGGTATCCCATAGGGGGTACAACCCAATTAGGGCTTCCTATTTGTACTCACCTCGTTCATAGTCATTCCATTCTCGTTCTTTGTTTTCACATGGAATCAGAGCAGGTTCCCTCCTAGGGACTGCTTCTAGGGCCCACCGAACCGCGCCCCGAGGCGCGTTTTTTTTTAGCGACCCGTCGTGTCGCCCCTAGCGGACCGTTGCGCCGCCCTTCCCCTCGCGGCTCCGCCGCCCTTCCCTAGCGGCCCCGCCGCCCTTCGATCGCGGCCCCGCCGCCCTCTGCTACGCGGCCCCGCCGCCGCCCTTCGATCGCGGCGGCGCCGCCCTCGGCTACGCGGCCCCGCCGCCCTCTGCCTCGCGGCCCCGCCGCCCTCTGCTACGCGGCCCCGCCGCCCTCTGCTACGCGGCCCCGCCGCCCTTCGATCGCGGCCCCGCCGCCCTTTGCCACGCGGCCCCGCCGCCCTCTGCTACGCGGCCCCGCCGCCCTCTGCCACGCGGCCCCGCCGCCCTTCGATCGCGGCCCCGCCGCCCCCTGCTACGCGGCCCCGCCGCTCTCTTCGGTAGCGGCCCCGCCGCCCTCTGCTACGCGGCCCCGCCGCCCTCTGCTACGCGGCCCCGCCGCTCTCTTCGGTCGCGGCCCCGCCGCCACTCTGCTACGCGGCCCCACCGATCCGCCCAGCAGCAGCTGCCGCCGCCTGAGCCGCCGCCGAGCCGCCGCCGAGCCGCCGCCGAGCCGCCGCCGAGCCGCCGCTGAGCCGCCGCCGAGCCGCCGCCGAGCCGCCGCCCGAGCCGCCACCGAGCCGCCCGTGCCGCCCGAGCCGCCGCCGAGCCGCCCGTGACGCCCGAGCCGCCCGCGCCGCCCAGCAGCAGCCGAGCCGCCGCCGCCTGAGCCGCCGCCGAGCCGCCGCCGAACCGCCGCCGAGCCGCCGCCGAGCCGCCGCCCGAGCCGCCGCCGAGCCGCCCGTGCCGCCCGAGCCGCCCGCGCCGCCCGAGCCGCCTGCGGAGCCGTGCTGCTGTTCCTCTGCTGCTGACCTACCTGCCTCTCCCCGCCCGGTGAGATTTTCAGCTGCTGTCATGGCCACCCCCAATGTTCTTACCTTTGACGCTGAGGGGAGGGCCATTGACTTTGCCGTCTGGATTGAAGACCTGCAGCTGTACTTACTGTGTGATGCGATAAATGAGGTCTCTCTCTTTGACTTTGTCTCTGGCGCTGTCCCTGCCCCACCTGCTGATGCTGACTCTGCCGTTCGCTCCAAGTGGGCGACCCGCGATGCTGCTGCACGTCTTGCTGTGCGTCGCCACCTCCCTTCCTCTGAGCGTGCCCACTTTAGTCAGTGCAAGACCGCTCAGGCCTTGTACGACGCTGTAGTTGCACGCTACTCCTCCCCTTCCTCCGCTACCCTTAGCCGCCTCATGCTACCGTTTCTCTTCCCTGACCTCGCTTCCTTTCCCACTGTCGCTGACCTCGTTACCCACCTCCGTGCTAGTGACACCCGCTACCGCGCTGCCCTTCCTGCTGAGTTCCGCGCTGCGAACCCTCCTCCCATGTACATCACTCTCTACTTTCTCGTCACCCGTCTCCCTGAGTCCCTTCGTGTCGTTAGGGACCAGTTTCTCTCTGTCTGTCCCACCACTCTCACTGTCGACCTCCTTGAGGAGTCCCTGCTAGCGGCTGAGAAGAGTATTGTCGCTGTAGGGGCCTCTCGGGGTGACCCTCGCACCCCCATCTTTGAGGGGTGTGGTCCTTCCCCCCTGCTGCCCTCTGTCGCCTCTGCCGCTGCGGCCGACCTCACTGGTTTTGAGTCGGTCGGCGCGGCGTCTGCCCCCAGCGGCAGACGTCGCGCTGGCAAGGGCAAGGGGGGCAAGGGAGCGGGTGGAGCTAGAGGGGGCGGTGGAGGAGGCGGTAGGGGTGGCGGGGGGAGTGGGGGTGGCGGTGGGGGTGGTGGCGGGAGTGGAGGTACTGGTGGCGGCGGTGGAGGCGGAGGTGGCGGCGGAGGTGGTAGCGGAGGAGGCGGTGGGAGCGGTGGGAGCGACGGTCCTGGTGGGGGAGGTGGAGGTGGAGACGGGGGTGGCGGTGGAGGCGGGGGTGGCAGTGGAGGCGGGGGTCGGAGTGGCTCGTCTCAGCGGAGCAGCTCCGGGGGTGGTCAGCGCCAGCAGCAGCAGCAGCCGCAGCAGCAGCCACAGCAGCAGCAGCGCTCTCGCACCGTCCCCGCCCCTCAGCAGCTCCGTGAGTGGTACTCGCAGCGTCAGCGTGGTGGTGCGCTTGGTCCTTGCCCCTACGTTCTCCGCACCGGTGACCGTGCAGGGGAGAGGTGTGGAGGCGCCCACACTGCCCGCCGCTGCTTTGGCCGCCTGACTGACGCCTGGCGTCAGCAGTTTCCGGAGGCAGCTGAGATCCCCCGCTGGGGAGAGCTGTCTAGGGCTGGTGTAGCTATTTATGATCTTGATTTTGATGCTATTCTCTCTGCTATGTATGCTGCGATTGGTAGTGATGAGGATGACTGTTACCGGTGTTTCCCGCCCGACCCGGGCATTGGTACTGCCGCGTCAGGTACTAGTGAGGCTGCTGCTCTAGGTGCCAGTGCGTCTGTGCTCTCAGGTGCTGGTGAGTCTGCCCTCTCAGGTACTGTGTCGGCTTCGGCCTCTCACACCTTCACCCTTGACTCTGGAGCGTCTCGCTCCTTCTTTCGGGACCGCACCACTCTCACGCCGCTGAGTCGGCCGGTTGCGGTGTCCCTGGCTGACCCCTCTGGGGGGCCTGTCCTGTCTCGCTTCTCCACTGTCCTCCCGTGTCCGGCGGCCCCCTCTGGCACCCTGACTGGTCTTTACCTCCCCTCGTTCTCGACGAACTTGGTGAGTGGTGCTGACCTCCAGGATGCGGGTGTCCACCAGTTCACCCCTGCTCGTCAACGGGTGACCCACTGCACGGAGGCGGATACAGGTCGCCACCTGGCTACGTTTACACGTCGGCCAGGGTCGAGCCTGTACACTCTGACCACTGCTTCTCCTCCAGGTGCTGAGTCTGGTAGGGTCACTTCGTCTGGTCAGGTGTTTGCTGCAGCGTCCAGGTCTGGTCCTGAGTCTGCCCCCTGCTCGTGCCGTCGTCTGTCTCACGAGACCCTCCTCTGGCACCACCGCCTTGGCCACCCCTCTCTGCTTCGGCTCAGAGGCATGGCCTCGCGAGTCCTTGTGTCTGGTCTTCCCCGGTCTCTCCCTCCCCTCCCTCCGGGCCCTGGCCCCACCTGTGTCCCCTGTGTCGAGGGGCGCCAGCGTGCTGCCCCTCACTCCTCCCAGTTTCCTCCGACAGAGGCCCCGTTGCAGACGCTTCACATGGATGTGTGGGGCCCAGCCCGCGTCCGTGGACAGGGTCAGGAGCGCTACTTCCTGCTGGTGGTTGACGACTACTCGCGTTACACCACAGTCTTCCCCTTGCGCAGCAAGGGTGAGGTCACTGCGGTGTTGATCGACTGGATCCGCGCAGCTCGTCTCCAGCTTCGGAGGAGCTTTGGCTCTGACTTCCCTGTTTTACGTCTGCACTCGGACAGAGGCGGAGAGTTCTCCTCTGGCCTCCTGAGTGCCTACTGTCGTGCGCGAGGCATCCGTCAGACCGTCACGCTTCCGGACTCACCGCAGTAGAATGGGATTGCTGAGCGCCGCATTGGCATGGTCATGGACGTCGCTCGTACGTCCATGATGCATGCGGCTGCTCCCCATTTTCTGTGGCCGTTTGCGGTCAGGTACGCTGCGCACCAGATCAACCTCCACCCCAGGGTCTCTCGACCGGAGACCTCCCCAGCCCTGCTGTGGACTGGGAAGGTTGGCGATGCGTCGGCGTTCCGGGTCTGGGGATCTCGGGCGTTTGTTCGCGACCTGTCTGCGGACAAGCTGTCCCCTCGTGCTTCTCCCTGCGTCTTCCTGGGGTTCCCCCCCGACGCCCCTGGGTGGCAGTTTTACCACCCCACCTCTCGACGTGTTCTGTCCTCCCAGGACGTCACGTTCGACGAGTCGGTACCCTACTACCGCCTCTTCCCCTACCGCACTCCGTCCCTCCCCCCACCCCCGCTCTTCTTGGTACCAGGTCCCCCCCCGGTAGTCCCCCTCCCCCCTCAGGGTCCTGCCCCTTCAGGTGTGTCCCAGGTAGACGCGGTCGAGCCTGTCGAGGTCACTGGTGACTCTGGTGCTGCTGCGGGAGCTGAGCCTGGGGGTGCGGAGTCTGGGGGTGCTGAGCCTGGAGGTGCCGAGTCTGGGGGTGCTGAGCCTGGGGGTGCTGAGCCTGGGGGTGCTGTGCCTGGGGGTGCTGAGCCTGGAGGTGCCGAGTCTCGGGGTGCTGTGCCTGGGGGTGCTGTGCCTGGGGGTGCTGAGCCTGGGGGTGCTGAGCCTGGGGGTGCTGTGTCTAGGGGTGCTGAGCCTGGAGGTACTGTGCCTGGGGGTGCTTCGTCTCGCCGGGAGCCACTCTCCCCACAGGAGCTGCGTGAGTGGTTTGCCGGGCGCTGGAGGCGTGCTGCTGGTGCAGAGGGTACTGCTGCTGCGCGCCCCGCCGGCGCTCGTACTGTGGGTGCTGGAGCTGCTGAGTCTGAGAGTTCTCCTGGAGCTGGTCCTGCTGAGGGTGTTGGCGCTGAGCCTGCCGTTGGCGGCACGACTGACAGTGCTCCTGGTGCTGCGGCTGGAGGTTCTGGAGCTTCTGGTGGTGCTGCTGGAGGTGCTGCTGGAGTGGGTGCTCCTGCCGGGGCTGTTGGTGCTGTTCCTGCTGTTTCTAGCGTCGCCGCGCGGCCCCGACCGTACTTCGTTCCGCTCCTGCAGCAGGTTCTTGGTCTTACACCTCCTCCTCCTCCCTTAGAGGGTCCGCAGCCTGTCCGGTCACAGCCACAGCTACAGCCTGCCTCCCCTTTGCCTGCTCCTTCTCCCTACGCTGGTCCGACTGGAGGTCTTACTGAGCGTCGTGAGCCTGCGTCTCGTCCTGTGTCGCCTGTTCGTACTGAGCGCGCTAGTGGTCGCGGCTCGCGTCAGCGTCCTCCTCCTGTCCCTGGCACGCACCGGATGTCACTGCGTCCGTCCACTGCTCCTCTGCGTGCCCCTTTGCCTTCTCCTCCTGCTTCCTCTCTTCCTGCTCTTGCCGACCCGGAGTCGGACGCTCTTCGTGCTGCCAGTCCTACTGTCACGCGTCTCCTGGCTACTGCTGTCACTGACCCCTCCTTCGAGTCGTCTGCTGCGTCTGCCCTTGTCACTGAGCTTGTCGACTTTGCTGCGCGCTGTCGTCTAGACTACGCTGCTCGTCTTGTCACTGAGTCTGAGTCCGCCTGTCCTCCGTCCGTCGGGGGTGAGTGTGCCCTTGGCACGGACGTCCTAGAGGACAGGCAGGAGGAGTTCCAGTGTCTGGCCGCCGCTTCACCTCGTCTCGCGTCTGTACTGCTAGCCCCTGAGGGAGACCCGGATGCACCAGACATCCCGACTCCGCGCTCTTACGCGGAGGCGATAGAGGGTCCCTACTCCTCTCAGTGGCAGGCAGCTATGGATGCAGAGATGGCTTCCTGGAAGTCCACAGGCACCTACGTTGACGCTGTTCCCCCTCCTGGGGCGAACATCGTCAGTGGCATGTGGATTTTCAGGGTGAAGCGGCCGCCGGGTTCTCCGCCTGTCTTCAAGGCGCGTTACGTGGCTCGTGGCTTCAGTCAGCGGCAGGGGGTTGACTACTTTCAGACCTTCTCCCCCACCCCGAAGATGACCACTCTTCGGGTTCTGCTACACGTTGCTGCTCACCGTGACTACGAGCTGCACTCTCTCGACTTCAGCACAGCTTTCTTGCAGGGCAGCCTGCACGAGGAGATCTGGCTGCGTCGCCCACCTGGCTTCACTGGGTCTTTCCCTCCTGGTACCCAGTGGAGTCTCCGGCGTCCAGTCTACGGTCTCCGCCAGGCGCCACGTGAGTGGCACGACACACTGAGGACTACGCTCGCGGCACTTGGGTTTGCTCCTTCCACTGCCGACCCGTCGCTGTTTCTGCGCACCGACACCTCTCTGCCGCCGTTCTACATCCTCGTGTACGTCGACGACTTGGTCTTTGCCACAGCTGACACTGCTGGACTCGCCTACGTGAAGTCCGAGCTGCAGAAGAGACACACGTGCACTGACCTGGGTGAACTGCGCAGCTACCTTGGCTTGCAGATCACCCGGGACAGAGCACGCCGCACCATTACCCTGACTCAGTCACACATGGTGCAGCAGGTCCTTCAGCGCTTCGGCTTCACGTACTCCTCGCCTCAGGCCACTCCTCTGCCTACTCGCCACTCGCTCTCAGCTCTGCCTTCGGATGAGTCCGTAGAGTCGAGTGGCCCGTTTGCAGAGCTTGTTGGCTGCCTCATGTACCTGATGACCTGCACACGACCTGACCTCGCATACCCTCTTAGCATTCTCGCACGCTTTGTTGCTCCTGGGAGACACCGATCAGAGCACATGGCTGCAGCGAAGAGGGTGTTGCGCTACTTGTGCAGTACGTCGGGCATGGGGCTAGTGCTTGGAGGGCGCAGTCCAGTGGTCCTCACTGGGCACGCAGACGCTTCTTGGGCTGACGACCAGGCTACGCAGCGGTCGTCACAGGGTTACACCTTCAGCCTTGGTTCCGGCTCTGTCTCGTGGCGGGCTACCCGCTCGTCTTCTGTTCTCGGCTCCAGTTGTGAGGCTGAGATCTACGCTGGGGCTATGGCTGCACAGGAGTTACGCTGGCTCACCTACCTGCTGACCGACCTTGGAGAGCAGCCTCGTTCTCCTCCAGTCCTGTACGTAGACAACAAGGCCATGCTGGCCTTGTGTCGAGAGCAGCGACTGGAGCACAGAACGAAGCACATTGCTCTTCGCTACTTTCTTGCTCGTGAGCTACAGCAGCGTGGACAGCTGCGACTTGCGTACGTGGCCTCTGAGGCCAACACTGCTGATGTCTTCACCAAGGCACTTGCGCCTTGTGATCATCAGCGTTGCTGCACGCAGTTGGGTCTTGTGCCTGTCTTGCCTCACTTGCTCTCCTCTTGACCTTGCTTGTACTTTCGCATTTTTATACTCTTGCTCTTGTATATCTCTATATATGATCTTGCATGTGAACTGGCCTTGTGGCCTTTGAACTTGTGCTCGGAATGCGTGGTGACTTTGTGATCCACCCTGAGCTTTGCTTTGCTTTGCTTGACTGGTCTTGTGACCCCTTGTTCTCCCCCACTTTGCCTATGGGGGTGTGTCAGAACTTATAGCTTACTTGTTTCTGTAGGCTATAGTGGGGTATCCCATAGGGGGTACAACCCAATTAGGGCTTCCTATTTGTACTCACCTCGTTCATAGTCATTCCATTCTCGTTCTTTGTTTTCACAGCTGTTGGACCCCGCAACACGACGCAGCAAGGATTCGGCTCGCAGCGACACTGTTACGTGGACCGGCTCTCGAATGGATTTACTACACCGACGTAGCCCGCGGGGAGAAAACGTGGCAGCAGTTTCGGGCAGATTTAATCGAGCGTTTCGAACCAATTAATACAACCTACATGGCGCGGCAGCAGATACACCGACACAAGCAATACAGTAGTGTAACACAGTACACGCAGCAGATGGAGTTACTGTTCAACCGCATCACCGACCTGACCGAAGGCGAAAAAATCCAGGCGTACACCAAAGGATTAACAATGGAGATTTGGCGGCAAGTGATTGCGGCGAATTACAACAGCTACAGAGACATCGTGCGTGCTGCCGAGCGATACGACGCGCTGACTCGAAGTCAACCCGAAACACGACGCTTCACGCCGAACCGTACATTCGGCACGGAGCGATCGGCACCCCCCACGTTCGCCGAACCGATGGATATCGACAAATACGACGCGAAGCAGCAGCCGACAAAATGCGAATTTTGCGGCGCAGCAGGACATCAGTTTTTGTCGTGCTACAAAATGAAGAAAGCACGTGCGGCACTCCGGGACGGAAACAGTGGAGCACCCCCGAAGTCAAAAAACGGGAATCGCCAGTAGCCGCGGATCGACCTGGCGATCGCGTAAAGATCCGAAAAGCAGGAAAAGGCGACGACGTGGCGACTTCGGAGCGGGTGAAAAAAGGAGAAAAAGATGGCGCAAATTTAAAACGTCACGACCGATCGGCATCAGGGGAAATCGCCGAGGCGAATGGAGGCTCCGCGAAAAAAGACTCTGCACCGACCGGGAAACTCCAGCCGAACACCCACGAAAGTAAGAATTCGTTAAAAGTATCCTATAAGGATGCTCTAACGAAGAATATTGCTTCTCGTGGTTTACAAGCCTTCAAAAAATTCAGGGGAGGTCTAGAGGCCAAGAAAAAGCCTTTAGAAATTATTCAGGTACCTGAGAAGTTGGGCAAAGTACTACGGAGCGTAGAAAAGGGTCGTGCGTTCCGTGGAGTTAATATTCTCTCCCCGCAACACAGTGTTAAGGCTCCCCGTCGCCCACAGGTGAAGCCTACACAGCTGCTAAGGCTTAGAGGAGACATCCAGGCTCAGGAGAAATTATACAAGCCTCGGAAAAATCCTCCTACCCCCCAGGTGAAGTTGGAAAGCGCTGAGTCAGGAATAGGAAAAAGGGAAGGTATTAAGTTTGATGTACCCTATGATCCTATTAACGAGACCCTCTTTGGCTACTCAGCGCAGCAGAAACCACTACTCCTCGAGGTGTTATGCAATGGGCGACGCCTCCAGGCACTGGTGGACAGCGGTGCATCTCACTCGGTGTGTGACCACGGAGCATTGGAGAAAATTGGAGAGAAGGCGGAAGAGACCCAGTTTTCAGCAACCATGGTGGACGGTACGAAGCTTCCTATCCACGGCGAAGCATCACTGCAACTGCATATAGGTGCGTTGAGGTGGAAGCCGAAGCTACCAGTCACCAACATCAAAGGATTAGATTTTATCTTGGGGCGAGATTTCCTGAAGCGATTCAACCCTGAGATCGATTGGGTCAACAGCAAGGTGTGCATCTATAACAATGGGAAGCGGATAGCACTGCGAAGCTGGACGGATACAGGGGACGTACCTGAAACGACACTGGCACGGTTCGAACAGACGGTGAACGAGAGTAACACGGGTTACCTAGCGCTGGTTATGGCAGCAGCAGAGGAGGAGAAGCCGAGTTCCGAGCTACCTGCAGCAGTGAAGGAGGTCTTGGAGCAGTACAAAGATATAATGCCCGACGACCTACCTGCAGGCGTACCTCCAGCACGCACCCACGAGCACGAGATCGTGGAGGAACCAGGTGCGAAACCCGTCTCACGTGCACCATACCGACTGAGTCCGACTGAACTGACAGACATGAAAAAACAGATAGAGTATCTACTGGACAGACAACTGATCCGCCCATCCACCTCTCCCTACGGCGCACCAGTTCTCTTCACTCCAAAACCAGACGGCAGTCTACGGATGTGCATCGACTACCGCGCACTGAACAAACAGACAGTAAAAAACAAATATCCCATACCGCGCATAGACGACCTACTCGATCAACTACGTGGAGCAATAGTATTTTCGAAGCTGGACCTACGATCTGGCTACTGGCAGATCAAGATGGCGGACAACTCGATCCACAAGACGGGATTCTGTACCAGATACGGCTCCTACGAATACCTGGTGATGCCGTTCGGACTCTGCAACGCACCAGCAACGTTTCAGGCAGAGATGAATCACATCTTACGACCCCTGCTGGACGAGTGCGTAGTGGTGTACGTGGACGACATTCTCATCTACTCCAAGAACATGAAGGAGCACGTGGAGCATCTACGGAAGGTGTTCGAGATCCTGCGGAAAAACAAGTTCTACGTGAAGCTGTCGAAGAGCGACTTCGCCCTGAAGAAGGTGCACTTTCTCGGGCACATGGTGAGTGCCGAGGGCGTACACGTGGACCCACGGAAGATCGAAGCCGTCAAGAATTGGAAAGTACCAGAGAACGTGAAGGAGTTACAGCAGTTTCTAGGCTTCGCCAACTACTACAACAGGTTCGTGCCGCAGTACGCTAAGATAGCAGCGCCACTGACCGACCTACTGAAAAAGGATACGCCCTACAAATGGGATACCCCTCATCAGCAAGCCATGGAGCAGCTACAGACAGCACTGACTACAGCGCCAGTACTCATCTTGCCGGATCCAGACAAAGACTACGTGGTGGAAGCAGACGCTAGTGACCAAGCAGTGGGAGCAGTACTGATGCAGGATCACGGACGCGGTTTGCAGCCCATCGCCTACCTCAGTAAGAAGCTACACGGAGCAGAACTAAACTACCCCATTCACGACAAGGAAGCCTTAGCGATAGTCATAGCCTTCAAGGCATGGAGGTGTTACCTAGAGGGAGCCAAGACTACAGTCTATACTGACCACTGCAGTCTCAAATACCTGAAGTCACAGCCGACACTCTCACGACAACAGGTGCGGTGGGTGGACTTCCTGGAAACTCACTTCCACTACGACATCGTCTACAAGCCCGGGCTACACAACAAGGCAAACGCGTTGAGCCGCCCCGGACATGTAGCAGGCATCCAGCTCGACGGGATGAACCCTCTGCTCAAGGGTCTATTCCAACATGGGTACTCCGTGGACGCAGAGATTGCTACAGCACAGACCAAGAAGCTATTACAGTGGGAGAAAGACTTAGCTGTAAGGAAGGGTTCAGGAAAGATTTGGGTACCGAATTACGCCCCGCTACGGCAGATCCTATTGGAGGAGTTTCCCGACGTACCATACGCGGGACATTTCGGGAGCAACAAGACGTTAGCAGGGATAGCGAAGTATTACTACTGGCCCGGGATGGCAGCGGACGTGCAGCAGTTCGTCACCTCATGCGACACGTGCCAGCGGATGAAGAGCAGCAAGCAGAAAAAAGCAGGGTTACTTCAGCCTCTACCCGTACCGGAGCAGCCATGGCAGGTCGTTAGCCTCGACTTCATCACCGGACTTCCTTCGACCTCACACGGGCACGATTCCATCCTCGTAGTCATCGATAAGTTCTCCAAAATGGGTCACTTCATACCGACCAACGCCACAGCTACAGCTGAAGCAACTGCTCGCCTCTTCTTCGACCGCATCATCACCTTCCACGGCATCCCCGCTACACTCATCTCAGACAGAGACCCAAAATTCACCAGTAAGTTCTGGAAGGAGCTCATGGGACTGTTGGGGACAAAGCTTGCAATGTCTTCAGCATACCACCCCCAGACTGATGGACAGACAGAGCGACTCAATCAAGTGGTTGAACAGTTACTGCGCACAGCTTGCAAGGACGACGTCAGCCACTGGGACACACAGTTACCGACCCTAGAGTTCGCTTACAACAACGCATCACATGCGGCCACAGGGAAAACTCCTTTCTTCCTGTGTTACAGATGGGAACCACTCACACCGCAGCAGCCAACTACACCGGCACACGTCCAAGCCGCACATGACTTCGTCACCACCATGCAGCAGCTATGGGAGAAGACTCAGCAACGACTCACCACGATGCAGACCTCCCAGAAGCAGTATGCCGATCGTCAGCGACGTGATCACTCAGTAGCAGTCGGAGATCAGGTGCTTCTTAACAAGCGCAACTTGAACCTGTCTCACCCCTCATCCAAACTCCGGCCTCGCTTCTGTGGTCCTTTTCTCGTTGAGGCACAGGTGACACCAGTTACATTCCGCTTGCGCTTACCAGATACGTGGAAGCTTCACAATGCTTTCCATGTGCAGCTACTGAAACCCTACAAGGACCCCAACCAACAGTTCAAGGGACGGCAGCTACCGCCACCTCCACCTGTTCTTGTACAGGATGAACCCGAGTACGAGATCGAGCGCGTTCTCTCTCATCGGTGCCGCGGTGGCAAGACCCTCGAGTTCCTGATACGCTGGAAGGGATACGACCCCACAGAGGACAGTTGGGTTGCAGAAGCTGATATGGGCAACGCACGCCGTGCTCTCAAGGACTATCTTGTCAAGCAGGGTGTATCTCACGCCACCCAGCTTTGAGGGGGGACGTGTGAGAGTACGACGGCTTATGCCAGCTATGCTTGCTTGCCTTTACTTTATCATGCTATTTCTAGCATAGGATAATTATATGCATGCATGAATTGCTTGATTTCCTAGGCTAGGTGCTTTCCTATATTTTATTATAGTTATAGCACCGAGCTAGGTTGCGTGCACCGAATTCTGGCTTTTCGGTTGCCACCGAATTGCCTTCTACCGAATTCGGTAAGGATCCGTTCGGGACGCTACACGGCCCGTGGAACCTTCGCGTAACACCTGGTTACGGGGCCTTGTGTCGAGCCTATATATAGCCTCGTGTTGTACCCAGGTGGACATTCAATTCAATTCAATTCGACTCAATTCTCATTCTCTTTTCTGAACTCGATCCTAGATCCTCACAGGAAGCGTTTTAAGGAGAAGATTCTGAACCACCTTGCGCTGGTATATGAGGGCAAAGTAAGTTAATTGAAGCAAACAAGTACAAAGGCTTATATAAGAGTACAAGGAATACGAAGGGATATGAATGATAACTGTCTTACTGTTGGCTGTTGCGGTTCGATACAGTGCGACTCGGGCAACTGCTCAATATCGAGTCAGTTGTGTGTCCTTGCTGTCGCGCTGCCTTTGTCAGGTCAAAGGTCGCTGACCTTTGACTTTCACGTAACCTCCAGCGGTTACTTCAACCTCCGAGGGTTGACTCGGTGGTGCCTCGATATGATCTGCTTCGCTTGTGCCTTGTTGTTTCGACACGATAGAAGCGTTTTTTGGATCGATTGTTTCCAACACTCCCCTTCGCTTCTGGAGTGTCGCTGACGTGGCTCTGTCCAGTCAGCAATATGCAGTATTCGAACTTCTGCTTTCCGAGTTTCTTGGTCAAGTAGTCAGCTGCCATCTCGGACGTGGGACAGTATGACAGGACGAGTTTTCCCTTCTCGATCTCGTCCTTCACGAAGAAATATCGCAGGGCGATGTGTTTCATCCTGTTCGCGAAGCCGTTCTTGTTGGTGATGCGAATTGCAGATTGGTTGTTGCAGAACAGGATGAAGTTGGGTAACTCGACTAGCTTCGCTTCTTCTAGCAGTTCGCGAAGGTAGAGTCCTTCCTTGGTGGCTGAGCAGAGTGCAATATATTCTGCTTCGGGTGACGAGAGAGCAATTAGTTCTTGCTTGCTCGATTGCCAGGAGATAGGCCCAATAGGCTCAAAAGCGATAGATATAGCCGGTGCGCGATCGTCTGTTGTCGGAGTCGCCCGCGTGATCTGCGTCGACGTAACCGATTAGCTTAGGCGGTGTAGTTGCGTTCTTATGGTAGGTCAGGCCGACCGTCGGGGTGCTGACGAAGTAGAGAAGAGCGCGATCGAGTTCCGCCAGATGTTCTGCTTCAGGCCTTTTGAGATAGGTAGCGAGCTGACTTGCGGAGTATGAGAGGTCGGGACGACAGGTGACGGCTGCGAAGAGAAGACATCCCAACTTCTTCTGGTAGTCTCGTATGCCGGCGGGTTTGAGTAGGGCGGAGCCTCCTTTGTCGTTCCCTGCCGTGTAGCGGTATGGCGTGGAGATGGCTGTTGGTGTGATCGTAAAACGTTTGGCGATAGTGTCGGCATATTTTTCGGCGCTGAGATAGATCGCATTCTCTTCTTCGCGGATGTTGAGGCCAAGGTACTGAGTGACGGTAGATGAGACTGTGAGCGTGAGATCTCGCTGCAGCTCCCCTTCAAACCAGGTGGTGATGTCGTCAGTGGAGCCAATGTAGAGTAGGTCGTCTACGTAGACGATCAGCAGGATGTAGTTGGTATCCTTCGTGAGTCGGTACATTCCTTGGTCATGAGATAGTTGGCGGAATCCGATGCGAGTGAGGCGAGTGTGTAGGCGCTGTTGCCACAGCCGCGGGGCTTGTTTGATTCCGTAGAGCGATTTCAGCAGCTGGCAAACCTGGTTGGGTTCTCCGTTTGTACCGTGCGGTAGTTCAACGAAGATTTCTGCGTCGACGGGTGCGTAGAGGACGGCGTTAGCGACGTCGATTTGCCGCAGTTTCTTTTTCTTTATGGCGGCGATCGCGAGGAGGATTCGGAGTGAAGTATGTCTGCTAACCGGAGTGAATGTCTCGGTGAAGTCTCGTCCGTGTTCCTGATCGAATCCACGCACGACCCAACGTGCTTTGAACTTCTCAATTGTGCCGTCTGCTTTTGTTTTAACGCGGAAGACCCATTTCCCGGTGAGAATGGTTTTGTTCCTTGCCACGCCGATGGGGACGACTTTCCAGGTGTTCCGTTCCTCCAGCGCCTTTAACTCTCTGTCCATGGCTTCACGCCATTTTTCCCTGTGTTCCCCCCCCCAGAGCCTGCTGAACCGTCGCTGGCTCCTTAGGAAGAGTGTTGCCGTGGACTGCGGTGACGAGGCCGAGAATCTGCAGTCCAGTCTGTGAGTAGCGGGGAAGAGTTGCGTCCTCGGGATAAGCTTCTTCATCTCCCGCTTCTGGATCAGGTAAGAAATTTGGTCCTACTCGTTCTGCTTCGTTGGTGTTGACTGTCGCAAGTGTTACGTAACCGTTGTCGGCAAAGTAGTAGAAGGTTTTGGCGTTGACACTTTCGCGAGGGTTGTCGTCGTCCATGGGAACGTCGACGGAGCAGAACGGAAGAGGTCCGGCTTCTTCTGACGCGTTGTCCACATTCTGCTGTCAGCTTCGTCTTCGGTGGAGGCGAAGGCTCGGTCGCCACGAAAGCCACCTGTGGGATCTTGGTTCTCTTGCAGGTTGGCAAGGTATGTCTGGAGCGTGAGTCATTCGTAGAAGATGACGTCGCGTGCTGCTACTGTTTCCTTGGAGTGGACGTCGAAGATTTTCCATGCGTTGTAATTCTTTTCGATGCCGAGGTGTAGTCCCCACTGTGCGCGTTGTGAAAATCTTCCTGCTCGTGCTGCTGGTGGTCGATACTGTACCATGCATCCGAACACTCGTAACATTTTTGTGCTGCCCTGTTTCCCTGTCCACAGTAGATGCGGTGATGCGTTGTTCGGAAGCGATGATGACGACAGCAAGTTGTGCAGCATGACAGCGTGGTCCATTGCTGCAGGCCACTGGTGGTTGGGTAGCCGCATGCCACGCAACAGTTTGCGCATGCTATTCTGCAGAGTCCTGTTCATTCTTTCTGCTACACCTTGCTGCTGATGGGCGTAGGGAAGAGAGAGGAGCTGCTTGATGCCCCTTTCCGCCAGGTACTGCTTGAATCGTTGAGAGGTGTATTCTCCTCCTCCGTCTGACTGGAAGCTTTTGAGCTTTACGCCCGACTCTCTCTCTGCTACTGGTAGCCAGGCGGCGAATGCTTCGAGGGCCATGTCGCGGCTGGGTAAGTTTAGGTGCCAGACGTAGCGGGTGGCAGCATCGATGAAGGTGATGGTGTAGTTGTAGATTACTTGTCCTGGCTCCCGATTGTACAGGATGTCGCTATACACCTTTTCGAGTGGTGCGTACGCGGGTGCGCTCGGGTTGTGACGAAGAGTGAACGGCCGATGTGGTAAGTCGGCTTCGGGGCAGGTGAGGCATGTTCCTCGTGCTCGTTGGAGTTCTCTTCCGTCGAGTAGTAGTAACGAGTCCTTGTCAAGGACTACTGCTCTTATTGTGTTGTTTAACACAGTGTTGCTTGGGTGTCCCATCCTTGCGTGCCAGGTACTTTCGTCGGCGCGATGCCCGGGTGATCGTCGGTACATGTCAGAGTTGTAGTAGAAGCTGGCGATGAAGTTTGCGTTACGATGAACTTCTCGTGGTGCTGGGTGGAGCTGTTGTGCTGGTGTTGGCGGTGTTTCGTCGACGAGAACTGGTCTCGTTGTTGCTGCTGCTCTTGTTGTTCCTGCTGCTGCCGATGATGTCCCTGCTGCTGCCGATGTTGTCTCTGCTGCTGCCGATGTTGTCTCTGCTGCTGCCGATGTTGTTTCTGCTGCTGTCGATGTTGTCTCTGCTGCTGCCGAATGTTGAATTGTTACTAACGCGCGTGCTCGTTCTGCTTCAGGAATGGTATGTGAATACCAAAAGCCTTCCGGACTGAAGTCTGGATCAAGATCTGGAGGGTGTGTCCAGTCGGCGAAGTTCACGATGGCGTCGCTGCCTGCGGTGCCCAGGTCTGGGACGAAGTCAAGGACGAAGACGTTGTTCTTCTGGACCGCCTTTCCAATGTAGAGGCCGCCCTTCCCGTGGTACAGTTTGAACTCCTGGGTGGTACTGTCGGCTTCCAGGTGTATGCCTTTCGCCATCAACTGAGTGACGCACAGTAAGTTGTAGCCAAGTCCCTCCGCGATTAGTACCTTTGACATCTGTAGTATAACATTTGTCTCTCGTGACTGAAGTTGCACAATTCCCTGTCGTCGTGTGCGCAGGTTCTGGTTGTTGGCGACTGTGATGACAACCTCTCGTTGAAGTCGGTGCTCACGTTGAACGAAGCGTCCCGAGGAGCACATGTGTTGTCCGCAGCAGCTGTCCAAGAACCATGTGTCTTTCCCGGACGGCTCGCTTTGAGCGATGGCGGCGTACGTCGGGTTCGGTTGAAGTGACTCGCGGCGAGGCGTGCTGTTGTCAAGTTGTTCTTCTGGTGAGTAATGTGGTGGTGACTCAGTTACGCAGGAGTCGCTTAATCTTGCCATGCAGCTGATGATGTTTCTTGTTTCTTTCGTAGATTGTCCCGTTGATGTTGTTGAGACTTGTACTGACATTGTCGGACTTGCTTGCGTTGAGGCGACTTGACTTTTTGAAGGGCGAAGTTGGTGTTGCGGCGGCGTTGACTGTTGTCGGTTCGGGCAGTGCGTACGAGGATGTCCTGAAGTCTTGCAGAGGTGGCAGAACGGAGGTACGATTTTCGGTCGACTGTTGTTGTTGTTGTTGTGACGCCGTTGAGTGTGAAACGCGAATTCGGGTACTGACACCTTTCTCTTGTGTCGTTCTTCTTGTAGGTCCATGTCTTGCTGCTCAGCATGGATTTCGGTGCAGAGTGCTGCTTTGGAGATTCTCCCGTGTGCTCGTAGTATGGCGCGAGTGGAGCGCCAGTGAGGGCCAAGACCGCCGATGACAACCGTGACAAAGGCGTCTTCTGAAATCGATCCTCCACATCGAAGAAGCTTGTCGCGCAGCTCGCGGCAGCGACTGATATACGCCATTCCCTTCTCGCCTGGTTTCATTTCGATTGTTGTCAGTTGCGCCATTAAACGAATTTGGTTTACGCTGTCTGTTGCTTGATACAGGTTCTTCAAGTGGTTGTACGCGAGCTCCGCGGAGTTGCCATATCCTCGGTAAGTCCTTATGTTCTGCTGTTGAGTCGAAGTGATGTTCCTCAGTAGTATTGTGTACGCCATCATCGATTGATAGGTGTACTGCTGCTTCTCATACTGTGTGCCGTTTGTTGGGTATGGCAGGGACCCGTCGAAGAAGCCAAGGATTTGCGCTCCTTCCATCATCAGCTCGAATTCGAACGACCAGGTAAAGAAGTCCTTCCCGTCGAAGGGTTTTGTCGTTTGCAGTTTTAGAACGTGCGCGAACTGCGACTGAACTTGTAGTGCGTCCAGCGCTCTTTCTTGTCCCGGTGCAGGTTGTGGTTGTGGCATGAAGCTGACGGAGCCGCGCTGGGGCTCGTACGGAGCGAAGGTAGGTTGTTGTTGTTGATTCCCGCGTGCGTAGGATGAGCCATCGAGACTCATGGGCGTCACGTTGTTGTTGTTGTTGCCGTTGTTTGATTGCGCAGGTACTCCTTGCTGGTGCTGCTCGTAGAAGGACATGAAGGAGAAGAATTTCTCCATCATGCTTGGATCGAAGCCCGCGCCTTGGTTTGCGGGTGTTTCAGTAGACCCAGCGGCCGGTCTTGTTGTTGTGCCTTCCTCTGTCTGTAAACCAGATGCAGGAGGTGGAGTAGGAGTAGTACCAGGAGAGCCGTTGGAGGAGCTTCTTTCCTTCCTGGTAGACATGTCTCTTGGTGTAATTGAAGAAGTAATAGAATTTTACCCTAGCCTGCTCTCATACCATGTTGGGCTGAATGCCCCTTAGGATCTTTAGTAGGATGAAAACTCTGTGTAAAGTGTGTAGTAGCGGAAGCGTTTTAAGGAGAAGATTCTGAACCACCTTGCGCTGGTATATGAGGGCAAAGTAAGTTAATTGAAGCAAACAAGTACAAAGGCTTATATAAGAGTACAAGGAATACGAAGGGATATGAATGATAACTGTCTTACTGTTGGCTGTTGCGGTTCGATACAGTGCGACTCGGGCAACTGCTCAATATCGAGTCAGTTGTGTGTCCTTGCTGTCGCGCTGCCTTTGTCAGGTCAAAGGTCGCTGACCTTTGACTTTCACGTAACCTCCAGCGGTTACTTCAACCTCCGAGGGTTGACTCGTTGGTGCCTCGATATGATCTGCTTCGCTTGTGCCTTGGTGTTTCGACACGATAGAAGCGTTTTTAGGATCGATTGTTTCCAACAAAAACGTGGGGCCTGCTATGGAATGTGAGCACGCGATTGGGGAACGAGCTCATGTGGCGGGAGGATTTCTTGTCCATCACGACGGATAGGAGAGCTAGGTTCAAACATCAGTACATTGGGGCTGGCTGATACACCGTGGGCGTCTGCCCCCCCTCACGCGCTAGTTACGACTGTACCGTTGCTTTTTCCGTATCCCTGATATAGTGAATCTCCTTATATTAAAACAAGGCTCGACGATGAACGTCGTAAGGGTTGCATAGAATATGAATACCGTACTCAAGATAACGCAACAAAGATGTATATATTTTTTCAAATCCACTTACGTTTATCTGTACCTTTCTCCCACCCTCTTCAGTCGTTTTGTATTATACGTATTGCATTTCGTCTCTATCTACACCGAATGCCCAATCATGAGGGATTTTGACTGAAGAATATAAGCATGTACTTCGTGGTTACTTACGGTGTAGAGAAATGATTTAGGACTAATATGGGGTATGTGGGTTTCGTTTTCACTTTCGCCGCGTTTTGTTGAGCTGACGCATAATGCTGATGCGTTTTAGTGTATCAGCTGAGTCAGCTGAATTTCACGTGCTCGTACATGCTGGAACATAACGCACTGAAGCTGGCGCTGGTTCTAGGTATTGTTGCTCCAAAGCGCATGTTTCTTGCTCAACGTTTCTTGCTCCATCGATGCCCACTATCGCGATGAGGTCGAACACCATTCAAGCAACAGACTCCGTTTCTTGTTTCAGTCATCTCGTTCTTGCTTCTCTATTCTTGAATCTTATCAAAGCTTCTCGTTTCTACCAAGATTGTTCAAACTTTGGCAGAGCAGTACTAGGTTCAGTTTCGTTCTTTGGTAAATACCTTCAACAATAGTCTCCTCTACCGTGCCTCATCAATTGCTCCGGTAGGTGCTACTAGCGCTGGTGGGGCGTTTGGCGCCATCAAGGCTGGCGCCTTGAGGCAGGCGCCTTGGCGCCATTTTCGCTGGCGCCTTGGCGCCATTTCGCTGGCGCCTTGGCGCCTTTTTCGCTGGCGCCTTGGCGCCCTTTTCGCTGGCGCCTTGGCGCCCTTTAGCTGGCGCCTTTGCGCATTATTCGCTGGCGCCTTGGCGCCTTTTTCGCTGGCGCCTTGATCGCTGTAGGCACTGGCGCCAAAGCGCGAAGGCTGCATCGTCCTTGCTTCGTGTTTACTCACGTTTGTCACTCTCGCTGTTTCCCTCCCTTCTCATGCCCCATCCAGTCCTCTACACGTACACCTTTCTGTATTGTTGCACACCAATTGCTGATTTCGTGCCTCTTTCTTCCCCCCACCAATCACTTCCATGATCCATCCCCTCCTCTAAGCTTCTATTTTAAACTTCGTTGCAAGGTCAATTTTAAGTTCATAAAAATTTCACATCATTTATTCTCTCTAACCTCCCCTTTCCGATATGCCATTCCTTCTCCCCACTCAGCTTTGTCCCCAACAAGTGGCTAACATGGCCACCTTCCGCTTCTGTCCGCCCTCCGCCAACCTGTTCCCATGTGAGTTTCATATGCGCCTTTTTAGGCCACTTTCGCGTGAGCTAGTAGACGTAGCTGCGTGTGTGAGTGCGCGCAAAGGAGAGTAAGAAGATAAGTGTTTGAGTGATTGCGAAGGTGAATGTGTGGCTGAGTTCAAGCGTGAATGCTTGTGTGAGCGCATGGATGAGTGTGGTTGAGAGCGTGAGTGAGTGCGAGACTGAGTGCATGGCTGAGTGGTGGCTGAGTGAGTCAGGGAGTGCGTGGCTGATTGCAATGGTGAGCGCGAGAGTGAGTGCGTGGGTGAGTGAGTTGTTGAGTGCGATTGTGAGTGTATGAGTGGGTGTGTGGCTGAATGCAAAGTTGAGTGTTTGGTGAGTGCGTGGGTAAGTGCGTAGGTGATTCCGAGAGTGAGTGCAACGGTGAATGCGATGGCGTGACAAAGCGCGAGTGAGTGCTAGGCTGAGTGAGTGAGTGAGCGAGTGCGTGGGTGACTGCAAAGGTGAGCGAGAGGGTGAGTGCCGACTTTGTGCGTGAGGGAGAGGTTGAGTGCAAGGGTAAGTGCGTGAGCGAGTGTGTGGCTTAGTGTGGCTGAGTGCGAGGGTCAGTGCTTGGCCGAGGATGAGTGTGTGACTGAGCGCAACGATGGGTAAGTGGCTGATTGCCTGGGTGAGCAAGTGTGTGGTTGACCGTGAGTGAGTGCGAGTGCGAGTGCGAGGTGAGTGCGAGGGTGGGTGCGAAAGCAAGTGCATAAGTGAGTGCGTGGATGCACGAGTGAGTGCATGGCTGTGTGCGAGTGGTAGAGTGAGAGAGTGAGTGAGTGAGTGGGTGAGTGAGTGGGTGAGTGCGTGAGTAGCTGAGTGCGAGAGCGAGGGTAAGCGCTTCAGTGGGTGTGCGGCTGAGTGTAAGGATGAGTGCATGTGTGAGTGTGAGAGTAAGTGCGAGCGTGAGTGCATGCGTGAGTGCGTAGGAGAGAGCATGGCCGACTGCAAGGATGAGTGCGTGATTAAGTGCGAGAGTGTGTGTGTTGCTGATTGTGAGAGTGAGTGCGTGATGGGTGCGTGGCTGGCTGCGTGATTGAGTGCGTGGGTAAGTGCGTGGTATGGTGCATGGCTGAGTGTGTGGTCGAGTGAGTGGCTGAGTGCGTGGCTGAATGAGAGAGTGACTGCTAGGCTGAGTGAGTGAGCGAGTGCGTGGTGGAATGCAAAGGTGAGTGAGGGTGGGTGCTGAGTGTGTGCTCGAGGGTGGGAGAGAGTTCGAGAGTGAGTGCAACGGTGAGTGCATGGGTGAGTGCAAGGGTGAGTGCGTGAGTGAGTGTGTGGCTTAGTGTGAAGGTGAGAGATTGGCTGAGAGAAGTGTGTGGCAGTCTGCAAAGGTGTGTGAGAGGGTGAGTGCATGGGTGCGTGAACGAGTGCAAGGGTGGGTGCGAGGAAAATGCGGGATTGATTGCACGATTGTGGAAGTGAGTGCATGACTGAGTGCGGTGTGCGAATGCGTGGCTGAATGTGTGTGGGTGAATGCTAGGACGAGTGTGTAACGGAGTGCAAGTGTGAAAGCATGATTGAGTGCAAGGGTGAGTGAGTGATTGAGTGCGAGAGTGACTGCGAGAGTGAGTGCTAGGCTGAGTGCGTGGCTGAGTGAGTAAGTGAGTGCGTGGCAGACTGGAAATGTGAGTGAGAGGGTGAGTGCGTGCGGGAGTGCGAAGGTGAGTGCGTGAGGTGAGTGATTGGCTGATTGTGAAGGTGAGTGATTGACTGATTGTGAAGGTGAGGATTGGCTGAGAGTGAGGGTGAATGCGAGGGTGAGTGTGTGTCTGAGTGCGATGATGAGTGAGTGGCTGAGCGTGTGAATGTGTGATTAAGTGCTTGGCCGACTGCGTGATTGAGTGCGTGACTGAGTGCGAGGGTGGATGCGTGAGTGAGTGCGTGGGTGCATGAGTGCGTGCATGGTTGAATACGAGGGTGAGTGCGCGAGAGTGGCTGAGTGGGCTAGCGCGTGGCTGAGTGACTGAGTGTGAGAGTGAGTGACTGGGTGAGTGCGTGGTTGAGTGAGTGAGAGAGTGAATGAGTGGGTGAGTACGTGGTTGAGTGAGTGAGAGAGTGAGTGAGTGGGTGAGTGAGTAGGTGAGTGCGTGGAGCTATTTATGCAAATGAGTGTCGCTTCCTGCGCTGGCGCTCAGAGTGCCGGCTTCTAAGGTTTTGGCGCCTCAGACGCTCGTCAGGCTGGTGGCAACTAGTGAGCTAGTGCCTAGCACGCTCACGCAGCGGGCTCCACCATTTGGGCGCTAGCACCTAGTGTGTTGAGCCCTGTGGAGCTCGTACCTGAAGCACTAGCGTCATGGCCTTGGACGCCTAGCTACCAAACCTGGGACGCTCACTGCGTAAGGCGGACGGGTGCGTTGCCGCGTGCTGGCGCCTTTCTAGAGCCCATCGGCACCTCGCAACGTGCTCGTGCACTACAGTGCACTGGCACGTTTCTGCTATGCGTTGATGCCTTCTGCAATGCATGTGAGGGATTGTGATTTGTATTTTTTGCTTGGCCTCCTGTAAGAGCATATCATATTTTTGCTATTTAGAAAGCTTGCTTTCTTATACTGATCATTTGGCATCGTTCTCATTGCAACTGGCAAATTAAAACATGCACCTCGAGCTAGACAATATAGATGTTAGTACATGACCTGATTCCACCTACCATAGCATTGTACTAGCTATCTTGCATTATGCGTGCGCACTACCAATCATATGACTAACTGTCTGTCCTCCTGTTCCAGCGGCGTCGCAGATGTCCTCGGTGTCGGGGTGGGGGGTGGGAGAGTTGCATGAGCCGTTGGAAAATGAGAGACGTGGGTGGAGGGAAATGAGCTCCAACCCACGTTTTGTAGTTGGAGAAGGGCGTTTAGCGCGCTTCGACGATGCCAAATTTGCGTTACAGGCAGCTGCGCTTTCGAAATACGTAATTTTGAAAAACACTTCGTGTGTTTAAAAAATATCATTTCTTGTACACAGTGTAATTTTTGTGCAAGGTGTGTTTTGCTTTCTTTGTTCTTTCTTTCTTGTGCAGGGCGTGTGTGTGTTGACTTCCCTGTTTTCTCCTGGGCGTGTGTGTGTTGACTTCTCTGATTTTGCAGAGCGCGTGCGTGAGCTGAGAAGGGAGATGAGGGAGTGGGATGGAGATGAGGGAAGGAGGGAGGGAGGGTTGTAAGGTGGGATAGGTTAGCAATTATTTATTCAGAATTTTATTTATGACGGTTGTGTGTTTATTACGGTATCTGTATCTCTCTGTGCTTGTTTGCGTGTGTGTACATGTCTGTTCATTGTGTTTGTTTCACTGTGGGGTTGCTCTTCGATCCGTTCACAACTGTTACGTGGTGTTGGACATTTTTTACGTGCGTTTGCATTCGAATTTGTGGGATGTGTGTTTCAAAGTGTGGTGTTATTGTGTGTCATGCATGCAAGTAGAGGTTGTTAATCGTCTTTGGGGCAGCGGGTTTCCGCTGTTTCTGCTGTTTCCGCTGTTGCAAGTAGAGGTTGTTAATCAACCTCCGGTTCTGCATGATGCATTTAAACATTCATTTTGAAGCATCCATTCCACCTCATACCTCGTTCATTCGTTCGTGTTGATGCCAGAATATTATGCTCGGTCGTACGATCCGCCGTATTTATCGACGAGGTTGGGACGGTCGAGCAAGTTCTTGGTTTCAACATCATACGTACGTGCGTTTCGGTATTTGGTTTTACATATGGGGATCTCATTCAAGGGTGTTTTTTATCCATTGTTTGAGGCATCTGTTTGAACACAGTTTCAAAACTTTCAAATGGGTGCTCCAAAAAGTGCGTAATTACACTCTTCAAATGATATCCCCAAAATGTTAACCCAATTTTATACCGTATTCTCCCGGATAAAACACCCCCCCGTAATTGTACACCCCCGGGTAGCTAATACGGGGTGGGTGTTATATCCGAACCCGTTAGTACTATACCCCCCCTTTTGGGGTGATTCTCTATAAGACCCGGGGGGTGGATCTTATGCGCGGGAAAAAATGCAAATTCATTAAATTTCACACAGTTAGGGGTACATTCTACTACGGAAGTATGGCAAACAACACATACACCCATCATTTACTCAGAAACACCACTAACATCACTTCCTAACTCTGTCTTTGCTCTATGGTGCTTCTCCTTGTCCTGCCTACTCCTCCTCCACATCGGCCCATCCGTTCCACTCTTCACACTCCTCTCCGTCGTAGCGGCCAGGGCGCCACCAGTCATCATCGTCATCGTTGCACTCTCCCGCCTCACCACCTTCTTCAGGCGCGTTCCACTCCTCCTCTACCGCCTCCGCTGCCTCCTTTGCGGCGTCATCCTCCTCTGCCGCCTGCAGCTCCTCGGGCGGCACGGGGGCCTCGGCGTAGAACGGGTTAACGACGACCTCGTCGTCGACGAGGTCGTTGACGTCGTCAAGGACTCCACCTCACCCTTGTCCCGCATGTGGGCAAGGATGAGGTGGTCTTCAGTGCCATCGATCTTGGCGGAGATCCCGGTGGTGACGAAAGATTTCTTCACAAGCTCCTCTGGGACAGCTTCCCAGGACTCGTCGATCCAGCGGAGAACCAAGTCCGCATGCGGCTTCTTCAGGTTACCTGTGGGTAGGGGTGGGAATAAGAATTAGGACTGTGTATCGGCAAAGCGTGCTCTGTCACGTAAACGAAAGTTACGCAACGGGTTTTCATGACTTCAACTCACCTGCGCGAGTGGTAAGGTTGATGCCGTCTTCTTCGAACCATCCGCTGTAGCGGGAACGCACCCCGCACTTGAACGCGCGGTTCACCGACACATCCAGGGGCTGCACAAGCGGTGTGCAGCCCCCTGGGATGACCGCCCTTGACAACTCGAACATTCGCATTGTCTGACCGACGGACTCCGTCAAGTGGCCGCGGTAGGAGTCGAGCACCACCAAGGCCTCCCTGCGGCGTCCGGAGCTTTCCCGCAGGGGCCTCAGAAACGGCACCAGCACCTGGGTGATCCAGTCCTGCACAAGAGATTCGTCCATCCACCCCTTCTCTTGTGCACGGACCACCACGCCTGCCAATCACAACGCGATAGTGGGTCAGGACACGTGACAGGCAAGAGCACGGGTCAAACCGTAAACATCTTTCACTTACCGGCAGGAAAAGGCACTTTCGGGATAGTCTTTCGCTTGAACACGACGTAGGGAGGAAGCTGTGAAATAAAGAACGAGAATGAAATGACTATGAACGAAGTGGGTACAAATAGGAAACCCTAATTGGGTTGTACCCCCTATGGGATACCCCACTATAGCCTACACAAACAAGTAAGCTATAATGTTCTGACACACCCCCATAGGCAAAGTGGGGGAGAACAAAGGGTCAGAAGACCAGTCAAGCAAACGAAAGCAAAGCTCAGGGTGGATCACAAAGTCACCACACAGTCCGAGCACAAGGTCAAGGGCCACAAGGCCAGTTCACATGCAAGAGGAGACACACATATATATAAGGCTAAACAGGCAAGAGCAGGTATATATATATGCAAGAGTACAAGCAAGGTCAAGAGGTGAGCAAGTGAGGTAAGACAGGTACAAGTCCCAGCTGAGTGCAGAAACGCTGATGATCACAAGGCGGAAGTGCCTTGGTGAAAACATCAGCAGTGTTGGCCTCAGAAGCCACTTACGCAAGTCGCAACTGACCACGCTGCTGCAGCTCACAAGCAAGGAAGTAGCGGAGAGCAATGTGCTTCATTCTGTGCTCCAAGCGCTTCTCTCGACACAAGGCCAGCATGGCCTTGTTGTCTACGTACAGCACTGGAGGAGAACGAGGCACCTCTCCAAGGTCAGTCAGCAGGTAGGTGAGCCAGCGAAGCTCCTGTGCAGCCATAGCCCCGGCGTAGATCTCAGCCTCACAACTGGAGCCGAGAACAGAAGACGAGCGAGTAGCCTGCCAAGAGACAGAACCGGAACCAAGACTGAAGGTGTACCCCTGCGACGACCACTGCGTAGCCTGGTCGTCAGCCCAAGAAGCGTCCGCGTGGCCAGTGAGGACCACTGGACTGCGCCCTCCAAGCACTAGCCCCATGCCCGACGTACTGCACAAGTAGCGCAACACCCTCTTCGCTGCAGCCATGTGCTCTGGTCGGTGTCTCCTAGGAGCAACATAGCGTGGAAGAATGCTAAGAGGGTATGCAAGGTCAGGTCGTGTGCAGGTCATCAGGTACATGAGGCAGCCAACAAGCTCCGGGTACGGGCCACTCGACTCTACGGACTCATCCGAAGGCAGAGCTGAGAGCGAGTGGCGAGTAGCCAGAGGAGTGGCCTGAGGCGAGGAGTACGTGAAGCCGAAGCGCTGAAGGACCTGCTGCACCATGTGTGACTGAGTCAAGGTAATGGTGCGGCGTGCTCTGTCCCGGGTGATCTGCAAGCCAAGGTAGCTACGCAGTTCTCCCAGGTCAGTGCACATGTGTCTCTTCTGCAGCTCGGACTTCACGTAGGCGAGTCCAGCAGTGTCAGCAGTGGCAAAGACCAGGTCGTCGACGTACACGAGGATGTAGAACGGCGGCAGAGAGGTGTCGTTGCGCAGAAACAACGACGGGTCAGCAGTAGAGGGAGCAAACCCAAGAGCCGCAAGCGTAGTCCTCAGTGTGTCGTGCCACTCACGCGGTGCCTGGCGGAGACCGTAGACTGGCCGTCGGAGGCTCCACTGGGTGCCAGGAGGGAAAGTCCCAGTGAAGCCAGGTGGACGGCGCAGCCAGATCTCCTCGTGCAGGCTACCCTTCAAGAAAGCAGTGCTGAAGTCAAGAGAGTGAAGCTCGTAGTCGCGCTGAGCGGCTATGTGTAGCAGCACCCGAAGAGTGGTCATCTTCGGGGTGGGAGAGAAGGTCTGAAAGTAGTCAACTCCCCGCCGCTGACTGAAGCCACGAGCGACGTACCGCGCCTTGAAGACAGGTGGAGAGCCCGGCGGCCGCTTCACCCTGAAGATCCACATGCCACTGACGATGTTCGCCCCAGGAGGGGGAACCGCGTCAACGTAGGTGCCTGTAGACTTCCAGGAAGCCATCTCTGCATCCATAGCTGCCTGCCACTGAGAGGAGTAAGGACCCTCTACGGCCTCCGCGTAAGAACGCGGAGTCGGGATGTCTAGTGCATCCGGGTCTCCCTCAGGGGCAAGCGGTACAGACGCGAGATGAGGTGAAGCAGCAGCCAGACACTGGAACTCCTCCTGCCTGTCCTCAAGGACGTCCGTGCCAAGAGCACACTCACCCCCGACGGACGGAGGACAGACAGACGCAGACTCAGCAACAAGACTAGCAGCGTATTCTAGACGACGGCGAGCAGCAAAGTCGACGAGCTCAGCGACAAGAGCAGACGCAGTAGTGGACTTGAAAGAGGGGTCAGTGACAACAGTAGCAAGAAGACGCGTGACAGTAGGACTGGCAGCACGAAGAGAGTCCGACTCCGGGTCGGAAAGCGCAGGAAAAGAGGACTCAGGAGGAGAAGGCAAAGGGGCACGCAGAGGAGCAGTGGACGGACGCAGAGACATCCGGTGCGTGCCAGGGACAGCAGGAGGACGCTGACACGAACCGCGACCACTAGCGCGAGCAGCACGAACATGCGACGCGGGACGAGACGCAGGCTCACGACGCCCAGCGAGACCTCCAGTAGGACCAGTGTAAGGAGAGGGAGCAGGCAGTGGGGAGGCCGGCTCTAACAGTGACGGCGACTGGACAGATGGCGGACACTCTACAGAAGGAGGAAGACCAAGAACCTGCTGCAGGAGCGGAACGAAGTACGGCCGAGGCCGCGCGGGGACTCCAGGCACAGCAGGGACAGCACCAGAACCCTCAGCGGCAGCACCAGCGCCAACAGCACCTCCAGCGGCAGGACCACCTCCAGGAGAGACAGCAGCAGGCTCAGCACCAACACCCTCAGCAGCTCCAGGACCGGCAGCACCAGCACCCTCAGCGGCCGAAGAAGCTCCAGCTCCAGCAGAACGCCTCCAGCGACGAGCAAACCACTCTCGCAGCTCCTGTGGAGAGAGGGGCTCCCGCCAAGACGGAACACCCGGAGAAACTCCAGGTCTAGCACCGCTAGACGCCACAAGGGGAGGTCCAGCGGCCGTAGGCTCCGCACCTCCCGGCTCAGCAGCTCCAGACGCAGCACCTCCAGGCTCAACACCCTCCGGCGCAGCACCCCCAGACTCAGCAACCTCAGGCTCGTCACCCCCAGGCTCGTCACCCCCAGGCTCAGCACCAACGCGCACAGCACCCCCAGGCTCGTCACCCCCAGGCTCAGCACCCACGCGCACAGCACCCCCAGAGTCAGCACCCCCAGGCTCAGCACCCTCAGCAGGACCAGAGTCACCATCAACCTCGACCGGCTCGACGGCGTCTACCTGGGACACACCTGAAGGGGCAGGAACCTGAGGGGGGGGGGGGTCTAACGGGGGGGGACCTGGCACAAGGAAGTCGGGTGGCGGGGGGAGGGAAGGAGTGCGGTAGGGGAAGAGGCGGTAGAAGGGGACCGACTCGTCGAACGTGACGTCCTGAGAGGACAGAACACGACGAGAGGAGGGGTGGTAGAACTGCCACCCTGGAGCGTCAGGGGGGAAGCCAAGGAAGACACAGGGAGAAGCACGGGGGGACAGCTTGTCCGCAGACAAGTCGCGGACAAACGCCCGAGATCCCGAGACACGGAACGCAGACGCATCGCCGACCTTCCCAGTCCACAGGAGGGCCGGGGAGGTATGGACCTTCCCCGGCCGGGAAACCCCGGGGTGAAGGTTGATCTGATGCGCCGCGTACCTTACCGCAAACGGCCACAGAAAATGGGGGGCAGCCGCATGCATCATGGACGTACGGGCGACGTCCATGACCATGCCAATGCGGCGCTCAGCAATCCCATTTTGCTGTGGAGAGTCCGGAAGCGTGAAGGTTTGGTGGATGCCCTGTGCACGACAGTAGGCTCGCAGAAGGCCAGAGGAAAACTCTCCGCCTCGGTCAGAGTGCAGACGCAGAACAGGAAAGTCCGAGCCGAAGCTCCTCCTGAGCAGGAGCCGAGCTGCGCGGATCCAGTCGATCAACACCTCAGTGACATCACTCTTGCTGCGCAAGGGGAAGACTGTGGTGAAACGCGAGTAGTCGTCAACCACCAGCAGAAAGTAGCGCTCGTGACCCTGTCCACGGACGCGGGCCGGGCCCCACACGTCCATGTGAAGCGTCTGCAGAGGAGCCTCTGTAGGAGGAAACTGGGAGGAGTGGGGGGCAGCCCGGAGGCGCCCCTCAACACAAGGGACACAGGAAGGTCCTGGCCCCGAAGGAAGGGGAGGGAGAGACCGGGGAAGACCAGAGACAAGGACACGAGCAGCCATGTCCCTGAGACGAGACAAGGAGAGGTGGCCAAGACGGTGGTGCCACAGGAGAGTCTCGTGAGACAGGAGGCGACACGAGCAGGGGGCAGACTCAGGACCAGACCTGGACGCAGCAGCAAACACCTGACCCGACGCAGCTACCCGGCCGGACACAGGGACAGGAGGAGACTCAGTGGTCAGGGTGTAGAGGCTCGACCCCGGCCGACGGGAGAACGTGGCCAGGTGCCGACCTGTGCGCGCGTCCGTGCAGTGGGTCACCCGCTGACTCGCAGGAGTAAACTGGTGAACCCCCGCATCCTGTAGGGCAGCACCACTCACCAAGTTCGTCGAGAACGAGGGGAGGTACAGGCCTGACAGGGCGCCCGAGGGGGCAGCTGGACATGGTAGAACACTGGAGAAGTGAGAGAGGACAGGACCCCCAGAGTGGTCAGCCAGGGAGACAACAACCGGCCGGCCAAGCGGCGTGAGTGTGGTGCGGTCCCGAAAGAAGGAGCGAGAAGCCCCAGAGTCAAGTGTAAAGGTGAGGGAGGCCGAAGCCGACGCGGTACCTGAGAGCGCAGCCTCACCAGTACCTGAGAGCGCAGCCTCACTAGTACCTGAGAGCGCAGCCTCACCAGCACCTGAGAGCGCAGCCTCACCAGTACCTGAGAGCGTAGCCTCACTAGTACCTGAGAGCGCAGCCTCACCAGCACCTGAGAGCGCAGCAGTGTCACAGGCACCTAGCGCAGCCGTACCAATGCCCGGGTCGGGCGGGAAACACCGGTAACAGTCACCCTCATCACTAATAGACACAGCATACATGGCAGCAAGGATAGCATCAAAGTCTAGCTCAAAGATCGCTACACCGGCTCTAGAAAGGTCTCCCCAGCGGGGGATCTCAGAGGCGTCAGGGAACTGCTGACGCCAAGCGTCCGTCAGGCGGCCAAAGCAGCGCCGGGTGGCGTGGGCACCCCCACACTGCTCACCCGCGCGGTCGCCACTGCGAAGAACGTAGGTGCACGGGCCAAAACCTCCACCACGCTGACTCTGCGCGTACCACTCACGGAGCTGCTGAGGCGGGGGGATGTCCCGAGAACGCTGCTGCTGCTGCTGCCGCGGACCACCACCAGAGCCGCTCCGCTGCGCGGCACTACCCCGACCAGCTCCACCTCCCCCGCCACCACCTCCTCCACCGCCGCCACCACCACCGCCTCCGCCCCCACCGCCTCCGCCGCCACCGCCTCCGCCGCCACCGCCTCCGCTGCCGCTGCCGCCACCACCGCCACCACCCCCGCCACCACTCCCACCGCCACCCCCACTCCCTCCGCCGCCTCTACCGCCACCTCCACCGCCCCCGCCAGCTCCACCCGCGCCCTTGCCCCCCTTGCCCTTGCCACGGCGTCTCCCGCTAGGGGCAGACGCCGCGCCGACCGACTTAAGACCGAGCAGGTCGGCAGCAGCAGCAGAGGCAACAGAGGGCAGCAGGGGGGAAGGAGAACACCCCTCAAAGATGGGGGTGCGCGGGTCTCCACGAGAGGCTCCTACAGCGACTATACTCTTCTCCGCCGCTAGGAGGGCCTTCTCGAGGAGGTCGACAGTGAGGGTGGTGGGACAGACTGAGAGGAAGTGGTCCCTGACTACGCGAAGGGAGTCAGGGAGGCGAGTGACTATGTAATAGAGAGCGATGTACATGGGGGGGGGGGTTCTTGGCGCAGAACTCAGCAGGAAGGGCGGCGCGGTAGCGGGTGTCACTAGTGCGGAGGTGCGTAATGAGGTCAGCGCCAGTGGGAAAGGCAGCAAGGTCAGGAAAGAGGTACGGTAGCATGAGGCGGCTCAGTGCAGCAGTGGCAGGGGAAGAGTAGCGCGCAACTACAGCGTCGTACAAGGTTTGAGCACTCTTGTACTGACTAAAGTGCGCGCGCTCAGTGGTGGGCAAGTGGCGACGCACAGCAAGACGTGCAGCAGCATCGCGGGTGGCCCACTGAGAGCGAACAGTGGGGTTAGCATCAGCAGCAGGGGCAGGAGAGGCGCCAGAGGTGAGGTCAAAGAGGGAAAGGCCGTCAGCTCTATCGCACTGTAAGAACAGCTGCAGGTCGTCGACCCAGACCTCAAAGTCAATGGCTCGACCCTCAGCGTCAAAAGCGAGGACACTGGGGGTAGCCATGACGACGACAGTGGAGCAGTGCAAGCAGCAGGGGAAGGGCACGCAGTGACAGCGGTACGGTGCTCACCGGGCAGGGCAGGTCGGGCGGCTCGGCTGCTGCTGGGCGGCTCGGCGGCTCCTGGGCAGCTCGGCTGCTCCTGGGCGGCTCGGCTGCTCCAGGAAGGTTGCCCGGCGGCTCGGCGGCTCCAGGGCGGCTCGGCTGCTGCTGGGCGGCTCGGCTGCTGCTGGGCTGCTCGGCGGCTCCCGGGCGGCTCGGCTTCTGCCGAGGGGCTCGGCTGCGACTGGGCGGCTCGGCTGATGCTGGGCGGCTCGGCTGCGGCTGGGCGGCTCGGCTGATGCTGGGCCGTGTAGGTAGGGCGGCGGCTGGGCCGCAGGTAGGGCGGCGGGGCCGCGCAAGAAGGGCGGCGGGGCCGCGAAGGAAGGGCGGCGGGGCCGCTAAGGGAGGGCGGCGGGGCTGCTTAGCAGAGGGTGGCGGGGCAGCGTGAGCAGAGCGGCGGAGCCGCTAAGCAGAGGACGGCGGGGCCGCGAGAGCAGAGCGGCGGGGCCGCGAAGGAAGGGCGGCGGGGCCGCGTAGAAGAGGGCGGCGGGGCCGCGTAGAAGAGGGCGGCGGGGCCGCGTAGCAGAGGGCGGCGGGGCCGCGTGAGCAAAGCGGCGGGGCCGCTTAGTAGAGGGCGGCGGGGCCGCTTAGCAGAGGGCGGCGAGGCCGCGTAGCAGAGGGCGGCGAGGCCTCGTAGCAGAGGGCGGCGGGGCCGCGTGAGCAGAGCGGCGGAGCCGCTAAGCAGAGGGCGGCGGGGCCGCGAGAGCAGAGCGGCGGGGCCGCGAAGGAAGGGCGGCGGGGCCGCTTAGAAGAGGGCGGCGGGGCCGCGTAGCAGAGGGTGGCGGGGCCGCGTAGCAGAGGGCGGCGGGGCCGCGTGAGCAAGGCGGCGGGGCCGCTTAGCAGAGGGCGGCGGGGCCGCTTAGCAGAGGGCGGCGGGGCCGCGATCGAAGGGCGGCGGGGCCGCTAAGGAAGGGCGGCGGAGCCGCGATCGAAGGGCGGCGGGGCCGCGATCGAAGGGCGGCGGGGCCGCTAAGGAAGGGCGGCGGAGCCGCGATTGAAGGGCGGCTGGGCCGCTAAGGAAAGGGCGGCGCGACGGGCCGCTAGGGGCGACACGACGGGTCGCTAAAAAAAAGGAAAACGCGCCTCGGGGCGCGCTTCGGTGGGCCCTAGAAGCAGTCCCTAGGAGGGAACCTGCTCTGATTCCATGTGAAATAAAGAACGAGAATGAAATGACTATGAACGAAGTGGGTACAAATAGGAAACCCTAATTGGGTTGTACCCCCTATGGGATACCCCACTATAGCCTACACAAACAAGTAAGCTATAATGTTATGACAGAAGCTTGAGGCCACCCGCCGTCACTGCCAGCATGACAGTGACACGTTCCTTCTCGTATCCTGCACTGCGTACGTGTACCGTACGCGCTCCCTTCATTTCAATCGTGCGCTCCGCCGGCATCTCCAGGAAGAGCGGAGTCTGGTCCGCGTTCACGATGAGGTCGAGCGGGTAGTCGTGCACAGTGCGCATCTGGCGCAGAAAATCCCTGAACGACTCCACCTTCTCCTTGCAGTCTGCAGACAGTGCCACGGCAAGCATTAGATCAACTTCGTGGAAAAAAACACAAGCATACTAAACAATAACTTACCGGCGGCCAACCTCTGCCCCATCTTCGTCTTCACCCGCCTCGCCAAGTGCCTGCGCGCGCGGAAACGTGTTGCCCAGCGGAACGAAGCGCGCCAATTGACCGACGGCATCCGGTGCTTCATGTACTTGGAGCTCCAATGCTGGAGCATGCGGACCGAGACGGCGAGGCCCTTCGCCCGGTGGGAAAGGAAATGGCACTAGACCGCCCGTTCCATGAACAGGTACTTCGCCTTGCGGCCGGAACCCACGAGGCGACGGCGGCAGCTAGATGCGACCTCCAGCCGTTCCCTCAGCTTCTTCCAGTCGCGGATCTGGCAGGGCTGCACCTTCGCGAGCTTCGCCAGGGCGCGATTCCCAAGATCGGGCTGAGCGTCTTGCATCTTCAGCCACTGCAGCTTTTCCTTCACAGTGATCCCGTGACGCACCTTCTTCGTCATATGATGGCGAGGAGATGGTGTCTCACCATCCGCGTTGCGTTTCGTCTGTCCCTGCGGGCGCTTACTCTCCGGGAAGGTGGGGACAGCCACTCGTGGAAGGGGAGGGCGAGGGGCTTCAGAGCTACTGCTCGGTTCATCCCTGGTAGAAGCACTACCAGGAGGAGACGGCTGGGGCAAGACGGGGCGAGGCGACGTCCATGGGCGTGCAGCAGCGGCAGACTGAGAGTTAAAAGGCCACTGCCGCCTAACTACCGTACTGCTTGAATCGGGTGAGAAAGCCATTCTAGTCTACTGCAGGTTAGTGTCACTCGCCATGGCAGAAATGGCTACGGTAAAAACAAAGATGCTTGAGTGCAGGACTATGGCGCTCTCGCAGCCTGCCGAGCACTCTTCAGTACCGTATGGCCCCGGATATAAGCGCAGGCCTATTAAAAGCGCAGGCGCTTGTATCTTGAGCAATGCGCTTATGGCCGATCCTCAATTATAAGCGCACCCCTTATAAAACCCTGATATATTATAAGCGCACGTGCATTTTTTTAATAATTCTTCATTAAAACGGTAACGAATCTCAGTTTTGCAGCGAGGATACAACCCATTTTCGCTTACATTAACTTTCGAAGACCTCTCACATCATGCGCGTCCAGTCAGCACGAGCTGGCATGTGAAGAAGAGAACGAGAATGAAATGACTATGAATGAAGTGAGTACATATAGGAAACCCTAATTGGGTTGTACCCCCTATGGGATGCCCCACTATAGCCTACACAAATAATTAAGCTATAATGTTCTGACACACCCCCATAGGCAAAGTGGGGGAGAACAAGGGGTCACAAGACCAGACAAGCAAAGCAAGGCGAAGCTCAGGGTGGATCACAAAGTCACCACACATTCCGAGCACAAGTTCAAAGGCCAAACGGCCAGTTCACATGCAAGTTCACATATATAGGTATACAAGAGGCAAGGCAAGCAAGAGCAAGAATATATATATGTGACAGTACAAGCAAGGTCAAGAAGTGAGCAAGTGAGGCAAGACAGGCACAAGACCCAGCTGAGTGCAGAAGCGCAGATGATCACAAGGCGCAAGTGCCTTGGTGAAGACATCAGCAGTGTTGGCCTCAGAGGCCACGTACGCAAGCCGCAACTGTCCACGCTGCTGTAGCTCACGAGCAAGAAAGTAGCGGAGAGCAATGTGCTTTGTCCTGTGCTCCAGTCGCTGCTCTCGACACAAGGCCAGCATGGCCTTGTTGTCTACGTACAAGACTGGAGGAGAACGAGGCGGCTCTCCAAGGTCGGTCAGCAGGTAGGTGAGCCAGCGAAGCTCCTGGGCAGCCATAGCCCCGGCGTAGATCTCAGCCTCACAACTGGAGCCGAGAACAGAAGACGAGCGGGTAGCCCGCCACGAAACAAAGCCGTAACCAAGACTGAAAGTGTAACCCTGTGACGACCGCTGCGTAGCCTGGTCGTCAGCCCAAGAAGCGTCCGCGTGCCCAGTGAGGACCACTGGACTCTGCCCTCCAAGCACTAGCCCCATACCCGACGTACTGCACAAGTAGCGCAACACCCTCTTCGCTGCAGCCATGTGCTCTGGTCGGTGTCTCCCAGGAGCAACATAGCGTGCAAGAATGCTAAGAGGGTATGCAAGGTCAGGTCGAGTGCAGGTCATCAGGTACATGAGGCAGCCAACAAGCTCTGGATACGGGCCACTCGACTCTACGGACTCATCCGAAGGCAGAGCTGAGAGGGAGTGGCGAGTAGGCAGAGGAGTGGCCTGAGGCGAGGAGTACATGAAGCCGAAGCGCTGAAGGACCTGCTGCACCATGTGTGACTGAGTCAGGGTAATGGTGCGGCGTGCTCTGTCCCGGGTGATCTGCAAGCCAAGGTAGCTGCGCAGTTTACCCAGGTCAGTGCACGTGTGTCTCTTCTGCAGCTCGGACTTCACGTAGGCGAGTCCAGCGGTGTCAGCAGTGGCGAAGACCAAGTCGTCGACGTACACGAGGATGTAGAACGGTGGCAGAGAGGTGTCGGTGCGCAGAAACAGCGACGGGTCAGCAGTAGACGGAGCAAACCCAAGTGCCACCAGCGTAGTCCTCAGTGTGTCGTGCCACTCACGTGGTGCCTGGCAGAGACCGTAGATTGGACGCCGGAGACTCCACTGGGTACCAGGAGGGAAAGACCCAGTGAAGCCAGGTGGGCGGCGCAGCCAGATCTCCTCGTGCAGGCTGCCCTGCAAGAAAGCAGTGCTGAAGTCTAGAGAGTGCAGCTCGTAGTCACGGTGAGCAGCAATGTGCAGCAGTACCCGAAGAGTGGTCATCTTCGGGGTGGGGGAGAAGGTCTGAAAGTAGTCAACTCCCTGCCGCTGACTGAAGCCACGAGCCACGTAACGCGCCTTGAAGACAGGCGGAGAACCCGACGGCCGCTTCACCCTGAAGATCCACATGCCACTGACGATGTTCGCCCCAGGAGGGGGAAGAGCGTCAACGTAAGTGCCTGTGGACTTCCAGGAAGCCATCTCTGCATCCATAACTGCCTACCACTGAGAGGAGTAGGGACCCTCTATCGCCTCCGCGTAAGAGCGCGGAGTCGGGATGTCAAGTGCATCCGGGTCTCCCTCAGGGGTGAGCAGTACGGACACGAGATGAGGTGAAGCGGCGGCCAGACAGTGGAACTCCTCCTGCCCGTCCTCAAGGACGTCCGTGCCAAGGGCACACTCACCCCCGACGGACGGAGGACAGACAGACTCAGACTCGGCGACAAGACGAGTAGCGTAGTCTAGACGACAGCGAGCAGCAGAGTCGACAAGCTCAGTAACAAGGGCAGACGCAGCAGTAGACTCGAAAGAAGGGTGAGCGACGGCAGTAGCAAGGAGACGCGTGATAGTAGGACTGGCAGCACGAAGAGAGTCCGACTCCGGGTCGGCAAGAGCAGGAAGAGACGACGCAGGAGGAGAAGGCAAAGGGGCACGCAGAGGAGCAGTAGACGGACGCAGAGACATCCGGTGCGTGCCAGGGACAGGAGAAGGACGCTGACGCGAACCGCGACCACTAGCGCGCGCAGCACGAACAGGCGACGCAGGACGAGACGTAGGCTCACGACGCTCAGTAAGACCCCTAGTAGGACCAGCGTAGGGAGAAGGAGCAGGCAAAGGGGAGGCAGGCTGCTGCTGTGACTGTGACTAGACAGGCTGTGGACCCTCTAAGGGAGGAGGAGGAGGACCAGGAGAAGGTGTAAGACCAAGAACCTGCTGCAGGAGTGGAACGAAGTACGGTCGGGGCCGCGTGGCGACGCCAGAAACAGCAGGGACAGTACCAGTACTCCCAGCAGGAGAACCCGCTCCAGCAGCACCTCCAGCAGCACCTCCAGTAGCTCCAGAACCCCCAGCAGCACCTCCAGCAGCTCCAGAACCTCCAGCAGCACCAGGAGTACCGCCACCCGGACCGCCAGTGGTAGTCTCAGCGCCAACACCCTCAGCAACACCAGCTCCAGTCGAACCCGCAGGCCCAGAAGTTCCAGTACCCTCAGGACGAGCACCTCTGGGACCTGCGACAGTAGCACCCTCAGTAGCCGACGAACCTCCAGCACCAGCAGCACGCCTCCAGCGCCGAGCAAACCACTCACGCAGCTCCTGTGGGGAGAGTGGCTCTCGGCGAAACAAAGCACCCGGAGAACCTCCAGGCGAAGAACCCCCAGGCTCAGCACCCCCAGGCAAAGCACCTCCAGGCGTAGCACCTCCAGGCTCAGCACCCCCAGGCTCCGCACCCCCAGGCTCCGCACCCCCAGGCTCCGCACCCCCAGGCTCAGCACCCCCAGGCCCAGCACCCCCAATCTCAGCACCCCTAGGCTCAGCACCCGCAGCAGCACCAGTGTCACCGGTGACCTCGACAGGCTCGACCACGTCTACCTGGGACACACCTGAAGGGGCAGGACCCTGAGGGGGAAGAGGGTCTACCGGGGGGGGACGTGGTACCAAGAAGAGCGGGGGTGGGGGGAGGGACGGAGTGCGGTAGGGGAAGAGGCGGTAGTAGGGTACCGACTCGTCGAACATGACGTCCTGAGAGGACAGAACACGGCGAGAGGTGGGGTGGTAGAACTGCCACCCAGGGGCGTCGGGGGGGAACCCCAGGAAGACGCAGGGAGCAGCGCGAGGGGACATCTTGTCTGCAGACAAGTCGCGGACAAACGCCCGAGATCCCCAGACCCGGAACGCCGACGCATCGCCAACCTTCCCCGTCCACAGCAGGGCTGGGGAGGTCTCCGGCCAGGAGACCCTGGGGTGGAGGTTGATCTGATGCGCCGCGTACCTGACCGCAAACAGCCACAGAAAATGGGGAGCAGCCGCATGCATCATAGACGTACGAGCGACGTCCATGACCATGCCAATGCGGCGCTCTGCAATCCCATTGTGGTGCGGTGAATCCGGAAGCGTGAAGGTCTGACGGATGCCTCGCGCACGAGAGTAGGCATGCAGAAGGCCAGAGGAGAACTCTCCGCCTCTGTCCGAGTGCAGACGCAACACCGGAAAGTCCGAGCCAAAGCTCTGCCTGAGCAGGAGACGAGCTGCGCGGATCCAGCCCATCAGCACCTAAGTGACATCACCCTTGCTGCGCAAGGGGAAGACTGTGGTGTAACGCGAGTAGTCGTCAACCATCAACAGGAAGTAGCGCTCGTGACCTAGTCCACGGACGCGGGCAGGGCCCCACACGTCCATGTGAAGCGTCTGCAACGGAGCCTCTGTCGGAGGAACCTGTGAGGAGTGAGGGGCAGCACGGTGGCTCCTCTCGACACAGGGGACACAGGCAGGGCCAGGGCCCTGAGGAAGGGGAGGGAGGGACCGGGGGAGACCAGACACAAGAAGACGGGAGGCCATGCCTCTGAGCCGAAGCAGAGAGGGGTGACCAAGGCGGTGATGCCAGAGGAGGGTCTTGTGAGACAGACGACGACACGAACAGAGGGCAGACTCAAGACCAGACCTGGACGCTGCAGCAAACACCTGACCAGACGAAGGGACCCTACCAGACTCAGCAACTGGAGGAGAAGCAGTGGTCAGTGTGTACAGGCTCGACCCTGGCTGACGTGTAAACGTAGCCAGGTGGCGACCTGTGCTAGCCTCTGTGCAGTGCGTCACCCGCTGACGAGCAGGAGTGAACTGGTGGACACCCGCATCCTGTAGGTCAGCACCACTCACCAAGTTCGTAGAGAAAGAGGGGAGGTAGAGACCAGACAGGGTGCCAGAGGGAGCCGCCGGACACGGGAGGACTGTGGAGAAACGAGACAGGACAGGACCCCCAGAGGGGTCAGCCAGGGACACCGCAACGGGCCGACTAAGCGGCGTGAGTGTGGTGCGGTCCCGAAAGAAGGAGCGAGACGCCCCAGAGTCAAGGGTGAAGGTGTGGGAGGCCGAAGCCGACGCAGTACCTGAGAGCGCAGACTCACTAGTACCTGAGAGCGCAGACTCACCAGTACCTGAGAGCACAGACGCACTGGCACCTAGAGCAGTAGCCTCACTAGCACCTAGAGCAGTAGTACCAATGCCCGGGTCAGGCGGGAAACACCGGTAACAGTCACCCTCATCACTAATAGTCACAGCATACATGGCAGCAAGGATAGCATCAAAGTCAAGATCAAAGATAGCTACACCAGCCCTAGACAGCTCTCCCCAGCGGGGGATCTCCGCGGCCTCCGGGAACTGCTGGCGCCAAGCGTCCGTCAGGCGGCCAAAGCAGCGCTGGGCGGTGTGGGAACCCCCACACTGCTCTCCAGCGCGGTTGCCAGTGCGAAGGACGTAGGTGCAGGGACCAAAACCCCCACCACGCTGACGCTGCGTGTACCACTCACGGAGCTGCTGAGGGGAGGGGACGTCGCGAGAACGCTGCTGCTGCTGCTGCTGCTGCTGCTGCTGCTGCTGCTGCTGCTGCTGCTGCTGTTGCTGGCGCTGACCACCCTTAGTGCTGCTCCGCTGCGAAGAGCCATCCCGACCACCTCCACCACCGCCACCCCCGCCTCTGCCTCCACTGCCGCCACCTCCGCCACCTCCGCTCCCACCGCCACCGCCGCCGCCACCTCCGCCTCCACTGCCGCCACTAGTACCCCCACCCCCGCCACCACCTCCACCGCCACCCCCACTCCCCCCGCCGCCCCCACCTCCACCGCCACCGCCCCTGCTACCTCCACCCGCGCCCTTGCCCCCCTTGCCCTTGCCAGGGCGGCGTCTCCCGCTAGGGGCAGACGCCGCACCGACCGACTCAAGACCAACGAGGTCGGCCGCAGCAGCAGAGGCGACAGAGGGCAACAGGGGGGAAGGAGAACACTCCTCAAAGATGGGGGTGCGAGGGTCACCACGAGAGGCCCCTACAGCGACTATGCTCTTCTCGCCCGCTAGGAGGGACTTCTCGAGGAGGTCTACAGTGAGAGTGGTGGGACAGACCGAGACAAAGTGGTCCCTAACTACACGAAGGGAGTCAGGGAGACGAGTGACTATAAAGTAGAGAGTGATGTACATGGGGGGAGGGGGTTCTTGGCGCAGAAGTCAGCAGGAAGCGCAGCGCGGTAGCGAGTGTCACTAGTGCGGAGGTGCGAAATGAGGTCAGCGATTGTGGGAAAGGCAGCAAGATCAGGGAAGAGGTACGGTAGCATGAGACGGCTCAGTGCAGCAGTGGCAGGGGAGGAGTAGTGCGCAACTACAGCGTCGTACAAGGTCTGAGCACTCTTGTACTGACTAAAGTGTGCACGCTCAGAGGTAGGGAGGTGGCGACGCACAGCAAGACATGCAGCAGCATCGCGTGTGGCCCACTTGGAGCGAACAGTGGGGTCAGCATCAGCAGCAGGGGCAGGGACGGCGCCAGAGGTAAGGTCAAAGAGAGAAATGTCGTCTACCCTATCGCACTGCAAGTACAGCTGCAGGTCGTCGACCCAGACCTCAAAGTCAATGGCACGACCCTCAGCGTCAAAAGCTAGGACACTAGGGGTAGCCATGACAGCAGTCGACAGTCTCACCAGACAGGACGGGTCGAGCAGCTCAGCAGCACAGTAATACGGCAGCACTGCAGCTCGGCCGCCCAGCAGCAACAGCAGCTCCGCGGGACCAGCGGCTCGGCTCCTCAGGTAACTCGGGCGGCTCGGGCGGCGCTGGCGGCTCGGGCGGCTCGGGCGGCTCGGGCGGCTCGGGCGGCTCGAGCGGCTCGGGCACTCAGCGGCACTGGCATCTCGGGCGGCACGGCTCCTCAACGGCGCAGGCGGCTCGGCTCCTCAGCGGCGCGCGCGGCTCGGCTCGTCAGCGGCACCGGGGTCCGGGCGGCGGCGTGCGGCCGGGACGGTGATGTGCGGCCGAGACGGCGGCGTGCGGCCGGGTAGGCGACGTGGGGCCGAGACGGCGGCGTGCGGTCGGGCATGCGGCGTGCGGCCGGGACGGCTACGTGCGGCCGGGACGGCGGCGTGCAGGGCCGGGACGGCGGCGTGCAGGGCCGGGACGACGACGTGCAGGGCCGGGACGGCGGCGTGCTGGGCCGGGACGGCGGCGTGTAGGGCCGGGACGGCGGCGTGCAGGACCGGGACGGCGGCGTGCAAAGCCGCAGGGAAGGGCGGCTTAAAGCCGCAGGTAAGGGCGGCGACTGGCCGGGGTGGCGCGAGGCCGCAGGTAAGGGCAGCGTAACGCCGCAGGTGAGGGCGGCGACGGGCTGGGGTGGCGCGAGGCCGCTGGTAAGGGCGGCGCGACGTCGCGGGAAGGGCGGCGACGGGCCGGGACGGCGCGACGTCGCGGAAAGGGGGGGGGGGGGGGGGGGGGGGGGGGGGGGGGGGGGGGGGGGGGGGGGGGGCGACGGGCCGGGGCGGCGCGACGTCGCGGGAAGGGCGGCGACGGGCCGGGAGAAGGGCGGCGCGCCGCAGCCGCTAAGGCGGCTCGACGCGACCTGAAGAGTGGCGCGACGAGCCGCTAGGCGCGACCCGATGGGTCGCTAAAAAAATGGGAGCGCGCGCGCGCTTCGGTGGGCCCAAGAAACAGTCCCTAGGAGGGGACCTGCTCTGATTCTATGTGAAGAAGAGAACGAGAATGAAATGACTATGAATGAAGTGAGTACATATAGGAAACCCTAATTGGGTTGTACCCCCTATGGGATACCCCACTATAGCCTACACAAATAAGTAAGCTATAATGTTCTGACATGGCACGCCCTCAAAGTGAGGTGTTACACTGTATTTTGCCTCTGGGCGCTCGCGAAGAATCGCCCGCGCGCGATTTTGACATGTGACTTTCTACAATTTCGATTTGATTGAAATCTGAAGGATGAGATGTACAATTTGGTGCATTGAAATATATATTCAAATTTGTTATATTATAAGCGCATGCGCTTATAATTTTTACTCAATTATAAGCGCACCCCCCAAAAAAACATTGCTTTATTATAAGCGCAGGTGCGCTTATATTAGGGGTAATACGGTATCGTGCACTGGAACCGCTGCACAAAGAGAAGGTGAGAGAACCTTTGAGGCACATGGACGTGCCCAAACCAGTCAAGACGTGACTGCTGCAAGGGCAACTCAACACCGTGTGCGATTCCAGCCTCGGCGGTTGCATGAACTCTCGCTACGCAAGGCTGTGTGAGAATAGGAAAACAGGAATGAATGAACTATGAATGAAAGCAGTACAAATATGAAACCCTAACTGGGTTGTACCCCCTATGGGATACCCCACTACAGCCTACACAGCAGTATAAGCTATAGATATGTTCTGACACACCCCCATAGGCAAAGTGGGGGAGAACAAGGGGTCACAAGACCATTCAAGCAAGACAAAGCAAAGCTCAGGGTGGATCACAAAGTCACCACACAGTCCGAGCACAAGAGCAAGGCCAAAGGCCAGTTCACAAGCAAGAGTACAGACATATATATAAAGCTAGACAAGCAAGAGCAGGTATATATATATGTCACAGTACAAGTGAAGTCAAGAGGAGAGCAAGTGAGGCAAGACAGGCACAAGACCCAGCTGGGTGCAGAAGCGCTGATGGTCACAAGGCGCAAGTGCCTTGGTGAACACATCAGCAGTGTTGGCCTCAGAGGCCACGTACGCAAGTCGCAACTGACCACGCTGCTGCAGCTCACGAGCAAGGAAGTAGCGGAGAGCAATGTGCTTCGTTCTGTGCTCCAAGCGCTGCTCTCGACACAAGGCCAGCATAGCCTTGTTGTCTACGTACAGCACTGGAGGAGAACGAGGCGGCTCTCCAAGGTCAGTCAGCAGGTAGGTGAGCCAGCGAAGCTCCTGTGCAGCCATGGCCCCGGCGTAGATCTCAGCCTCACAACTGGAGCCGAGAACCGAAGACGAGCGAGTAGACCGCCACGAGACAGAGCCGGAACCAAGGCTGAAGGTGTAACCCTGTGACGACCGCTGCGTAGCCTGGTCGTCAGCCCAAGAAGCGTCCGCGTGGCCGGTAAGGACCACTGGACTCCGCCCTCCAAGCACTAGCCCCATGCCTGACGTACTGCACAGGTAGCGCAATACCCTCTTCGCTGTAGCCATGTGCTCCGGTCTGTGTCTCCCAGGAGCAACATAGCGTGCAAGAATGCTCAGAGGGTATGCAAGGTCAGGTCGTGTGCAGGTCATCAGGTACATGAGGCAGCCAACAAGCTCCGCATACGGACCACTCGACTCTACGGACTCATCCGAAGGCAGAGCTGAGAGTGAGTGGCGAGTAGGCAGAGGAGTGGCCTGAGGCGAGGAGTACGTGAAGCCGAAGCGCTGAAGGACCTGCTGCACCATGTGTGACTGAGTCAAGGTAATGGTGCGGCGTGCTCTGTCCCGAGTGATCTGCAAGCCAAGGTAGCTGCGCAGTTCACCCAGGTCTGTGCACGTGTGTCTCTTCAACAGCTCGGACTTCACGTAGGCGAGTCCAGCAGTGTCCGCTGTGGCAAAGACCAGGTCGTCGACGTACACGAGGATGTAGAACGGCGGCAGGGAAGTGTCGGTGCGAAGAAACAGCGACGGGTCAGCAGTAGAAGGAGCAAACCCAAGAGCCGCAAGCGTAGTCCTCAGTGTGTCGTGCCACTCACGCGGTGCCTGGCGGAGACCGTAGACTGGCCGTCGGAGGCTCCACTGGGTGCCAGGAGGGAAAGTCCCAGTGAAGCCAGGTGGACGGCGAAGCCAGATCTCCTCGTGCAGGCTACCCTGCAAGAACGCAGTGCTGAAGTCGAGAGAGTGAAGCTCGTAGTCGCGCTGAGCGGCTATGTGCAGCAGCACCCGAAGAGTAGTCATCTTCGGGGTGGGAGAGAAGGTCTGAAAGTAGTCAACTCCCTGCCGCTGACTGAAGCCACGAGCAACGTACCGTGCCTTGAAGACAGGTGGAGAGCCCGGCGGCCGCTTCACCCTGAAGATCCACATGCCACTGACGATGTTCGCCCCAGGAGGGGGAACCGCGTCAACGTAGGTGCCTGTGGACTTCCAGGAAGCCATCTCTGCATCCATAGCTGCCTGCCACTGAGAGGAGTAGGGACCCTCTACGGCCTCCGCGTAAGAACGCGGAGTCGGGATGTCTAGTGCATCCGGGTCTCCCTCAGGGGCAAGCAGTACAGACGCGAGATGAGGTGAAGCAGCCGCTAGACACTGTAACTCCTCCTGCCTGTCCTCTAGGACGTCCGTGCCAAGAGCACACTCACCCCCGACGGACGGAGGACAGACAGACGCAGACTCAGCAACAAGACTAGCAGCGTAGTCGAGACGACAGCGAGCAGCAAAGTCGACAAGCTCAGCGACTAGAGCAGACGCAGCAGTGGACTCAAAAGAGGGGTCAGTGACGACAGTAGCAAGCAGACGCGTGACAGTGGGACTGGCAGCACGAAGAGAGTCCGACTCAGGGTCCGCAAGCGCAGGAAGAGAGGACTCAGGAGGAGAAGGCAAAGGGGCACGCAGAGGAGCAGTGGACGGACGTAAAGACATCCGGTGCGTGCCAGGGACAGGAGGAGGACGCTGACGCGAACTGCGACCACTAGCGCGAGCAGCACGAACAGGCGACGTGGGACGAGACGCAGGCTCACGACGCTCAGCAAGACCTCCAGTAGGACCAGTGTAAGGAGAGGGAGCAGGCAGTGGAGAGGAAGGCTCCAGTAGGGGCTGCGACTGGACAGGCGGTGGACCCTCTACTGGAGGAGAAAGACCAAGAACCTGCTGAAGGAGCGGAACGAAGTACGGCCGAGGCCGCGCGGCAGCTCCAGACTCAGCAGGGACAGCACCAGCACCCTCAGCGACAGCACCAGCGCCACCCACACCTCCAGCGGCAGGACCAACAGCAGCAGGCTCAGCACGAACGCCCTCAGCAGCTCCAGCTCCAGGAGGACCTGCAGGGCCAGCAGCTCCGGGACCGGCTGCACCCGCACCCTCGACGGTCGAAGAAGCTCCAGCTCCAACTCCAGCAGCACCGCCAGACTCAGCAGCACGCCTCCAGCGGCGAGCGAACCACTCGCGCAGCTCCTGTGGAGAGAGGGGCTCCCGGCGAGACGCAGCAGCAGGAGAAACCCCAGGCTCAGCAGCTCCAGACGCAGCACCCCCAGGCTCAGCAGCTCCCAGCTCAGCACCCCCAGGCTCAGCAGCTCCCGACCCAGCACCCCCAGACCCAGCACCTCCAGGCACAGCACCCCCCGGCTCAGCACCCCCAGGCTCCGCACCCTCCGCAGTAGCACCCTCAGGCCCAGCACCCCCAGCAGTAGCACCCCCAGGCTCAGCACCCCCGCGCACAGCACCCCCAGAGTCAGCACCAGTAACCTCGACCGGGTCAACGGCGTCTACCTGGGACACACCTGAGGGGGCAGGAACCTGAGGGGGGAGGGGGTCTACCGGGGGGGGAACCGGCACAAGGAAGTCCGGGGGAGGGGGGAGGGAAGGAGTGCGGTAGGGGAAGAGACGGTAGAAGGGGACTGACTCGTCGAACGTGACGTCCTGGGAGGACAGAACACGACGAGAGGAGGGGTGGTAAAACTGCCACCCTGGGGCGTCAGTGGGGAAGCCAAGGAAGACACAGGGAGCAGCACGAGGGGACAGCTTGTCCGCAGACAAGTCGCGGACAAACGCCCGAGATCCCCAGACACGGAACACAGACGCATCGCCAACCTTCCCCGTCCACAGCAAGGCTGGGGACATCGCTGGCCGAGAGACCCGGGGGTGAAGGTTGAGCTGATGCGCCGCGTACCTCACCGCAAACGGCCACAGAAAATGGGGGGCAGCCGCATGCATCATGGACGTACGAGCGACATCCATGACCATGCCAATGCGGCGCTCAGAAATCCCATTTTGCTGTGGTGAGTCCGGAAGCGTGAAGGTCTGGCGGATCCCCCGTGCACGACAGTAGTCTCGCAGAAGGCGAGAAGAGAACTCTCCGCCTCTGTCAGAGTGCAGACGCAGAACAGGAAAGTCCGAGCCGAAGCTCTTCCTGAGCTGGAGACGAGCCTCGCGGATCCAGTCGATCAGCACCTCAGTGACCGCACCCTTGCTGCGCAAGGGGAGGACTGTGGTGTAACGCGAGTAGTCGTCAACCACCAACAGGAAGTAGCGCTCGTAACCCTGCCCACGGACGGGGGCTGGGCCCCACACATCCATGTGAAGCGTCTGCAGGGGAGCCTCTGTCGGGGGGAAGTGGGAGGAGTGAGGAGTAGCCCGGAGGCGACCCTCAACACAGGGGACACAGGAAGGTCCTGGCCCGGAGGGGAGAGGAGGGAGAGACTGGGGAAGACCAGAGACAAGGACACGGGAAGCCATGCTCCGAAGACGGGGCAAGGAGGGGTGGCCAAGACGGTGGTGCCACAGGAGAGTCTCGTGAGACAGGAGGCGACAAGAACAGGGGGCAGACTCAGGACCTGACCGGGACGCAGCAGCAAGTACCTGACCCGACGCAGCCACCTGACCAGACGCAGGGACAGGAGGAGACTCAACGGTCAGGGTGTAGAGACTCGACCCCGGCCGACGTGAGAACGTGGCCAGGTGTCGGCCTGTGCGAGCCTCCGTGCAGTGGGTCACCCTCTGACGCGCAGGAGTGAACTGGTGAACACCCCCATCCTGCAGGTCCGCTCCACTCACCAAGTTCGTAGAGAACGAGGGAAGGTACAGACCCGACAGGGTGCCCGAAGGGGCAGCCGGACACGGGAGGACAGTGGAGAAGTGAGACAGGACAGGACCCCCAGAGGGGTCAGCAAGGGAGACCGCAACCGGCCTGGCGAGCGGCGAAAGGGTAGTGCGGTCTCGAAAGAAGGAGCGAGAAGCTCCGGAGTCAAGTGTGAAAGTGAGGGAGGACGAGGACGACTCAGTACCTGAGAGCGCAGTCTCACCAGTACCTGAGAGCGCAGACGCACTGGCACCTAGAGCAGCAGCCTCACAAGCACCTAGCGCAGCAGTACCAATGCCCGGGTCGGGCTGAAAACACCGGTAACCCTCATTCTCCTCACTATAATCCACAACATACATAGCAGTAAGGATAGCATCAAAATCAAGATCAAAGATCGCTACACCAGCCCTGAGAAGCTCATCCCAGCGAGGGATCTCACTAGCCCCAGGGAACTGCTGACGCCAAGCGTCCGTCAGGCGGCCAAAGCAGCGCTGGGTGGCGTGGGCACCCCCACACTGCTCACCCGCGCGGTCGCCGGAACGAAGAACGTAGGTGCAGGGACCAGTACCCCCACCCCTCTGACGCCCAGCGTACCACTCACGAAGCTGCTGAGGCGAAGGGATGTCCCGCGAGCGCTGCTGCTACTGCCGCTGCGAGCGCTGGCCACCACCACCGCCGCTACGCTGCTGGGTACCACCCCGACCAGCTCCACCTCCTCCACCACTACTGCCTCCTCCGCTGCCGCCTCCACTGCCTCCACCTCCGCCGCCTCCACCTCCGCCGCTGCCTCCACCACCACCGCTGGCACCACCACCACCGTCTCCGCCGCTGCTGCCGCCACCACCACCACCACCCCCGCCACTAGCCCCGCCGCCACCCCCACTCCCTCCGCCGCCACCGCCGCCACCGCCACCGCCCCCTCCAGCTCCACCCGCGCCCTTGCCCCCCTTGCCCTTGCTGGAGCGACGTCTCCCACTAGGGGCAGACGCCGCGCCGACCGACTCAAGACCAAGCAGGTCGGCAGCAGCAGCAGAGGCAACAGAGGGCAGCAAGGGGGAAGGAGAGCACCCCTCAAAGATGGGGGTGCGAGGGTCACCACGAGAAGCACCTACAGCGACGATGCTCTTCTCCGCTGCAAGGAGGGCCTTCTCGAGGAGGTCGACGGTGAGAGTGGTGGGACAGACTGCGAGAAAGTGGTCCCTGACGACGCGAAGGGAGTCAGGGAGGCGTGCGACTACGTAGTAGAGAGCAATGTACATGGGGGGGGGGTTCTTAGCGCAGAACTCAGCAGGAAGGGCGGCGCGGTAGCGAGTGTCACTAGTGCGGAGGTGCGTAATGAGGTCAGCGACAGTGGGAAAGGCAGAGAGGTCAGGAAAGAGGTAGGGAAGCATGAGACGGCTCAGTGCAGCAGTGGCAGGGGAGGAGTAGCGCGCAACTACAGCGTCGTACAAGGTCTGAGCACTCTTGTACTGACTAAAGTGCGCACGCTCAGAGGTAGGGAGGTGGCGACGCACAGCAAGACGTGCAGCAGCATCGCGGGTGGCCCACTTAGAGCGGACAGCGGGATCAGCATCAGCAGCAGGGGCAGGAGAGGCGCCAGAGGTGAGGTCAAAGAAAGAAAGGTCGTCAGCCCTGTCGCACTGTAAGAACAGCTGCAGGTCGTCTAACCAGACCTCAAAATCAATGGCGCGACCCTCAGCGTCAAAAGCTAGGACACTAGGGGTAGCCATGGTGACGACAGCGACGCAGTGCAAGCAGTAGGGAAAGAGCTCGCAGTGTCAGTGGGACAGTGCTCACCAGGCAGGGCAGGTCGTGCAGTCAGCAGAAAGGCGGCTCAGCGACCGGGCGGCTCGGGTGCACAGCTGCTCGGCTCCCGGGCGGCTCGGCGGCTGGGCGGCTCGGGCGCAGGGCGGCTCGGCTCCCGGGCGGCTCGGCGGCTGGGCAGCTCGGGTGCAGGGCGGCTCGGCTCCCGGGCGGCTCGGCGGCTGGGCGGCTCGGGTGCAGGGCGGCTCGGCTCCCGGGCGGCTCGGCGGCAGGGCGGCTCGGGTCCCGGGCGGCTCGGCTGCTGGGGCGGCTCGGCCGGGAGATGCAGCGTCGGGCCGGCAGGTGCAGCGTCGGGCCGGCAGGTGCAGCGGCGGGCCGGCAGGTGCAAGTGGCGGGCCGTAAGAGGCGGCGGGCCGATGGGTGCAGCGGCGGGCCGGTAGGTGCAGCGGCGGGCCGGCAGGAGCAGCGGCGGGCCGGCAGGGTGCAGCGGCGGGCCGTAGAGTGCAGCGGCGGGGCCGTCGGCAGCAGAGGCGGGGCCGCGTCAGAGGAGACGGCGTGGCCGCGTCAGGGGAGGCGGCGGGGCCGCGTCAATGGAGGCGGCGGGGCCGCGTCAGGGGAGGCGGCGGAGTCGCGTCAGGGGAGGCGGCGGGGCCTCGTCAGGGGAGGCGGCGGGGCCGCGTCAGGGGAGGCGGCGGGGCCGCGTCAAGGGAGGCGGCGGGGCCGCGTCAAGGGAGGCGGCAGGGCCGCGTCAGGGGAGGCGGCGGGGCCGCGTCAGGGGAGGCGGCGAGGCCGCGTCAAGGGAGGCGGCGGGGCCGCGTCAAGGGAGGCGGCGGGGCCGCGTTAAAAGAGGCGGCGGGGCCGCGTCAAGGGAGGCGGCTGGGCCGCGTCAGGGGAGGCGGCAAAGCCGCGTCAGAGGAGGCGGCGGGGCCGCGAGTGAAAAGGCGACCCGAGGGGTCGCTAAAAAAAAAGGGCGCGCCTCGGGGCGCGCGTCGGTGGGCCCAGACAACGGTCCTAAGGTAGGACCCGCTCTATACCATGTGAGAATAGGAAAACAGGAATGAATGAACTATGAATGAAAGCAGTACAAATATGAAACCCTAACTGGGTTGTACCCCCTATGGGATACCCCACTACAGCCTACACAGCAGTATAAGCTATAGATATGTTCTGACAGGCTGGCTATGTTTACCGGTACCCTATCAGGTGCCAGAGTTGCCCACTGAAATTTGCCATGTGGCAGATTCCAGTGGGCGGTCACGTAATCCTCGTATACTCGGTTTTGCGGTACTTATACGGGATTTTCTGTTGAGGAGACCCCCCCCCCATTTTTTTCCGGTGGTTTTCATAATACCCTAGGGTGTTTTATCCGGGAGAATACGGTATTTAGCTATTTGTGGAATTATTTCGTTCGGCCCATACGTCATGACCAGTGTTATTTTGCCACTTGGCAAAATAACTGGCTCATGTGCCGCAGCTGCAGGACGCTTGACTCAAGAAGCGACGTCCTATGGATGTGGCGATCTTGAAGGAAGTGAAACGCGTGAGGGGTCTCTTAGAAAATAGGGACGAGAAGGGGGGAGGTTCATCCAGTACTGTAAGGGACTGGAAAGTCAAACGGGTGGTGCTGGTGCGTGAGAACAGGACCAAATCACACCTTCGTGTCCAGACTATGTGGACTGCACAGTGTGCGGGGGGAAATGTCGGTGGACCTCCAGTGAGGTGGGTGTAGAGTACACCTGTCCCGCGCTAATTTGTGTATGTGTATTGAAACATGGGTGGTTGACGAAAGGACGACAGTTTCATACTAGGACACGCTTTTACTAAAACGAATTCATTATGCTCAGCAATATCCGAGAACCAAAACGATTCCAACCTGCATGTGGGGACAACCACACAGCGGGCAGCATCGTCACCAACGAAAATTACATGTGCTCAACGATCACATCCACGCCACTTTGGCCCTGTTCGATAGCGAGAGTGACCCATGCCAGAAAACATTGAGGTGACCTTGTTCCTTGGGCGGGAAACGGTTTGCGACCTCATGCGATGGTGCATAATTCCTGCCAGCGCGAACGACCCCCCTGCGATCTCCACGGTTTCCCGCCCATCTGCTAAAAGTTGGCGGGAATCTTGACGAGGTACTTTGACACCACAGCGCGCAAGAACAGTAACTGCCACCTAATGATTACAGCCCCTCCCTGGTAAAACACCAGACCATTGTCGGACCATTGCCAAAGTTGCTTTTCAACTAAATCGCCACACTGCCATACCGATGGGCTATTTAGGGATAGTCTAATCTAGCGGTTTCCCTATCTCTAACTGCCCAAAAGTAGGGTAAAGAAAAACAGAGCATGCCCGGCCGAAACTGGGCCTTTTGACTCTCGAGACTTGCACATTTCGCAGCTTCGTACTACTTCAGTCTATTCCGGTATCCTGCTCGTCGCGATTTGTGGAGTCCAGTGCCTTAGCGACATACACCGTAGCATATTCATAGTAGGAAGTGTGTTTCGCGAATTAGGGTTTCCTTGCAGAGATGTTCTATGTGGTTGGTTATTTTTTTCCCTACATCCAGCGGTATTTTGTTTTTCGGTTTTTTTCACCTTCACCAGACAACTTTGGGGGAACCCTCGTCCGCTTCAATGGGCCGTTGGGGTGGAGCTTTTCGACACCCTGCACGGTTGAGTTCGGTGAAACAAGCCGGCGTTAGGGCGGCCAAATGATTACACTGCCGGCCCTGAGGCCCCACTTGCAGTTTGTCGCGACCCTTAACCATTTGGGCGACAGGGCCATTCCAAATGGTTGCATCCTGGAAGCCCCAGGAGCTATCGAACAGGGCCTTTCAGTTCAAGATCGCTCCACCCACCACACTCTATTATACACTGTTTTCTCATACAAATATCCCGGAAACTTGGGGCGCGCCTCTATTACTCAAACAAAATAGCCACAAAACCTATCTGTCCCTTAGGCTCGCATCTTGTTCGTCATATGTGTCAGAATGTTGTAGCTTATACATTTTGTGTAGGCTGTAGTGGGGTATCCCATAAGGGGTACAACCCAATTAGGGTTAGTACTTGTACCCAACTCTTTCATAGTTCATTCATTCTCGTTTCTTCTCAGTATGTTTCAAATTGTAGGAAGTTTGTATCTGAAAAATAGAATTACTCAAAATATACTTGATAATATTTAGTTTTTGCTTGGAATGGTTGGCCTACTTGTGAATGTGTGTGTTTGTGTATATATTTGTATGTGCGTATGCGTATATTTGTGTGTGCGTTGATGCATATGTGTGCATATGTTTTTTTTTTCTTCTACATTTTCCGTTGTCCGATTCCACATCGCTCATCCCGAAATAGCAAAGCTATTAGCCAAGTCACTTACGAGATGTGAGGTTCGGGGTTCGACCCCTCCTATCAACTTATTCATTAGCTTACAAGAAAGAGGTCGCGCGTGCCTGGTTTGGATTCCTACCCGCATACCCTCCATAGAGTGAGAAAAATTCTAGAGGAGGGTTACGATTGATAGGTAGGGTAACACCAAAATAGACTCTCACTCTACCTTTACATATTCTTACAAGTATTACCGGGTAAACAAATGAATGCACTTTTGCGGAGATTGAACACCATAAAATACTCAAGGTGTAGTGCCGGATCGCGGGCTACCAACCGAACTGTATTGTTGGGGTACGATGGTCGTATGGCGGGAACAGTCATCAAGACGAAAATTGCGAGGTTGTTGTTACGAATAGTAATACTTGAATATTACTGTGCACTCCTCACCGCAGCAAAGAGAAGCACGCAGTATCGCGAATGAACGTGAAGCGTCAGACGGTTGGATACGACTCGAAGCGTCAGACAGTTGGGACGCGTCTGAACCGTCGAAGCAGACAGCATCAGGCAGCTGCAGGCAGGATGGCTTCGGCGGGAACAGTTTTGTAACTGTTCGCGCCGCACGGTTGGGAATGTATTTGAATAAGGGAATGTACCCCTTAGAGTACATGGCTAGCTAGGTCGTTTCATCTTCGTTGTACTCATATTTATATTTGCTGTATTTGCATGTTTTAATCATCTCGAGCATTTATATTCACTCTGCTATTGAGGTCAAGGGCCCACCAACATCACTTCTCTGCGTGCGAACCTTCCTCGGTAGATCCTAGGCCACGATCAACTTCTGATCGCAGCATGGTATGAGAGCGACTCAGGAATCCTTCGCACCGCCATCTGTCAGAACATTATAGCTTACTTATTTGTGTAGGCTATAGTGGGGTATCCCATAGGGGGTACAACCCAATTAGGGTTTGCTATTTGTACTCACTTCGTTCATAGTCATTTCATTCTCGTTCAATTCTTCTCATGGAATCAGAGCAGGTCCCCTCCTAGGGACTGTTCATAGGGCCCACCGAAGCGCGCCCCGAGGCGCGCGTTCTTTTTTTTAGCGACCCTGCGTGTCGCCCTTACCTACGCGATCCCGCCGCCCTTTCGTCGCGGCCCCGCTTTGCCCCGTCGGCCCCACTACGGCCCCTCTTAGGCCTCGCTACGGCCCCGCTACGGCCCCGCTTAGGCCCCGTCGGCCCCGCTTAGGCCCCGCTACGGCCCCGCGTCGGCCCCGCTTAGGCCCCGTCGGCCCCGCTTAGGCCCGCGTCGGCCCCGCTTAGGCCCGCGTCGGCCCCGCTTAGGCCCCGTCGGCCCCGCTTAGGCCCCGTCGGCCCCGCTTAGGCCTCGCTACGGCCCCGTCGGCCCCGCCTCGGCCCCACTACGGCCCCGCTTAGGCCCCGTCGGCCCCGCCTACAGCCCCGCTTAGGCCTCGTCGGCCCCGCCTAGGCCCCCACTTCGGCCCCGTCGGCCCCGCTTAGGCCCCGCCGACCCCGCTACGGCCCCGCCACAGCCCCTCGTCGGCCCCGCTACAGCCCCGCTACGGCCCCGCTTAGGCCCTGCTGCAGCCCGACGCGCCACCCGTGCAGCCGCCCGTGCGCCGCCCGTGCAACCGCCCGTGCAACCGCCCGTGCAGCAGCCCGTGCAGCCGCCCACCGTGCCGCCCATGAGCCGCCCCAGCCGCCCGTGCGCCGCCCGTGCAGCCGCCCGCGCCGCCCGTGACCTCCCCCCGCGTCACCCGAGCCGCACGAGCCGCCCGAGCCGCCCGAGCCGCCCGAGCCGCCCGAGTCGCCCGAGCAGCCCGAGCCGCCCGAGCCGCCCGATCCGTCTACGGTGCCAAGAGCCGGATCCTGTGGGGCTGCTGCTACTCCTGGGCCGGCGGAGTTGCTGAGCTGCTGTGTTGCTGTCCTACTGAGCTGCTCGACCCTTCTTCTCTGGTGAGACTGCCGGCTGCTATCATGGCCACCCCGAGTGTCCTGGCCTTTGACGCTGAGGGTCGCGCCATTGACTTTGCGGTCTGGGTCGAGGACCTGCAGCTGTACTTGCAGTGCGATTCAGTAGATGACATCTCTCTGTTTGACTTTGCCTCTGGCGCTGTCCCTGCCCCTCCTGCTGATGCTGACCCCGCTGTTCGCTCCAAGTGGGCCACACGCGATGCTGCTGCACGTCTTGCTGTGCGTCGCCACCTCCCTTCCTCCGAGCGCGCCCACTTTAGTCAGTGCAAGACCGCTCAGGCCTTGTACGACGCTGTAGTTGCGCGCTACTCCTCCCCTTCCACTGCTACACTGAGCCGCCTCATGCTACCGTACCTCTTCCCTGACCTTGCTGCCTTTCCCACAGTCGCTGACCTCTTTACCCACCTTCGCGCTAGTGACACTCGCTACCGAGCTGCGCTTCCTGCTGCCTTCTACGCCGAAAACCCCCCTCCCATGTACATCACCCTCTACTTTCTAGTCACCCGTCTCCCTGAGTCCCTTCGTGCAGTTAGGGACCAGTTTTTCTCTGTCTGTCCCACCACCCTCACTGTCGACCTCCTCGAGAAGTCCCTGCTAGCGGCCGAGAAGAGCATAGTCGCTGTAGGGGCCTCTCGTGGTGACCCGCGCACCCCCATCTTTGAGGGGTGTTCTCCTTCCCCCCTGTTACCCTCTGTCGCCTCTGCTGCTGCGGCCGACCTCGTTGGCTTAGAGTCGGTCGGTGCGGCGTCTGCCCCCAGCGGTAGGCGCCGCTCTGGCAGGAGCAAGGGGGGCAAGGGAGCGGGTGGAGCTAGCGGGGGCGGTGGCGGAGGAGGTGGGGGCGGCAGGGGGAGTGGGGGTGGCGGTGGGGGTGGTGGCGGGAGTGGAGCTATTGGTGGAGGCAGTGGAGGCGGAGGCAGCGGCGGAGGTGGTGGCGGAGGTGGCAGTGGGAGCGGCGGGGGCGAGGGTGGCGGTGGCGGCGGTGGCGGCGGAGGCGGGGGTGGCGGTGGTGGAGGTGGTCGGAGTGGCTCGTCCCAGCGGAGCAGCACTGGGGGTGGTCAGCGCCAGCAGCAGCAGCAGCAGCAGCAGCGCTCTCGCGACGTCCCCGCCCCTCAGCAGCTCCGTGAGTGGTACTCGCAGCGTCAGCGTGGTGGGGGACTTGGTCCCTGCACCTACGTCCTTCGCATCGGCGACCGCGCGGGTGAGCAGTGTGGTGGCACCCACACTGCCCGCCGCTGCTTTGCCCGCTTGACCGACGCTTGGCGCCAGCAGTTTCCGGAGGCGTCTGAGATCCCCCGCTTGGGAGAGCTGTCTATGGCTGGTGTAGCTATCTTTGATCTTGACTTTGATGCTATCCTTGCTGCCATGTATGCTGTGACTGTTAGTGATGAGGGTGACTGTTACCGGTGTTTCCCGCCCGACCCGGGCATTGGTACTGCTGCGTCAGGTGCCAGTGAGGCTGCTGCTCTAGGTGCCAGTGCGTCTGTGCTCTCAGGTACTAGTGAGTCTGCCCTCTTAGGTACTATGTCGGCTTCTGCCTCTCACACCTTCACCCTTGACTCTGGGGCGTCTCGCTCCCTCTTTCGGGACCGCACCACTCTCACGCCGCTTAGTCGGCCGGTTGCGGTGTCCCTGGCTGACCCCTCTGGGGGTCCTGTCCTGTCTCGTTTCTCCACAGTCCTCCCGTGTCCGGCGGCTCCCTCTGGCTCCCTGACTGGTCTCTACCTCCCCTCGTTCTCTACGAACCTGGTGAGTGGTGCTGACCTACAGGATGCGGGTGTCCACCAGTTCACTCCTGCTCGTCAGCGGGTGACACACTGCACAGAGGCTAGCACAGGTCGCCACCTGGCTACGTTTACGCGTCAGCCAGGGTCGAGCCTGTACACACTGACCACTGCTTCTCCCCCAGGTGCTGAGTCTGGTAGGGTCCCTTCGTCTGGTCAGGTGTTTGCTGCAGCGTCCAGGTCTGGTCCTGAGTCTGCCCCCTGTTCGTGTCGCCGTCTGTCTCACGAGACCCTCCTCTGGCACCACCGCCTTGGCCACCCCTCTCTGCTTCGGCTCAGAGGCATGGCCTCCCGTCTTCTTGTGTCTGGTCTCCCCCGGTCCCTCCCTCCCCTTCCTCAGGGCCCTGGCCCTGCCTGTGTCCCCTGTGTCGAGGGGCGCCAGCGTGTTGCCCCTCACTCCTCCCAGTTTCCTCCGACAGAGGCCCCGTTGCAGACGCTTCACATGGACGTGTGGGGCCCAGCCCGCGTCCGTGGACAGGGTCAGGAGCGCTACTTCCTGCTCGTTGTTGACGACTACTCGCGTTACACCACAGTCTTCCCCTTGCGCAGCAAGGGTGATGTCACTGAGGTGCTGATCGACTGGATCCGCGCAGCTCGTCTCCAGCTTAAGCAGAGCTTTGGCTCGGACTTTCCTGTGTTGCGTCTGCACTCGGACAGAGGCGGAGAGTTCTCCTCTGGCCTTCTGCGTGCCTACTGTCGTGCGCGAGGCATCCGCCGGACCTTCACGCTTCCGGACTCACTGCAGCAGAATGGGATTGCAGAGCGCCGCATTGGCATGGTCATGGACGTCGCTCGTACGTCTATGATGCATGCGGCTGCCCCCCATTTTCTGTGGCCGTTTGCGGTGAGGTACGCGGCGCATCAGATTAACCTCCACCCCAGGGTCTCCAGGCCGGAGACCTCCCCAGCCCTGCTGTGGACCGGGAAGGTTGGCGATGCGTCGGCGTTCCGGGTCTGGGGATCTCGGGCGTTTGACCGCGACTTGTCTGCGGACAAGCTGTCTCCTCGCGCTGCTCCCTGCGTCTTCCTGGGGTTCCCCCCCGACGCCCCTGGGTGGCAGTTCTACCACCCCACCTCTCGACGTGTTCTGTCCTCCCAGGACGTCACGTTCGACGAGTCGGTACCCTACTACCGCCTCTTCCCCTACCGCACTCCGTCCCTCCCCCCGCCCCCGCTCTTCTTGGTACCAGGTCCCCCCCCGGTAGACCCCCTCCCCCCTCAGGGTCCTGCCCCTTCAGGTGTGTCCCAGGTAGACGCGGTTGAGCCTGTCGAGGTCACTGGTGACTCTGGTGCTGCTGTGGGAGCTGAGCTTGGGGGTGCTGGGATTGGAGCTGCGACGCCTGGGGGTGCTGAGCCTAAGGGTGCGGAGTCTGGAGGTGCTGAGCCTGGGGGTGCTCAGCCTGGGGGTGCTGGGCCTGGGGGTGCTGAGCCTGGGGGTGCTGAGACTGGGGGTGCTCCGCCTGGAGGTGCTTTGCCTGAGGGTGCTGAGCCTGGAGGTTCTCCGCCTGGAGGTGCTTCGTCTCGCCGAGAGCCACTCTCCCCACAGGAGCTGCGTGAGTGGTTTGCCCGGCGCTAGAGGCGGCCTGCTGGTGCTGGAGGTTCTTCGGCTGCAGATGGTGCTGCTGCCGCGCGTCGCGGAGGAACTCGTGCTGTGGGTGCTGGAGCTGCTGGGCCTGCGGGTTCTCCTGGAGCTGGTGCTGCTGAGCGTGTTGGCACTGAGACTACTGCAAGCGGTCCGACTGGCAGTGCTTCTGGTGTTGCTGGGGGTTCAGGAGCTACTGGAGGTGCTGCTGGAGGTTCAGGAGCTACTGGAGGTGCTGCTGGAGGTGTTGCTGGAGCGGGTACTTCTGCTGGGGGTACTGGTGCTGTCCCTGCTGTTTCTGGCGTCGCCACGCGGCCCCGCCCGTACTTCGTTCCGCTCCTGCAGCAGGTTCTTGGTCTTACACCTTCTCCTGGTCCTCCTCCTCCTCCCTTAGAGGGTCCACAGCCTGTCCCGTCACAGTCACAGCTACAGCCTGCCTCCCCTTTGCCTGCTCCTTCTCCCTACGCTGGTCCGACTGGTGGTCTTACTGAGCGTCGTGAGCCTGCGTCTCGTCCTGCGTCGCCTGTTCGTCCTGCGCGCACTAGTGGTCGCGGTTCGCGTCAGCGTCCTCCTCCTGTCCCTGGCACGCACCGGATGTCTCTGCGTCCGTCCACTGCTCCTCTGCGTGCCCCTTTGCCTTCTCCTCCTGCTTCCTCTCTTCCTGCTCTTGCCGACCCGGAGTCGGACTCTCTTCGTGCTGCCAGTCCTACTGTCACGCGTCTCCTTGCTACTGCTGTCACTGACCCTTCTTTCGAGTCTTCTGCTGCGTCTGCCCTTGTCACTGAGCTCGTCGACTTTGCTGCGCGCTATCGTTTAGACTACGCTGCTAGTCGTGTCGCTGAGTCTGAGTCTGCCTGTCCTCCGTCCGTCGGGGGTGAGTGTGCCCTTGGCATGGACGTCCTTGAGGACAGGCAGGAGGAGTTCCAGTGTCTGGCCGCCGCTTCACCTCATCTCGCGTCTGTACTGCTAGCCCATGAGGGAGACCCGGATGCACTTGACATCTCGACTCCGCGCTCTTACGCGGAGGCGATAGAGGGTCCCTACTCCTCTCAGTGGCAGGCAGCTATGGATGCAGAGATGGCTTCCTGGAAGTCCACAGGCACCTACGTTGACACTGTTCCCCCTCCTGGGGCGAACATCGTCAGTGGCATGTGGATCTTCAGGGTGAAGCGGCCACCGGGTTCTCCGCCTGTCTTCAAGGCGCGTTACGTGGCTCGTGGCTTCAGTCAGCGGCAGGGAGTTGACTACTTTCAGACCTTCTACCCCACCCCGAAGATGACCACTCTTCGGGTACTGCTGCACGTTGCTGCTCACCGTGACTACGAGCTGCACTCTCTCGACTTCAGCACAGCTTTCTTGCAGGGCAGCCTGCACGAGGAGATCTGGCTGCGTCGCCCACCTGGCTTCACTGGGACTTTCCCTCCTGGTACCCACTGGAGTCTCCGGCGTCCAGTCTACGGTCTCCGCCAGGCGCCACATGAGTGGCACGACACACTGAGGACTACTCTGGCGGCACTCGGGTTTGCTCCTTCTACTGCCGACCCGTCGTTGTTTCTGCGCACCGACACCTCTCTGCCGCCGTTCTACATCCTCGTGTACGTCGACGACTTGGTCTTTGCCACAGCTGACACTGCTGGACTCGCCTACGTGAAGTCCGAGCTGCAGAAGAGACACACGTGCACTGACCTGGGTGAACTGCGTAGCTACCTTGGCTTGCAGATCACCCGGGACAGAGCACGCCGCACCATTACCCTGACTCAGTCACACATGGTGCAGCAGGTCCTTCAGCGCTTCGGCTTCACGTACTCCTCGCCTCAGGCCACTCCTCTGCCTACTCGCCACTCGCTCTCAGCTCTGCCTTCGGATGAGTCCGTAGAGTCGAGTGGCCCGTATGCAGAGCTTGTTGGCTGCCTCATGTACCTGATGACCTGCACACGTCCTGACCTTGCATTACCTCTTAGCATTCTCGTACGCTATGTTGCTCCTGGGAGACACCGACCAGAGCACATGGCTGCAGCGAAGAGGGTGTTGCGCTACTTGTGCAGTACGTCGGGCATGGGGCTAGTGCTTGGAGGGCGCAGTCCAGTGGTCCTCACTGGGCACGCGGACGCTTCTTGGGCTGACGACCAGGCTACGCAGCGGTCGTCACAGGGTTACACCTTCAGTCTTGGTTCCGGCTCTGTCTCGTGGCGGGCTACTCGCTCGTCCTCTGTTCTCGGCTCCAGTTGTGAGGCTGAGAAATACGCTGGGGCCATGGCTGCACAGGAGCTTTGCTGGCTCACCTACCTGCTGACCGACCTTGGAGAGCCGCCTCGTTCTCCTCCAGTGCTGTACGTCGACAACAAGGCCATGCTGGCCTTGTGTCGAGAGCAGCGACTGGAGCACAGGACAAAGCACATTGCTCTCCGCTACTTTCTTGCTCGTGAGCTACAGCAGCGTGGATAGTTGCGACTTGCGTACGTGGCCTCTGAGGCTAACACTGCTGATGTCTTCACCAAGGCACTTGCGCCTTGTGATCATCAGCGCTGCTGCACGCAGCTGGGTCTTGTGCCAGTCTTGCCTCACTTGCTCACTTCTTGACCTTGCTTGTACCTCCACCTATATATACTCTTGTTCTTGCTTGCTTGACTCTTGTATATCTCTATATATGATCTTGCATGTGAACAGGCCTTGTGGCCTTTGAACTTGTGCTCGGAATGTGTGGTGACTTTGTGATCCACCCTGAGCTTTGCTTTGCTTTGCTTGACTGGTCTTGTGACCCCTTGTTCTCCCCCACTTTGCCTATGGGGGTGTGTCAGAACATTATAGCTTACTTATTTGTGTAGGCTATAGTGGGGTATCCCATAGGGGGTACAACCCAATTAGGGTTTGCTATTTGTACTCACTTCATTCATAGTCATTTCATTCTCGTTCAATTCTTCTCACCATCTCCGAAATCTGCGACATTCGGAAAGTGGCGTCTGGCACACGATCACATGTAAGAATGGCCGGAGGATCTGGAGGTCAGACGAATCTGACGGCTGAAGCGCAGCCCAACCCGGCTGCGACAAACGAGGAAACGTCGACGATTCCTTCCGCCGTCCTCGCACAACTGCTTCAGCGACTCATGAGCCTGGAGCAAGGGCTCCAGACATTGCAAAATGGCGATGCGGGAACTTCTTCCCAACCCACTCAACCGGCCAAAACACCGCCCCCAAGGCTTCTCCCTAGATACGAATGGCTCAGCCCCCAAGACTCCCTGTCCCAGCGATGAAGCAATTCTCTCCGCGCAATCAAGGTTTTTGAGCATATCAAAAATAAAGACAAGCGTATGCTTTGACGGCATAGACTTTTACACCTGGAGCTTCGAGCTGGAGCTGCTGCTGCAAAACGCGCAGATTTATCATTACTTTGACGGGAGCTACTCGGGACCTGCTGAGGAAATCGACGACGCAAGGACTCGCTATTATAATGAGTCTCTGATGGCGTACGGGATTCTTTTGCGTAACATGTCGCCGGCGGAGCAGCTGAACATTCGTTCATACAAGACATCGGCTGCCCCAGCCCTCGACGCTTGGCGCCACCTGAACGGCGTATATCAGCCCAAGGACTCCGTCTCCTCGAGCCGACTACTCCAGCAACTTCTGGAAACTAAGATTACCTCAGGGGAGAAGGTCAACGGCTACATCAACCGATGTCGGAGCCTTCGCGATCAAATCGTGAAGTTGGGAAGCTCGATTTCTGAGGAAATCTTCTTGAACATTGTGCTTCAAGGGCTTGGCCCAGAGTGGCGGCCCTGCAAGGCGCTCCTCCGACAGCAGGGGGTCATCTCGGAGGCCGCCCTTTGCGCCGCCCTTCTCGTCGAACAACGGGATATGGATCAGCAGCGACCAGCGCCACGACGAGAACGTGAACGGCTCGCCTTCTACGCCGACAACAACGAAGAGCGACGACCGCGGCGCCTCCTTTATCGCAAAATCTGCAGAAACTTCGGGCATTTGGCGGATCGATGTAAGTTCCGATCTCGCCCTCGCCAGACCAATCCGAGCAACTGGACAGGCCGACAAGATGCACGAGGCGACGTGCGTCCAGCCCAAGGGTATCAACCCCCACCCACACCCAATCTGAACTCAACCGTTCAGCATCAGCAGCAGCAGCCATCAACTGCCCCTACGCGCAACGTCATGAGCAACATGGCCATGACAGGCGAGTCACGTCGTCGCCGTGTTCCCTCACCCTCACCTGAGCCAGCACCGCACCCCATCAGCGCGTTCACCAACAACAACCCGTTCAGCCATGCCGCGACTTCAACGACGACGACGACCAGGACTGGAACCTCCCAGTCCCGCTGCTTGAAAGTCCCCCGCACATACCAGACATGCGGGTGGCGCCACTTGATTGGCTCTCGCGCGAGCAATTTTTGAAGTTCGACACCCCGCACATCGTCACACCGCGATTGGCGCTGCTCGCACGTGACGACAACAAGCGCTACAACACCTGGTACCTGGACAGCTGCTGCTGCCAGCATATGGTAGGCTCCGAGCGTTACATATCCAACGCCGTCCCCACCCCTACAGTCACTTACATCACTGTGGCGAACAACACGCGCCTGCGCGCAAGGCATTGTCGTGCTCAAAGCACGTGGAAGCCGCACGCACATCACGCTTAACGATGTGCTGATCGTCCAGAACCTGCGCTTCAATCTCCTGTCCGCCGCACAGCTCATGGACTGCGGCGTCGACCTCAGCACGAATCGCGAGATGCGAGACATCCTGCTGCACTACGAATCGCATACATTTCCCCGCGGGCAGATCGGACAAGCGCACTCCGAAAATGGAGTGTATGTCCTAGATTTCGACATTCCCGACTGCAGCGGCGACTCGCACGAGTTGATTGATCTCGTCCCACTGCGCTTCGAGCACATCTACCGCATGGATTGGAAGCACCCTGACGGCAGACCGTGGGTGCCGCACCATCCCCACCCACGCGAAACGGCGTTACACAACCCCGATCCAAATGGCATTTGCAGGGATTGTTACACGCCGACGACATCAACGAGCGCGATTGCCGGCCGCGGACTCGCCGCCATCGCTAAAGCAGAGCGCCACAGACCCCCAGAGGAAGGGATGTCACAGCTCGAGCTTGAAGTTACTACCCACGGCATCTTCGGCACCCCAGAGCACCCCCTCATCGGTCCCCCCTCACAGCACCTTCAAGGCATGCTGCGCGGAACTGGCGTCGGCACCTTTGATGCCCATGGCGAGCCGCGACCCTACACCTACGAAAGGTTTCTGTCCATCTACTCTCATCGACGCAACTCATCGAAAAAACTCACCGCGGAGCGAGAGGAAGAACTGGCACGCCGCGAAGCTGAGGAGCTTCGCCAGCAAAGCCTCACAGAAGCACGTGGGACCTTCGCTTGCGCCACCTGGGGAGCTGAGGCTGAAGAAAGTGCCTCCAATGAAGGAGGGTGGGGGAGCGCCAGAGGATGGGGAGACACCGGCGGAACCTGGGCCAACGCGAGTGGCGGATGGGGCGCCGCAACTAGCGCCGACAAAAGCGGCTGGGGTAATTTCCGCGAAGAACGAAAGGGGGGAGAGGATGAAACTAAGGCAACACTTGCAGTCGTTCCTCTTGGCCGTCCCCCGCGTCACATTCCACTCGCACCACCTCCTCCTGACAACCCCCCGCGTCGCGATCCATGGGACACCATCATCTGGAGCAACGAGCCGTCAAACCCGCGTCGCACCGTCTACGGACCTGCCCCTGAGCCACGCGAACCCACCTTCGTCCCTGGAACCATCCTCGGGACCAACATTCTGCTCTCTGAGATTCGCGACAGAGAGTTCTTGGCGCTGATGCTGACCACCGCGCCGGAAGAAGAAGAAGCAGAGGGAGTAGCAGCAGAACCTGCTCCTGTACCTGACAAAGACCCTGAGGAAGCACGCGCACGCTACATACGCACCTCCGGCTTTCGCGCTGACGATAGTCTCTGGCACCAGCGCCTCGGACACCCTTCACGTGCGACGCTGAAAAACTGCATCGACGCAGACGTCTTCACTCCTGGCGCACTCCTGCGCCCTGATGGCGCGACACATCCACACAACTGCACCATCTGCCCCAAAGCTGCGCTGAGCCACCAACCGTTCCCGCTGCTCGAACCTGGAACGAACCGCTACCCCAAGCTACACAAGGTGTACAGCGATTTCCTGAACGTGGGGCATTGCGGAGCTGATGACGAAATGTACACGCTCACCTTCATCGACGCTGGAACGCGCTACGTGTGGGTCGTGAACGCAGAGTCACGGGACAGAGCCTACGAGGTGTTTCGCCTCTGGCTGGCGCACGCAGATCGACAGTCTGGGAAGAAGCTGAAAATCTGGCAATCTGACGGCGCGGCAGAATTCAGGAGCAACCAGATGCAAACCTACCTCATGCAAAAGGGGATCGAGCACCACATTTCTCTCCCCTACGCGCACCAGCAGCAGGGCGTAGCTGAGCGGACGAACCGCACGCTAATGACGAAGGTGCGCGCGCTGATGAAGCAGTCGAAATTGCCGCCGATCTACTGGACTTACGCGATGCACCACGCAGTGCGGGTGCACAACCTACTCTCGACCACCGCCATCACCGGCAATTTGTCCCCACACGTCAAATGGACCGGGACCAAAGGGGATACCTCCATGCTGCGCGTATGGGGGTGCATGGTTCAATACCGCCCGCTGACTTCAACCATCGGCAAATTCGTCAGCCGCGCGCGCTGGGGGATCCATCTCGGCATTAGTCACGAGTACAAGGCGTAGAGCGTCCTGGACCTCCTCAGTCAAAAAATCGCTCACGCTCGTGACGTCATCTTCTACGAGCGCCTCTTCCTCGACCAGTTCCGCCGCGACGAAGAAACAAACACGAACCACGTCTACGCGAACGATGGGCACAGCTACGCAACGCCCGAAGACGAAGCCGCTGCAGCAATCTTGGAGCAGGACACGAGGGGCGAGTTCGTGTGGGAAGAACGACGCAGCAGCGACGACGACGACGACGATTCCTCGGGAGGAGGAATGGGCGCATCAGGCGGAAGCGGAACATGCGGAGGCGGCAGAGGCACAGCACCACCAGCGCCTCCTGAACCAGAAAGCGATGACGACGACGTACAGCAAGTCATCCCTCAACGTCGCCACGACAGCACTATCTCAGGACTGCAGCTGCTCGGGCTTCACACTGTCAGAACATTATAGCTTACTCATTTGTGTAGGCTATAGTGGGGTATCCCATAGGGGGTACAACCCAATTAGGGTTCCCTATTTGTACTCACTTCGTTCATAGTTCATCTCATTCTCGTTCACTTCTTCTCATGGTATCGAGCAGGTTCCCCTGTGGGAACTGTGCTTAGGGCCCACCACCACTACCTCGAACCTTTTTTTCTGCCCGGAGCGCGCTCCGGGCTCTCTCTTCCTTCTCTTGACCGGCCCTTAGCCGCCAGCGCGCCGCCCTAGCTGCTAGCGCGCCGCCCGCCCTAGAGCCTGAGCGCCGCCATTAGCAGCCCACGAGCCGCCCTTAGCAGCCCGCGCGCCGCCCTAGCGCCCGCGCTCCGCTCGCCGCCCTAGCGCCCTAGCGCCCTAGCGCCCGCGCGCCGCCCTACGCAGCCCGCGCGCAGCTCGCGTGAGCCGCCCGTGCGCCGCCCAGAGCCGCCCGTCAGCCGCCCTCAACCGCTCGACTCGCCGCCCGTGCGCCGCCCTCTGCCACTCGTGAGCCGCCCGTGCGCCGCCCGCGAGCCGCCCGACGCGCCGCCCGTGCGCCGCCCTCGGCTGCCCGTGAGCTGCACGTGCGCTGCACGTGCGCCGCCCGTCAGCCGCCCGTCAGCCGCCCGTGGCTGCTCGACGCGCCGCCCCTGCACCGCCCTCTGACGCCCGTGAGCCGCCCGTGCGTCGCCCTCAGCCGCCCGACGCGCCGCCCGTGCACCGACTGTGAGCCGCCCGAACGCCGCCCTCAGCCGCCCGTGAGCTGCCCGTGCGCCGCCCGTCAGCCGCCCTCAGCCGCCCGACGCGCCGCCCGTGTGTCGCCCTCAGCCGCCCGTGAGCCGCCCGTGCGCCGCCCTCAGCCGCCCGACGTGCCACCCGTGAGCCGCCCGCGAGCCGCCCGTGAGCCGCCCGTCACGACGCCCGCGCCGCCCGTGCCACCCGCGTCACCCGAGCCGCACGAGCCGCCCGAGCAGCAGAGCCGCCCGAGTCGCCTGTGCCGCTGAGCGCCCGAGCCGCCCGAGCCGCCTGAGGTGCCGAGCTCCTAGTCCTGTGGGGCTGCCGCTGCTCCTGGGCCGGCGGAGTTGCTGTGCTGCCGTGTTGCTGTGCTGCTGAGCTGCTCGACCCTTCCTGTCTGGTGAGACTGTCGGCTGCTATCATGGCCACCCCTAGTGTCCTGGCTTTTGACGCGGAGGGTCGCGTCATTGACTTTGCGGTCTGGGTCGACGACCTGCAGCTGTACTTGCAATGCGATTCGGTAGATGACATTTCTCTCTTTGACTTTGCCTCTGGCGCTGTCCCTGCCCCTCCTGCTGATGCTGACCCCACTGTTCGCTCCAAGTGGGCCACACGCGATGCTGCTGCACGTCTTGCTGTGCGTCGCCACCTCCCTTCCTCCGAGCGTGCACACTTTAGTCAGTGCAAGAGTACTCAGGCCTTGTACGATGCTGTAGTTGCGCGCTAATCCTCCCCTTCCTCTGCTACACTGAGCCGCCTCATGCTACCGTACCTCTTTCCTGACCTTGCTGCCTTTCTCACAGTCGCTGACCTCTTTACCCACCTCCGCGCTAGTGACACTCGCTACCGAGCTGCGCTTCCTGCTGACTTCTGCGCCGCAAACCTCCCTCCCATGTACATCACCCTCTACTTTCTAGTCACCCGTCTCCCTGAGTCCCTTCGTGTAGTTAGGGACCAGTTTCTCTCTGTCTGTCCCACCACCCTCACTGTCGACCTCCTCGAGAAGTCCCTGCTAGCGGCCGAGAAGAGCATAGTCGCTGTAGGGGCCTCTCGTGGTGACCCTCGCACCCCCATCTTTGAGGGGTGTTCTCCTTCCCCCCTGTTACCCTCTGTCGCCTCTACTGCTGCGGCCGACCTCGTTGGTCTAGAGTCGGTCGGTGCGGTGTCTGCCCCCAGCGGTAGGCACCGCTCTGGCAAGGGCAAGGGGGGCAAGGGAGCGGGTGGAGCTAGCGGGGGCGGTGGCGGAGGAGGTGGGGGCGGCGGGGGGAGTGGGGGTGGCGGTGGAGGTGGTGGCGGGGGTGGAGGTACTAGTGGCGGCAGTGGAGGCGGAGGTGGCGGCGGAGGTGGCGGCGGAGGTGGCGGTGGGAGCGGCGGGGGCGAGGGTGGCGGTGGCGGCGGTGGCGGCGGATGCGGGGGTGGCGGTGGTGGAGGTGGTCGGAGTGGCTCGTCCCAGCGGAGCAGCACTGGGGGTGGTCAGCGCCAGCAGCAGCAGCAGCAGCAGCGCTCTTGCGACGTCCCCGCCCCTCAGCAGCTCCGTGAGTGGTACTCGCAGCGTCAGCGTGGTGGGGCGTTTGGTCCCTGCACCTACGTCCTTCGCACCGGCGACCGCGCGGGTGAGCAGTGTGGGGGCACCCACACAGCCCGGCGCTGCTTTGGCCGCCTGACCGACGCTTGGCGCCAGCAGTTTCCGGAGGCCTCTGAGATCCCCCGCCGGGGAGAGCTGTCTAGGGCTGGTGTAGCTATCTTTGATCTTGACTTTGCTGCTATCCTTGCTGCCATGTATGCTCTGACTGTTAGTGATGAGGGTGACTGTTACCGGTGTTTCCCGCCCGACCCGGGCATTGGTACTGCTGCGCTAGGTGCCAGTGAGGCTGCTGCTCTAGGTGCCAGTGCGTCTGTGCTCTCAAGTACTAGTGAGTCTGCACTCTCAGGTACTGTGTCGGCTTCGGCCTCTCACACCTTCACCCTTGACTCTGGGGCGTCTCGCTCCTTCTTTCGGGACCGCACCACTCTCACGCCTCTTAGTCGGCCGGTTGCGGTGTCCCTGGCTGACCCCTCTGGGGGTCCTGTCCTGGCTCGCTTCTCCACAGTCCTCCCGTGTCCGGCGGCTCCCTCTGGCACCCTGTCTGGTCTCTACCTCCCCTTGTTCTCTACGAACCTGGTGAGTGGTGCTGACCTACAGGATGCGGGTGTCCACCAGTTCACTCCTGCTCGTCAGCGGGTGACACATTGCACAGAGGCTCGCACAGGTCGTCACCTGGCTACGTTTACACGTCAGCTAGGGTCGAGCCTGTACACACTGACCACTGCTTCTCCTTCAGGTGCTGAGTCTGGTAGGGTCCCTTCTTCTCGCCAGGTGTTTGCTGCGGCGTCCAGGTCTGGTCCTGAGTCTGCCCCCTGTTCGTGTCGCCGTCTGTCTCACGAGACCCTCCTCTGGCACCACCGCCTTGGCCACCCCTCTCTGCTTCGGCTCAGAGGCATGGCCTCTCGTCTTCTTGTTTCTGGCCTCCCCAGGTCCCTCCCTCCCCTTCTTCCGGGGCCTGGCCCTTCCTGTGTCCCCTGTGTCGAGGGGCGCCAGAGGGCTGCCCCTCACTCCTCCCTGTTTCCTCCGACAGAGGCCCCGCTGCAGACGCTTCACATGGACGTGTGGGGCCCAGCCCCGCGTCCGTGGACAGGGTCACGAGCGCTACTTCCTGCTTGTTGTTGACGACTACTCGCGTTACACCGCAGTCTTCCCCTTGCGCAGCAAGGGTGACGTCACTGAGGTGCTGATCGACTGGATCCGCGCAGCTCGTCTCCAGCTCAGGCAGAGCTTTGGCTCGGACTTTCCGGTGTTGCGTCTGCACTCGGACAGAGGCGGAGAGTTTTCCTCTGGCCTTCTGAGAGCCTACTGTCACGCACGAGGCATCCGTCAGACCTTCACGCTTCCGGACTCTCCGCAGCAGAATGGGATCTCTGAGCGCCGCATAGGCATGGTCATGGACGTCGCTCGTACGTCCATGATGCATGCGGCTGCCCCCCATTTTCTGTGGCCGTTTGCGGTGAGGTACGCGGCGCATCAGATCAACCTCCACCCCAGGGTCTCGAGGCCGGAGACCTCCCCAGCCTTGCTGTGGACGGGGAAGGTTGGCGATGCGTCGGCGTTCCGGGTCTGGGGATCTCGGGCGTTTGTCCGCGATTTGGCTGCGGACAAGCTGTCCCCTCGCGCTTCTCCCTGCGTCTTCCTGGGGTTCCCCCCCGACGCCCCTGGGTGGCAGTTCTACCACCCCACCTCTCGCCGTGTTCTGTCCTCCCAAGACGTCACGTTCGACGAGTCGGTGCCCTACTACCGCCTCTTCCCCTACCGCACTCCGTCCCTCCCCCCGCCCCCGCTCTTTCTTGTCCCAGGTCCCCCCCCGGTAGACCTCCTTCCCCCTCAGGGTCCTGCCCCGTCTTGTGTGTCCCAGGTAGACGCAGTCGAGCCTGTTGAGGTCACTGGTGACTCTGGTGCTGCTGGTGGTGCTGTATCTGGGGGTGCTGAGCCTGGGGGTGCTGAGCCTGGGGGTGCGGAGCCTAGAGGTGCTGAGCCTGGGGGTGCTGAGCCTGGGGGTGCTGAGCCTGGGGGTGCTGAGCCTGGGGGTGCTGAGCCTGGGGGTGCTGAGCCTGGGGGTGCTGAGCCTGGGGGTGCTGAGCCTGGGGGTGCGGAGCCTGGGGGTGCTGAGCCTGGGGGTGCTGAGCCTGGGGGTGCTGAGCCTGGGGGTGCTGAGCCTGGGGGTTCTCTCGGTACTTCGTCTCGCCGGGAGCCGCTCTCTCCACAGGACCTGCGCGAGTGGTTTGCCCGGCGCTGGAGCCGTACTGCTGGTGCTGGAGGTTTGTCGGCTACTGAGGGTGCTGTTGTCGCGGGTCCCGGAGGTGCTCGTCCTGGGAGTACTGGAGCTGGTGTTCCTGAGGGTGTTGGCGCTGAGACTACCACTGGCGGTTTGGGTGGCGGTGCTTCTGGTGCTGCTGGAGGTTCTGGGGCTGCTGGAGGTGCTGCTGAGGGTTCTGGAGCTGCTGGAGGTGCTGCTGGAGGTGCTGCTGGCGCGGGTACTCCTTCTGGGGGTACTGGTACTGTCCCTGCTGTTTCTGGCGTCGCCGCGCGGCCCCGACCGTACTTCGTTCCGCTCCTGCAGCATGTTCTTGGTCTTACACCTTCTCCTGGTCCTCCTCCTCCTCCCTTCGAGGGTCCACAGCCTGTCCTGTCACAGTCACAGCTGCAGCTCGCCTCCCCTTTGCCTGCTCCTTCTCCCTACGCTGGTCCTATTGGAGGTCTTACTGAGCGTCGTGAGCCTGCGTCTCGTCCTGCGTCGCCTGTTCGTGCTGCACGCGCTAGTGGTCGCGGTTCGCGTCAGCGTCCTCCTCCTGTCCCTGGCACGCACCGAATGTCTCTGCGTCCGTCCACTGCTCCTCTGCGTGCCCCTTTGCCTTCTCCTCCTGCTTCCTCTCTTCCTGCTCTTGCCGACCCGGAGTCGGACTCTCTTCGTGCTGCCAGTCCTACTGTCACGCGTCTCCTTGCTACTGCCGTCACTGACCCTTCTTTCGAGTCTACTGCTGCGTCTGCCCTTGTTACTGAGCTCGTCGACTTTGCTGCTCGCTGTCGTCTAGACTACGCTGCTAGTCTTGTCGCTGAGTCTGAGTCTGCCTGTCCTCCGTCCGTCGGGGGTGAGTGTGCCCTTGGCACAGACGTCCTTGAGGACAGGCAGGAGGAGTTCCAGTGCCTTGCAGCCGCTTCACCTCATCTCGTGTCCGTACTGCTCACCCCTGAGGGAGACCCGGATGCACTTGACATCCCGACTCCGCGCTCTTACGCGGAGGCGATAGAGGGTCCCTACTCCTCTAAGTGGCAGGCAGCTATGGATGCTGAGATGGCTTCCTGGAAGTCCACAGGCACCTACGTTGACGCTGTCCCCCCTCCTGGGGCGAACATCGTCAGTGGCATGTGGATCTTCAGGGTGAAGCGGCCGCCGGGTTCACCGCCTGTCTTCAAGGCGCGTTACGTGGCTCGTGGTTTCAGTCAGCGGCAGGGAGTTGACTACTTTCAGACCTTCTCCCCGACCCCGAAGATGACCACTCTTCGGTTACTGCTGCACGTTGCTGCTCACCGTGACTACGAGCTGCACTCTCTCGACTTCAGCACTGCTTTCTTGCAGGGCAGCCTGCACAAGGAGATCTGGCTGCGCCGCCCACCTGGCTTCACTGGGTCTTTCCCTCCTGGTACCCAGTGGAGTCTCCGGCGTCCAGTCTACGGTCTCCGCCAGGCGCAGCGTGAGTGGCACGACACACTGAGGACTACGCTGGCGGCACTTGGGTTTGCTCCTTCTACTGCCGACCCGTCGCTGTTTCTGCGCACCGACGCTTCTCTGCCGCCGTTCTACATCCTCGTGTACGTCGACCACTTGGTCTTTGCCACTTCTGACACTGCTGGACTCGCCTACGTGAAGTCCGAGCTGCAGAAGAGACACACGTGCACTGACCTGGGTGAACTGCGCAGCTACCTTGGCTTACAGATCACCCGGGACAGAGCACGCCGCACCATTACCCTGACTCAGTCACACATGGTGACGCAGGTCCTTCAGCGCTTCGGCTTCACGTACTCCTCGCCTCAGGCCACTCCTCTGCCTACTCACCACTCGCTCTCAGCTCTGCCTTCGGATGAGTCCGTAGAGTCGAGTGGCCCGTATCCAGAGCTTGTCGGCTGCCTCATGTACCTGATGACCTGCACACGACCTGACCTTGCATACCCTCTTAGCAATCTTGTACGCTATGTTGCTCCTGGGAGACACCGACCAGAGCACATGGCTGCAGCGAAGAGGGTGTTGCGCTACTTGTGCAGTACGTCGGGCATGGGGCTAGTGCTTGGAGGGCGCAGTCCAGTGGTCCTCACTGGGCACGCGGACGCTTCTTGGGCTGACGACCAGGCTACGCAGCATTCGTCACAGGGTTACACTTTCAGTCTTGGTTCCGGCTCTGTTTCGTGGCGGGCTACCCGCTCGTCTTCTGTTCTCGGCTCCAGTTGTGAGGCTGAGATCTACGCCGGGGCTATGGCTGCACAGGAGCTTCGCTGGCTCACCTACCTGCTGACCGACCTTGGAGAGCCGCCTCGTTCTCCTCCAGTCTTGTACGTAGACAACAAGGCCATGCTGGCCTTGTGTCGAGAGCAGCGACTGGAGCACAGGACAAAGCACATTGCTCTCCGCTACTTTCTTGCGCGTGAGCTGCAGCAGCGTGGACAGTTGCGGCTTGCGTACGTGGCCTCTGAGGCCAACACTGCTGATGTCTTCACCAAGGCACTTGCACCTTGTGATCATCAGCGCTTCTGCACTCAGTTGGGCCTTGTGCCTGTCTTGCCTCACTTGCTCACTTCTTGACCTTGTTTGTACTGTCACATATATATACTCTTTCTCTTGCTTGCTTAGCCTCTTCTTTACCTATATATGTGATCTTGCATGTGAACTGGCCTTTGGCCTTTGAACTTGTGCTCGGAATGTGTGGTGACTTTGTGATCCACCCTGAGCTTTGCCTTGCTTTGCTTGACTGGTCTTGTGACCCCTTGTTCTCCCCCGCTTTGCCTATGGGGGTGTGTCAGAACATTATAGCTTACTCATTTGTGTAGGCTATAGTGGGGTATCCCATAGGGGGTACAACCCAATTAGGGTTTCCTATTTGTACTCACTTCGTTCATAGTTCATCTCATTCTCGTTCACTTCTTCTCACACACCGCAACTTCGAAGGCGCCACGTGGCATCGAGCCCCGTAATCCACGCGAAGCTCTTTCTGGACCACACAACAAGGAATGGCGCGAAGCAATAAATGCAGAGATCAAGGCACTGGAGTCACGAAACACCTGGGTGCTAGTCGACCGCGCGGCGATCAAAGGCGCAAGAATCCTCTCGAGGAAGTGGGTCTTCCGCGTGAAAACCGCGGCGGACGGAACGATCGAGCGCTTCAAGGCGCGTTGGGTGGTTCGCGGCTACAATCAGAGGCATGGCATCGACTTTGACCAGACGTTCACCCCAGTCAGTCGCCATACCTCCGTTCGAATCCTGCTCGCCATTGCAGCTGCAAGACACCTACCACTCCGCCAGATCGACGTGAAGAACCCGTTCCTGTACGCGTTAGTAGACGCTGTGATCTACGTGAAGAAGCCGCACACCTACGGCGAAGGGGACTCACGCGTGTGCCAACTGCGCAAGTCACTCTACGGGATCAAACAGGCTCCGAGGCTGTGGCAGCAGTACCTGCACAACATCCTGCTTGAAATCGGATTCAAGCAGATGCCGCACGATCCAGGGATGTATCGCCGCGAATTCCGGGGGGAATACATTCTCCTCACGGTGTACGTCGACGACCTGCTTTACACAGGCTCAAATAACGAGCTTCTCGAGCAGTTCGAGAAAGCCTTGGCAGTGCGCGTCGACATCACGTGCAACTACGAGGTGAAGCAGTTTCTAGGCCTCAACATTGTCAGAACATTATAGCTTATGCTATTGTGTAGGCTATAGTGGGGTATCCCATAGGGGGTACAACCCAATTAGGGTTTCCTATATGTACTCACTTCATTCATAGTTCATTCATTCTCGTTTGCATTTCCTCATGGTATCAGAGCAGGTTCCCTCGTGGGAACTGTTCCTAGGGCCCACCAACAGATTTTTTTTTTCCTGCCCAGGGCGCGTCCTGCCCCCTGCCCGAAGCGCGCCTGCCCTAGCGACGGCCCCTAGCGGCCCGTCGCCCTTTCTGCAGCGGCCCGCCGCCGCCCTTTTGCGGCCCGCCGCCACCCTTTCCTTAGCGGCCCGCCGCCGCCCTTTCCTTAGCGGCCCGCCACCGCCCGCGCTGCAGCGGCCGGTCACCGCCCTAACCAGGCCCGCCGCCGCCCTTCCCGCAGCGGCCCGCCGCCGCCTTACGCGGCCCAACGCCGCCGGTTCTGCAGCGGCCCGCCACCGCCCCAAAGCGGCCTGTCGCCGCCCGTTCTGCAGCGGCCCGCCGCTGCCCTAAAGCGGCTCGTCGCCGCCCTGCTGCGGCTTGCCGCCGCCCTTTCCGCAGTGGCCCACCGCCGCCCTAAGCGGCCCGTCGCCGCCCGTTCTGCAGCGGCCCGCCGCTGCCCGTTCTGCAGCGGCCCGCAGCCGCCCTAAACGGGCCCGCCGCAGCCCTTTCAGCAGCGGCCCACCGCCGCCCTCAAGCGGCCTCGCCGCCGCCCTTTCCGCAGCGGCTCGCCGCCGCCCTAAGGCGGCCCTACAGCGGCCCGTCGCCGCCCTTTCTGCTGCGACCCGCCGCTGCCCTAGCGCGGCCCGTCGCCGCCCTACCCTACAGCGGCCTCGCCGCCTCTCTCCCTGCAGCGGCACTACCGAGCAGCCGAGCCGCCTAGCAGCCGAGCCGCCCAGCAGCCGAGCCGCCCAGAAGCCGAGCCGCCCAGTAGCCGAGCCGCCCAGCAGCCGAGCCGCCCAGCAGCCGAGCCGCCCAGCAGCCGAGCCGCCCAGCAGCCAAGCCGCCCTGCAGCCGAGCCACCCTGCAGCCGAGCCGCCGAGCCGCCCTACTTCCGACCTGCCTGAGCTGCCCAGTCTGGTGAGCACGGTCCCTCTTTCACCGCACTGCCCTCACCCTACTGCTTGCACTGCTAGTCCACTGTCGTCATGGCTACCTCCAGTGTCCTAGCTTTTGATGCTGAGGGTAGGGCCATTGACTTCGAGGTCTGGGTAGATGATCTACAGCTGTTCTTACAGTGCGATAGGGCAGACGGTCTCTCTCTCTTTGACCTCACCTGGCGCGTCCCCTGCCCCTGCTGCTGATGCTGACGCCACTGTTCGTTCCCAGTGGGCCACGCGCCACGCTGCTGCACGTCTTGCTGTGCGTCGCCACCTCCCTACCTCCGAGCGTGCACACTTTAGTCAGTACAAGAGTGCTCAGTGTCAGAACATATAGCTTACTTGTTTCTGTAGGCTATAGTGGGGTATCCCATAGGGGGTACAACCCAATTAGGGTTTCATATTTGTACTCACTTCATTTTATAGTGCACCCATTCTCGTTCACACTTTCTCATGGAATCAGAGCAGGTCCCTTCTTAGGGCCTGTTCCTAGGGCCCACCGAAGCGCGCCTCGAGGCGCGCATTTTTTTAGCGACCCTCCGTGTCGCCCTCCCCGTCGTGCTCCCGCTTAGGCCCCTCGTCGGCCCCGCCTAGGCCCCTCGTCGGCCCCGCGTAGCCCTCGTCGGCCCCACTTAGGCCCCACGTCGGCCCCACCTAGACCCCGTCGGCTCCTCGTCGGCCCCGCCTAGGCCCCACGTCGGCCCCGCGTAACCCCCCGTCGGCCCCGCTTAGGCCCCACGTCGGCCCCGCGTAGCCCCGCTTAGGCCCGTCGGCCCCGCTTCGGCCCCGCTTTGGCCCCGCGTCGGCCCCGCCTAGACCCCGTCGGCCCCGCGTTGGCCCTGCTTAGACCCCGTCGGCCCCGCGTTGGCCCTGCTTAGGCCCTGTCGGCCCCGCGTTGGCCCCGCTTAGGCCCCGCCGGCCCGCCTAGGCCCCACTTCGGCCCCTCGTCGGCCCCGCCCAGACCTCGTCGGCCCCGCCACGGCCCTACGCCGGCCCCGCTTCAGCTGCTGTCGGCCCCGCTACAGCCCGCCACTGGCCTCGCTACACCCCGCCACTGGCCCCGCTACAGCCTGCCACCAGCCCCACTACGGCCCGCCGTTGGCCCCGCTACAGCCCGCACCGGCCCCTGCTACAGCCCGCCGCCGGCCCAGCTCCAGCCCGCCGCCGGCCCCGCTACAGCCCGCCACCGGCCCCTGCTACAGCCCGCCGCCGGCCCAGCTAGAGCCCGCCCCGGCCCCGCTACAGCCCGCCACCGGCCCCTGCTACAGCCCGCCGCCGGCCCAGCTACAGCCCGCCCCGGCCCCGCTACAGCCCTCCCCGCGGCCCCTACTGCAGCCCGCCGTGCTGCACGTGAGCAGCCCCAGCAGCCCGCGCCGCCCGTGAGCCCCTACGCCACCCGAGCCGCGCGAGCCGCCCGAGCCGCCCGAGCCGCCCGAGCCGCCCGAGCCGCCTGAGGAGCCGTGCTGCTGTTCCTGAGCTGTGTTCCTCTACTGCTGACCTACCCGACTCTCCCAGCCCGGTGAGACTTTCAGCTGCTGCCATGGCCACCCCCAATGTTCTTACTTTTGACGCTGAGGGGAAGGCCATTGACTTTGCCGTCTGGATTGAAGACCTGCAGCTGTACTTACTGTGTGATGCGATAGATGAGGTCTCTCTCTTTGACTTTGTCTCTGGCGCTGTCCCTGCCCCACCTGCTGATGCTGACTCTGCCGTTCGCTCCAAGTGGGCGACCCGCGATGCTGCTGCACGTCTTGCTGTGCGTCGCCACCTCCCTTCCTCTGAGCGTGCCCACTTTAGTCAGTGCAAGACCGCTCAGGCCTTGTACGACGCTGTAGTTGCACGCTACTCCTCCCCTTCCTCCGCTACCCTTAGCCGCCTCATGCTACCGTTTCTCTTCCCTGACCTCGCTTCCTTTCCCACTGTCGCTGACCTCGTTACCCACCTCCGTGCTAGTGACACCCGCTACCGCGCTGCCCTTCCTGCTGAGTTCCGCGCTGCGAACCCTCCTCCCATGTACATCACTCTCTACTTTCTCGTCACCCGTCTCCCTGAGTCCCTTCGTGTCGTTAGGGACCAGTTTCTCTCTGTCTGTCCCACCACTCTCACTGTCGACCTCCTTGAGGAGTCCCTGCTAGCGGCTGAGAAGAGTATTGTCGCTGTAGGGGCCTCTCGGGGTGACCCTCGCACCCCCATCTTTGAGGGGTGTGGTCCTTCCCCCCTGCTGCCCTCTGTCGCCTCTGCTGCTGCGGCAGACGCCGCTCTGGCAAGGGCAAAGGGGGCAAAGGAGCGGGTGGAGCTAGAGGGGGCGGTGGAGGAGGCGGTGGGGGTGGCGGGGGGAGTGGGGGTGGCGGTGGGGGTGGTGGCGGGAGTGGAGGTACTGGTGGCGGCGGTGGAGGCGGTGGTGGCGGCGGAGGTGGTAGCGGAGGAGGCGGTGGGAGCGGTGGGAGCGACGGTCCTGGTGGGGGAGGTGGCGGTGGAGACGGGGGTGGCAGTGGAGGCGGGGGTGGCGGTGGAGGCGGGGGTCGGAGTGGCTCGTCCCAGCGGAGCAGCTCTGGGGGTGGTCAGCGCCAGCAGCAGCAGCAGCAGCAGCAGCCGCAGCAGCAGCCACAGCAGCAGCAGCGCTCTGGCACCGTCCCCGGCCCTCAGCAGCTCCGTGAGTGGTACTTGCAGCGTCAGCGTGGTGGTGCGCTTGGTCCCTGCCCCTACGTTCTTCGCACCGGTGACCGTGCAGGGGAGAGGTGTGGAGGCGCCCACACAGCCCGCCGCTGCTTTGGCCGCCTGACCGACGCCTGGCGTCAGCAGTTTCCGGAGGCCGCTGAGATCCCCCGCTGGGGAGAGCTGTCTAGGGCTGGTGTAGCTATTTATGATCTTGATTTTGATGCTATTCTCTCTGCTATGTATGCTGTGACTGGTAGTGATGAGGATGACTGTTACCGGTGTTTCCCGCCCGACCCGGGCATTGGTACTGCCGCGTCAGGTACTAGTGAGGCTGCTGCTCTAGGTGCCAGTGCGTCTGTGCTCTCAGGTGCTGGTGAGTCTGCCCTCTCAGGTACTGTGTCGGCTTCGGCCTCTCACACCTTCACCCTTGACTCTGGAGCGTCTCGCTCCTTCTTTAGGGACCGCACCACTCTCACGCCGCTGAGTCGGCCGGTTGTGGTGTCCCTGGCTGACCCCTCTGGGGGGCCTGTCCTGTCTCGCTTCTCCACGGTCCTCCCGTGTCCGGCGGCCCCCTCTGGCACCCTGACTGGTCTCTACCTCCCCTCGTTCTCGACGAACTTGGTGAGTGGTGCTGACCTCCAGGATGCGGGTGTCCACCAGTTCACCCCTGCTCGTCAGCGGGTGACCCACTGCACGGAGGCGGATACAGGTCGCCACCTGGCTACGTTTACACGTCGGCCAGGGTCGAGCCTGTACACACTGACCACTGCTTCTCCTCCAGGTGCTACGTCTGGTAGGGTCCCTTCGTCTGGTCAGGTGTTTGCTGCAGCGTCCAGGTCTGGTCCTGAGTCTGCCCCCTGCTCGAGTCGTCGTCTGTCTCACGAGACCCTCCTCTGGCACCACCGCCTTGGCCACCCCTCTCTGCTTCGGCTCAGAGGCATGGCCTCGCGAGTCCTTGTGTCTGGTCTTCCCCGGTCTCTCCCTCCCCTTCCTCCGGGCCCTGGCCCTACCTGTGTCCCCTGTGTCGAGGGGCGCCAGCGTGCTGCCCCTCACTCCTCCCAGTTTCCTCCGACAGAGGCCCCGTTGCAGACGCTTCACATGGACGTGTGGGGCCCAGCCCGCGTCCGTGGACAGGGTCAGGAGCGCTACTTCCTGCTGGTGGTTGACGACTACTCGCGTTACACCACAGTCTTCCCCTTGCGCAGCAAGGGTGAGGTCACTGAGGTGTTGATCGACTGGATCCGCGCAGCTCGTCTCCAGCTTCGGAGGAGCTTTGGCTCTAACTTCCCTGTTTTGCGTCTGCACTCGGACAGAGGCGGAGAGTTCTCCTCTGGCCTCCTGAGTGCCTACTGTCGTGCGCGAGGCATCCGTCAGACCTTCACGCTTCCGGACTCACCACAGCAGAATGGGATTGCTGAGCGCCGCATTGGCATGGTCATGGACGTCGCTCGTACGTCCATGATGCATGCGGCTGCTCCCCATTTTCTGTGGCCGTTTGCGGTCAGGTACGCTGCGCACCAGATCAACCTCCACCCCAGGGTCTCTCGACCGGAGACCTCCCCAGCCCTGCTGTGGACGGGGAAGGTTGGCGATGCGTCGGCGTTCCGGGTCTGGGGATCTCGGGCGTTTGTTCGCGACCTGTCTGCGGACAAGCTGTCCCCTCGTGCTTCTCCCTGCGTCTTCCTGGGGTTCCCCCCCGACGCCCCTGGGTGGCAGTTTTACCACCCCACCTCTCGACGTGTTCTGTCCTCCCAGGACGTCACGTTCGACGAGTCGGTACCCTACTACCGCCTCTTCCCCTACCGCACTCCGTCCCTCCCCCCACCCCCGCTCTTCTTGGTACCAGGTCCCCCCCCGGTAGTCCCCCTCCCCCCTCAGGGTCCTGCCCCTTCAGGTGTGTCCCAGGTAGACGCGGTCGAGCCTGTCGAGGTCACTGGTGACTCTGGTGCTGCTGCGGGAGCTGAGCCTGGGGGTGCGGAGTCTGGGGGTGCTGAGCCTGGAGGTGCCGAGCCTGGGGGTGCTGTGCCTGGGGGTGCTGTGCCTAGGGGTGCTGAGCCTGGAGGTGCCGAGCCTGGGGGTGCTGCGCCTGGGGGTGCTGTGCCTGGGGGTGCTGAGCCTGGAGGTGCCGAGCCTGGGGGTGCTGAGCCTGGGGGTGCTGAGCCTGGGGGTGCTGTGCCTGGGGGTGCTTCGTCTCGCCGGGAGCCACTCTCCCCACAGGAGCTGCGTGAGTGGTTTGCCAGGCGCTGGAGGCGTGCTGCTGGTGCTGGTGGTTCTTCGGCTGCAGAGGGTACTGCTGCCGCGCGTCCCGCCGGTGCTCGTACTGTGGGTGCTGGAGCTGCTGGGTCTGAGAGTTCTCCTGGAGCTGGTACTGCTGAGGGTGATGGCGCTGAGCCTGCCGTTGGCGGTCCGACTGACAGTGCTCCTGGTGCTGCTGCTGGAGGTTCTGGAGCTTCTGGTGGTGCTGCTGGAGGTGCTGCTGGAGTGGGTGCTCCTGCCGGGGCTGCTGGTGCTGTTCCTGCTGTTTCTAGCGTCGCCGCGCGGCCCCGACCGTACTTCGTTCCGCTCCTGCAGCAGGTTCTTGGTCTTACACCTCCTCCTCCTCCCTTAGAGGGTCCGCAGCCTGTCGTGTCACAGCCACAGCTACAGCCTGCCTCCCCTTTGCCTTCTCCTTCTCCCTACGCTGGTCCGACTGGAGGTCTTACTGAGCGTCGTGAGCCTGCGTCTCGTCCTGTGTCGCCTGTTCGCACTGAGCGCGCTAGTGGTCGCAGGTCGCGTCAGCGTCCTCCTCCTGTCCCTGGCACGCACCGGATGTCACTGCGTCCGTCCACTGCTCCTCTGCGTGCCCCTTTGCCTTCTCCTCCTGCTTCCTCTCTTCCTGCTCTTGCCGACCCGGAGTCGGACTCTCTTCGTGCTGCCAGTCCTACTGTCACGCGTCTCCTTGCTACTGCTGTCACTGACCCTTCCTTCGAGTCGTCTGCTGCGTCTGCCCTTGTCACTGAGCTTGTCGACTTTGCTGCGCGCTGTCGTCTAGACTACGCTGCTCGTCTTGTCACTGCGTCTGAGTCCGCCTGTCCTCCGTCCGTCGGGGGTGAGTGTGCCCTTGGCACGGACGTCCTTGAGGACAGGCAGGAGGAGTTCCAGTGTCTGGCCGCCGCTTCACCTCGTCTCGCGTCTGTACTGCTAGCCCCTGAGGGAGACCCGGATGCACCAGACATCCCGACTCCGCGCTCTTACGCGGAGGCGATAGAGGGTCCCTACTCCTCTCAGTGGCAGGCAGCTATGGATGCAGAGATGGCTTCCTGGAAGTCCACAGGCACCTACGTTGACGCTGTTCCCCCTCCTGGGGCGAACATCGTCAGTGGCATGTGGATTTTCAGGGTGAAGCGGCCGCCGGGTTCTCCGCCTGTCTTCAAGGCGCGTTACGTGGCTCGTGGCTTCAGTCAGCGGCAGGGGGTTGACTACTTTCAGACCTTCTCCCCCACCCCGAAGATGACCACTCTTCGGGTTCTGCTGCACGTTGCTGCTCACCGTGACTACGAGCTGCACTCTCTCGACTTCAGCACAGCTTTCTTGCAGGGCAGCCTGCACGAGGAGATCTGGCTGCGTCGCCCACCTGGCTTCACTGGGTCTTTCCCTCCTGGCACCCAGTGGAGTCTTCGGCGTCCAGTCTACGGTCTCCGCCAGGCGCCACGTGAGTGGCACGACACACTGAGGACTACGCTCGCGGCACTTGGGTTTGCTCCTTCTACTGCCGACCCGTCGCTGTTTCTGCGCACCGACACCTCTCTGCCGCCGTTCTACATCCTCGTGTACGTCGACGACTTGGTCTTTGCCACAGCTGACACTGCTGGACTCGCCTACGTGAAGTCCGAGCTGCAGAAGAGACACACATGCACTGACCTGGGTGAACTGCGCAGCTACCTTGGCTTGCAGATCACCCGGGACAGAGCACGCCGCACCATTACCCTGACTCGGTCACACATGGTGCAGCAGGTCCTTCAGCGCTTCGGCTTCACGTACTCCTCGCCTCAGGCCACTCCTCTGCCTACTCGCCACTCGCTCTCAGCTCTGCCTTCGGATGAGTCCGTAGAGTCGAGTGGCCCGTTTGCAGAGCTTGTTGGCTGCCTCATGTACCTGATGACTTGCACACGACCTGACCTCGCATACCCTCTTAGCATTCTCGCACGCTTTGTTGCTCCTGGGAGACACCGACCAGAGCACATGGCTGCAGCGAAGAGGGTGTTGCGCTACTTGTGCAGTACGTCGGGCATGGGGCTAGTGCTTGGAGGGCGCAGTCCAGTGGTCCTCACTGGGCACGCAGACGCTTCTTGGGCTGACGACCAGGCTACGCAGCGGTCGTCACAGGGTTACACCTTCAGCCTTGGTTCCGGCTCTGTCTTGTGGCGCGCTACCCGCTCGTCTTCTGTTCTCGGCTCCAGTTGTGAGGCTGAGATCTACGCTGGGGCTATGGCTACACAGGAGTTACGCTGGCTCACCTACCTGCTGACCGACCTTGGAGAGCAGCCTCGTTCTCCTCCAGTCCTGTACGTAGACAACAAGGCCATGCTGGCCTTGTGTCGAGAGCAGCGACTGGAGCACAGAACGAAGCACATTGCTCTCCGCTACTTTCTTGCTCGTGAGCTACAGCAGCGTGGACAGTTGCGACTTGCGTACGTGGCCTCTGAGGCCAACACTGCTGATGTCTTCACCAAGGCACTTGCGCCTTGTGATCATCAGCGTTGTTGCACGCAGTTAGGTCTTGTGCCTGTCTTGCCTCACTTGCTCTCCTCTTGACCTTGCTTGTACCTTCGCCTATATATACTCTTGCTCTTGCTTGCTTGACTCTTGTATATCTCTATATATGATCTTGCATGTGAACTGGCCTTCTGGCCTTTGAACTTGTGCTCGGAATGCGTGGTGACTTTGTGATCCACCCTGAGCTTTGCTTTGCTTTGCTTGACTGGTCTTGTGACCCCTTGTTCTCCCCCACTTTGCCTATGGGGGTGTGTCAGAACATATAGCTTACTTGTTTCTGTAGGCTATAGTGGGGTATCCCATAGGGGGTACAACCCAATTAGGGTTTCATATTTGTACTCACTTCATTTCATAGTGCACCCATTCTCGTTCACACTTTCTCACTCAGACCTTGTACGACGCTGTAGTTGCACGCTACTCCTCCCTTGCCAGTGCTGCACTGAGCCGTCTCATGATGCCGTACCTCTTCCCTGACCTTGCTGCCTTTCCCACAGTCGCTGATCTCATTACGCACCTCCGCACTAGTGACACTCGCTACCGCGCTGCGCTTCCTGCTGACTTCTGCGCCAAGAACCCCCCCCCCCCCATGTACATCACCCTCTACTTCATAGTCACCCGACTCCCTGACTCCCTTAGAGTAGTCAGGGACCACTTCCTAGCTGTGTGCCCCACCACCCTCACCATTGACCTCCTCGAGAAGTCCCTCCTAGTGGCGGAAAAGAGCATAGTCGCTGGAGGAGCTTCTCGTGGTGACCCCCGCACCCCTGTCTTTGAGGGTTGTTCTCCCTCCCCCCTCTTGCCCTCTGTCGCTTCTGCTGCTGCTGCTGCTGACCTCGTTGGTCTCGAGTCGGTAGGCGCTGCGTCTGCCCCTTCAGAGAAACGCCGCACAGGCAGGGGCAAGGGGGGCAAGGGCACGAGAGGAGCTGGCGGGGGCGGTGGAGGTGGCGGTGGAGGCGGCGGAGGGAGTGGGGGTGGTGGAGGGAGCGGTGGAGGGGGTGGGGGTACCGGTGGCGGCAGTGGGGGCGGAGGCGGCGGCGCTGGCGGAGGGAGCGGAGGAGGCGGCGGTAGCGGAGGCGGCGATGGTGGTGGAGGCGGCGGTGGGGGCGGAGGCGGCGGAGGGGGCGGAGGTGGAGGTTGAGCTGGTCGCGGGTCTACGCAGAGGAGTGGCTCCGGTGGTGGTCCGCACCAGCAGCAGCAGCATGGTCGTGAGACCCTGTCCCCTCAGCAGCTCCGTGAGTGGTACACTGCACGCCAGCGGGGTGGGGGTTTTGGTCCGTGCACCTATGTCCTGCGCACCGGCGACCGTGCGGGTGAGCAGTATGGGGGTACGCACCCCACCCAGCACTGCTTTGGCCGCCTGACGGATGCGTGGCGTCACCAGTTCCCTGAGGCCACAGAGATCCCTCGCTGGGGCGAGCTGTCTAGGGCGGGAGTTGCCATCTATGATCTTGATTTTAATGCTATCTTATCTGCCATGTATTCTGTGACTATTAGTGATGAGGGTGACTGTTACCTGTGTTTCCCGCCCGATCCGGGCATTGAGACTGCTTCTCTAGGTACTGGTGCGGCTGCTGCCCTAGGTGCTTGCGACGCTGCTGCTCTAGGTGCTAGCGCGTCTGCGTCCTCAGGTACGGGTGAGTCTGCGCTCTCAGGTACTGCGTCAGCTTCGGCCTCCCTCACCTTCACCCTTGACTCTAGAGCTTCTCGCTCCTTCTTTCGGGACCGCACCACACTCACGCCGCTCAGTCGGCCGGTTGCTGTGTCTCTGGCTGACCCCTCTGGGGGTCCTGTCCTGTCTCACTTCTCCACAGTCCTCCCGTATCCGGCGGCTCCCTCCGGCACCCTGTCTTATCTCTACCTTCCCTCGATCTCTACGAACTTGGTGAGTGGTGCTGACCTACAGGATGGGGGAGTCCACCAGTTCACTCCTGCGAGTCAGCGAGTGACGCACTGTACAGAGGCTCGCACAGGCCGACACCTGGCTACGTTTACACGTCAGCCGGGGTCGAGCCTGTACACACTGACCACTGCGTCTCCTCCAGTTGTTGCGTCTGGTAGGGTGCCTGCGTCTAGTCAGGTGTTTGCTGCAGCGTCCAGGTCTGGTCCTGAGTCTGCCCCCTGTTCGTGTCGTCTCCTCTCTCACGAGACTCTCCTCTGGCACCACCGCCTTGGTCACCCCTCTCTGCTTCGGCTCAGAGGCATGGCCTCTCGTCTTCTTGTTTATGGCCTCCCCAGGTCCCTCCCTCCCCTTCCTCCGGGGCCTGGCCCTTCCTGTGTCCCCTGTGTCGAGGGGCGCCAGAGGGCTGCCCCTCACTCCTCCCTATTTCCTCCGACAGAGGCCCCGCTGCAGACGCTTCACATGGACGTGTGGGGCCCAGCCCCGCGTCCGTGGACAGGGTCACGAGCGCTACTTCCTGCTTGTTGTTGACGACTACTCGCGTTACACCGCAGTCTTCCCCTTGCGCAGCAAGGGTGACGTCACTGAGGTGCTGATCGACTGGATCCGCGAAGCTCGTCTCCAGCTCAGGCAGAGCTTTGGCTCGGACTTTCCGGTGTTGCGTCTGCACTCGGACAGAGGCGGAGAGTTTTCCTCTGGCCTTCTGAGAGCCTACTGTCGCGCACGAGGCATCCGTCAGACCTTCACGCTTCCGGACTCTCCGCAGCAGAATGGGATCGCTGAGCGCCGCATTGGCATGGTCATGGACGTCGCTCGTACGTCCATGATGCATGCGGCTGCCCCCCATTTTCTGTGGCCGTTTGCGGTGAGGTACGCGGCGCATCAGATCAACCTCCACCCCAGGGTCTCCAGGCCGGAGACCTCCCCAGCCTTGCTGTGGATGGGGAAGGTTGGCGATGCGTCGGCGTTCCGGGTCTGGGGATCTCGGGCGTTTGTCCGCGACTTGTCTGCGGACAAGCTGTCCCCTCGTGCTGCTCCTTGCGTCTTCCTGGGGTTCCCCCCTGACGCGCCTGGGTGGCAGTTCTACCACCCCACCTCTCGCCGTGTTCTGTCCTCCCAGGACGTCACGTTTGACGAGTCGGTCCCCTACTACCGCCTCTTCCCCTACCGCACTCCATCCCTACCCCCACCCCCGCTCTTCCTTGTCCCAGGTCCCCCCCCGGTAGACCCCCTCCCCCCTCAGGGTCCTGCCCCTTTAGGTGTGTCCTAGGTAAACGCACTCGAGCCTGTCGAGGTAACTGGTAACTCTGGTGCTGCTGAGGGTGCTGAGCCTGGGGGTGTTGCGACTGGGGGTGCTGAGCCTGTGGGTGTTGCGACTGGGGGTGCTGAGCTTGGGGGTGCTGCGTCTGGGGTTGCTGCGACTGAGGTGCTGAGCCTGGGGGTGCTGAGCCTGGGGGTGCTGCGACTGAGGGTGCTGAGCCTGGAGGTGCTACGCCTGGAGGTCCTCTGGGGGCTTCGTCTCGCCGGGAGCCACTCTCTCCACCGGAGCTGCGCGAGTGGTTTGCCCGGCGCTGGAGCCGTGCTGCTGGAGCTGGAGGTTCTTCGGCTGCTGAGGGTGCTGGTGCCGCGGGTCCCGGAGGTGCTCGTACTGGGAGTACTGGAGTTGCTGGCCTTGCGGGTTCGACTGGAGCTGGTGCTGTTGCGGGCGTTGGTGCTGCGCCTACTGCTCGCGGTACTACTGGAGGTTCTGGAGCTGCTGGAGGTGTTGCTGGAGCGGGTGCTCCTGCTGGGGGTCCTGGTGCTGTCCCTGCTGTGTCTGGCGTCCCCCCGCGGCCTCGACCGTACTTCGTTCCACTCCTGCAGCAGGTTCTTGGTCTTCCACCTTCTACAGGTCCTCCTCCTTCTTTAGAGTGTCCACAGCCTGTCCAGTCACAGCTACAGTTACAGCCTGCCTCCCCACTACCTGCTCCCTCTCCCTACACTGGTCCTACTGGAGGTCTTGCTGAGCGTCGTGAGCCTGCGTCTCGTCCTGCGTCGCCTGTTCGTGCTGCTTGCACTAGTGGTCGCGGTTCGCGTCAGCGTCCTCCTCCTGTCCCTGGCACGCACCAGATGTCTCTGCATTCGTCCACTGCTCCTCTGCGTGCCCCTTTGCCTTCTCCTCCTGCGTCCTCTCTTCCTACTCTTGCCGGCCCGGAGTCGGACTCTCTTCGTGCTGCCAGTCCTTCTGTCACGCGTCTCCTTGCTACTGTCGTCGCTGACCCTTCCTTTGAGCCCACTGTTGCGTCTGCCCTAGTTGCTGAGCTCGTCGACTTTGCTGCTCGCTGTCCCCTAGACTACGCTGCTAGTCTTGTCGCTGAGTCTGAGTCTGTCTGTCCTCCGTCCGTCGGGGGTGAGTGTGCCCTTGGCACGGACGTCCTTGAGGACAGGCAGGAGGAGTTCCAGTGTCTGGCTGCTGCTTCACCTCATCTCGTGTCCGTACTGCTTGCCCCTGAGGGAGACCCGGATGCACTTGACATCCTGACTCCGCGCTCTTACGCGGAGGCGATAGAGGGTCCCTACTCTTCTCAGTGGCAGGCAGCTATGGATGCAGAGATGGCTTCCTGGAATTCCACAGGCACCTACGTTGACGCTGTTCCCCCTCCTGGGGCGAACATCGTCAGTGGCATGTGGATTTTCAGGGTGAAGCGGCCGCCGGGTTCTCCGCCTTTCTTCAAGGCACGGTACGTGGCTCGTGGCTTCAGTCAGCGGCAGGGAGTTGACTACTTTCAGACCTTCTCTCCCACCCCGAAGATAACCACTCTTCGGGTGCTACTGCACGTTGGTGCTCACCGTGACTACGAGCTGCACTCCCTCGACTTCAGCACAGCTTTCTTGCAGGGCAGCCTGCACGAGGAGATCTGGATGCGTCGCCCACCTGGCTTCACTTGGTCGTTCCCTCCTAGTACCCAGTGGAGTCTCCGGCGTCCTGTTTACGGTCTCCGCCAGGCGCCCCGTGAGTGGCACGACACACTGAGGACTACACTTGAGGCACTTGGGTTTGCTTCTTCTACTGCCGACGCGTCGCTGTTTCTGCGCACCGACACTTCTCTGCCGCCTTTCTACATCCTCGTGTACGTCGACGACTTGGTCTTTGCCACTGCTGACACTGCTGGACTCGCCTACGTGAAGTCCGAGCTGCAGAAGAGACACACGTGCACAGACCTGGGTGAACTGCGCAGCTACCTTGGCTTGCAGATCACCCGGGAAAGAGCATACCGCACCATTACCCTGACTCAGTCACACATGGTGCAGCAGGTCCTTCAGCGCTTCGGCTTCACGTACTCCTCGCCTTAGGCCACTCCTCTGCCTACTCGCCACTCTCTCTCAGCTCTGCCTTCGGATGAGTCCGTAGAGTCGAGTGGCCCGTATCCAGAGCTTGTTGGCTGCCTCATGTACCTGATGACCTGCACTCGACCTGACCTTGCATACCCTCTTAGCATTCTCGCACGCTATGTTGCTCCTGGGAGACATCGACCAGAGCACATGGCTGCAGCGAAGAGGGTGTTGCGCTACTTGTGCAGTACGTCGGGCATGGGGCTAGTGCTTGGAGGGCGCAGTCCAGTGGTCCTGACTGGGCACGCAGACGCTTCCTAGGTTGACGACGAGGCTACTCAGCGGTCGTCACAGGGTTACACCTTCAGTCTTGGTTCCGGCTCTGTCTCGTGGCGGGCTACTCGCTCGTCTTCTGTTCTCGGCTCCAGTTGTGAGGCTGAGATCTACGCCGGGGCCATGGCTGCACAGGAGCTTCGCTGACTCACCTACCTGCTGACCGACCTTGGAGAGCCGCCTCGTTCTCCTCCAGTTCTGTACGTAGACAACAAGGCCATGCTGGCCTTGTGTCGAGAGCAGCGACTGGAGCACAGAACGAAGCACATTGCTCTCCGCTACTTCCTTACTCGTGAGCTACAGCAGCGTGGACAGTTGCGGCTTGCGTACGTGGCCTCTGAGGCCAACACTGCTGATGTTTTCACCAAGGCACTTGCGCCTTGTGATCATCAGCGCTTCTGCACTCAGCTGGGTCTTGTCTCTGTCTTGCCTCACTTGCTTACCTCTTGACCTTGCTTGTACTGTTACATATATATATACCTGCTCTTTCCTGTCTAGCCTTGTATATATATGTGTACTCCTGCATGTGAACTAGCCTTGTGGCCTTGAACTTGTGCTCAGAATGTGTGGTGACTTTGTGATCCACCCCGAGCTTTGCTTTGCTTTGCTTGACTGGTCTTGTGACCCCCTGTTCTCCCCCACTTTTCCTATGGGGGTGTGTCAGAACATTATAGCTTATGCTGTTGTGTAGGCTATAATGGGGTATCCCATAGGGAGTACAACCCAATTAGGGTTTCCTATATGTACTTACTTCATTGATAGTTCATTCATTCTCGTTTGCATTTCCTCAAACATCTCCTACGCGCCTGAGGCCATTCATCTCTCAGCAACTTAGTACGCAGAGGAGTTAGGGAAGCGGTTCAACATTTAACCTGCACCTCTCTCAACTCCCTACCGAACTCCCGGACCGAACCACAAACCCGACAACAAACCCCTATCCCCTGCTGGGATTCAAACTTACCAGCAGCAGTTGGGATGCCTCCTCTTCGCCTCTGTCACCTGCAGGCCAGACCTCTCATACATCGCCAGTCTGTCAGAACTTATAGCTTACTTGTTTCTGTAGGCTATAGTGGGGTATCCCATAGGGGGTACAACCCAATTAGGGTTTCCTATTTGTACTCACTTCGTTCATAGTCATTTCATTCTCGTTCTTTGTTTCCACATGGAATCAGAGCAGGTTCCCTCCTAGGGACTGCTTCTAGGGCCCACCGAACCGCGCCCCGAGGCGCGTTTTTTTTTAGCGACCCGTCGTGTCGCCCCTAGCGGACCGTTGCGCCGCCCTTCCCCTCGCGGCTCCGCCGCCCTTCCCTAGCGGCCCCGCCGCCCTTCGATCGCGGCCCCGCCGCCCTCTGCTACGCGGCCCCGCCGCCGCCCTTCGATCGCGGCCCCGCCGCCCTCGGCTACGCGGCCCCGCCGCCCTCTGCCTCGCGGCCCCGCCGCCCTCTGCTACGCGGCCCCGCCGCCCTCTGCTACGCGGCCCCGCCGCCCTCTGCTACGCGGCCCCGCCGCCCTTCGATCGCGGCCCCGCCGCCCTTTGCCACGCGGCCCCGCCGCCCTCTACTACGCGGCCCCGCCGCCCTCTGCTACGCGGCCCCGCCGCCCTTCGATCGCGGCCCCGCCGCCCTCTGCTACGCGGCCTCGCCGCCCTCTGCTACGCGGCCCCGCCGCCCCCTGCTACGCGGCCCCGCCTCTCTCTTCGGTCGCGGCCCCGCCGCCCTCTGCTACGCGGCCCCGCCGCCCTCTGCTACGCGGCCCCGCCGCCCTCTTCGGTCGCGGCCCCGCCGCCACTCTGCTACGCGGCCCCGCCGATCCGCCCAGCAGCAGCCGCCGCCGCCTGAGCCGCCGCCGAGCCGCCGCCGAGCCGTCGCCGAGCCGCCGCCGAGCCGCCGCCGAGCCGCCGCCGAGCCGCCGCCTGAGCCGCCGCCGAGCCGCCAGAGCCGCCGCCGAGCCGCCCGTGACGCCCGAGCCGCCCGCGCCGCCCAGCAGCAGCCGAGCCGCCGCCGAGCCGCCGCCGCCTGAGCCGCCGCCGAGCCGCCGCCGAGCCGCCGCCGAGCCGCCGCCGAGCCGCCCGCGCCGCCCGAGCCGCCTGCGGAGCCGTGCTGCTGTTCCTCTGCTGCTGACCTACCCGCCTCTCCCAGCCCGGTGAGATTTTCAGCTGCTGTCATGGCCACCCCCAATGTTCTTACCTTTGACGCTGAGGGGAGGGCCATTGACTTTGCCGTCTGGATTGAAGACCTGCAGCTGTACTTACTGTGTGATGCGATAGATGAGGTCTCTCTCTTTGACTTTGTCTCTGGCGCTGTCCCTGCCCCACCTGCTGATGCTGACTCTGCCGTTCGCTCCAAGTGGGCGACCCGCGATGCTGCTGCACGTCTTGCTGTGCGTCGCCACCTCCCTTCCTCTGAGCGTGCCCACTTTAGTCAGTGCAAGACCGCTCAGGCCTTGTACGACGCTGTAGTTGCACGCTACTCCTCCCCTTCCTCCGCTACCCTTAGCCGCCTCATGCTACCGTTTCTCTTCCCTGACCTCGCTTCCTTTCCCACTGTCGCTGACCTCGTTACCCACCTCCGTGCTAGTGACACCCGCTACCGCGCTGCCCTTCCTGCTGAGTTCCGCGCTGCGAACCCTCCTCCCATGTACATCACTCTCTACTTTCTCGTCACCCGTCTCCCTGAGTCCCTTCGTGTCGTTAGGGACCAGTTTCTCTCTGTCTGTCCCACCACTCTCACTGTCGACCTCCTTGAGGAGTCCCTGCTAGCGGCTGAGAAGAGTATTGTCGCTGTAGGGGCCTCTCGGGGTGACCCTCGCACCCCTATCTTTGAGGGGTGTGGTCCTTCCCCCCTGCTGCCCTCTGTCGCCTCTGCCGCTGCGGCCGACCTCACTGGTTTTGAGTCGGTCGGCGCGGCGTCTGCCCCCAGCGGCAGACGCCGCGCTGGCAAGGGCAAGGGGGGCAAGGGAGCGGGTGGAGCTAGAGGGGGCGGTGGAGGAGGCGGTGGGGGTGGCGGGGGGAGTGGGGGTGGCGGTGGGGGTGGTGGCGGGAGTGGAGGTACTAGTGGCGGCGGTGGAGGCGGAGGTGGCGGCGGAGGTGGTAGCGGAGGAGGCGGTGGGAGCGGTGGGAGCGACGGTCCTGGTGGGGGAGGTGGAGGTGGAGACGGGGGTGGCGGTGGAGGCGGGGGTGGCAGTGGTGGCGGGGGTCGGAGTGGCTCGTCCCAGCGGAGCAGCTCCGGGGGTGGTCAGCGCCAGCAGCAGCAGCAGCAGCAGCCGCAGCAGCAGCCACAGCAGCAGCAGCGCTCTCGCACCGTCCCCGCCCCTCAGCAGCTCCGTGAGTGGTACTCGCAGCGTCAGCGTGGTGGTGCGCTTGGTCCTTGCCCCTACGTTCTCCGCACCGGTGACCGTGCAGGGGAGAGGTGTGGAGGCGCCCACACTGCCCGCCGCTGCTTTGGCCGCCTGACTGACGCCTGGCGTCAGCAGTTTCCGGAGGCAGCTGAGATCCCCCGCTGGGGAGAGCTGTCTAGGGCTGGTGTAGCTATTTATGATCTTGATTTTGATGCTATTCTCTCTGCTATGTATGCTGCGATTGGTAGTGATGAGGATGACTGTTACCGGTGTTTCCCGCCCGACCCGGGCATTGGTACTGCCGCGTCAGGTACTAGTGAGGCTGCTGCTCTAGGTGCCAGTGCGTCTGTGCTCTCAGGTGCTGGTGAGTCTGCCCTCTCAGGTACTGTGTCGGCTTCGGCCTCTCACACCTTCACCCTTGACTCTGGAGCGTCTCGCTCCTTCTTTCGGGACCGCACCACTCTCACGCCGCTGAGTCGGCCGGTTGCGGTGTCCCTGGCTGACCCCTCTGGGGGGCCTGTCCTGTCTCGCTTCTCCACTGTCCTCCCGTGTCCGGCGGCCCCCTCTGGCACCCTGACTGGTCTCTACCTCCCCTCGTTCTCGACGAACTTGGTGAGTGGTGCTGACCTCCAGGATGCGGGTGTCCACCAGTTCACCCCTGCTCGTCAGCGGGTGACCCACTGCACGGAGGCGGATACAGGTCGCCACCTGGCTACGTTTACACGTCGGCCAGGGTCGAGCCTGTACACTCTGACCACTGCTTCTCCTCCAGGTGCTGAGTCTGGTAGGGTCACTTCGTCTGGTCAGGTGTTTGCTGCAGCGTCCAGGTCTGGTCCTGAGTCTGCCCCCTGCTCGTGCCGTCGTTTGTCTCACGAGACCCTCCTCTGGCACCACCGCCTTGGCCACCCCTCTCTGCTTCGGCTCAGAGGCATGGCCTCGCGAGTCCTTGTGTCTGGTCTTCCCCGGTCTCTCCCTCCCCTTCCTCCGGGCCCTGGCCCCACCTGTGTCCCCTGTGTCGAGGGGCGCCAGCGTGCTGCCCCTCACTCCTCCCAGTTTCCTCCGACAGAGGCCCCGTTGCAGACGCTTCACATGGATGTGTGGGGCCCAGCCCGCGTCCGTGGACAGGGTCAGGAGCGCTACTTCCTGCTGGTGGTTGACGACTACTCGCGTTACACCACAGTCTTCCCCTTGCGCAGCAAGGGTGAGGTCACTGCGGTGTTGATCGACTGGATCCGCGCAGCTCGTCTCCAGCTTCGGAGGAGCTTTGGCTCTGACTTCCCTGTTTTGCGTCTGCACTCGGACAGAGGCGGAGAGTTCTCCTCTGGCCTCCTGAGTGCCTACTGTCGTGCGCGAGGCATCCGTCAGACCTTCACGCTTCCGGACTCACCGCAGCAGAATGGGATTGCTGAGCGCCGCATTGGCATGGTCATGGACGTCGCTCGTACGTCCATGATGCATGCGGCTGCTCCCCATTTTCTGTGGCCGTTTGCGGTCAGGTATGCTGCGCACCAGATCAACCTCCACCCCAGGGTCTCTCGCCCGGAGACCTCCCCAGCCCTGCTGTGGACGGGGAAGGTTGGCGATGCGTCGGCGTTCCGGGTCTGGGGATCTCGGGCGTTTGTTCGCGACCTGTCTGCGGACAAGCTATCCCCTCGTGCTTCTCCCTGCGTCTTCCTGGGGTTCCCCCCCGACGCCCCTGGGTGGCAGTTTTACCACCCCACCTCTCGACGTGTTCTGTCCTCCCAGGACGTCACGTTCGACGAGTCGGTACCCTACTACCGCCTCTTCCCCTACCGCACTCCGTCCCTCCCCCCACCCCCGCTCTTCTTGGTACCAGGTCCCCCCCCGGTAGTCCCCCTCCCCCCTCAAGGTCCTGCCCCTTCAGGTGTGTCCCAGGTAGACGCGGTCGAGCCTGTCGAGGTCACTGGTGACTCTGGTGCTGCTGCGGGAGCTGAGCCTGGGGGTGCGGCGTCTGGGGGTGCTGAGCCTGGAGGTGCCGAGTCTGGGGGTGCTGAGCCTGGGGGTGCTGAGCCTGGGGGTGCTGTGCCTGGGGGTGCTGACTCTGGAGGTGCCGAGTCTGGGGGTGCTGTGCCTGGGGGTGCTGAGCCTGGGGGTGCTGAGCCTGGGGTTGCTGAGCCTGGGGGTGCTGAGCCTGGGGGTGACGTGCCTGGGGGTGCTGTGTCTAGGGGTGCTGAGCCTGGAGGTGCTGTGCCTGGGGGTGCTTCGTCTCGCCGGGAGCCACTCTCCCCACAGGAGCTGCGTGAGTGGTTTGCCGGGCGCTGGAGGCGTGCTGCTGGTGCTGGTGGTTCTTCGACTGCAGAGGGTACTGCTGCTGCGCGCCCCGCCGGCGCTCGTACTGTGGGTGCTGGAGCTGCTGAGTCTGAGAGTTCTCCTGGAGCTGGTCCTGCTGAGGGTGTTGGTCCTGAGCCTGCCGTTGGCGGCCCGACTGACAGTGCTCCTGGTGCTGCGGCTGGAGGTTCTGGAGCTTCTGGTGGTGCTGCTGGAGGTGCTACTGGAGTGGGTGCTCCTGCCGGGGCTGCTGGTGCTGTTCCTGCTGTTTCTAGCGTCGCCGCGCGGCCCCGACCGTACTTCGTTCCGCTCCTGCAGCAGGTTCTTGGTCTTACACCTCCTCCTCCTCCCTTAGAGGGTCCGCAGCCTGTCCGGTCACAGCCACAGCTACAGCCTGCCTCCCCTTTGCCTGCTCCTTCTCCCTACGCTGGTCCGACTGGAGGTCTTACTGAGCGTCGTGAGCCTGCGTCTCGTCCTGTGTCGCCTGTTCGTACTGAGCGCGCTAGTGGTCGCGGGTCGCGTCAGCGTCCTCCTCCTGTCCCTGGCACGCACCGGATGTCACTGCGTCCGTCCACTGCTCCTCTGCGTGCCCCTTTGCCTTCTCCTCCTGCTTCCTCTCTTCCTGCTCTTGCCGACCCGGAGTCGGACGCCCTTCGTGCTGCCAGTCCTACTGTCACGCGTCTCCTGGCTACTGCTGTCACTGACCCCTCCTTCGAGTCGTCTGCTGCGTCTGCCCTTGTCACTGAGCTTGTCGACTTTGCTGCGCGCTGTCGTCTAGACTACGCTGCTCGTCTTGTCTCTGAGTCCGCCTGTCCTCCGTCCGTCGGGGGTGAGTGTGCCCTTGGCACGGACGTCCTTGAGGACAGGCAGGAGGAGTTCCAGTGTCTGGCCGCCGCTTCACCTCGTCTCGCGTCTGTACTGCTAGCCCCTGAGGGAGACCCGGATGCACCAGACATCCCGACTCCGCGCTCTTACGCGGAGGCGATAGAGGGTCCCTACTCCTCTCAGTGGCAGGCAGCTATGGATGCAGAGATGGCTTCCTGGAAGTCCACAGGCACCTACGTTGACGCTGTTCCCCCTCCTGGGGCGAACATCGTCAGTGGCATGTGGATTTTCAGGGTGAAGCGGCCGCCGGGTTCTCCGCCTGTTTTCAAGGCGCGTTACGTGGCTCGTGGCTTCAGTCAGCGGCAGGGGGTTGACTACTTTCAGACCTTCTCCCCCACCCCGAAGATGACCACTCTTCGGGTTCTGCTACACGTTGCTGCTCACCGTGACTACGAGCTGCACTCTCTCGACTTCAGCACAGCTTTCTTGCAGGGCAGCCTGCACGAGGAGATCTGGCTGCGTCGCCCACCTGGCTTCACTGGGTCTTTCCCTCCTGGTACCCAGTGGAGTCTCCGGCGTCCAGTCTACGGTCTCCGCCAGGCGCCACGTGAGTGGCACGACACACTGAGGACTACGCTCGCGGCACTTGGGTTTGCTCCTTCCACTGCCGACCCGTCGCTGTTTCTGCGCACCGACACCTCTCTGCCGCCGTTCTACATCCTCGTGTACGTCGACGACTTGGTCTTTGCCACAGCTGACACTGCTGGACTCGCCTACGTGAAGTCCGAGCTGCAGAAGAGACACACGTGCACTGACCTGGGTGAACTGCGCAGCTACCTTGGCTTGCAGATCACCCGGGACAGAGCACGCCGCACCATTACCCTGACTCAGTCACACATGGTGCAGCAGGTCCTTCAGCGCTTCGGCTTCACGTACTCCTCGCCTCAGGCCACTCCTCTGCCTACTCGCCACTCGCTCTCAGCTCTGCCTTCGGATGAGTCCGTAGAGTCGAGTGGCCCGTTTGCAGAGCTTGTTGGCTGCCTCATGTACCTGATGACCTGCACACGACCTGACCTCGCATACCCTCTTAGCATTCTCGCACGCTTTGTTGCTCCTGGGAGACACCGACCAGAGCACATGGCTGCAGCGAAGAGGGTGTTGCGCTACTTGTGCAGTACGTCGGGCATGGGGCTAGTGCTTGGAGGGCGCAGTCCAGTGGTCCTCACTGGGCACGCAGACGCTTCTTGGGCTGACGACCAGGCTACGCAGCGGTCGTCACAGGGTTACACCTTCAGCCTTGGTTCCGGCTCTGTCTCGTGGCGGGCTACCCGCTCGTCTTCTGTTCTCGGCTCCAGTTGTGAGGCTGAGATCTACGCTGGGGCTATGGCTGCACAGGAGTTACGCTGGCTCACCTACCTGCTGACCGACCTTGGAGAGCAGCCTCGTTCTCCTCCAGTCCTGTACGTAGACAACAAGGCCATGCTGGCCTTGTGTCGAGAGCAGCGACTGGAGCACAGAACGAAGCACATTGCTCTTCGTTACTTTCTTGCTCGTGAGCTACAGCAGCGTGGACAGCTGCGACTTGCGTACGTGGCCTCTGAGGCCAACACTGCTGATGTCTTCACCAAGGCACTTGCGCCTTGTGATCATCAGCGTTGTTGCACGCAGTTGGGTCTTGTGCCTGTCTTGCCTCACTTGCTCTCCTCTTGACCTTGCTTGTACTTTCGCATATATATACTCTTGTTCTTGTATATCTCTATATATGATCTTGCATGTGAACTGGCCTTGTGGCCTCTGAACTTGTGCTCGGAATGCGTGGTGACTTTGTGATCCACCCTGAGCTTTGCTTTGCTTTGCTTGACTGGTCTTGTGACCCCTTGTTCTCCCCCACTTTGCCTATGGGGGTGTGTCAGAACTTATAGCTTACTTGTTTCTGTAGGCTATAGTGGGGTATCCCATAGGGGGTACAACCCAATTAGGGTTTCCTATTTGTACTCACTTCGTTCATAGTCATTTCATTCTCGTTCTTTGTTTCCACACAGTCAGCTGGCGCAGTACTCACGCCCAAGATTGGGCTGTGCTACTCCACTGCACCAACTCTATCCTTCAACCTCATCGGCTATGCGGACGCCGATCACGCAGCAGACCCCGATAATCGACGGTCCAGGACCGGCTTCCTGTTCCGACTCGAGCCAACGGGACCAATCTCCTGGAATTCGCAGAAGCAGGAGCTGGTTGCCCTGTCGTCAGCCAAAGCGAAATTCATTGCAGCAACCGCAGCAGTTCGCGAAGGCCTCTACTTGCAGGAACTCCTACAAGAGGCGAAAATTCCAGCTTCGCCCACATTTCGCCTTCACTGCGATAACCAGAGCGCGATCCGCATCGCAAACAAACCTGGTTTCGTCAACCGGACCAAGCACATGGCGATGCGGTACTTCTTCGTGAAGGATGAGGTAGACAAGGGCAAGGTCAACTTGACCTACTGCCCGACCGGTGACATGGCAGCAGACTTCCTCACGAAACGACTGCCACGCCAGCAGTATCAGCACTGCTCCGAACTCAGCGGGGTGGTCAAGCAGGTCAAGTCGAGTTGCGGCCAGGAGTGAAGGGGGGTGTTACGAATAGTAATACTTGAATATTACTATGCACTCCTCACCGCAGCAAAGAGAAGCACGCCGTATCGCGAATGAACGTGAAGCGTCAGACGGTTGGATACGACTCGAAGCGTCAGACAGTTGGGACGCATCTGAACCGTCGGAGACGACATCATGAGACAGCTGCAGACAGGATGGCTTCGGCGGGAACAGTTTTCGTAACTGTTCGCGCCGCACGGTTGGGAATGTATTTGAATATGGGAATGTACCCCTTAAAGTACATGGCTAGCTATGTCATTTCATCTTCGCTGTACTCATATTTATATTTGCTGTACTTGCATGTTTCAATCATCTCACGCATTTACATTCACTCTGCTTTTGAGGTCAAGGGCCCACCAACATCGCTTCTCTGCGTGCGAACTTTCCTGAGTAGATCCTAGGCCACCATCAACTTCTGATCGCAACAGTTGTAACAGACACTGTTTGGTTGTGATGGCGGGAATAAAAATCCACACATTACATGAGATGACGCAAATTAAGGAAATATTTTTCTTACAGCTAGCTTACATTTATCGCTCCCTTCAAGTTCAAAAGGACGGTAAAGAGTGGTCTATTTCTGAAATATTAATGTGATAGTGAAATGTCATGGACAAAGAGTTCATGGTGAGCTCTAAGTGTACTTTTTGTCACCGCTTTCTGTGCTACCCACCATGTTCCATGTATCTTCTTGCCATCGCCAAACTCATTATCGCAGAAGATCCCACGCTCACCAGATGCTGCAGCTGAAGCGATCACGAACGTTAGTGTTCCTTGATTACAGTCGGTGCCCATTTCAAGAACACCAGGTAGGCGGGCGGCTTGTGCGTGAAACGTGTTCAAGACACTTCGCCACTTTCGCCCTTGTCGCCACGGACAAAAATGTGACTGTAATATGAAATTGCAACGTGAATCGAGTCAAGGGTTTTATTTTCGTAACCAGGTTAACTTCTCTGATGACGGGCAACCGTTGTTGTTTATGAACTGTAGATGTTTTTCTTCCTCAACTTGGTGACTGTACCCTGAAATCGGCACAATGGTCAATTTAGTCACTCACGGGCAAAACGTTCGCGAGTGACTAAATTTCTAATTGTTTGGAGCAAATGTTTTGTGATAGGCTGAGCATCGACTGTACTGCACTGCACTCAGATTGGTGGAAATCAAGGCCAGGGGTGGACGGACACTGGGCAGTCCTGAAGTGATGTGATGGCATGTCATTTCAATTGTCCGTCTGTCCCGTCATTGGGTAATGGACTTCGCCTCGCCCACGCAGCTTTCTCTCTACATTCCTCGGTTCCTTCCTCCATGTTGCCAGTTTAGAAGCTCCTTACTGATCGTCCGATCGCCCAGCACCGTGACATCGGACGACGGCGGCAAGCAGCCACAAACCGATTCTAGATTCATGGCATGAATCGATCCGAAGGCCAATCCGCCGCCGATGCCGACGACTGGCCAATCCGCCGTCGATTCTATTACGCCAAGCCGAAGCGCGGCTGCGGCTCTCCAATGGCCGATAAGTCGGATGATGTTGATTGTGCCGTTGAGTCGACGGAGCAGTCTACAGTAGTAGCGTCTCTTCAACCCGCCAGCAGTATTACTAGCACGACTTCCGCTAGTAACACGAGCAATGGCGGCGCCTTTGAAGGGGTGGTTGACGCGCCGCGTCGCGCCGCTGGCTCCGACAGGCGCTTCTCGTGCAGCGCCGTTACACCGGCGGGGCTTGCCGCGGGGAATGGGATCGCGATTGGCGGCGGGGGCGCTGCCGCCGCAGCAGCCGCCGCTGCGCTGTCCGCCGCTGCCGCGGCTGCAGCGGCCTCCGCGGCGGCCGAAAGAAGCGTCGGTGGTAGACAGACTGAACATACCGGCGAGCGTGATAGTCCTTCTGCTAGCGGGTCGGAATCAGCGGCACTGCGGCCTCCAGCCGCGCTGTTCATTGTTGCGGAAGGCTCTGCGCTCGCCGCCACTGCGCCGTCCTCCTCCCCCTTCCCCGCGCAAAAAACACCCACGGGTGCCGTGTCGGCAGGCGCGCGGCGTGATCCTGCCGCCGGACGCGCCGCGCGGCCAGGCAGCACCAGCAGCAGCGGCGGCGGCAGCGGCGGTGGTGATTGCGGTCGCGGGGGTGGCAGGGGGATGGCGCGAACGGCGGAAACGGCTGAGTTCGATCTGTCGGTGCCGGCGAAGGCGCGCAAGTCCATGTCGGGATCGGGCAGACGCGCGTCGCTGGACTATTCGGACCTGGAGGCCGTGCGGGAGAGGTGAGGGTGCGCCTGAGATTCTCGTAAGGGGGTCAAGGGGTGATTTGAGGGAATGGGTGAGAGGGATGGGTGGAGACGGATGGGCGGAGATGAGTCGGATCATTCGTAGGATGTTGAGCCGGAAAGAGGAGGATGTTGGGGGAGGTGATGCAATGAGCGAAGACTAAGGAGGGGAGGGGGAGGAACAATGTGAGTGAAAGAGTGTGTGTACGCGTGTTTGAGTGTGTGGTGTCCTTATGTGTGAATGCTTGCATGTATTTGCGTGTGCGTGCGCTTGCACTATTGCTTGTATGTGTGGTTGTGGATATCTCAGAGAGATGTGCGTGTGTGTGTGGATTTGTGTGTGCACATAGTGTGTCCATATAACGCCCTGCATCTTCCCTCTTCCTCAGAATCAGATGAATGACATTCTGGAAACCTTAAACCTCAAAATGCAAGCCCTTTGTCGTGATAATCTAACCCATCAGAAGAACGACGAGGGGGGCAAAGCTGAAAATGAGAGGCGAAAGGAGAGCAACGGGATTGCGAGAGAGAGGTAGCTAACGCAGCGTGACGAATCATGACACCCTCCCTCTGCTTTTCATTTTCTCCCTCCTCGCAGAGTGCAGCAGGCCGCGGCGCTCTGGGCACTCGCAGAGGACAGGGAGAGGGAGCACGGAAACCAAGCAAGTGATACAGACGATGATGATGATGATGAAGTCTGCAGCAGCAGCAGCAGCAGCAGCAGTGCGCGGGGGAAGCAGCAGGGGAAACTGGCAGCAGCACCGCACCAAGGTTCTGATTCAGTTGAACAACAGCAGCGCAAGTCCAGCTCAAAGCTGGCTTCCCAGTCGCACCCACAGGGAGGAAGAGCAGCAGCAGCGGAGGGTGGGAATCAAGGCAGAGCAAAAGGCCCGTCCCGCAGCAAAGCGGGTGCTAGAGGGTCTCTAATTCGTCGATGGCTAAACTTCGGCCGCTCATAGGGCCGGGGTTTGAAGTCTGATTTTAGTGAGCAGTAGGAAGGAAGCTATGCGCACGGGTAAGCACCAGCAGGACCAGACAGGGTGGCCTTGGAGTATGCAAGGCGCCAAGGCATGCTTTCAGAGACCGAGCTCAGGCCCTCAGATTCGTTTGGGGGTACACTGAGGCCTCAGGGCAGTTTTTAGGAAATCAGAATTTGCCCTGATTTGTCAGGGCTGCACACGGTGAGGTATCCTGAAATGCCAGTGCTACATTTGACAGTATCCTGGCAACTCAGTGCTACATTTCGTTCAATCTTATGTATTTTGCGCGTGTTAATTTAGCGGGGATCGAAATGCTCTCCAAATTCGAAGTGTGGAATGCTGTAGTGCGAAGTAAGATAAAACATACCTTATAATTTGCTCGCCTACATATCTCGTATGAAGTGTGGTAGTGTAAGGAATTTTCTCGGCATTCCTTACGGAGCCGACTACATCGCGTACAGCAACAGCCGATTGTTCGCCCGTTACTGCTAACGGAACTTCGCCGACTTCGCGCGCACTGTTTTGCCAAACCTCGCACTGCTGGCATGGCCGCATCGGCCTACGCTTCGGGACTAGCCCGAGCCTCGCTCCAGCGTAGCACTAGCCAGCTCGCACGCACCGCGTTACCGTTTTGCATGTTTCGCGTATAAATGTTCGCTCATGCCTTCGCTCACATTTTGTACTCGTTTGACACCTTAGTGCAATTCTCGCTACCTCGATTCATTGCACCCGTAACACTTGGTTATCAGAGCCCCTTTCTTTCGGACCGCGCATCTCCGCACACCAGGAAATCAACTTTTGATTTTTCACTCGAAGGGACTCACGCACCTTAGCCCCTAGGAGCCGCTGTCCTCGCGTTCTCTCGTAAACGCGTGCAGCCACGACTGCGCCTAGACTAAGACGAGCCGACGCCCTTCGCCATGGCCGACAATATCGACGTCACCACTCTCACGTAGGAGCGTTTGAACGAGCTGCTGCGACAACTGCACGAAAGCTCCGAGGAAATCGCGGCATTAACGGCAGAACGCTCATCACTGCAAAATGACCTCATGAGAGCATAATCTCAAGCACCTGGCACTCCGATTCAACCCGCACCCTCAACATCACAACACGGGAGTGTGGGGCAACCCGCGAGCGCGGCCAGTGATGGCGTCGTCCGCCCCGACGGAGACGACGACCACGGCACGACACACCCCAGAGCGACGCCTGCGGCCCCAAGTCAGCCTCGCGTCACGATTTCGGCACCAACCCACGATTCGGGACTGCCGTCACCGATGCCGCTGAAGCCACAGCGCCCGCCATGCTTTGACCCGAGTCAACGGGGTGGTCCTACCGTCCAGGCGTGGTTATTCACAATGAATGTTTTCTTCAACGCCAACTACGTCTCGGAGGACTCGGCGAAGATTCGATACGCCGTGTCGTTGCTGCGAGGACCCGCCATGGACTGGTGGCGCGTCATCGTCACGAAGCCGACCGACTACGCGACACTACCGACACGGGAAGGACAAACCGGACCCTGGGCGCCGTCGTACTTCGTGGAGGTGCCCCAGTATCGCACGTGGGACGCGTGGTGCGCAGGTCTGCGCGCTCGATTTGAGCCAATCGCGGCCTCGATCTCGGCGCGACAGAAGCTCCGCACTTGGCGCCAACTCGGTTCCGTCCAGGATTACACGAGCGGATTTCTGGCGCTATGCGAGCAGGTGGGCTACATGTACGAGAGCGAACGCATCGACCGCTACATCGGCGGCCTGAAGCAGGACATCGCTCAGGAAATCCAGCTTCGCGGCGTCACCGAATTTCAGGAAATTCTCGCTATGGCGGAGAGGCTCGACTTCTTCCGCCGACCGAGACCGGGGTCCTACGGAAACAACAACTGGGGACATCGGCCTCGTGGGACGAACGAAAGCGCCACGATACGCGCCGTCGCCGCAAATGCCGCTGCCGCACCGTTCAAAGGGCGCTGCTTTGCGTGCAATCGGCCGGGACATCGCAAGAGCGAATGCCCGGAAAACGCTAAGGGAAAGGGGGAAGCTGAGCAGCAGACACAGACCAAGCAGCAGGGAAACGCTGGAAGTCAGTAGCAGACGGGCCCTCTACTGACAGGTCACGCCGCTCGCCCGACCCAACCGACCCTCACCGAGTGGTTGTGCCGGTTCACGCAATCGACCACACCCGGCCGAATAAGGAGGGTACCACGGTAGACAGCCCTATACTGCTCAGTGGGAAAATTGGGACGGACTTAGTTAAAATCTTCGTAGACGGGGGAGCCAGCCACAGCCTCATTAACACTGCTACAGCACGAAAACTACGACTGCCACTGGACCGATGCTTACCTGAGATCGACGCACGACTGGTAGACGGCACGCCGCTGGCAATACGGGAACGCGTAGACCGAGTTCGTGTCAGAACATATCTATAGCTTATACTGATGTGTAGGCTGTAGTGGGGTATCCCATAGGGGGTACAACCCAGTTAGGGTTTCATATTTGTACTGCTTTCATTCATAGTTCATTCATTCCTGTTTTCCTATTTTCACATGGTATAGAGCGGGTCCTACCTTAGGACCGTTGTCTGGGCCCACCGACGCGCGCCCCGAGGCGCGCCCTTTTTTTTTAGCGACCCCTCGGGTCGCCTTTTCACTCGCGGCCCCGCCGCCTCCTCTGACGCGGCTTTGCCGCCTCCCCTGACGCGGCCCAGCCGCCTCCCTTGACGCGGCCCCGCCGCCTCTTTTAACGCGGCCCCGCCGCCTCCCTTGACGCGGCCCCGCCGCCTCCCTTGACGCGGCCTCGCCGCCTCCCCTGACGCGGCCCCGCCGCCTCCCCTGACGCGGCCCTGCCGCCTCCCTTGACGCGGCCCCGCCGCCTCCCTTGACGCGGCCCCGCCGCCTCCCCTGACGCGGCCCCGCGCCTCCCCTGACGAGGCCCCGCCGCCTCCCCTGACGCGACTCCGCCGCCTCCCCTGACGCGGCCCCGCCGCCTCCATTGACGCGGCCCCGCCGCCTCCCCTGACGCGGCCACGCCGCCTCCTCTGACGCGGCCCCGCCTCTGCTGCCGACGGCCCCGCCGCTGCACTCTACGGCCCGCCGCTGCACCCTGCCGGCCCGTCGCTGCTCCTGCCGGCCCGCCGCTGCACCCTGCCGGCCCGCCGCTGCTCCTGCCGGCCCGCCGCTGCACCTACCGGCCCGCCGCTGCACCCATCGGCCCGCCGCCTCTTACGGCCCGCCACTTGCACCTGCCGGCCCGCCGCTGCACCTGCCGGCCCGACGCTGCACCTGCCGGCCCGACACTGCATCTCCCGGCCGAGCCGCCCCAGCAGCCGAGCCGCCCGGGACCCGAGCCGCCCTGCCGCCGAGCCGCCCGGGAGCCGAGCCGCCCTGCACCCGAGCCGCCCAGCCGCCGAGCCGCCCGGGAGCCGAGCCGCCCTGCACCCGAGCTGCCCAGCCGCCGAGCCGCCCGGGAGCCGAGCAGCTGTGCACCCGAGCCGCCCGGTCGCTGAGCCGCCTTTCTGCTGACTGCACGACCTGCCCTGCCTGGTGAGCACTGTCCCACTGACACTGCGAGCTCTTTCCCTACTGCTTGCACTGCGTCACTGTCGTCACCATGGCTACCCCTAGTGTCCTAGCTTTTGACGCTGAGGGTCGCGCCATTGATTTTGAGGTCTGGTTAGACGACCTGCAGCTGTTCTTACAGTGCGACAGGGCTGACGACCTTTCTCTCTTTGACCTCACCTCTGGCGCCTCTCCTGCCCCTGCTGCTGATGCTGATCCCGCTGTCCGCTCTAAGTGGGCCACCCGCGATGCTGCTGCACGTCTTGCTGTGCGTCGCCACCTCCCTACCTCTGAGCGTGCGCACTTTAGTCAGTACAAGAGTGCTCAGACCTTGTACGACGCTGTAGTTGCGCGCTACTCCTCCCCTGCCACTGCTGCACTGAGCCGTCTCATGCTTCCCTACCTCTTTCCTGACCTCTCTGCCTTTCCCACTGTCGCTGACCTCATTACGCACCTCCGCACTAGTGACACTCGCTACCGCGCCGCCCTTCCTGCTGAGTTCTGCGCTAAGAACCCCCCCCCCATGTACATCGCTCTCTACTACGTAGTCGCACGCCTCCCTGACTCCCTTCGCGTCGTCAGGGACCACTTTCTCGCAGTCTGTCCCACCACTCTCACCGTCGACCTCCTCGAGAAGGCCCTCCTTGCAGCGGAGAAGAGCATAGTCGCTGTAGGTGCTTCTCGTGGTGACCCTCGCACCCCCATCTTTGAGGGGTGCTCTCCTTCCCCCTTGCTGCCCTCTGTTGCCTCTGCTGCTGCTGCCGACCTGCTTGGTCTTGGGTCGGTCGGCGCGGCGTCTGCCCCTAGTGGGAGACGTCGCTCCAGCAAGGGCAAGGGAGGCAAGGGCGCGGGTGGAGCTGGAGGGGGCGGTGGCGGTGGCGGCGGTGGCGGCGGAGGGAGTGGGGGTGGCGGCGGGACTAGTGGCGGGGGTGGTGGTGGTGGTGGCGGCAGCAGCGGCGGAGACGGTGGTGGTGGTGCCAGCGGTGGTGGTGGAGGAAGCGGCGGAGGTGGAGGCGGCGGAGGTGGAGGCAGTGGAGGCGGCAGCGGAGGAGGCAGTAGTGGTGGAGGAGGTGGAGCGGGTCGGGGTGGTACCCAGCAGCGTAGCGGCGGTGGTGGTGGCCAGCGCTCGCACCGGCAGCAGCAGCAGCGCTCGCGGGACATCCCTTCGCCTCAGCAGCTTCGTGAGTGGTACGCTGGGCGTCAGAGGGGTGGGGGTACTGGTCCCTGCACCTACGTTCTTCGTTCCGGCGACCGCGCGGGTGAGCAGTGTGGGGGTGCCCACGCCACCCAGCGCTGCTTTGGCCGCCTGACGGACGCTTGGCGTCAGCAGTTCCCTGGGGCTAGTGAGATCCCTCGCTGGGATGAGCTTCTCAGGGCTGGTGTAGCGATCTTTGATCTTGATTTTGATGCTATCCTTACTGCTATGTATGTTGTGGATTATAGTGAGGAGAATGAGGGTTACCGGTGTTTTCAGCCCGACCCGGGCATTGGTACTGCTGCGCTAGGTGCTTGTGAGGCTGCTGCTCTAGGTGCCAGTGCGTCTGCGCTCTCAGGTACTGGTGAGACTGCGCTCTCAGGTACTGAGTCGTCCTCGTCCTCCCTCACTTTCACACTTGACTCCGGAGCTTCTCGCTCCTTCTTTCGAGACCGCACTACCCTTTCGCCGCTCGCCAGGCCGGTTGCGGTCTCCCTTGCTGACCCCTCTGGGGGTCCTGTCCTGTCTCACTTCTCCACTGTCCTCCCGTGTCCGGCTGCCCCTTCGGGCACCCTGTCGGGTCTGTACCTTCCCTCGTTCTCTACGAACTTGGTGAGTGGAGCGGACCTGCAGGATGGGGGTGTTCACCAGTTCACTCCTGCGCGTCAGCGGGTGACCCACTGCACGGAGGCTCGCACAGGCCGACACCTGGCCACGTTCTCACGTCGGCCGGGGTCGAGTCTCTACACCCTGACCGTTGAGTCTCCTCCTGTCCCTGCGTCTGGTCAGGTGGCTGCGTCGGGTCAGGTACTTGCTGCTGCGTCCCGGTCAGGTCCTGAGTCTGCCCCCTGTTCTTGTCGCCTCCTGTCTCACGAGACTCTCCTGTGGCACCACCGTCTTGGCCACCCCTCCTTGCCCCGTCTTCGGAGCATGGCTTCCCGTGTCCTTGTCTCTGGTCTTCCCCAGTCTCTCCCTCCTCTCCCCTCCGGGCCAGGACCTTCCTGTGTCCCCTGTGTCGAGGGTCGCCTCCGGGCTACTCCTCACTCCTCCCACTTCCCCCCGACAGAGGCTCCCCTGCAGACGCTTCACATGGATGTGTGGGGCCCAGCCCCCGTCCGTGGGCAGGGTTACGAGCGCTACTTCCTGTTGGTGGTTGACGACTACTCGCGTTACACCACAGTCCTCCCCTTGCGCAGCAAGGGTGCGGTCACTGAGGTGCTGATCGACTGGATCCGCGAGGCTCGTCTCCAGCTCAGGAAGAGCTTCGGCTCGGACTTTCCTGTTCTGCGTCTGCACTCTGACAGAGGCGGAGAGTTCTCTTCTCGCCTTCTGCGAGACTACTGTCGTGCACGGGGGATCCGCCAGACCTTCACGCTTCCGGACTCACCACAGCAAAATGGGATTGCTGAGCGCCGCATTGGCATGGTCATGGATGTCGCTCGTACGTCCATGATGCATGCGGCTGCCCCCCATTTTCTGTGGCCGTTTGCGGTGAGGTACGCGGCGCATCAGCTCAACCTTCACCCCCGGGTCTCTCGGCCAGCGATGTCCCCAGCCTTGCTGTGGACGGGGAAGGTTGGCGATGCGTCTGTGTTCCGTGTCTGGGGATCTCGGGCGTTTGTCCGCGACTTGTCTGCGGACAAGCTGTCCCCTCGTGCTGCTCCCTGTGTCTTCCTTGGCTTCCCCACTGACGCCCCAGGGTGGCAGTTTTACCACCCCTCCTCTCGTCGTGTTCTGTCCTCCCAGGACGTCACGTTCGACGAGTCAGTCCCCTTCTACCGTCTCTTCCCCTACCGCACTCCTTCCCTCCCCCCTCCCCCGGACTTCCTTGTGCCGGTTCCCCCCCCGGTAGACCCCCTCCCCCCTCAGGTTCCTGCCCCCTCAGGTGTGTCCCAGGTAGACGCCGTTGACCCGGTCGAGGTTACTGGTGACTCTGGTGCTGCTGCGGGTGCTGAGCCTGGGGGTGCTGACTCTGGGGGTGCTGTGCGCGGGGGTGCTGAGCCTGGGGGTGCTACTGCTGGGGGTGCTGGGCCTGAGGGTGCTACTGCGGAGGGTGCGGAGCCTGGGGGTGCTGAGCCGGGGGGTGCTGTGCCTGGAGGTGCTGGGTCTGGGGGTGCTGGGTCGGGAGCTGCTGAGCCTGGGGGTGCTGAGCTGGGAGCTGCTGAGCCTGGGGGTGCTGCGTCTGGAGCTGCTGAGCCTGGGGTTTCTCCTGCTGCTGCGTCTCGCCGGGAGCCCCTCTCTCCACAGGAGCTGCGCGAGTGGTTCGCTCGCCGCTGGAGGCGTGCTGCTCAGTCTGGAGGTGCTGCTGGAGCTGGAGCTGGAGCTTCTTCGACCGTCGAGGGTGCGGGTGCAGCCGGTCCCGGAGCTGCTGGCCCTGCGGGTCCTCCTGGAGCTGGAGCTGCTGAGGGCGTTCGTGCTGAGCCTGCTGCTGTTGGTCCTGCCGCTGGAGGTGTGGGTGGCGCTGGTGCTGTCGCTGAGGGTGCTGGTGCTGTCCCTGCTGAGTCTGGAGCTGCCGCGCGGCCTCGGCCGTACTTCGTTCCGCTCCTTCAGCAGGTTCTTGGTCTTTCTCCTCCAGTAGAGGGTCCACCGCCGGTCCAGTCGCAGCCCCTACTGGAGCCTTCCTCTCCACTGCCTGCTCCCTCTCCTTACACTGGTCCTACTGGAGGTCTTGCTGAGCGTCGTGAGCCTGCGTCTCGTCCCGCGTCGCCTGTTCGTGCTGCTCGCGCTAGTGGTCGCAGTTCGCGTCAGCGTCCTCCTCCTGTCCCTGGCACGCACCGGATGTCTTTACGTCCGTCCACTGCTCCTCTGCGTGCCCCTTTGCCTTCTCCTCCTGCTTCCTCTCTTCCTGCGCTTGCGGACCCTGAGTCGGACTCTCTTCGTGCTGCCAGTCCCACTGTCACGCGTCTGCTTGCTACTGTCGTCACTGACCCCTCTTTTGAGTCCACTGCTGCGTCTGCTCTAGTCGCTGAGCTCGTCGACTTTGCTGCTCGCTGTCGTCTCGACTACGCTGCTAGTCTTGTTGCTGAGTCTGCGTCTGTCTGTCCTCCGTCCGTCGGGGGTGAGTGTGCTCTTGGCACGGACGTCCTAGAGGACAGGCAGGAGGAGTTACAGTGTCTAGCGGCTGCTTCACCTCATCTCGCGTCTGTACTGCTTGCCCCTGAGGGAGACCCGGATGCACTAGACATCCCGACTCCGCGTTCTTACGCGGAGGCCGTAGAGGGTCCCTACTCCTCTCAGTGGCAGGCAGCTATGGATGCAGAGATGGCTTCCTGGAAGTCCACAGGCACCTACGTTGACGCGGTTCCCCCTCCTGGGGCGAACATCGTCAGTGGCATGTGGATCTTCAGGGTGAAGCGGCCGCCGGGCTCTCCACCTGTCTTCAAGGCACGGTACGTTGCTCGTGGCTTCAGTCAGCGGCAGGGAGTTGACTACTTTCAGACCTTCTCTCCCACCCCGAAGATGACTACTCTTCGGGTGCTGCTGCACATAGCCGCTCAGCGCGACTACGAGCTTCACTCTCTCGACTTCAGCACTGCGTTCTTGCAGGGTAGCCTGCACGAGGAGATCTGGCTTCGCCGTCCACCTGGCTTCACTGGGACTTTCCCTCCTGGCACCCAGTGGAGCCTCCGACGGCCAGTCTACGGTCTCCGCCAGGCACCGCGTGAGTGGCACGACACACTGAGGACTACGCTTGCGGCTCTTGGGTTTGCTCCTTCTACTGCTGACCCGTCGCTGTTTCTTCGCACCGACACTTCCCTGCCGCCGTTCTACATCCTCGTGTACGTCGACGACCTGGTCTTTGCCACAGCGGACACTGCTGGACTCGCCTACGTGAAGTCCGAGCTGTTGAAGAGACACACGTGCACAGACCTGGGTGAACTGCGCAGCTACCTTGGCTTGCAGATCACTCGGGACAGAGCACGCCGCACCATTACCTTGACTCAGTCACACATGGTGCAGCAGGTCCTTCAGCGCTTCGGCTTCACGTACTCCTCGCCTCAGGCCACTCCTCTGCCTACTCGCCACTCACTCTCAGCTCTGCCTTCGGATGAGTCCGTAGAGTCGAGTGGTCCGTATGCGGAGCTTGTTGGCTGCCTCATGTACCTGATGACCTGCACACGACCTGACCTTGCATACCCTCTGAGCATTCTTGCACGCTATGTTGCTCCTGGGAGACACAGACCGGAGCACATGGCTGCAGCGAAGAGGGTATTGCGCTACCTGTGCAGTACGTCAGGCATGGGGCTAGTGCTTGGAGGGCGGAGTCCAGTGGTCCTTACCGGCCACGCGGACGCTTCTTGGGCTGACGACCAGGCTACGCAGCGGTCGTCACAGGGTTACACCTTCAGCCTTGGTTCCGGCTCTGTCTCGTGGCGGTCTACTCGCTCGTCTTCGGTTCTCGGCTCCAGTTGTGAGGCTGAGATCTACGCCGGGGCCATGGCTGCACAGGAGCTTCGCTGGCTCACCTACCTGCTGACTGACCTTGGAGAGCCGCCTCGTTCTCCTCCAGTGCTGTACGTAGACAACAAGGCTATGCTGGCCTTGTGTCGAGAGCAGCGCTTGGAGCACAGAACGAAGCACATTGCTCTCCGCTACTTCCTTGCTCGTGAGCTGCAGCAGCGTGGTCAGTTGCGACTTGCGTACGTGGCCTCTGAGGCCAACACTGCTGATGTGTTCACCAAGGCACTTGCGCCTTGTGACCATCAGCGCTTCTGCACCCAGCTGGGTCTTGTGCCTGTCTTGCCTCACTTGCTCTCCTCTTGACTTCACTTGTACTGTGACATATATATATACCTGCTCTTGCTTGTCTAGCTTTATATATATGTCTGTACTCTTGCTTGTGAACTGGCCTTTGGCCTTGCTCTTGTGCTCGGACTGTGTGGTGACTTTGTGATCCACCCTGAGCTTTGCTTTGTCTTGCTTGACTGGTCTTGTGACCCCTTGTTCTCCCCCACTTTGCCTATGGGGGTGTGTCAGAACATATCTATAGCTTATACTGCTGTGTAGGCTGTAGTGGGGTATCCCATAGGGGGTACAACCCAGTTAGGGTTTCATATTTGTACTGCTTTCATTCATAGTTCATTCATTCCTGTTTTCCTATTTTCACAGTTCGGATTCGATGCGGGGGTAACTTCACGTTTAGCCAGGAAATGCTCGCAACGACCCTCGACGGAACCGACATTTTACTCGGGCGTGATTGGCTGCGACGACACAATCCGCGAATTGACTGGACGACGGGTGACTGCACAGTGCGAGTAAACGGTAACAACATCGCCTTACCTCGCTGGGGCTCGCCTGAGTCTTCGTCGGTGCGTGTCAATGCGATCACGATGAAACGCGCTGTAGCGGCCGGAGCTGACGTGTACGCGGTTGACATTCGGGAAGCCGAGGCAGCAGACAAGGGGGGCGATTTACAGAAACTGCTGACCGACGTACCGAGTGACCTGGCGGCACTGTTAAAACAGTACAGTGACATTTTCCCGGACGACCTGCCGACGGGACTGCCACCTCAGCGACCGCACGATCACAGGATAGAACTGGAACCGGGGGCACAGCCAACAGTACAGCGACAGTTCCGACTGACCCAACCCGAACTAGACGAACTGAGGAAGCAGCTCGATTACCTGCTCGAGAAGGAATTCATTCGCCCTAGTTCGTCGCCCTTCGCCGCACCCATACTGTTCACACCGAAAAAAGACGGGGGGTTTCGCATGTGTATCGACTACAGGGCACTGAACAGGGTTACCATTAAATCCCGTTACCCCATCCCACGAGCCGACGAACTGATCGACCAACTGCGCACAGCCCGGGTTTTCTCGAAAATTGACCTCCGGGGAGGCTACCACCAAATCCGCGTTAATCCACCCGACTGCCCTAAAACCGCATTCCGAACACGCTACGGATCCTTCGAATACACCGTCATGCCATTCGGATTGACCAACGCCCCCGCCACCTTCCAAATGACCATGAACGAAGCATTCCGCCCGCTTTTAGATAAGTGCGTCATCGTTTATCTGGACGACATACTGATTTACAGCCCGGACAGAGCACAGCACTTACACGACATCGAAGCAGTTTTTAAAATCCTCAGTGAGAACCGCCTACTGACCAAAGCATCTAAGTGTGAATTTTTACAGGACCGCCTGGAGTTTTTGGGACATGTTATTTCAGCTGCAGGAGTGGAAATAGACCCGAAGAAAATTGCGACGATTCAGGCTTGGCACGCGCCGACCAACTTGACCGAGTTGCAGAGTTTCCTGGGGTTCGTCAACTACGTGCGCCGGTTCGTCCCCGACATGGCGAAGTTGACTGCCCCGTTGACCGACCTGCTGAGGAAGGGGGTTGAGTACACGTGGGGGGAGAAAGAGCAAGCTGCCTTCTCGGCCCTCAAAAATATTTTGTGCTCCCCGCCCGTCCTTCACATTGCAGATCCCCACCGTCCGTTCGAACTCGTCACCGATGCAAGTGACATCGCTGTGGGAGCAGTACTGTTGCAGGACTTCGGGAACGGCCTCCAGCCAATCGCGTACGAGTCCCGCAAACTGCACCCGCCCGAACGTAACTACCCGATACACGACCGCGAGATGCTAGCGATCGTGCACGCGTTCAAAGTTTGGCGGTGTTACCTGACTGGCGTCGACGTGACAGTACGGACAGACCACCGCTCGCTACAGTACCTTCGCGCCCAACCGAACCTCAACCCACGACAGATTCGCTGGTTGGACTATCTCGAGTCCAATTTTCACTACACCGTCACGTACAAAAAAGGAGCATCCAACATCGCCGACGCTCTCACCCGCCCCACCGCCCAACTCCACGCCATCCTACTCGCCCAGACCAACCCGCTTTTAACTGGCCTATTCACCCACGGATACCGCACCGACCCATTTTTCACGACCGGAAATTCACAGCAACTGGCAGAAGCAAAAGGAGTCTATTACGTAAAAACGGGCACCAACCGCATTTGGGTACCCGCGTACTCACTACTGAGGGAGCTGCTACTGCAGGAGGCACACGACGGGATTACCTCGGGACATTTCGGGGTCGAAAAAACGCGACAGCAACTGCAGCGGTATTATTATTGGCCGGAGCTGTTGACCGACGTACAGCAGCACGTGGGCTCGTGCCCGACGTGTCAGGTGATGAAGAGTTCAAGGAAGCGGAAGGCGGGTCAATTGCAGCCGATCCCACCGCCCGAACGCGCCTGGCAGCAAGTAACCATGGACTTCGTCACAGGGTTACCTTCGAACCCTGGGGGTAACGACGCGGTGATGGTCGTCATGGATAGGCTGACGAAGATGGCACACTTCGCTGCGTGCAAAAAGTCGATCTCAGCCGAGGAGACCGCTCGCCTGTTCATCGCAGCCGTTGTTCGCCTGCACGGGATACCGGCAGCAATTATCAGCGACAGGGACACGAAATTCACCAGCAACTTCTGGAAGAACCTCTGGGAGCAGTTCGGGACCAGGCTACAGTTCAGTTCGTCGTACCACCCCGAGACCGACGGCCAAACGGAGCGGACGAATCAGACGATGGAGCAGTTGATTCGTGCCACGTGCGACGACCCCACGACCTGGGAGCAGCAGTTGCCGCTGATCGAGTTCGCGTACAACAACGCCACATCAGCCACGACGCAGCAGTCCCCGTTCTACCTGAACTATGGGCAAAACCCCACAGTGCCCATGACGCCGAGTCCGGACAACCCAACGCCACGTGCACAACAATTCGCCGAAATCCTGCAAGCTGCCCGCGCCAGAGCCGCCGAAGCAATAAAAAAGGCCAACGTCATCGCTAAGCGCAACGCTGATCGCCACCGCCGCCCCGTCACGTATCAATCTGGAGATTACGTGCTACTCGACACGCAAAATCTGCGACTGCCCGACGTACCAAAATTACGACCGCGCTACTGTGGACCTTTCCAAATCAGTCATATGATCACACCCGTCACTGCGCACCTACTGTTGCCAACCGACTGGTACATCAGCCCTTCGTTCCACGTCAGCCTACTTCGCCCATACATCCCGACCACAAGTCAACTGCCGCGTCACCGGCCACAATCAATGACTCGCCCTACATCAGAGCCGATCATCGAGTCTGAAAAAATTCTGAGCCATCGGATCCGCCACCCCACGGGAATCAGGAGGATTGAATTCCTCGTTCGCTGGAAAGACCGCACACCAACTGAAGATAGCTGGGTGCCCCTGAGCAACATCGAAAATCACCCTGCCCTGCAAGTGTACCTGAGGAGCCGGGGATTCCGCGATATACACGCACTCGCGTAGCGGAGGGGGCTTCTTGAGGGGGGGGGGTAGTGTAAGGAATTTTCTCGGCATTCCTTACGGAGCCGACTACATCGCGTACAGCAACAGCCGATTGTTCGCCCGTTACTGCTAACGGAACTTCGCCGACTTCGCGCGCACTGTTTTGCCAAACCTCGCACTGCTGGCATGGCCGCATCGGCCTACGCTTCGGGACTAGCCCGAGCCTCGCTCCAGCGTAGCACTAGCCAGCTCGCACGCACCGCGTTACCGTTTTGCATGTTTCGCGTATAAATGTTCGCTCATGCCTTCGCTCACATTTTGTACTCGTTTGACACCTTAGTGCAATTCTCGCTACCTCGATTCATTGCACCCGTAACAGGTAGTGGGTAAAGCGTCAAAGCGTTACGTCATAGGTCGCCTGATTGACTCCTGCTGGCCTGTGTTGAGGTGCTACTCGTGTATATTTTAGGCCCCGAAACCCAGGAGAATTTTCGTACAGTACATCTCGCTTCAGAGCGAGATTCGACACTATCCTGACTCATCAGGGCTGAACCTACAGCCTTATCCTGAGTTTCCAGTACGCAAAATAACCGTTATACTGAAATTACAGGACAATTATTCCTCTTATGCTGTTTTTCCAGGACTAGCACACGACACCTATCCTGAATTCAGGAGAATCAGGATAAATTATCCTGATAACATAGACCAGGGCTGACGCTATCAGACTAAATAGTCTGATTAGTCTGACGAATCAGACCATTGAGTTTGTGAAAAATGGAATTCCAGAGTACCGTATACTCCCGGACAAAACACCCCCCCATAATTGTACACCCCCGGGTAGCTTGTGCGGGGTAGGTGTTATGATAGACCTCGTTTCTACTATACCCCCCTTTTTGGCTGATTTTCTATAACACCCCCCTTTTCTTACGGATTCATTATTATAGTCGTTAACGAGTAGCTGCAATACGGAAAAATATCGTGTGAATTTCTCCCTCAATGAAATTTCGCGGTACATTCAAAGGCAATCTGCCGAGATTTGCCCCCTCCCACTATTTCTCTGTTGCCACGTGCAGGTGAATCTTCCGTTGCAAGTGGCAAGAGAGGTGTCACATGGCATTTTCGTGAGGGCGATGAAGTTCGAGGCCGCAACTGACATTCGCGCCTCAGGCAGTGATGCTAAAACGACCAGCAAAACACCCACATTGACTAATTAAAAGAACACTAACACTAAAATATGCCATATGTAAAGACCCGGGTATTATGTATTTTTTTCCTATGAGGAGACCCCCCCCATTTTTTCCCTGTATTTTTAGCTATACCGATTATAGGCGCTGGCGCCTCTATCTGGAGCATGGCGCTTATGGCCGGACCTCGATTAGAAGCGCCCCCCCTGAGATTTGTGTACTTATTATAAGCGCCACCATTCGACTACTTAGCTGGTTTTACATTGAAATCACATTCATAACAATATCATGACAGCAGCTACAACATCAGAGACCTGAAACAGCAGGTCTAGCAACACTAATTCTAGCTAACTAGTCTAGTCTTCGTAGATTCGGGCTCCTGGCAGTTGTTGCCAAAAAACCCATCAGCGATGATGTCATCGTCGACGTCCACTTCCGCCGTCAGCTGGCTCCGCCTGTGCGCCATGGCGAGGCCGTCCTCACTGCCGTCGAGCGCGTTGCTGATGCCACAGGTGAGGAAGGCACGCTTTATCAGCTCGGCAGGCACTGACTTCCAGGCCTGAGATATCCACCTCAGGACGACCTCCGGAGGAGGCTTCTTCAAGTTCCCTGAAAATAACGGGAGAACGATGGAATCCCGTTAATCCAACAATACATACGGTAAGCAAAAGGAAGGGGGGTTGAAACACAACAACGCGCTCATTCCATACCTGCTGTCGTCAGCTGCTCTTGCCCTTCTGCCTCAAACCACCGCTGGTACTGCTGGCGGACCGGCGCTTTGAAGCTCTTGTTGATGGAGACATCCAGGGGCTGAACCTCCGCCGTACAGCCCGACGGGATGATTGCCGGCACGCAGTTCATCTCGCGAAGCTTGTCCTTCACTTCCTGGGTGAGGTGACCGCGGTAAGAGTCGAGCACCAGCATCGAGCTCTTGGCGCATCTACCGAACCTGGGCTTCAAGAAGGGCTTGACGCCCTCCTCAAGCCAGCGGACGACACCCGCGGAGTCCATCCACCCGTTCTCGTGTGCAGCCACGACCACATCTGCAGGAAACAAGAGAAGCAGTTAGAATTCGCAGTCTGAACAAACCGCAGTTAACGAGCAGTGCACCAATTGACGTACCGGGTGGGAAATTGCCCTTTGGCACGGTCTTGCGCTTGAAGTACACCCACGGCTTCAGCTTCCGTCCGTCCGCCGTACACGCCAACATCACCGTCACACGCTGCTTCTGATACCCCGCGCTCCTGATAGGCACCGAGCGAACACCCGATTCATCCACGGTGGTGGTGGCGGGCATCTCCAGCCAGAGCGGCGTCTGGTCCGCGTTGATGATCCACGCGGTGTCGATGCCGCGCTCACGACGCATGCCACGCACGAACTTCCAGAAGCTTCTGCACTGCTCCGCGACATCTAAAGGGAGGTGGAAGGCAGGACGGTCACAGATGGCGGGTGTTAGTACCGGTAAAACAAGTAAACATTAACACGGCAAAGTACATGGGGTAACTCTTACGCGACTGGGTTTTCTGGGCAACCCGGGTCTTCATGCGGACACTCAGGTTCCATCGTCGCCGAAAGCGCTCCGACCACCTCTGGCTCCCTTTCCAGGGCTTGTCCGGGTACAGCAGCTTCATGTATTCTCGCGACCACTCCTGCAGGCGGCCGACTGATACGACGGTTCCCTTGCGGCGCCACTCGAGAAGCTTCTCGTACACTTTCAACTCCATAGGCCGATACCACGACGCCCGACCGCGGCCGTGCATGCGTTTCCGAGCGGAGTGCACGTCTTTGAGGAACTCCGCCGCCCGCTTCCAGTTCGTGAGGCACTTGGGGTGGATTCCGCTCTCGCGAGCCAAAGCGCGCACCGACGTTGCCACAGCAAGCCTGGCAACCCACTTCAACTTCTCCGCGGCGGTGTAACCTTGCCTCTTGTGCTCAGTGAGCTTGTGCCTGGGAGAGGGGGGGCGGGCATCACGGTTCTGGGCAGAGGGGTGGGGTCGCTTGCGATTCATCGGGGGATAGGAAGGTATCGGCAGGGTCTCGGGAAGCTCGTCGCGTGACCAGTACTCCACGCCGTCATCGGCATCATCGCCGGGAACGCCTTTGGGAAAAACATCTTCAGCGGAGCCGCCCTCGGCGCCGCCCCCGCCGCTCGCTTCCGTGCCATACTCGCCGCCGACAGTGCCGCTCGCTTCCTCTTCGTCAGCGTCAGCTTCGGCTTCAACATCATCGTCGGCGCCGACTTGCGATTCGTCCCACGGGCAGTCGTCAGGCTGTCCCCACCGTGAACCAGGAACGTGCTCCACTTCCACCCACTCATCTTGCGGCTTCTTAGACTCGGGTTCGGAGAGGTACTCGTCAAACGACGATGGGAGCAGCAGCGTCAGCACGGGCGTTGATCCAGCGTGTAGCGGAGGCGCAGCACTATGCGAGCACGGAGGAGTCGGAGGAACAGGAGGCTCAGGAGGTGCAGGAGGCGAAGGAGGAGCAGGAGGCGCAGGAGGCGCAGGAGGCTGTGGTGGCTTAGGTGGAGATGGTGGGACGCGGGAGTACCACCCGTCTTCGTCTACTCTAAACGCGGGCCTCCGTGGAGGCTTCTTCTTGAACAAGAAGTGAACCCCGGTGAATTCCGCCATAGCTTCCGCAGCATGGCGGGAGAGATCAAGAACCAAGAACGAAAAACTGAAAGAAGCAATGAACAAATGAAGGATTCAAAGGGACCCCTTCTGGCTAGCGCCACGGGGTCCTCGTCGAGGAGAGACGGGTGTCCCCTGTCTGAACCCGGAGAGGAGGGTTTAGCGCCACGCACGATGCTGCGCTGGCAGGGCATGATGGCCGCTTCTAGATGGTTCGGGTGAGGATTCTGCTGCCACCCAGCACACGAAAGCCTGATTGGGCCGCTAGGCAAGTTTCGCATCAGCGCTGGCAGGTGAGCTGCTCCTGGACGGGCTTTGTGCGGTTGGAAACCGAAGCGCGTCTGTTTTCGGCGTGTTTCCATGCATGATGCCATGCGCACGTTACACAGTCTTGTTCGCCTTAATACGGGCTTCGATTTGATGCCTAAATTATGCAAATTCATTTTTACCATTATATAAGCGCCGGCGCTTATGGCCATTATTCAATTACAAGCGCCACCCTTAAAAAAATCGATTTTATTATAAGCGCCATGGCGCTTATATCCGGGGTGATACGGTACGGTAGTCAAATTTTCCTCACTGAGAGCCTCAGAGTTATTGTTTTATGGCCCCTGATTCAGTGGAATAGGCCTAAGTGTTAGTCATTTCTGGAGTCTGTCACTATAGAGTATGAGTTCTGTGGTCCCTGCATGCGAGTTTATCGGGAGGAAACTTCCTCGAAATTTCCTTTCGATACACCCACCTCCGAGGTGGCAGCGAATGCCAACACGTGAGCAAAGCACACAGCACCTGCTGCGATATCTGAATACACTCTATCTGTGGCAGTATCACGCAGGTTGAATTGTGTCCCACTTAGGTTAACCGTTGAAGCGGGCTAGAAAAAGAAGCCCAATAGTGATATCTTAGCAGATAGCACAACAAATCGGCGAATCGGTGGGTGAGGATATCTTGCCACAGGTAATGTATCACACTTTTTGGTGCTGAAATCGAAAACTTCTCCGCACCACAGCACTTGAAATAAATTGTTCCTGATTCGTAGATTGAAAATTTATGTTGCGCAGGCACCGGCAGATTCTCGCGCGCCAAGTGGTGGTTTGTGTTTTGTGCCAGCTCAGCTGCGTGGCAGGTCGCCCAGTTGGCACTTGCAAAGTTGCGCCAAATCGAGCCAATGTTGCAACAGTCCTTCTCGCCCTTGAAGCTCACCGACAAACCAGAAGGAAAAACAAAAAAAAAAATCGCGACTCTGAAGTCATTTCCCCAACACTGAAGGACCAGAGTTGTGTTTTTTTCAACCCTAATTTCTTTTAACACGCTCAGAGTGGCCATTTTGCGGCCGAAGTGTCGTCAGAGTAGAAAAAAATTTTGCGGGTCAAAAACAAGGAGGTGTTTTTCGAAACGTCAGCCCTGACATAGACCCTGACCGAGCTGACTTGAGAGGCTTACATCGCACAGGCTGGTTTGAATGGGATATCAATTTGTTGGAGAATTTATAGAGTGAGCCTGGAATGTGAGATTACTCTGATCCAATGTATGTGCTGTTGGTGGTGTACCCGTCTTTTCAGAGGATTCCAAAAGAATCAGATGACTGCCTGAAAGAGAGCTTGGAAGCTACAAAAGTTGTACATCAGTACCATACCGTACGCCCCCGGTGTTGGAATAACTGAACAGGAATGAATGAACTAGCAGTGAAATGAGTACAAGTACCTAACCCTAGAATTGTGTACCCCCTATAGGCTAACCCACTGTAGCCTAAACTAACACAACATATATAATGTTTGACACACCCCCATAGGCAAAGTGGGGGAGAACTAGGGGTCACAAGACCAGTCAAGGCAAAGCAAGGCAAAACAAGCTCACGGTGGATCTCAAGGATACCACACAAATTCCGAGCACAAGCAAGTGGTCACAAGACCAGTTCACATGCAGGTTTATAATAGAACAAAAAGGTACAATGATCACAACCTAACAAGAGTGAACATGCAGATATATATATAGAGATCACAGTACAAACAGACTCAAGAAGTAAGTAAGTGAGGTCTAGTAGGCACAAGGCCTAGAAGAGTGCAAAAGCGCTGATGGTCACAAGGCTGAAGCGCCTTGGTGAACACATCAGCAGTGTTGGCCTCAGAGGCCACGTAACGCAGGCGAAGCTGACCACGCTGCTGCAGCTCTCGAGCAAGGAAGTAACGCAGAGCAATGTGCTTCGTTCTGTGCTCCAGTCAGTGCTCCTCACACAAGGCAATGGCTGCCTTGTTATCGACGTACAGCACTGGAGGAGAACGAGGCTGCTCTCCGAGGTCGGTCAGCAAGTAGGTGAGCCAGCGTAGCTCCTGAGCCGCCATGGCTGTGGCGTAGATCTCAGCCTCACAACTGGAGCTGAGAACAGAAGAAGAGCGAGTAGAACGCCAAGAAACAGAACCAGAGCCAAGACTGAAGGAGTAACCCTGAGACGACCGCTGAGTAGCCTGGTCGTCTGCCCAAGAAGCGTCTGAGTGCCCAGTGAGAACAACTGGGACTCGCCCTCCAAGCACTAGCCCCATGCTCGACATACTGCACAAGTAGCGCAACACCCTCTTAGCTGCATCCATGTGCTCCTTCCGGTGACGGCCGGGAGCGACATAGCGTGCAAGAATGCTGAGAGGGTATGCAAGGTCTTATCGAGTGCAGGTCATCAGGTACATGAGGCAACCCACAAGCTCGGGCCACTCGGCTCTACGGACTCATCCGAAGGCAGAGCTGAGAGCGAGTGACCGGTAGGCAGAGGAGTGGGCTGAGGCGAGGAGTACGTGAAGCGGAAGCACTGAAGGACCTGCTGCACCATATGTGACTGAGTCAAGGTGATGGTGCGGCGTGCTCTGTCCCGGGTGATCCGCAAGCCAAGATAGCTTGTCAGTTCACCCAGGTCTGTGCACGTGTGTCTCTTCTGCAGCTCCGACTTCACGTGGGCGAGTGCCACAGTGTCAGCAGTAGCAAAGACCAAGTCGTCGACGTACACAAGGACGTAGAACGGCGGCAGTGAGGTGTCGGTGCGTAGAAACAGCGACGGGTCAGCAGTAGAAGGTGCGAACCCAAGAGCCGCAAGCGTAGTCCTCAGTGTGTCGTGCCACTCACGAGGCGCCTGGCGGAGACCGTAGACTGGACGTCGGAGGCTCCACTGGGTACCAGGAGGGAACGACCCAGTCAAGCCAGGTGGACGGCGCAGCCACATCTCCTCGTGCAGGCTGCCCTGCAGGAAAGCAGTGGTGAAGTCAAGCAAGTGGAGCTCGTAGTCACGCTGAGCGGCGACGTGCAGCAGAACCCGAAGAGTGGTCATCTTCGGGGTCGGGGAGAAGGTCTTGAAGAAGTCAACTCCCTCTCGTTGACTGAAGCCTCGTGCAACGTAACGCGCCTTGAAGACAGGCGGAGAGCCCGGCGGCCGCTTCACCCTGAAAATCCACATGCCACTGACGATGTTCGCCCCAGGTGGGGGAACCTCGTCGACGTAGGTGCCTGTGGACTTCCAGGAAGCCATCTCTGTGTCCATGGCTGACTGCCACTGAGAGGAGTAGGGAGCGGCCATCGCCTCTGCGTAAGAGCGTGGGGTCGGGATGTCTGGTGCATCCGGGTCTCCCTCAGGGGCAACAAGCATGGACACGAGATGGGGCAAAGCGGTAGCAAAGCACTCAAACTCCTCCTGCCTGTCCTCAAGGACGTCAGTGCCAAGAGCACACTCACCCCCGACGGACGGAGGACAGACAGACTCAGATTCAGCAACTAGGCTAGCAGCGTAGTCTAGACGACAGCGAGCAGCAAAGTCGACAAGCTCAGCAACTAAGGCGGACGCAGCAGCAGACTCAAAGGAAGGGTCAGTGACAACAGTAGCCAGGAGACGCGTGACAGTAGGACTGGCAGTACGAAGAGAGTCAGACTCAGGGTCAGCAAGAGCAGGAAGAGAAGAAGTAGGAGGAGACGGCAGTGGGACACGCTGTGGAGCAGTGGACAGACGAAGCGCCATCCGGTGAGTGCCTGGGACAAGAGGAAGACTCTGACGCTGGACACGACTGCTAGAGAGAGCAGTGCGGACAGGTGACGCAGGGCAAGACTCAGGCTCACGACGCTCAGTAAGACCTCCAGTCGGACCAGTGTAAGGAGCAGGACCAGGGAGAGAGGAGGCAGACGGTAGCTGCGACTGCAGCTGGACAGACGGAGGACACGCTAAGGAGAGAGGAGGACAAGGAGGAGGGAGCTGACCAAGAACCTGCTGCAGGAGCGGAACGAAGTACGGGCGGGACCGAGCAGCGACACCAGAGTCAGCAGGAACACTCACCCCAGGGTCCGCAGCAGCAGCGGCAGCTCCACCACCCGGGTCCTCAGCACCAGCGGCAGCTCCAACGCCCAGGTCTGCAGCACCAGCGTCAGCTCCAACGCCCGGGTCCGCAGCACCAGCGGCAGCTCCAACGCCCGAGTCCTCAGCACCAGCAACAGCTCCAACGCCCGGGCTGTCAGCACCAGCAGCAGCTCCAACGCCCGGGTCTGCAGCACCAGCAGCAGCTCCAACGCCCGGGTCCGCAGCACCAGCGGTAGCTCGAACGCCCGGGTCCTCAGCACCAGCAACAGCTCCAACTCCCGGATCCGCAGCACCAGCGGCAGCTCCAACGCCCGGGTCCTCAGCACCAACAGCAGCTCCAACGCCCGGGTCTGCAACACGAGGCACGCCACTCCGAAGAGTGCAGCGCCGCTCGTACCACTCACGGATCCGCTCGCGGGAGGGGAGCTCCCTAACGGGAGAAGAAGCACTAGTACCAGTCCCAGCAGTACATCCGGCACGAGTGGAACCTCTCCGGAGGCTGCAGTACTCTAAGTACCACGTACGCAGCTGCTCCGAGGAGAGGGCTCCTCCAGGAGTAGGACTCACAGGGCCAGTACCTCCAGACCCAGAACCCCCAGACGCCGGACTCTGCGGCTCAGCACCACGAGGCTCCACACCCCCAGGCTCCACACCCCGAGGTTGCACACCCCCAGGCTCAGCACCCCCAGGCTCCACACCCCCAGGCTCCACACCCCCACGCTCCACACCCCCAGGCTCAGCACCCCCAGGCTCAGCACCCCTAGAAGGACGAGAGTCGACAGCTACCTCAACAGGCTCAACCGGGTCTACCTGAGACACACCTGAGGGAGCGGCACCCTGAGGGGGGAGGGGGTCTGCAACAGCAGCACCTGGCGCGAGGAAGAGAGGCGGGGGGGGAAGCGGGGCAGTGCGGTAGGGGAAGAGGCGGTAGTAGGGGACGGACTCGTCAAAAGTGACGTCCTGGGAGGGCAAGACTCGGCACGAGGTGGCGTGGTAAAACTGCCACCCAGACGCGTCCGGGACAAAGCCGAGGAAGACGCAGGGAACAGCACGGGAGGAGAGCTTGTCCGCAGACGAATCGCGGACAAAAGCTCGAGACCCCCAGACCCGGGAACGCGACGCATCACCAACCTCCCCCGTCCACAGCAGCGTGGGCGAGGTCTCCGGCAAGGAGACACGGGGCCAGAGGTTGAGCTGGTGCGCAGCGTACCGGACCGCAAACGGCCACAGAAAGTGGGGGGCAGCCGCATGGATCAAGGAGGTACGGGCGACCTCCATGACCAGGCCAATGCGGCGCTCCGCAACCCCATTCTGCTGTGGAGAGGCCGGAAGCGTGAACGACTGCTCAATGCCGTGCTCAGCACAGTAGGCTGCCAAGAGGTCAGAGGAGAACTCACCACCTCTGTCAGAGTGCAAGCGCAGGACAGGAAAGTCCGAGTGAAAACGCTCGCTGAGCTGGAGACGGGCTCTGCGGATCCAAGGGATCAAGACATCAGGGACCTCACCCTTGGTGCGCAAGGGGAAGACCGTGGTGTAGCACGAGTATTCGTCAACAACTATCAGGAAGTACCTCTCCTGACCCTGACCACGGACGCGGGCTGGGCCCCACACGTCCATGTGGAGCGTCTGCAAAGGAGCAGTCGTCGGGGGAAACGAGGAGGAGTGAGGAGCGGCGCGCTGCCACCCCTCGACACAGGGAAGACAGGGAGGAGCAGGCGAGGGTGGGAGGGGAGGGAGGACCCTGGGAAGACCGGAGACAAGGTACCGGGAGTGCATGGCACAAAGGCGCTGCACAGACGGGTGGCCAAGGCGGTGGTGCCAGAGGACAGTCTCGTGTGCCAAAGAATGGCACGAGCAGGGAGCGGACAGCTGACCTGACGCGGACGCGGACACGGTCGCAGCAACCTGAGGGGACGCAGTAGTCAGTGTGTACAGGTCCGACCCCGGCTGCCGAGTGAAGGTAGCCAAGTGACGGCCCGTACGAGCACACGTGCAGTGTCTCACGCGCTCGTAGGCAGGGGTGAACTGGTGAACACCCCCGTCCTGGAGAGCACATCCTGCCACCAAGTTCGTAGAGAACGAGGGGAGGTGGAGACCTGACAGTGTGCCCGACGGGACCGCAGGGCAGGGAAGGACAGTGGAAGAGGTCGCAATGACCGGACCCCCAGAGGGGTCAGCAAGGGAGACAGCAACTGGCCGAGCAAGCGGCTCAAGGGCAGTGCGGTCACGAAAGAAGCAGCGAGAAGCACCTGAGTCCAGTGTGAAGGTGTGCAGTGCGGCAGTCTACGCAGTACCAGGGGGGGGAGACACACGAGCACCTAGAGCAGCAGCCTCACCAGCACCTGGGGTAGCCGACACGCGAGTACCTGGAGCGGCAGACGCACTGACCCTAATGCCCGGGTCGGGCGGTACACACAAGTACTCGGCACCCTCTCCACTAGTAGACATCACATACATGGCAGATAGAATAGCATCTAAGTCTAGAGCATAGATATCAATCCCCTTCTTCAGGAGATCAAGCCAGCGGGGCAGCTCAGTGGCCTGAGGGAATTGAATACGCCAAGCGTCGTCGAGACGAGCGAAGCAGCGCTGTGTAGCGTGCGGTCGTCCACACTGCTGACCAGTGCGGTCACCAGTGTGAATGACGTACGTGCAGCTAAGACCACCCCCACCCCCGTGCTGAGAGTACCACTCACGGACCTCTTGGGGCGAGGGAGTGTGCTGCTGGCCCTGGCCACCGCCAGTGCCTCCACGGCCACCACCACCGCTGCCACCTCCTCGACCACCCCAGCTCCTGCCGCCGCCTCGTCCACCGCCACCCCAACCGCCGCCTCCACTCCTGCCACCTCCCCCGCCGCCGCCACCACCACCCCCACCGCTACCACTCGCCCCTCCAGCCGAGCCACCACCCCCACTGCCTCCACCGCCCCCACCGCCGCCTCCCCCGCTGTCACTGCTACCACCCTTGCCCCCTTTGCCCTTGCCGCTGCGGCGCCTGCTCGAGGCAGACGCAGCACCGACCTTCTCAGCACCGAGAAGGTCGACAGCAGCAGCAGAGGCGACAGAGGGAAGAAGGGGGGAAGGAGAACACCCCTCAAAGAACGGGGTACGGGGGTCGCCACGAGAGGCACCTACAGCGACTATGCTAGTCTCAGCTGCAAGGAGCTCCTTCTCGAGGAGGGCAATGGTGAGCTCAGTGGGGCAACGAGCTAGGAAGTGGTCCCTAACAGCACGCAGTGTGTCAGGGAGGCGGGTGACTAGGTGGTAGAGAGTGAGCCAGAGTGGAGGTGGGTGCGTGGCAAGGAACTCAGCAGGCATGGCGGCACGGAAGCGGGCCTCACTAGTGCGGAGGTGCGTGATGAGGTCAGCGACTGTGTGAAAGGAGGACAGGTCGGGAAACAGGTAGGGGAGGGAGAGACGGCCTAGTGCAGCAGAGGCAGGTGAGGAGTAGCGAGCAACGACAGCTGTGTACAGTGCCTGTGCAGTCTTGTGCTGGCCAAAGTGCTCGCGTTTGTCTATCGGCAGGGAGTTGCGAATGGCGAAGCGAGCGTGGGCATCACGAGTCTGCCACTGTGAGCGAGCAGTGCTGTCGGCAGTAGTTGCAGGGGCAGTGACATGGCCTAGGGCGTGATCGTACAGTGAGATATCATCCTTGGCTGTGAGCTGTAGGTAGAGGTGCAGGTCATCAAGCCAGGTGTCAAACTTCACAGGGCGGCCCTCAGCATCGAACACGAGAACCTGTGGGCTAGCCATAGGAACAGTAGACTAGCAGCAGTAGCAATAGCAGTAGCAGTAGTAGTAGCAGAAGTAGGTAGGACGAACCAGGTAGGGCAGGGCGGCGCGGCTCGGTTCAGCTCGGGTCGCGGCTCGGCTGGGTGGCGCGGCTCGGTTCAGGGTGCGCGGCTCGGCTCGGGGCGCGCGGCTCGGGTCACGGTGGGGACGGGCCGCCCGGTCTCCCTCGTGTGCTGCGGCGGGAACGGGCCGCCCGGGGCCTCTAGGTGGTGGGCACGGGGCCGATCGGGGCCTGAGCGGGGCTAGCGCGGGGCCAAACGGGGCCTGACGGGGCCTGAATTGGGCTAGCGCGGGGCCGACGGGGCATGAAACGGAGCCGACGGGGCCTGAAACGGGGCTAGCGCGGGCCCGATCGGGGCCTGAATGGGGCTAGCGCGGGGCCGACGGGGCCTGAGAGGGGCTAGCGCGGGGCCGACGGGGCCTGAAACGGGGCTAGCGCGGGCCGACGGGGCCTGAGAGGGGCTAGCGCGGGGCCGACGGGGCCTGAAACGGGGCTAGTGCGGGCCGACGGGGCCTAAGAGGGGCTAGCGCGGGGCCGACGGGGCCTAAGACGGGGCTAGCGCGGGCCGACGGGGCCTGATAGGGGCTAGCGCGGGGCCGACGGGGCCTGAAACGGGGCTAGCGCGGGCCGACGGGGCCTGAGAGAGGCTAGCGCGGGGCCGGCGGGGCCTGAACGAGGCTAGCGCGGGGCCTGAACGGGGCCTTAAAGGGGCCGACGGGGCCTGAACGGGCCGCTAGGGAGAGCGGGCGTGGGGCCAACGGGGCCTGAACGGGGCTAGCGCGGGGCCGTCAAGAGGGGCCTCTAGGGGCGTCGAGGCGCCCTAGGGCACTAGTAGGTAGGTAGGTAGGTAGGTAGGTAGGTAGGTAGTTACGTAGTGGTGGGCCCTTAGAAAATTTCGGTCCTAGGAAGGACCTGCTCTATACCATGTTGGAATAACTGAACAGGAATGAATGAACTAGCAGTGAAATGAGTACAAGTACCTAACCCTAGAATTGTGTACCCCCTATAGGCTAACCAACTGTAGCCTAAACTAACACAACATATATAATGTTTGACACCCGGATAGAAGCGCAGGCCTCGGATAAGCGCCGGCGCTTATAAAAGGATGAGGGCGCTTATATCCGGTCCTCGATTATAAGCGCACCCCCTAGAAAAAGATGATATATTATAAGCGCATTATTGTTTTTCATTTGAAAACCTTTCAAATTTAAGAAACGAATTTCGCATAATCAGGGAAAAGAACAACAATTTCGATTTCGATGTGCTTCGTTCTGTGCTCCAATCTGTGCTCCCGACACAAGGCCAGCATGGCCTTGTTGTCCACGTACAGAGCCGGAGGAGAACGAGGCGGCTCTCCCAGGTCGGTCAGCAGGTAGGTGAGCCAGCGTAACTCCTGTGCAGCCATGGCCCCTGCGTAGATCTCGGCCTCACAGCTGGAGTCGAGAACAGAAGACGAGCGGGTAGACCGCCACGAAACAGAGCCGGAACCAAGACTGAAGGTGTAACCCTGTGACGACCGCTGCGTAGCCAAGTCGTCAGCCCAAGAAGCGTCTGCGTGACCACTCAGGACCACTGAACTCCGCCCTCCAAGCACGAGCCCCATGCCCGACGTACTGCACAAGTAGCGCAACACCCTTTTCGCAGCACCCATGTGGTCTGGTTGGTGTCTCCCAGGAGCAACATAGCGTGCTAAGATGCAAAGAGGGTATGCTAGGTCAGGACGAGTGCAGGTCATCAGGTACATGAGGCAGCCAACAAGCTCTGGGTACGGGCCACTCGGCTCTACGGACTCATCCGAAGGCAGAGCTGAGAGAAAGTGGCGAGTAGACAGAGGAGTGGCCTAAGGCGAGGAGTACGTGAAGTCGAAGCGCTGAAGGACCTGCTGCACCATGTGTAACTGAGTCAGGGTAATGGTGCGCCGTGCTCTGTCCCGGGTGATCTGCAAGCCAAGATAGCTGCGCAGTTCACCCAAGTCTGTGCACGTGTATCTATTCTGCAGCTCGGACTTCACGTGGGCGAGTCCAGCAGTGTCTGCAGTAGCAAAGACCAAGTCGTCGACATACACGAGGATGTAAAATGGCGGCAGCGAGGTGTCGGTGCGTTTAAACTGCGACGGGTCAGCAGTAGAAGGAGCAAACCCAAGAGCCACTAGCGTAGTCCTCAGTGTGTCGTGCCACTCGCGGGGAGCCTGGCGGAGACCGTAGACTGGCCGCCGGAGGCTCCACTGGGTACCAGGAGGAAACGACCCAGTGAAGCCAGGAGGGCGGCGCAACCAGATCTCCTCGTGCAGGCTGCCCTGTAGGAAAGCATTGCTGAAGTCAAGAGAGTGAATCTCGTAGTCGCGCTGAGCGGCTATGTGCAGCAGCACCCGAAGAGTGGTCATCTTTGGGGTGGGGGAGAAGGTATGAAAGTAATCAACTCCCTTCCGCTGTCTGAAGCCTCGAGCCACGTAACGTGCCTTGAAGACAGGCGGAGAACCCAGCGGCCGCTTCACCCTGAAAATCCACATGCCACTGACAATGTTCGCCCCAGGTGGGGGAACCTCGTCAACGTAGGTGCCTGTGTACTTCCAAGAAGCCATCTCTGCGTCCATGGCTGACTGCCACTGTGAGGAGTAGGGACCCTCTATCACCTCTGCGTAAGAGCGCGGAGTCGGGATGTCTGGTGCATCTCGGTCTCCCTCAGGGGCAATCAGCATGGACACGAGATGAGGTAAAGCAGCAGCAAAACACTGGAACTCCTCCTGCCTGTCCTCAAGGACGTCCGTGCCAAGAGCACACTCACCCCCGACGGACGGAGGACAGACAGACTCAGACTCAGCAACAAGACTCGCGGCGTAGTCTAGACGACAGTGAGCAGCGAAGTCGACAAGCTCAGCAACTAAGGCAGACGCAGTAGTGGAATCAAAGGAAGGGGCAGTGACAACCGTAGCCAGGAGACGCGTGAGAGTAGGACTGGCAGCAGGAAGGGAGTCAGACTCCGGGTCAGCAAGAGCAAGAAGAGAGGACGCAGGAGGAGACGGAAAAGGGACACGCAGTGGAGCAGTGGAAGGACGCAGTGCCATCTGGTGCGTGCCAGGGACAGGAGGAGGACGCTGGCGTGGAACACGACGACTAGTGTGACCAGCACGAACAGGCGACGCAGGATGAGACTCAGGCTCACGACGCTCAGCAAGACCTCTAGTAGGACTAGTCGAGGGAGGAGGAGCAGGCAGTGGGGAGGCGAGCTGTAACTGTGACTCGGACTGGACAGGCGGTGGACACTCTAAGGAAGGAGGAGGACCAGTAGAAGGCGGGAGACCAAGAACCTGCTGAAGGAGCGGAACGAAGTATGGCCGCGGCCGCGCAGCGCCTCCAGAACCAGCAGGGACAGCACCAGCACCCCCGGCGTCAGCACGAACGCCACCAGCACCACCAGCTCCAGCAGCACCCCCAGTAGCTCCAGCAGCGCCAACTCCAGCACCCCTAGAAGTACCAGCTCCAGCAGCACCTCTAGCGCCAAGACCTCTAGCAGCGCTAGCTCCAGCAGGACCACCGGAAGACGCAGCAGCACTAGCTCCAGTAGTACATACAGCAGCGCCTACGCCAGTAGCACCTCTAGCTCCAGCACCAGCAGCACCACCAGGCCCAACAGCTCCAGTACCGCCGGTACGAGCACCTCCAGGAACCGTGGCTCCAGAACCTCCAGCAGCCGCAGAACCTCCAGCACCGGTAGCACCACCAGCTCCAGCAGCACGACTCCAGTGGTGAGCAAACCACTCACACAACTCCTAGGGAGAGGGCAGCTCCCGCCGGGACGAAGCATCCGAAGGACCTCCAGGCCCAGCACCACCAGGCTCCACTCGAGCAGGCCCAGCACCCTCAGGCTCCGCACCCCCAGACTCAGCAACCCCATGCTCAGCACCCCCAAACTCACCACCCCCAGGCTCCGCACGCTCAGGCTCAGCACCCCCAGACCCGGCACCCGCAGGCTCAGCACCCCTAGCAGCACCAGAGTCAACAGTTACCTCGACAGGCTCGACTGCGTCTACCTGGGACACACTTGAGGGGGTAGGACCCTGAGGGGGGAGGGGGTCTACCGGAGGGGGACCTAGCGCTAGGAAGAGCGGCGGGGGGGGGAGGGGGGCAGCACGGTAGGGGAAGAGACGGTAGTACGGAACCGACTCGTCAAACGTGACGTCCTGGGAGGACAGAACACGGCGCGAGGTGGGGTGGTAAAACTGCCAACCAGGCGCGTCAGGGGGGAAGACAAGGAAGACGCAGGGAACAGCACGAGAGGCAGCTTGTCCGCAGACAAGTCTTGGACTAAAGCCCAAGATCCCCAGACACGGAACGCAGACGCATCGCCAACCTTCCCCGTCCACCGCAGGGTGTGCCAGGGAGACCGCAACTGGCCGACTGAGCGGCGTGAGGGTGGTGCGGTCTCGAAAGAAGGAGCGAGAAGCACTCGAGTCAAGGGTGAAGGTGTGCAAATCCTGACCAGACGTGGTACCTGAGAGGGCAGACTCACCAGCACTTGGAGCAGTAGACTCACTAGTACTTGGAGCAGCGGACTCGCGAGCACCTAGAGTAGCAGCTGCAATGCCCGGGTCAGGCGGAACACACAGGTAACAGTCACCCTCATCACTAGTAGACACAACATACATGGCAGCAAGAATAGCATCATAGTCAAGATCAAAGATAGCTACACCCAACTTGAGCAAATCACCCCAGCGAGGGATCTCAGAGGCGTCAGGGAACTAGAGACGCCAAGCGTCAGTCAGGCTGCCAAAGCAGCGCTGGGTGGTGTGCGGCCCGCCGCACGGCTCCCCTGTGCGGTCACTAGTACGCAGGATGTAGGCACAAGGACCAGCACCCCCAGACCGCTGACGCGCAGCGTACCACTCACGAAGCTACTGGGGCGGCGGGGTCTCACGAGAGCGCTGCTGCTCCTGACGCTGGCCACCACCAAAGCCTCCCCGCGGCACAGAGCCACCCCGACCAGCGCCACCGCCACCGCCGCCACCGCCGCGTCCTCCACTCCCACCGCCACCGCCGCCGCCGCCTTCGCTGCCGCCACCAGGGCTCCCACCCCCGCCACCTCTCCCACCGCCACCCCCACCCCCTCTACCGCCCCCACCGCCACCACCACCGCCCCCGCCCGCTCCCCCAGCACCCTTGCCCCCTCTGCCCTAGCCGTTGTGGCGCCTCCCGTTAGGGGCAGACGCAGCGCCGACCGACTCGGTGCCAACGAGGTCGACAGCAGCAGTAGAGGCAACAGAGGGCAAAAGGGGGACGGGGGAACACCCCTCAAAGAATGGGGCACGAGGGTCACCCCGAGAGGCTCCTACAGCGACTATACTCTTCTCAGCTGCAAGGAGGCGCTCCTCGAGGAGATCAACGGTGAGTGTGGTGGGGCAAACAGAGAGGGAGTGGTCCCTGATCGTGCGAAGGGAGTCAGGGAGTCGAGTGACTAGGTAGTAGAGGGTGATGTACGTAGGGGGGGGTTCTTGGTGCAGAACTCAGCAGGAAGCGCAGCGCGGTAGCGGGTGTCTCTAGTGCGGAGGTGCGTAATGAGGTCAGCGACCGTGGTAAAGGCGGCAAGTTCAGGGTATAGGTACGGCAGCATGAGGCGACTAAGGGCAGCAGTGGCAGGGGAGGAGTAGCGTGCAACTACAGCGTCGTACAAGGTCTTAGCAATCTTGTACTGGCTAAAGTGCGCGCGCTCAGTGGACGACAGGTGACTATGCACAGCAAGACGGGCAGCAGCATCGCGTGTGGTCCACTGTGGGCGAACAGTGCTGTCAGCATCGGCAGCAGGGGCAGTAGAGGCGCCGGACGTGAGATTGAACAGTGAGAGGTCATGTTTGCTATCGCACTCCAGGAAAAGCTGCAGATCATCTATCCAGACCTCAAAGTCTATCGCTCGACCCTCAGCATCAAAGGTAAGAACGTTGGGACTAGCCATGACAATAGCAGCAACAGGCTAGTAGCAGTAGCAGAAGAAGCAGGTTAGCAGTAGCAGCAGCAGGAGGGGCGTGGCTTGGCGGTGCGCTTACCAGGGGCGGGTGGGTAGAAGGCCGCAAGTGGTGGGGCAGGGCCGAGGTGCGCCGGCAGGATCAGGGCCGCGACAGGGCGGCAGAGGAGGGCCGCGACTCGGGTGCAGGGTAGGGCCAGGATGGCGGCGGCAGCTGCGAGGAATGGCGGCGGCCGCGACGAACAGCGGCGGCGGCTGTCACGGTAGCGGCAGCGGCGGTTGTCTCAGCAGCAGCGGCGGCACCTGTCACGGCAGAAGCGGCGGCGGCTGTCACGGCAGCAGCAGCGGCGGCTGTCATGGCAGCAACGGCGACAGCGAACGGCCGTGACGGAAGCGGCAGCGGCAGCAGGCGCGACGGCAACTGCTGCTGGGGCGGCGACGACGGGGCAGCAGGGCCGCGAAGAGCCGCGGAGGGGCCGCAAAAAGGCCGCGAAGAGCCGCGAAGGGGCTGCGGAGGGGCCGCGAAGGGGCCGCGAAGGGCCGCGAAGGGCCACAGAGAGGCCACGAAGGGCCGAGAGGGGGGCTGCGAAGGGTCGCGACGAGGCCGCGAAGGGCCGTGAGGGGGCCGCGAAGGGCCGCGAAGGGGTCGCGAAGGGCCGTGAGGGGGGGGGCGCGAAGGGCCGCGAAAGGGGGGCTGCGAAGGGCGTTAAGAGGGGCCACGAGGGGCCGCTAAGGGATCGCGATAGGGGCCGTGAAGGGGCCGCGAAGGGGGGCCGCTAAGGGGGCCGCGAAGGGGCCACTAAGGGGCCATTAAGGGGCCGCGAAATTTTAGGTCAGGACGCGAAGCTCGCTTCGGGCAGGCTATTTTTTTTTTTTTCTAAGGTGGGCCCTTAGGAAGAAACGGTCCCACTAGGGAACCTGCTCTATACCATGTGAAGAATGAGGAATGATTGAACTAAGAAAATGTTGCATACAAATATGAAACCCTAGAAACCTGTACCCCTTAGTGACTACCCCACTAGAGCCTACGAAGACTAAGTCATATATATCTGGCACACGGTAGTAGTCAGTAATAAGGGTAGAGGTGGAGGCTGTAAGAGATGACTCAGGAGGTGACGGGAGAACAGACTGAGGCGGAGAACGACGAGGTTTCAAACGAAGACAGTGCGGAGGTCGTCAAGGGGAGACGAGGGACGTGCACAGGAGGGACAACGAACTGTCCAATCATGTGGGACAACAGGAAGAGACGACCGTGACCGAGGAGGAGAGAAAACATTCGGAGACGGGTCCAGAGGGGGAAACGTAGGACAGTAAACAAGAGGAGCCAGTGAGCAGTCTGGAGGAGGGGAAGGAAGACCAAGGGCTCGAAGGCCACTCACAGGAGGAAGCAATGGCGGCGGCTGCTACTGCTGCTGCTGGTGCCGCTGCCGCCGCCGCCGCTGCTCCTGCCGCTGTTGCCACTCCTGCCGCTGCAGTTCCTGCTGATGCCGCTCCAGCCCCAGCTCCAACCTCTCCTGCTCCAACCGCTCCCGCTCCTCCCAATCCAGCTGACGAAGCCTTTGGAAACTCGTCGGGTAGCGGTGAGGAGGTTGTCATACTCATAGTAGGCTTCAATGTGCAAAAAACGAAAGATAGAGTGCACAGTCGGATTTCCGCACAGTCGGATTTCTGCACAGCGGCTTTAAACATTCATAGCGTTCTGGTCACAGCTTTAAATTACCTGATTCAACTTGGATCTGGAGCGTCTTAACGTCGCCTACAATAGGCAATTTAGATCGCATGTTTCACCAAGTATTGACGACACAGCGTCGGTTTGAACAAACAGCACTATGGCAGCCACTATAGTCTTCGAACACAAATTAGGAAGAGTTAGGGAGAGTTACGAGTTGGGAATGACTCGCAGCTCCTACAAACCCCAAGAGCCGAGGTACAGTGATGTGGAACGGTGCCACACTGTCCCCAACCACGAAGGGTCTCAAAACTACCCTTCACTAGGGCCTACACCAAGTGAAATGTTACACTACACAAAATAATGTAACTATCTTCAATAACTTGAAGTGTACCCTTTTGGCGAGCTTCAAAATCACTTGAGGCTTGAAACCAAGGCTCGAGTTCTTCATCACGGACTCATCTTTGAGTTCTTGATGGGTCTGCTGCACACACCTGCGACACGTCGAACGTTCGACAAGCGACAATAAAGAAATTGCGCACGACAAAATAGAAACCGCGCGGGACACACAAAATGACCGCATAACACGCGGCTAGCGATGACTCGCTATTGACTCGACACACACACACTTGACATCATGACCCATCATACACACACCATTATAAGCATGAAATATATATTTATTTCATGCACTCATTCCATTCCATGCACACATGCATGCACGCATACGGACAACAAGCCGAGTGCAAACCGTAGGGTTGCACCAACAAACTCCCCCTCGGGTTGTTGGCCTTAAGATCTTGCTCTCTCGGTTCAGAGCCTTCCCAGCCAGCTTGCAACACTTACAATGCTGCTGCTCCACCAACCTCTTGGTCATCATGTCAGCTGGCTGCCCCGTCGTCTTCACATAACGCAACTCAACTTCACTCGCAGCCACCATGCTCCTTGTCCAATGCCACTTCACCCTCATGTGCTTTGTCAGGCCGTGCAACACAGGGTTCTTGGCAAGAGCAATGGCTCCCTGGCTGTCACAGTAGAGTGGGGTAGGTCTCTGCTGCTCCTCCCCCAATTCAGCCAACAAACGCCGCTGCCACACAATCTCCCGTACGGCACGGAAGAGTGCCATGTACTCGGACTCCACCGAGCTCAATGCTTGATCAACCTGCTTCTTGCTCTTCCAAGCTTTTGGGCCTCCACCTACACAGCAGATGAAGCCTCCCACACTAGTCATGTCCTCTGGTTCCGATGCATAAGAAGCATCCGAGTAGGCGGTAAGGAACAAACGCCCGGGTTCAACACCATCCGCGCCCTTTTGGCGCCTTTGCGCCGCCGCCGAGTATTGCAGCCCAACGGTCGGTGTTTGGTCAAGGTACTTGGCCACCCTCATTCCAGCTGCTACCTGCTCCTCATTAGGGCATTGCACAATCCTTGCCAGCTGCCCGGTAGCAAATGAGACGTCTGGTCGTATGTTGACTGCCGCGTACATGAGGCTGCCCACCAATGAGTGAAAACGACGCCTCTCCTCTTCTCCTACGCTCTCCTCCTCTGGTCCCTTCACACACTTGAACCTAGAGGGAAAGGGAGTAGCCACATGACCTTCATTCTGCCCAAAGTTGGCAGCCAACACCTCCAGGTACTTCCGTTGGTGCACCCGCATGCTCCGCTTCTCTACGTCTGGTTCGATGTGGAGCCCAAGGTAGAAGTTCACATCACCAAGGGACTTGCACTTGAAATTGTTTTGCAGCTTCAGCATCACCTCCTTCACAAGGTCAGAGGAGGGTGAGAAGATCAGGATGTCGTCCACGTACACCACCATGAAGCTCCTCTGCTCCCCCTCGCCAAGCATGAACAAGGAGTGATCGGTCGTTGAGGGAGCGAAGCCGATCTCCTCCAACACTTCGTGCACCTTCATGTACCATTGCCTAGGGGTCTGCTTCAACCCATAGAGGGCCTTCTTCAGCTTCCACACTCTGCCACTACCATCATCAAACCCCTTTTGCTACGCCATGAACATCTCTTCCTCTAGAACGCCGTTGAGGAATGCCGTTACAATGTCCATCTACTTCACCACCCATCCTTTGATGGCGGCTCCCGCGAATAGGGTCCGCAGCGTTGTAGGCTTCACAACAGGAGCAAGCAGCTCCTTGAAGTCCACCTTCTCCTTCTGCTGGTACCCCTTGGCCACAAGCCTGGACTTGTAGCGCTCGATCTTGCCGTCGGCGTCCGACTTGATCTTGAAGAGCCACTTGGACGTTATCGCCTTACGCCCCTACGGTAGCTCCACCAACTCAAACGTGTCATTCTCCTCAATGCTTTTCAGCTCACTCTCCATTGCCTTCTTCCACTCCTCAGCATCACTAATCTCCAAGGCCTCCTTGAGAGTTGCTGGTTCTCCCAGCATCTCCACCGGAAAGAAGAACGCGAAAGCACACTCCTCGTAGTCACTATCCTCGTCGTCTCCGACCATCATTGCCGCTCCGGCCAGGGCCGTCTTTCCCGGCTTCCCTGGCGCATCATAAGTCAGCCTATTAGGGGGTTGAACTCTCCTCTTCCCCCTTCCTTCCTCCTCAGCTGCAGGGACTTGAAGGCCTTGGCGTTGCTGCGGTGTAGCACGGATCCGTGGAGCGCTCATAGTGCGGGAAGGAAGTGTCAGTGCACGCTCGCTCACTTGCTGCACCTCCTCCTCTTCTTCCTCTGCATCATTGGCTTCCTCTCCCCCATTCACAAGGGAGGATTGCCTTGTGGTGGTGCTGCCGCTGCTTAGCTCCAAAGGCAGCTCCACATGCTCCAGGGCGGAACTCTTCACCTCCCCAAACCGCACGCCTATCTTCGCCTCATTCTCCTCCTTCCAATCCTTGTACATGAAGTTCTCCATGAACTTGCAGTCCTTGCTCACTAGGAATTTCTTGCTGAATGGGTTCCAAAGAAGCCACCACTTGCTGTTTTGAGCCATGCCCAAGTGCACAGCCCATATCGCTTTGGCACCAAGCTTGTTGTGCTGAAGATGCGTATGTACAAGCGCCATGCACATGCACCCGAACACCCGAAGCATATCCACCTTTGGCTTCCTTCCAAGCCACTCCACATAGGGCACCCATTTGTCTGCTCCCACATGAGTCAAGGCTTTGTTCTTGGCCACGCACGCGCTCCACACCGCATCAGGCCAAAAGTATTCGGGTAGCCCGGCTTCAATGAGCAGCCCGTGTGCCGCCTCCGTGATTGTGCGGTTCGCTCGCTCGGCGATGCCGTTCATTGCAGGGGAGTATGGCATGATAAGGGAGTGCCGAATACCATTATTCTTCAGCCACAACCTAAACTCCTTGCTCAGGAACTCTCCCCCTCGATTGGTGCGGATTGACTTTACTAGACGGTCTTGTTGCCGCTCCACCATCGGAAACCAATCCGTCTTCAAATTTTCAGCCACGTTGCTCTTCTTGTCCAGCACATACACCCAAGTCATGTGGGTGTAGACGTCCACAATGGGGAGGAAATATTCAGCTCCAGCAGCTCCAAGCTTCAGGGGGCCTACCACGTCCATCACCACCTCATCAAGTGGTGCCTTTGCCGTTGCCTCCGAACTAGGGAACGGAAACCAGGTGAACTTGGCTTGAATGCACGTCGGGCAGCCAAGCACCTCATCGGACTCCCCCTTCACACGTATGCCAGCAACCATCTCTTCCTTCAATAGCTGCTGCAAGATGGGTATGGCCACATACCCCATTCGCCGATGCAAGGTGAGCCAATCACACTCCCCCGTAGCCAAAGTTGGATTGGAGAATGCCGCGCTCGCAATAGCGCCTCACATACTCTCTCCGTAGTGTTCCTCTGCTGCTGCCTCGGGGTTCTCCTCACCCTTGTGCTGCTCCTTGGCTGCTGCATCACTCTCCTTAGGTTCACTCTTCTTGCTGGTCCCTCCAAGATTCTACTTGTTGGACTCATTCTCCTTTACGCGACCGTTCGCGCCATCGCCGCTACGAACTGCTTCACCCTTGGTGCTGACGCTTGCTGCCACTTGCCTCTCCTTAGGCATGGGGACTACAGGGATCTACCACATCTCCTTGTAGACGTCCCTATCCTCGTGAAGGTCCCAAAGGATCCGCTCGCCAAGCCTCGCGGTGTAGGTCTTGACTCCCTTCAAGTTCGTGTCCATGCCGGCCTTTGCCAACCGCCGCACGAAAATCAGGTTGGCAGGAAGGCTGGGCACCCAAAGCACGTTCTTGAGGCCCACCATCTTCCCATCAGCACCCTTGAACATGGCCTTACCCCTGCTTTTCACCTCTGCTCACTGCCCCAAAGCCGATGTGACATGCTTCACCGGTGACGGTTCAAGTTCGGTGAGCAAGTCCGCGCGAGGTGGCATGGTATAGGTAGCGCCGCTATCGATCACCCAATAGTCCAGGGGGTGTAGGGTGACCTTTCCCACAGCTGCAGGCTCTTCAAAGTCTTCATCCTTCTCTGGTGCAGCCGGTGCTTGAGTTGACACAAAGTAGAATAGACCCGGGTACCGATCGTCCTTCGAGTCCTCGTTATCTTCGTTCTTCATATTTGCAGCTCCACCACCGCGACCACCACGGCCTCCACAGTCTCTTCCTCTCCCTCCTCCTGCTCCTCTACCCTCTTGGCCTTGAGCAGGGGTCAAGTCAAGGTTGAGGTTAATGATGAGCGAGGACCACGACTCTGGGAGTAAGGCAAGCAACTTGGTCTTCTTTTGGAGCTCGCTGTAGTTCAAATCAGCTCCCTCTAGCCGCATCAACAAGTCAAAGAATTTTTGCACCCCTTCTTCCACGGGTTCATCTTCTTCAATTCGTAGCGTCGCCATTTGCCGTTCCAACACCACTGCTACCGCCGCTGTTGCAGGAGCGTATAGACCCTTGAGAGCAGCCCATGCCTTTGGTCCCTTCTCTGGTTCACGCTGGGAAGGCTTGATGTGACGGATTTGACTGCTCCCCAACGCTTGCCCTAGTAGGAGGTAGCCTTGTGCGCTCTTTCACACCCACGGTCTCTTCTCCGGGTCGTTCTCGGGACGCTTCTCCGTTCCTTCCATCACCTGTAGTAGGTCTTAGTGGTCGAACACGTTCTCCATTCTGAAGGACCATTCAGCAAAGTTGTCGCCGTTGAACTTGTCAAGCCCGAACACTCTTGGTTCGTCCCTAGAAGGTCCAAGAGTCGGTTGCACGGCCGCCACGGCTGACTCACGGGCTTGGCCTTGTGCTTGGGCATCTCCATTGCCACCAGCACCTCTGCCACCCCTTTCTTCAGGTCTAGCCATAGTCGTAGCTGCTCCAAGGGGCTCTGATACCACTTGTTTTACTCACAGTAGGCTTCAATGTGCCAAAAACGAGAGATAGAGTGCACAGTCGGATTTCTTCATAGCGGCTTTAAACATTCATAGCGTTCTGATCACAGATTCAAATGACCTGCTTCAACTTGGATCTGGAGCGTCTTTACGTCGCCTACAATAGGCAATTTAGATTGCACGATTTCCTAAGTATTGACGACACAGCGTTGGTTTGAACGAACAGCACTATGGCAGCCACAATAGTCTAAGAACACAAATTAGGAAGAGTTAGGGAGAGTTACGAGTTGGGAATGACTCCCAGCTCCTACAAACCCCAAGAGCCGAGGTACAGTGATGTAGAACAGTGCCACACTGTCCCCAACCACGAAGGGTCTTGAAACTACCCTTCACTAGGGCCGACACCAAGTGAAATGTTACACTACACAAAGTAATGTAACTATCTTCATTATCTTGAGGTGTACCCTTTTGGCGAGCTTCAAAATCACTTGAGGCTTGAAACCAAGGCTCGGGTTCTTCATCATGGACTCATCCTTCAGTTCTTGATGGGTCTGCTGCGCACACCTGCGACACGCCGAACGTTCGACAATGGGCAAAAAAGAAATTGCGCACGATAAAATAGAAACCGCGCGGGACACACAAAATGACCGCGTAACACGCGGCTAGCGACGACTCGCTATTGACTCGACACACACACACTTGACATCATGACCCATCATACACACACCATTATAAGCATAAAATATATATTTATTTCATGCACTCATTCCATTCCATGCACACATGCATGCACGCACACGGACAACAAGTCGAGTGCAAACCGTAGGGTTGCACCAACATAGGTGGGGTAGGCGCCGTAGCAGCAGTGCCTCTAGCTCCAGTCTCCTTGGAACAAGCACCTCCAACTCCAGCACCCCTATAACTAGTGTCCACAGCACAAGCACCCCCAGAACTCCCAGTGTCAGTACCCTCAGCTCCAGCACCCTTAGAACTAGCACCTCCAGCGCCAACACCCCCAGCCCCAGCACCCTCAGAACTAGCACCTCCAGTGTCAGTACCCTCAGCTCCAGCACCCTCAAAACTAGCACCTCCAGCGCCTACACCCCCAGCCTCAGCACCCTCACGACTAGCACCTCCACCGTCAGTACCCTCAGCTCCAACACCCTCAGAACTGGCACCGCTAGTGCTTGTGCTCCCAACACCAACACCCCCAGAGTCGACTGCGACCTGCCGCGGTAGTGGCGAAGGCTGTCGCGGTGACTGTGAAGACGACTGTGGGGAAGGAGATGGCACTTGACGTGCTACCGAGGGGAGAGGGTAGCGTGCGACACACCAGACGGGGCAGGACCAAGGGGGGGCAGGAGCAGGAGGAGGAGAAGGGGTGAGGAAGACCGGTGAAGCCTCTGGCCGTGAGACACGAGTCTAGAGGTTCAGCTGGTGGGTGGCGTAGCGAACCGCGTAGGACCACAGAAAATGGGCCGCACGAGCATGGATCATGGAGGTGCGGGCAATCTCCATGACCAAACCAATTCGGTGCTCAGCAACCCCATTTTGCTGTGGGGACTACGGAAGCGTCCAGTACTGAGTGATGCCCTGCTCCCGACAGAATCTGGCAAGAATTCCGTATCGAATCTTGGCCCCACAGTCTGAGTGAAGACAATTGACATGAGTGCAATGAGTAGTCTCAGTGGCCAACAACCACCGGATCAACGTAGAAGTCACGGCAGACTTCTTCGCTAAGGGGAACACGGTGGTGTAGGGAGAGTAGTCGTCAACGACCGCCAGAAAGAAGCTCTCCCTCTCGGGCCTAGGGTGGGGGGCGGGGCCCCAGACGTCCAAGTGGAGAGTCTCGAACGGTGCGATAGCCGGACGAAGGGAGGAGGAGGGAGAAGTGGCATGCAGCCGACCTTCGACGCAAGGAGTGGAGGGAGGGAGCGACCGAAAGACGCGCGAGAGACCAGAGACAAGACGCTAGCTAGCCATGCTGCGGAGGCGTGGGAGGGATGGGTGACCAAGGCGGTGGTGCCACAGGACTGTGGGGTGGGCTAGCGACCGACACAAGCACGACGCGGCAACCTGACTAGACGCAACTACCTGTAGAGGGTCGGTGTGCAATGTGAAAAGGCAGAAGCCAAGATCCTGGTAAAAAGTGGCTAGGGGAGCGTACGTGTCACCGTCCACGCAGGTCCCAAGACGCTCGGACGGAGGAAACCAAACACGGACGTGACGGCCCTGAAGGTAACGAACACCCACCAAGTTCCTAGGGAACGAGGTGTAAAAACTAGGTGCTATAGCTTAGGAACCATGGGAACTTAGGTTTCTAGGAACCTAGCCCTTGAGAGGGATGTCAAGGAGAAAGTTGGCCAAAAGAGAAATGCACTATATAGGCCAAGTGCAAATAGGCAAGAATATGGGTGCACCACCAACTAGATTAAATGTCCACACTACACCTACAAAGAACCATATAATTATTGTCAGAACATATAGCTTACTTGTTTCTGTAGGCTATAGTGGGGTATCCCATAAGGGGTACAACCCAATCAGGGTTCCCCATTTGTACTCACTTCGTTCATAGTCATTTCATTCTCGTTCACTTCTTCTCATGGTATCGAGCAGGTTCCCCTGTGGGAACTGTTCGTAGGGCCCACCACCGCTACCGCTTAACTTTTTTTTCTGCCCGGAGCGCGCTCCGGGCCCTAGTACTTCCTTTTTTTTTCGATCTGCCCTAGTGCTCTGACGGCCGCCCGCCCTAGCGCCCGAACGCCGCCGCCCTTGCGCCCTGACGGCCGCCCGCCCTAGTGCCCTGACGGCCGCCCGCTCTAGCGCCCGAACGCCGCCCGCCCTAGCGCCCTGACGGCCGCCCGCCCTAGCGCCCTGACAGCCGCCCGCCCTAGCGCCCGAGCGCCGCCCGCCCTAGCGCCCGAGCGCCGCCCGCCCTAGCGCCCGAGCGCCGCCCGCCCTAGCGCCCGAGCGCCGGCCGCCCTAGCGCCCTGACGGCCGCCCGCCCTAGCGCCCGTGCGCCGCTCGCCCTAGCGCCCTGACGGCCGCCCGCCCTAGCGCCCGTGCGCCGCTCGCCCTAGCGCCCTGACGGCCGCCCGCCCTAGAGCCCTGTCGGCCGCCCGCCCTAGCACCCGAGCGCCGCCCGCCCTAGCGCCCGAGCGCAGCCCGCCCTAGCGCCCTGACGGCCGCCCGCCCTAGCGCCCGTGCGCCGCTCGCCCTAGCGCCCGAGCGCCGCCCGCCCTTGCGCCCTGACGGCCGCCCGCCCTGACGCCTGAGCGCCGCCCGTCGTCGCCCCAGCGCCCTAGCGCCCGACGCCCGCGAGCCGCCCGTCGCAGCCGCCCGTGAGCTGCCTGTACGCCGCCCGCCGAGCCTCCCGTGCACCCGCCCAGCGTGAGCCGCCCACGACCGCCCAGGCCGCCGTCCCTGAGCCGCCCGCGCCGCCGTCCCTGAGCCGCCTGTGCAGCCGCCCGCGAGCCGCCAGCGAGCCGCCCGTCGCGACGCCCGCGCCGCACGAGCCGCCCGTACAGCCGAGCCGCCCCAACCGCCCGTGCAGCAGACCCGCCCGAGCCGCCCGAGCCGCCCGAGCCGCCCGCGCCGCCCCAGCAACCCGAGCCGCCCGAGCCGCCCGGGCAACCTGAGGAGCCGAGCTCCTGCTCCTGCGTGGCTGCTGCTGCTCCGAGGCGTGCGCAGCTGCTGTTCTGCCGAGTTGCTGAGCCGCTGTGCTACCCGACTCTTCGTGCCCGGTGAGACAATCAGCTGCTGCAATGGCCACCCCCAGTGTCCTGTCTTTTGACGCTGAGGGTCGCGCCATTGACTTTCCAGTCTGGATTGAGGACCTGCAGCTGTACTTACTGTGCGATGCGATCGATGAGGTTTCTCTCTTTGACTTTGTCTCTGGAGCTGTCCCTGCCCCTCCTGCTGATGCTGACCCTGCTGTTCGCTCCAAGTGGGCCACACGCGATGCTGCTGCACGTCTTGCTGTGCGTCGCCACCTCCCTTCCTCCGAGCGTGCCCACTTTAGTCAGTGCAAGACCGCTCAGGCCTTGTACGACGCTGTAGTTGCACGCTACTCCTCCCCTTCCTCCGCTACGCTGAGCCGCCTCATGCTACCGTTTCTCTTCCCTGACCTCGCTGCCTTTCCCACTGTTGCTGACCTCGTTACCCACCTCCGCGCTAGTGACGCTCGCTACCGCGCTGCCCTTCCTGCTGAGTTCCGCGCCGCAAACCCTCCTCCCATGTACATCACTCTCTACTTTCTCGTCACCCGTCTCCTTGAGTCCCTTCGTGTCGTTAGGGACCAGTTTCTCTCTGTCTGTCCCACCACCCTCACTGTCGACCTCCTTGAGGAGTCCCTGCTAGCGGCTGAGAAGAGCATCGTCGCTGTAGGGGCCTCTCGGGGTGACCCTCGCACCCCCATCTTTGAGGGGTGTTCTCCTTCCCCCCTGCTGCCCTCTGTCGCCTCTGCCGCTGCGGCCGACCTCGCTGGTTTTGAGTCGGTCGGTGCGGCGTCTGCCCCCAGCGGTAGACGCCGCTCTGGCAAGGGCAAGGGGGGCAAGGGAGCGGGTGGGGCTAGAGGGGGCAGTGGCGGAGGAGGTGGGGGTGGCGGAGGGAGTGGGGGTGGCGGTGGAGGTGGTGGCGGGAGTGGAGGTACTGGTGGAGGCGGTGGAGGCGGAGGTGGCGGCGGAGGCGGTAGCGGAGGAGGCGGGGGCGAGGGTACCGGTGGGGGCGGTGGCGGTGGAGACGGGGGTGGCGGTGGAGGCGGGAGTGGCGGTGGCGGCGGGGGTCGGAGTGGCTCGTCCCAGCGGAGCAGCTCTGGGGGTGGCCAGCGCCAGCAGCAGCAGCAGCAGCAGCGCTCTCGCACCGTCCCCGCCCCTCAGCAGCTTCGTGAGTGGTACTTGCAGCGTCAGCGTGGTGGTGCGTTTGGTCCCTGCCCCTACGTTCTTCGCACCGGTGACCGTGCGGGGGAGAGGTGTGGAGGCACCCACGCAGCCCGCTGCTGCTTTGGCCGCCTGACCGACGCCTGGCGTCAGCAGTTTCCGGAGGCCGCTGAGATTCCCCGCTGGGGGGAGCTGTCTAGGGCTGGTGTAGCCATTTATGATCTTGACTTTGATGCTATTCTTTCTGCTATGTATGCTGTGACTGGTAGTGATGAGGATGACTGTTACCGGTGTTTCCCGCCCGACCCGGGCATTGGTACTGCTGCGTCAGGTGCTAGTGAGGCTGCTGCTCTAGGTGCCAGTGCGTCTGTGCTCTCAGGTACTGGTGAGTTTGCCCTCTCAGGTACTGTGTCGGCTTCGGCCTCTCACACCTTCACCCTTGACTCTGGAGCGTCTCGCTCCTTCTTTCGGGACCGCACCACTCTCACGCCGCTGAGTCGGCCGGTTGCGGTGTCCCTGGCTGACCCCTCTGGGGGGCCTGTCCTGTCTCGCTTCTCCACGGTCCTTCCGTGTCCGGCGGCCCCCTCTGGCACCCTGTCTGGTCTCTACCTCCCCTCGTTCTCGACGAACCTGGTGAGTGGTGCTGACCTACAGGATGCGGGTGTCCACCAGTTCACTCCTGCTCGTCAGCGAGTGACCCACTGCACGGAGGCTAGCACGGGACGCCACCTGGCTACGTTTACACGTCGGCCAGGGTCGAGCCTGTACACACTGACCACTGCTTCTCCTCCAGGTGCTGAGTCTGGTAGGGTCCCTTCGTCTGGTCAGGTGTTTGCCGCAGCGTCCAGGTCTGGTCCTGAGTCTGTCCCCTGTTCGTGTCGTCGTCTGTCTCACGAGACCCTCCTCTGGCACCACCGCCTTGGCCACCCCTCTCTGCTTCGGCTCAGAGGCATGGCCTCCCGTCTTCTTGTGTCTGGTCTCCCCCGGTCTCTACCTCCCCTTCCTCAGGGCCCTGGCCCTGCCTGTGTCCCCTGTGTCGAGGGGCGCCAGCGTGCTGCCCCTCACTCCTCCCAGTTTCCTCCGACAGAGGCCCCGTTGCAGACGCTTCACATGGACGTGTGGGGCCCAGCCCGCGTCCGTGGACAGGGTCAGGAGCGCTACTTCCTGCTCGTTGTTGACGACTACTCGCGTTACACCACAGTCTTCCCCTTGCGCAGCAAGGGTGAGGTCACTGAGGTGCTGATCGACTGGATCCGCGCAGCTCGTCTTCAGCTCAGGCAGAGCTTTGGCTCCGACTTTCCTGTGTTGCGTCTGCACTCGGACAGAGGCGGAGAGTTCTCCTCTGGCCTTCTGCGTGCCTACTGTCGTGCGCGAGGCATCCGCCAGTCCTTCACGCTTCCGGACTCCCCGCAGCAAAATGGGATTGCTGAGCGCCGCATTGGCATGGTCATGGACGTCGCCCGTACGTTCATGATGCATGCGGCTGCCCCCCATTTTCTGTGGCCGTTTGCGGTCAGGTACGCAGCGCATCAGATCAACCTCCACCCCAGGGTCTCCAGGCCGGAGACCTCCCCAGCCCTGCTGTGGACGGGAACGGTTGGCGATGCGTCGGCGTTCCGGGTCTGGGGATCTCGGGCGTTTGTCCGCGACTTGTCTGAGGACAAGCTGTCCCCTCGCGCTGCTCCCTGCGTCTTCCTGGGGTTCCACCCCGACGCCCCTGGGTGGCAGTTCTACCACCCCACCTCTCGACGTGTTCTGTCCTCCCAGGACGTCACGTTCGACGAGTCGGTACCCTACTACCGCCTCTTCCCCTACCGCACTCCGTCCCTCCCCCCACCCCCGCTCTTCTTGGTACCAGGTCCCCCCCCGGTAGACCCCCTCCCCCATCAGGGTCCTGCCCCTTCAGGTGTGTCCCACGTAGACGCGGTCGAGCCTGTCGAGGTCACTGGTGACTCTGGTGCTGCTGCGGGAGCTGAGCCTGGGGGTGCGGAGCCTGGGGGTGCGGAGTCTGGGGGTGCTGAGCCTGGGGGTGCTGAGCCTGGAGGTGCCAAGCCTGGGGGTGCTGAGCCTGGGGGTGCTGCGCCTGGGGGTGCTGAGCCTGGGGGTGCTGAGCCTGGGGGTGCTGAGCCTGGGGGTGCTGTGCCTGGGGGTGCTTCGTCTCGCCGGGAGCCACTCTCCCCACAGGAGCTGCGTGAGTGGATTGCTAGGCGCTGGAGGCGTGCTGCTGGTGCTGGTGGTTCTTCGGCTGCAGAGGGTACTGCTGCCGCGCGTCCCGGCGGTGCTTGTACTGTGGGTGCTGGAGCTGCTGGGTCTGAGGGTTCTCCTGGAGCTGGTGCTGCTGAGGGTGTTGGCGCTGTGCCTGCCGCTGGCGGTCCGACTGACAGTGCTCCTGGTGCTGCTGCTGGAGGTTATGGTGCTGCTGGAGGTGCGACTGTAGTGGGTGCTCCTGCTGGGGGTACTGGTGCTGTTCCTGCTATTTCTGGCGTCGCCGCGCGGCCCCGACCGTACTTCGTTCCGCTCCTGCAGCAGGTTCTTGGTCTTACACCTCCTCCTCCCTTAGAGGGTCCGCAGCCTGTCCGGTCACAGCCACAGCTACAGCCTGCCTCCCCTTTGCCTGCTCCTTCTCCCTACGCTAGTCCGACTGGAGGTCTTACTGAGCGTCGTGAGCCTGCGTCTCGTCCTGCGTCGCCTGTTCGTACTGAGCGCGCTAGTGGTCGCGGGTCGCGTCAGCGTCCTCCTCCTGTCCCTGGCACGCACCGGATGTCACTGCGTCCGTCCACTGCTCCTCTGCGTGCCCCTTTGCCTTCTCCTCCTGCTTCCTCTCTTCCTGCTCTTGCCGACCCGGAGTCGGACTCTCTTCGTGCTGCCAGTCCTACTGTCACGCGTCTCCTTGCTACTGCTGTCACTGACCCTTCCTTCGAGTCGTCTGCTGCGTCTGCCCTTGTCACTGAGCTTGTCGACTTTGCTGCACGCTGTCGTCTAGACTACGCTGCCAGTCTTGTCGCTGAGTCTGAGTCTGCCTGTCCTCCGTCCGTCGGGGGTGAGTGTGCCCTCGGCACGGACGTCCTTGAGGACAAGCAGGAGGAGTTCCAGTGTCTGGCAGCCGCTTCACCTCATCTCGCGTCTGTACTGCTAGCCCCTGAGGGAGACCCGGATGCACCAGACATCCCGACTCCGCGCTCTTACGCGGAGGCGATAGAGGGTCCCTACTCCTCTCAGTGGCAGGCAGCTATGGATGCACAGATGGCTTCCTGGAAGTCCACAGGCACCTACGTCGACGCTGTTCCCCCTCCTGGGGCGAACATCGTCAGTGGCATGTGGATTTTCAGGGTGAAGCGGCCGCCGGGTTCACCGCCTGTCTTCAAGGCGCGTTACGTGGCTCGTGGCTTCAGTCAGCGGCAGGGGGTTGACTACTTTGAGACCTGCTCCCCCACCCCGAAGATGACTACTCTTTGGGTTCTGCTGCACGTTGCTGCTCACCGTGACTACGAGCTGCACTCTCTCGACTTCAGCACAGCTTTCTTGCAGGGCAGTCTGCACGAGGAGATCTGGCTGCGTCGCCCACCTGGCTTCACTGGGTCTTTCCCTCCTGGTACCCAGTGGAGTCTCCGGCGTCCAGTCTACGGTCTCCGCCAGGCGCCTCGTGAGTGGCACGACACACTGAGGACTACGCTCGCGGCACTTGGGTTTGCTCCGTCTACTGCCGACCCGTCGCTGTTTCTGCGCACCGACACCTCTCTGCCGCCGTTCTACATCCTCGTGTACGTCGACGACTTGGTCTTTGCCACAGCTGACACTGCTGGACTCGCCTACGTGAAGTCCGAGCTGCAGAAGAGACACACGTGCACTGACCTGGGTGAACTGCGTAGCTACCTTGGCTTGCAGATCACCCGGGACAGAGCGCGCTGTACCATTACCCTGACTCAGTCACACATGGTGCAGCAGGTCCTTCAGCGCTTCGGCTTCACGTACTCCTCGCCTCAGGCCACTCCTCTGCCTACTCGCCACTCACTCTCAGCTCTGCCTTCGGATGAGTCCGTAGAGTCGAGTGGCCCGTTTGCAGAGCTTGTTGGCTGCCTCATGTACCTGATGACCTGCACACGTCCTGACCTTGCATACCCTCTTAGCATTCTCGCACGCTATGTTGCTCCTGGGAGACACCGACCAGAGCACATGGCTGCAGCGAACAGGGTGTTGCGCTACTTGTGCAGCACGTCGGGCATGGGGCTAGTGCTTGGAGGACGCAGTCCAGTGGTCCTCATTGGGCACGCAGACGCTTCTTGGGCTGACGACCAGGCTACGCAGCGGTCGTCACAGGGTTACACCTTCAGCCTTGGTTCCGGCTCTGTTTCGTGGCGGGCTACCCGCTCGTCTTCTGTTCTCGGCTCCAGTTGTGAGGCTGAGATCTACGCTGGGGCTATGGCTGCGCAGGAGTTACGTTGGCTCACCTACCTGCTGACCGACCTTGGAGAGCAGCCTCGTTCTCCTCCAGTCCTGTACGTAGACAACAAGGCCATGCTGGCCTTGTGTCGAGAGCAGCGACTGGAGCACAGAACGAAGCACATTGCTCTCCGCTACTTTCTTGCTCGTGAGCTACAGCAGCGTGGACAGTTGCGACTTGCGTACGTGGCCTCTGAGGCCAACACTGCTGATGTCTTCACCAAGGCACTTGCGCCTTGTGATCATCAGCGTTGTTGCACGCAATTGGGTCTTGTGACTGTCTTGCCTCACTTGCTCTCCTCTTGACCTTGCTTGTACCTTCGCCTATATATACTCTTGTTCTTGCTTGTTTGCCTCTTGTATATCTCTATATATGATCTTGCATGTGAACTGGCCTTCTGGCCCTTGAACTTGTGCTCGGAATGCGTGGTGACTTTGTGATCCACCCTGAGCTTTGCTTTGCTTTGCTTGACTGGTCTTGTGACCCCTTGTTCTCCCCCACTTTGCCTATGGGGGTGTGTCAGAACATATAGCTTACTTGTTTCTGTAGGCTATAGTGGGGTATCCCATAAGGGGTACAACCCAATCAGGGTTCCCCATTTGTACTCACTTCGTTCATAGTCATTTCATTCTCGTTCACTTCTTCTCAATTATGTAGAACATATTTTGATACGCCCCCATAATTCTTTGCGGGTACAAGTGTAGTAACGCCCCCTTACGGGGTACACCATGCATAGTGCACCAGAAGTAGCATGCAGCGGAAGTAGCAGAGGGCAAGTCAGGAGGAGGTGGATGATGCTGCAGCTGGACTCACACCACTCCCTCAACCTCCCCCCCACAGCATCAGCAGCAGCAATGAGGAGAGAGAGGATGAGTTGAGTCACCCTCCTTCCCCCGCCCCCCCCTCCCCTCCCCCCCCCCCCTAACTCCTGCACACGCAGCAGGGAGAGGGAGGAGGCTAGCGCTGTAGGTGCAGCCTCCCCTTCACATCTTCCGCCCCCACACCCCTCCCCTCCCCCCCAACTGCTACACGCGCAGCAGGAAGAGGGATGAGAAGGGAGGGGGGCGGGGTGGGGGCTGCTCCACGGCTGCAGATGCGTGTGCAGTAGGGAGTAGCCGCGCGAACCGCAATCCACACGCACCGCAACAGAGCGCGCGGGGCGCAGGGCGCAGGGCGCAGGGCGCAGGGCAGCGCGGCAGAGGTGCACAGAGTGCTGGGCAGAGGCGCACGAGGCACCGGGCAGGGGGCACACGAGGCGCCGGGTAGGAGGAGCACGAGGCGCTGGGCAGGAGGCGCACGAGGCGCCGGGCAGGAATCTGTCGCGCGCCCGGGGTGCGCGGCGGGCAGAAACCGACGCACGCCCGGGGCGCGCGGCGTGCAGGAACCGATATGCACCGGTGATGGGCAGGGGCGCTACATGACGGGTAGCGCGATGGTAGGCCCATAAGAAATAACTTTTGGCTCTGATACCATGTCAAAATAGGTGCTATAGCTTAGGAACCATGGGAACTGAGGGTTCTAGGAACCTAGCCCTTGAGAGGGATGTCAAGAAGAAAGTTGGCCAAAAGAAGAATGCACTATGGAGTGACAAATACAAGTAGGCAAGAACAAGGGTGCACCACCAACAAGATTAGATATCCACACTACACCTACAAACAGTCATATAAATATGTAAAACATAGTTTGACACGAGGGGGTGTGGAGACCAGTGAGGACACCCGAGGGGACAGCCGGGCATGGGAGGGTAGTAGTGCTGCAAGCAACTGCTGGTCCTGCAAGCAGCCAGTGCAATTGAAACCGGAGCAGAAAGCTGAGTGAGAGACATGTGGTCATGGAAGAAGCACTGAGACGTGCTAGAGTCCAGCGTGAAAGAGAGCGACGCGTCAGCGGTAGGTGCACCTCGGCTAGTTACTACACATGCAGTTAGATTAGAAACACAAGCACATACACTAGCAACAGGCAAAGAACCTAAACTACGAACACTCGAGCAAACAGATCCAAAAGCACTACAGTCAACATCAGCATACATCGCAGAATCAGATCGCAAAGCCTCAAACAACTATACTGCAGACATCTCAAACAACGCCATGCCTCGAGAACAAACAAGCAGGCCAGGCCACAAGAACGAACAAGCGGGGCCCAGTCCGGAGAGGGGCCAAAGCCGTACTGAGCATGGAGGCGGTCCATGAGCTGCACAAAGCACCGACCCGGAGGGTGAAGGCGGTCACAGGGCTGACCCTGTCGAGTGCCAGTCCAAACAACGTACTGGCAGGGATGAGGGGTGAGACCACGCGACGCCCAACGGGGTGGGCCAACGCCACGACTGGCGCCCTTTGGTCCATCAGGCCCCCACTACTGAGACTGCTGCTGTAACTGCTGCTGCACCTGCTGCTGCGGTTGTCCCTGCTGCTGCTACTGCTGCGGTTGTCCTTGCTGCTGCTGCTGCTACTGCTACTGCTACTGCTGCTGTCTCCGCTGACGCTGCTATATCTGCTGGTGGTGCTGTGCTGCGTACCAGTCAACTGGTCGAGTACCCCCACCCGCGGGGCCCGCAGGCCCAGTACTGCTTCCAGTGCTACCTCCACCGGACGTACTGGTGCTGCCACCACCACCAACATACCCTCCGCCACCACTGCCGCCGCCACCGCTGTCACCGGCGCTACTACCCTTCCCCTCCTTCTTACCTCCCTTGCCCCGAGGCCGCCCATTAGAGACGGACAAAGCTGCAGTCTCCTCAGAGGTAGGAGACGCAGAAGAGGCTAGAGAAGCTATGAAGGTGGGGAGCTGTGGGACAGTGCACCTCTGAAATAACCAAGTTACTACGGCGCCAAACGAGGCGGCTACAGAGCGAATGTTGCTCTCGATGCCATTTAGGGCCTCCTCAAAGACCTCGATGGTGAGCGCACTAGGATGCTTACGAAGAAGCGCGTCACAGACAGGTGCAAGACGGTCAGGAAGGCTACTGATGATAAAGTGAATCGTAATGTGCATGGGCGGGCGGGCAGCTGCAAGCTCAGCCTCAGTACAAGCAACACAGCTAGCATCAATTGAGTGCAGGTGGGTGACAAGGGCAGCAGTACTGTCAAACGATGATAGGTTGGGAAACAGAAACAGCATGAGGAGGTGACCAAGAGAGGCGGAAGTGGGAGTGGAGTCGTGGGTATTAATCACAGCAAGACACTCTTGGGCAGAGCAAACCTGGTCGAAATGGGCCTCCTCAGACCCGGTGATAAGGCTGGTGAGGGCCAAGCGAGCTGCAGCATCACAAGACTCCCACACTGACAAAGCAACACGGCCCTGAGCAAAGCGCTCCCGGTCTACGGGAGTAGGTTGAGGAGGAAGGTCGGTGGGGGGCCCAAGAGACAGCAGGTCAACAGAGGCGTGCGCCCAAAGCATGTCACCGTCCTGGCGCTGACTTCTAAGGTACAACTCGATGCGTATGAGCTAGGTGGGAAACTCTAGTGCCCTACCCTCCGCATCGAAAATTAGAGGTCCAGGAGTCGTCATGGCAAGTGCTCGAACGAACTAGGAGCGAGAGGCTAGAAACGAACGGGGCGAACGATGAGGAGAGCCACTAGGGCTAGGGAAGCAACAGACGAAACGACTAACGAACCGAGGCATGGGAGCTAAGCCAAAGACTTCAGTGTAGGAACTGGAGACGCATGTATGCTGGAGTAGGAGTGAACTGATAGGTGCAACAATAGACTAGGAATGATGGTCGAGAAAGGAACCCTTGTCCGTGCTAGTAAACAAGGCCGCGACTTCTAACCGCTGTAGGTGGAGCCAATGACAGAAGGAGCAAATTACGGTACAGGCTGTGAACTGCGGCAGGCGGTCGAGTGCGATTGGGTGCGATCTAGTGCGGTTGGGTGCGGTATAGCACGATCTAAAGCAAGTGGGCAAGGTGAGGAGCGGTTAAGGTGTGGCCAAGTGCGCAAAGGTGCAGTGGAGAGCGGTCTAGCACGGTGAGGAGGGGGAAGGGGGGGGTTTCAATGCAGTGGAGTGCGATCAAGAACGGTAAGGTACTGCCTAGTGTGGCAAGAAGTGGGTTGACATGTCAACAAGCAAGTGCAGCAGTGCGTAGTGAAGGCGGGGGCAGTTGCCGCTGCGGCACGCACGGCTCCTAGTGTGCAGGCACCTGCGCACAGTGGCTGTTGCTGCTAGCGGCTGTTGCTGTTAGCGGCTCCTTTTGCATAGGCAGCTTTGCGTGTGCATGCAGCTGTTACCGCGCACGTCTGCTCGTACGGGCTGCAGGCGTGAGGCTGCGCGCGCAGGCAACAGGGCAGGGCACAGCAAGGGACGGGGCGGAGCGTGGGTAGCATGCACAGCGGCAAGCTGCGGCGGTTTCAGTGTGCGTGGTGGCGGCTGGTGTGCACGCGGTGGCGGCTGCTGTGCGCGCAGTACTGTAAGTGCGCACGCGCGGGGCCGTACATGCGTGCGAGGCTGCTGCTGTGCGTGCACGTGCTGCGGTGCGCGCGCAATAGGCTCGACCGTGCATGCGTGCTGCTGTGCGCGTGCGCACGGGTCCTACAGTAACTGCAGAGTGGGGAGCGTGGGGCAGCGCGAGAAGTGTAAGGCAGCGCGGAACGAGGCGATTTAGGTCGACACAGAGCATAACGAGACGATTTAGGTCGACACGGAGCATAACAAGGCGTCACGGGGCGACACGAGGCTAGGACCTAGGAGCGACCTAGCTGATACTATCTCAAAATCCAAGAAGCTAAGGAAAAACGTTAGGTAGGAGGATAATGTTACTAGGCAGCATAGGGTACAAATAGTGGGGGTCGAGAGAAATCATGTACCCTCTAAGAACTACCTCACTGTAGCCTATCTAAATGATATAAACATTTGACACGGGGAAACGAGGTTGGTTGCAGGTTTGGCGAAGGGAAAACAGAAGGCGACGCGACGTAGCCTCGGAATTGTAGATGTCGGCCGAACGTGCGAAGTCCAGAAGTGTTGGGGTTGTAGGCGTAGCAGTCCACCAGGGCCCAACATATCAGGGTAAATTACCCTTTTTTCCCTGATGGGTGGCCGCTTTTTCGGAGTTACCCTTGCAAAATCAGTGTAAAAGATCTTTACCCTAGTGCAAAAGAAGAATGTTTCCATACACTACCCCCCCTTCCCCCCGGTCAATGTCCGCAACTCGCTAGCGAGCAAGATAATCACCAAGAACCGAAGGTGCTTTAAACGAGGCAGACGGCACCCAGGTGTCGTCTTGAATGGTACGGTCGGTCCAGCGGACCAAGATGTCCACGTGGCAGCCAGAGGGGTCAAGCCTAATGCGATGTGCCAGAATCTTTGAAGGATCGAGCGTCAGTTTCGGGACAGGGCGAACTGTCGGGGCGACGTTTTGGCAAGGGATGTCCATCGTGGCCGGTACAAATTTGTGGAGTAGGCTGATGTGGAAGGCGTCATGTACACTCCAGTCGTCTGGCAGTAGCAACTTTGCGGTGACAGGTGTCACGGTTTTTACAATGCGGAAGCGTCCGCAAAAGTGTAGCCAAGGTTTTGATGAGCCGGGTATGCGAAGGTTCATGGTGTCAAGAAGCACTAATTGCTCTGCCATCATTACAATTTCTTGTCGAGGGAGATCGTAGTATTTTCGGGTAGTAGAGTTGGCCTTGCGAATGGCTGCGGTTGCTTTCTCGCGGGTTTCCCTAACGTTACGTCGCAAGGTGTTGTGACCTGGGGACTGGGTTGTCGAGTGTAGTCATGGTTGGCACCACGGGGTCCATCTCGTAATTGAGGAATGTCGGCAAGTGATTTGTCGTGCTGGACGGGGCGTTGTTGTAAGTGAATGCCAGCATCGGGAGTGAAGTTTCCCAGCGAGCGGGGTCGGGGCAGTTCGTGCGGATGAGCTGCTCCATCATCAGATTGGTCTGCTCGGTCTGTTTGTCGGCTTCTGGGTGGTAGACTGACGAGAACTATGGTTTCGTGCCGTACTGTGCCCAAGTTTCCCTCCATAACTTCGATGCGAACTTCGGGTCCCTGTCAACGATGATTGCCAACGGGATGCAGTGCAGTCGCACAACGGTTGAGATGAAGAGGCGCTCGGTTTCTTTGGTCGTGATTGTCGTGCGACGTGCAAAGTGCGCCATTTTTGTGAGTCAGTCGACGACGACGAGCACTTCGTCGTTGCCGGATGGGCCAGCTGGCAGTCCTGTGATGAAATCCATCTTCACTTATTGGTCGTTCGGATGGCTCGAGGGGCTCCAGCAATCCAGCTGGACATTGTCGTGTCGACTTCATTGCCAGACACACTCTACATGGGGATATGTTGTGAGAATGATAGAACAAGGAATGTCTGAACTAGCAAGGAGATGGGTACAAGTAGGAAAACCTAGCAGTGTTGTACCCCATATGGTCTACCCCACTATAGCCTACACAGATCATGTCATGTATGTTTGACACACCCCCATAGGCAAAGTGGGGGAGAACAAGAGGTCACAAGACCAGTCAAGCAAAGCAAGGCAAGCTCAGAGTGGATCACAACGTCACCACACAATCTGAGCACAAGCATAGGGCCACAAGACCAGTTCACATGCAGAGTTATATATCAAGGTGAACAAGCAAGGCAGTGACCAAAACCTAGCAAGGGTAAGCGTGCAAGTGCACGTATATATAGATCACAGTACAAGCAAAGTCAAGAAGTGAGCAAGTGAGGCCAAGTAGGCACAAGACCTAGCATCGTACAAAAGCGCTGATGATCACAAGGCTGAAGTGCCTTGGTGAAAACATCAGCAGTGTTGGCCCGAGAGGCCACATAAGCAAGGCGCTGCTGACCATGCTGCTGTACCTCACGAGCAAGGAAGTAGCGAAGAGCAATGTGCTTCATTCTGTGCTCCAGTCTGTGCTCCCGACACAATGCCAGCATGGCCTTGTTGTCTACGTACAGAACTGGAGGAGAACGAGGCGGCTATCTCAGGTCAGTCAGCAGGTAGGTGAGACAGCGTAACTCTTGTGCAGCCATGGCCCCAGCGTAGATCTCAGCCTCACAAGTGGAACTGAGAACAGAAGACGAGCGGGTAGACCACCACGAAACAGAGCCAGAACCAAGGCTCAAGGTGTAACCCTGTGACGACCGCTGCATAGCCAAGTCGTCAACCCAAGAAGCGTCTGCGTGACCAGTGAGGACAACTCGGGCCCGTCCTCCAAGCACGAGCCCCATGCCCGACGTACTGCACAGGTAGCGCAACACCCTCTTAGCTGCATCCATGTGCTCTGGTCGGTGACTCCCAGGAGCAACATAGCGTGCCAGGATGCTAAGAGGGTTTGCCAGGTTAGGTGGAGTGCAGGTCATCAGGTACATGAGGAAGCCAACAAGCTCTGGGCACGGGCCACTCGACTCTACGGACTTATCCGAAGGCAGAGTTGAGAGCGAGTGGCGAGTAGACAGAGGAGTGTCCTGAGGCGAGGAGTACGTGAAGTTGAAGCGCTGAAGGACCTGCTGCACCATGTGTGACTGAGTCAATGTAATGGTGTGCCATACTCTGTTCCGTGTGATCTGCAAGCCAAGATAGCTACGCAGCTCACCCAGATCAGTGCACGTGTGTCTCTTCTGCAGCTTCGACTGATAAGAAACCAGAAAATGGATCAACTACGAAAGAGTTGGGTACAAGTACTAGCCCTAATTAGGTTCTACCCCTTATGGGCTACCCCACTACAACCTACACAAATGCATAAGCTATAATGTTCTGACACACCCCCATAGGCAAAGTGGGGGAGAACAAAGGGTCACAAGACCAGTCAAGCAAAGTAAAGCAAAGTAAGCTCAGGGTGGATCACAAAGTCACCACACATTCCGAGCACAAGTTCAAGGCCACAGGGCCAGTTCACATGCATGAGTACAGATATATAAGGCTAGACAAGCAAGAGCAAGTATATATATATATGTAACAGTACAAGCAAGGTCAAGAGGGGAGCAAGTAAGGCAAGACAGGCACAAGACCCAGCTGCGTGCAGCAACGCTGATGATCACAAGGCGCAAGTGCCTTGGTGAAGACATCAGCAGTGTTGGCCTCAGAGGCCACGTACGCAAGCCGCAACTGACCACGCTGCTGTAGCTCACGAGCAAGGAAGTAGCGGGGAGCAATGTGCTTTGTTCTGTGCTCCAACCTCTGCTCTCGACACAAGGCCAGCATGGCCTTGTTGTCCACGTACAGAACTGGAGGAGAACGAGGCAGCTCTCCAAGGTCAGTCAGCAGGTAGGTGAGCCAGCGAAGCTCCTGTGCAGCCATGGACCCTGCGTAGATCTCAGCCTCACAACCGGAGCCGAGAACAGAAGACGAGCGAGTAGCCCGCCACGAAACAGAGCCGGAACCAAGGCTGAAGGTGTAACCCTGTGACGACTGCTGCGTAGCCTGGTCGTCAGCCCAAGAAGCGTCTGCGTGTCCAGTGAGGACCACTGGACTCCGCCCTCCAAGCACTAGCCCCATGCCCGACGTACTGCACAAGTAGCGCAACACCCTCTTCGCTGCAGCCATGTGCTTAGGTCTGTGTCTCCCAGGAGCAACATAGCGTGCAAGAATGCTAAGAGGGTATGCAAGGTTAGGTCGTGTGCAGGTCATCAGGTACATGAGGCAGCCAACAAGCTCTGGGTACGGGCCACTCGACACTACGGACTCATCCGAAGGCAGAGCTGAGAGTGAGTGGCGAGTAGGCAGAGGAGTGGCCTGAGGCGAGGAGTACGTGAAGCCGAAGCGCTGAAGGACCTCCTGCACCATGTGTGACTGAGTCAGGGTAATGGTGCAGCGTGCTCTGTCCCGGGTGATCTGCAAGCCAAGGTAGCTGCGCAGTTCACCCAGGTCTGTGCACGTGTGTCTCTTCTGCAGCTCGGACTTCATGTAGGCGAGTCCAGCAGTGTCAGTTGTGGCAAAGACCAAGTCGACGACGTACACGAGGATGTAGAAGGGCGGCAGAGAGGTGTCGGTGCGCAGAAACAGCGACGGGTCAGCAGTAGAAGGAGCAAACCCAAGAGCCGCAAGCGTAGTCCTCAGTGTGTCGTGCCACTCACGGGGTGCCTGGCGGAGACCGTAGACTGGCCGCCGGAGGCTCCACTGGGTGCCAGGAGGAAAAGACCCAGTGAAGCCAGGTGGGCGGCGCAGCCAGATCTCCTCGTACAGGCTACCCTTCAAGAAAGCAGTGCTGAAGTCAAGAGAGTGGAGCTCGTAGTCACGGTGAGCAGCTACGTGCAGCAGAACCCAAAGGGTGGTCATCTTCGGGGTGGGAGAGAAGGTTTGAAAGTAGTCAACTCCCTGCCGCTGACTAAAGCCACGAGCCACGTAACGCGCCTTGAAGACAGGCGGAGAACCCGGTGGCCGCTTCATCCTGAAAATCCACATGCCACTGACGATGTTCGCCCCACGCGGGGGAACCTCGTCAACGTAGGTGCCTGTGGAATTCCAGGAAGCCATCTTTGTGTCCATAGCTGCCTGCCACTAAGAGGAGTAGGGACCCTCTATTGCCTCCGCGTAAGAGTGCGGAGTCGGGATGTCAAGTGCATCCGGGTCTCCCTCAGGGGTTAGTTGTACGGACACGAGATGAGGTGAAGCAGCAGCCAGACACTAGAACTCCTCCTGCCTGTCCTCAAGGACGTCCGTGCCAAGGGCACACTCACCCCCGCCGGACGGAGGACAGACAGACTCAGACTCAGCGACAAGGCTAGCAGCGTAGTCTAGGCGACAGCGAGCAGCAGATTCGACGAGCTCATCAACTAGGGCAGACGCAGTAGTGGACTCAAAGGAAGGGTCAGTGACGACAGTAGCAAGGAGACGCGTGACAGTAGGACTGGTAGCACGAAGGGAGTCCGACTCCGGGTCAGGAAGAGCAGGAAGAGAGGACTCAAGAGGAGAAGGCAAAGGGGCACGCAGAGGAGCAGTGGACGGACGCAGAGACATCCGGTGCGTGCCAGGGACAGGAGGAGGACGGTGACGCGAACCACGACCACTAGCGCGCGCAGGACGGACAGGCGACGCAGGGCGAGACGCAGGCTCACGACGCTCAGCAAGACCTCTAGTAGGACCATTGTAGGGAGAAGGAGCAGGTAGTGGGCAGGCGGGCTGTAACTGTAACTGTGACGGGACAGGCTGTGGACACTCTAAGGGAGGAGGAGGACTAGGAGAAGGCGGGAGACCAAGAACCTGCTGAAGGAGCGGAACAAAGTACGGCCGAGGCCGTGCGGTGACTCCAGACAAAGCAGGGAAAGCACCAGCACCCCCAGCGGCAGCATCAGCGCCAGCAGCACCTCCAGCTCCAGTACCTCCAGCACCCCGAGCAGGACCGCCAGCAGTAGTTTCAGCGCCAACACCCTCAGCAGCACCAGCTCCAGTCGAACCCGCAGGCCCAGCAGCTCCAGTACTCCCAGTACGAGCACCTCCGGGACCCGCGACACCAGCACCCTCAGGAGCCGAAGAACCTCCAGCTCCAGCAGCACGCCTCCAGCGCCGGGCAAACCACTCGCGCAGCTACTGTGGAGAGAGTGGCTCCCGCCGAGACGAAGCACCCGGAGAACCTCCAGGCCCAGCACCACCAGACACCACACGAACAGGTCCAGCTCCCTCAGGCTCCACACCCCAAGGCGTAGCACCCCCAGGCTCAGCACCCCCAGGCGTAGCACCCCCAGGCTCAGCACCCCCAAGCTCAGCACCCCCAGTAGTAGCACCCTTAGGCTCAACACCCCCAGGCGTAGCAACCTCAGGCTTAGCACCCCTAGGCTCAGCACCCCTAGTAGTAGCAGTGGCAGGGGAGTAGTAGCGTGCAACTACAGCGTCGTACAAGGTCTGAGCACTCTTGTACTGACTAAAGTGCGCACGCTTAGAGGTAGGCAGGCGGCGACGTACAGCAAGACGTGCAGCAGCATCGCGCGTGGCCCACTGTGAGCGAACAGTGGCGTCAGCGTCAGCAGCAGGGGCAGGAGAGGCACCAGAGGTGAGGTCAAAGAGAGAGAGACCGTCTACCCTATCGCACTATAGGAAAAGCTGCAGGTCATCTACCCATACGTCAAAGTCAATGGCCCGACCCTAGTGGGACGCCGCCTTCGGCGCCGGCCAAGTGCATCGCCGGTGGCCGACGTGACGAGCGGCGAATCGACGTGGGATTGCAGTCGACAGGGGAGGAGCAGGTCGAGGAGCAGCAGCCGACAAGGGAGCAGGCTGCCGTGAAGCCGACCACGGAGCAGTCGGCGACCGGGCTGTCGGCAGGAGAGCCGACCCCAGGGGAGAAGTCGGCTGGGACGCCGACCACAGGGGAGCAGTCGGCTGGGACGCCGGCTGAAGAGCAGCAGGATGCTGAAGGCAGCGGGGACGAAGAAGTCAGGCGGCCTCCGCAGTCGGCCCGAACGCCGTGGTCAGGGGATCTACTGCAGCGAGAACTTCCCGCGCCTCACCATGTGCTGCAGCCAGGCCTGTCGCCGCTCCATGTGCTTGAGGTTGCCCGTCAACCCCATGCCCTCGGCGACCGTGATGGCCGACTTGTTGTCCACGCGCAGGACAGACGGCTTCCCGGCATCCAGCTGCCGGAACTCTGCGAGGAGGAAGCGAAGGCGGCGTCCCTCCTTGCCAGCTTCAGTGGCTGCCATGTACTCTGACTCGGTCGACGACAACGTCGCGCACTTGATGCGCTAGCTCGACCAGGAGACTGCAGCCCCTCCGTAGAAGAACACGTAGCCACCCGTGCTCGTCCTGTTCTGCTTGTCACCGGCGTCGTCGGCGTCCACGTAGCCGACCAGCTCCAGCGACTCAGATCCATCGCCGAACTCCAGGGCGGTGTCACGTGTGTTGGCAAGGTAGGCGAGGCAGCGGTCGACCTCGCGCCAGTGCTGGTCGCTCCTCACCGTGAGGCCGCTCCCCAGCTTGCTGCAGGCGAAGGCGATGTCCGGCCTCGTCGTCGTCGCCGCGAACTGCAGCGAGCCGACCTTCTGCCGGTACTCCTCTTCCTGCCGCTCCTGTGCCTCCTCGTCATCGAACGTGAGCTCGGCGTAGGCATCGACCGAGACCGGCGTCTTCGGGGTGCGCCCGGTCTGCTCCTCGTCGAGGAAGCGCCTACGCAGCTTATCGGCGTAGCCCTGCTGGTGCAGCCACAGCTTCCCCGCCGACCTGTCGCGCACAATCTCCAGCCCGAGGTAATTCTGCACCGGCGAGATCTCGCGCAGCTCGAAGGCGGCTTCCAGCAGCTCCTTCAGCTCCTTCAGCATCGTGGCGCTGCTGCTGGCGGCAAGCAGGTCGTCGACGTAGACCAGCACCCAGCAGGCCACTCCACCCTCGCCGATCTTGAAGTAAAGAGCCTCGTCGACCTGGCTCTTCTTCCACCCGGCGCCGACCAGCACATCGTTGAGCGCCAAGTACCACAACAGCGGCGACTGCTTCAGCCCGTACAGGCTCTTCAGCAGCTTGCACACCCGGCCGGTTCCGTCGTTGAAGTAGTCCGGCTGGGTCATGTACAGCACCCGATCGAGCTTGCTCTGCAGGAAGGCGTTCTTCATGTCGAGCTGCATCAGGTTGAGGTTGAGGACGGCGACGATGCTGAGGAAGATCCTCAGCGTGACGTAGCTGCTCACCGGCGCGAACGTCTCGTTGTAGTCGGCGCCGTACACCTGTGTGAAGCCCTTCACGACCAGCCTCGCCTTCTCTCGCTCGACGGTGTCGTCGATGTGGTACTTCGTCGTCAACACCCACCGGTTCTTCATGACATTCACTCCCGGCGGGCGTTCGACCAGCTCCCAAGTGCCCATGTTGAGGAGGCTGCGAATCTCCTCCTCCATGGCGGCCTTCACCGCCGGGCCATTCCAGCTTGCCAACGCCTCCCTCACCTTCATCGTCGAGATGTCCCAACGGTGCTCGGGGTCGGCTAGCATGTCGGGGTCGAGCTCCGGGAACTCCTCATCCTCCTCGGCGTCGTCGTACAGCAGGTCGTCGTCATCGTCCACGTCATACACCGTGGTGAAGGCAGCGGGGACGAAGAAGTCAGGCGGCCTCTGCAGTCGGCCCGAACGCCGTGGTCCCTGCTGGACCTCCTTGGCGTCGCCTCCATCGTCGCTGCCCTCAGCATCCTGCTGCTCTTCAGCCGGCGTCCCAGCCGACTGCTCCCCTGTGGTCGGCGTCCCAGCCGACTTCTCCCCTGGGGTCGGCTCTCCTGCCGACGGCCCGGTCGCCGACTGCTCCGTGGTCGGCTTCACGGCAGCCTGCTCCTTTGTCGGCTGCTGCTCCTCGACCTGCTCCTCCCCTGTCGACTGCAATCCCACGTCGATTCGCCGCTCGTCACGTCGGCCACCGGCGATGCACTTGGCCGGCGCCGAAGGCGGCGTCCCACTACTCCCCTCATCGCCGGAGGCCGACACCGAGGCCAGCCCACGCACGTATGCAAAAAGGGGAGGGGCAGGGGGACGGACGTCCTCGACGTCCTCAGTAGCAAGCTCACCGACCTCGGCAAGCAGCGGCAGCGTCGCCGACGAGGTGTCAGAGGGCGGGGTGGACAACAAGCGGCCGGACACCGGCCCATGGTCCATCTTCCACTCGGCCAGCGACATCTCCTCGTAAAACACCACGTCCGACGTGGTGACCACCCGGTCAGTGGCGACGTCAAGGAGCTCCCAGCCCTTGCTCGCCGCCGACACGCCAAGATGCAGGCCCCACTTGGCCTTCGGCTTCAGCTTCCCACCACGCTGCTGCTCAGGAACAAGGAACTGCGCCATGCAGCCCTACACCCGCGCCAGCGACAAGTCGGGCTTCTTCCCAGTCAGCAGTTGGTACGGCGTCGTCCCCGGTGGCAGCGTCGACCGCTCAAGGCAATTGCGGACCCAGACGGCCTGCCGGAGAGCGAGGTGCCACCAGTGGTGCTGCACGCCCATGTGCAGCAGCATTGTCCGCACCGACTCCACCACCGTCCTCATCTCCCGCTCCGCCATGCCGTTCTGCTGCGGGGTGTATGGGCAGGTCAGGTCGTGGACGATCCCCTTTCCGTTCACAAAGTCGGTGAACTGCTTCCCGAGGAACTCCCCTCCCCGGTCAGAGCGCAGCATCAACACCGACTTCTTCGTCTGCCGCTCAGCCACCGCCAGCCACTACACGAACGCTTGCAAGGCATCTGACTTCTTGGCGACCGGCTTCACCCACACGTAGCGGGTCTTGCGGTCCTTCAGCAGCAAGAAGTACAGGCTGCCGTCCTTGGCAGCCACGCGGAACGGCCCGCACAGGTCGATGTGCACGACGGCCAACCCGTCGTCGGCGTCGGAGCCTTGGTCGGGGAAGGTGTGCCGCGTCAGTTTCCCGCCGACGCACGAAACACACGGGGAGTCGGCGTCCGTCGCCGACTTGAGGTCCAGCCCAATGGCGACCTCGTTCTTCGCCGAGCTCCGTATGGTGTCCATGCCGACATGCGCAAGCCTCGCATGCATCCGGTCCGGCGTCGACTTCGTCTTCGAGACGATCGCCCGCAGAGCCACAACCTCCGTCGTGGGCGACGTCAACCGCGTTGATCAGAGACGCAGGTCGGTGCAGAGGACACGCCCGGTGTACGTCGCCCGACCGAGCACCACTCCTGCTGCCGAGACGAGCAGCATGCCGTCTCCGTCCTCCTGCAGCTTCACGCCATGCTCCTTCAGCTGGCCGGCCGACAGCAGGTTGGCTCGCACACCCGGGACGTACAACACGTCGGGGATGAGCACCTCCTTCCCGGCCTCTCCTTGCAGGGCGACGGTGCCGCAGCCCTGAACATCCTGCAGCGCCCCATTGAAGCCGCGCACATGCCTGATGGCGCCACTCGGCTGCAAGTCGACGAAGGCTTCCTTCGTCCCCATCAGGTGGTGGGAGCAACCGCTGTCGAGCAGGACCACCGCCAGGTTCGCCTGCACAGCTGCCGCCACCGCCTGGAAGTCCTCTCCAGCCTCCGGCGCCAGAGAGATGGTCGGCTCCACGACGCCGACCAGCGAGCACGATGCCGTCTTGTCGTCTCGCCCCTTGCCGCCAGTAGAGGAGTCGGCGTCCTTCGCCGAAGTCCATGTCTTGGTCGACTGCTTCTCCTTGCGCGGCTGGTTTCCTCCACGACGAGGACGACGGCTGCCAGACCTCCCACGGCCTCCCTTAGCATCGTCGTCGTCGGAGTCGCTGCGGTTGGGACACTCGAAGGAGAGATGGTCGGGGTCGCCGCACAGCCAGCATTCCCGACGTCGACCTCCTCCACCACGACCGCTGTCCTTGGTCGACTTCCTCTTGTCAACCTCCTTGGCCGGCTTCCAGCCACTGCTACCGCCACCGCCAGACTGCCCGCGCTGCCCCAGTCGGCCTCCTTGCTTCGCTGAGGTGACCAAGTTCGCCTGCGCCAAGAGCTCTTGCGACCGCTCAGCCTCGTGCATCGCCTCGTCCTGCAGGATATACGAGGTCAAGTTGTCCTCGTTGAGCGTCGCCCTTGTGCTCGGCGCCATAGACAGCCGCTTCAGTAGGTTGTAGCTGCTAGAGAGTCCCTGCATGACATGGGTGATGTACGACGCCGTGGAGTACTTCGCGCCGGCCATCCCGGCCGCACGCCGCCGTCTCGCCCCCACGCCGCCCGTACGCCGCTGTGACACCCAGCCGCCCGAGCCGCCCGTGTCACCTGCGCCACCCGAGCCGCCCGGACGCCTGTGCCGCTGAGGAGCCGAGCCACCTGTGCCGCTAAGGAGCCGAGCCGCCCGAGCCGCCTGTGCCGCTGAGTGCCCGAGCCGCCCGAGCCGCCTGTGTTGCTGAGTGCCCGAGCTGCCCGAACCGCCCGAGCCGCCCGAGCCACCTGCGCCGCCCGAGCCGCCCGAGTCACCTGAGGAGCCGAGCCGCTGGTCCCGCGGAGCTGCTGTTGCTGCTGGGCCGGCCGAGCTGCAGTGTTGCCGTGTTGCTGTGCTGCTGACCTGCCCGACCCGTCCTGTCTGGTGAGATCGTCGACTGCTGTCATGGCTACCCCTAGTGTCCTAGGTTTTGACGCTGAGGGTCGCGCCATTGACTTTAAGGTCTGGTTAGATGACCTGCAGCTGTTCTTACAGTGTGATAGGGCAGACAGCCTCTCTCTCTTTGACCTCACCTCTGGCGCTGTCCCTGCCCCTGCTGCTGATGCTGACGCCACTGTTCGCTCCCAGTGGGCCACACGCGATGATGCTGCACGTCTTGCTGTGCGTCGCCACCTCCCTACCTCTGAGCGTGCGCACTTTAGTCAGTACAAGAGTGCACAGACCTTGTACGACGCTGTAGTTGCGCGCTACTCCTCCCCTGCCACTGCTGCACTGAGCCGTCTCATGCTACCGTACCTCTTCCCTGACCTTGCTGCTTTTCCCACAGTCGCTGACCTCATTACGCACCTCCACACTAGTGACACTCGCTACCGCGCTGCACTCCCTGCTGACTTCTGCGCCAAGACCCCCCCCCCCATGTACATCACCCAATACTACATAGTCACTCGTCTCCCTGACTCCCTTCGCGTAGTCAGGGACCACTTCCTCTCAGTCTGTCCCACCACTCTCACCGTCGACCTCCTTGAGAAGTCCCTCCTAGCGGCCGAGAAGGGCATTGTCGCTGTAGGGGCCTCTCGTGGTGACCCGCGCACCCCCATCTTTGAGGGGTGTTCTCCTTCCCCCCTTCTGCCCTCTGTTGCCTCTGTTGCTGCGGCCGACCTCCTTGGTCTTGAGTCGGTCGGTGCGGCGTCTGCCCCTGGTGGGAGACGCCACCCTGGCAAGGGCAAAGGGGGCAAGGGCACTGGAGGAGCGAGCGGGGGCGGTGGAGGTGGAGGTAGCGGCGGTGGGGGGAGTGGGGGTGGCGGTGGGGGTGGAGGTGGGGGTGGAGGGGTCGGTGGCAACATTGGAGGCGGAGGTGGTGGCGGTGGTGGCAGTGGAGGAGGCGGTGGAGGCGGCGACGGCGGTGGAGGCGGTGGCGGAGGCGGCAGCAGTAGCGGAGGCGGCGGAGGCGGAGGAGGCGGCGGGGGTGGCGGTGGACCTGGTCGCGGGTCTTCGCAGAGGAGTGGCTCCGGTGGTGCCACGCGCCAGCAGCAGCAGCAGCGCGGTCGTGACGGCCTGTCCCCTCAGCAGCTCCGTGAGTGGTACACACAGCGTCAGTGTGGTGGGAGCTTTGGTCCCTGCACCTACGTCCTTCGCACCGGCGACCGCGCGGGTGAGCAGTGTGGGGGTGCCCACACCGCCCAGCGCTGCTTTGGCCGCCTGACGGACGCTTGGCGTCAGCAGTTCCCAGAGGCCAGTGAGATCAACCGCTGGGGAGAGCTGTCTAGGGCAGGAGTAGCTATCTTTGATCTTGACTTTGATGCTATCCTTGCTGCAATGTATGCTGTGACTATTAGTGATGAGGGTGACTGTTACCGGTGTTTCCCGCCCGACCCGGGCATTGGTACTGCTGCTCTAGGTGCCGGTGAGGCTGCTGCTCTAGGTGCCAGTGCGTCTGCGCCTTAAGGTACTGGTGAGTCTGCGCTCTCAGGTACTACGTCGGCTTCGGCCTCTCTCACCTTCACCCTTGACTCTGGGGCTTCTCGCTCCTTCTTTCGGGACCGTACCACACTCACGCCACTTAGTCGGCCGGTTGCGGTGTCTCTAGCTGACCCCTCTGGGGGTCCTGTCCTGTCTCGCTTCTCTACAGTCCTCCCGTGTCCGGCGGCTCCCTCTGGCACCCTGTCTGGTCTCTACCTTCCCTCGTTCTCTATGAACCTGGTTAGTGGTGCTGACCTACAGGATGCGGGTGTCCACCAGTTCACTCCTACGCGCCAGCGGGTGACGCACTGCACCGACGCTAGCACGGGCCGACACCTGGCTACGTTTACCCGTCACCCGAGGTCGAGCCTGTACACACTGACCACTGCGTCTCCTCCCGCTGCTGAGTCTGGTCGGATAGCTGCGTCAGGTCAGGTGTTTGCTGCAGCGTCCAGGTCTGGTCCTGAGTTTGCCCCCTGTTCGTGTCGTCTCCTGTCTCACGAGACTCTCCTCTGGCACCACCGCCTTGGTCACCCCTCTCTGCTTCGGCTCAGAGGCATGGCCTCTCGTCTTCTTGTTTCTGGTCTCCCCCGGTCCCTCCCTCTCCTTCCTCAGGGCCGTGGCCCTACCTGTGTCCCCTGTGTCGAGGGGCGCCAGCGTGCTGCCCCTCACTCCTCCCAGTTTCCTCCGACAGAGGCCCCGTTGCAGACGCTTCACATGGACGTGTGGGGCCCAGCCCGCGTCCGTGGACAGGGTCACGAGCGCTACTTCCTGCTTGTTGTTGACGACTACTTGCGCTACACCACAGTCTTCCCCTTGCGCAGCAAGGGTGATGTCACTGAGGTGCTGATCGACTGGATCCGCGAAGCTCGTCTCCAGCTCAGGCAGAGCTTTGGCTCGGACTTTCCTGTTCTACGTCTCCACTCGGACAGAGGCGGAGAGTTCTCCTCTGGCCTTCTGCGAGCCTACTGTCGTGCACGAGGCATCCGTCAGACCTTCACCCTTCCGGACTCTCTGCAGCAAAATGGGATTGCTGAGCGCCGCATTGGCATGGTCATGGACGTCGCTCGTACGTCCATGATGCATGCGGCTGCCCCCCATTTTCTGTGGCCGTTTGCGGTCAGGTACGCGGCGCATCAGATCAACCTTCACCCCAGGGTCTCCAGGCCGGAGACCTCCCCAGCCTTGCTGTGGACGGGGAAGGTTGGCGATGCGTCGGCGTTCCGGGTCTGGGGATCTCGGGCGTTTGTCCGCGACTTGTCTGCGGACAAGCTGTCCCCTCGTGCTGCTCCTTGCGTCTTCCTTGGCTTCCCCCCTGACGCGCCTGGGTGGCAGTTCTACCACCCCACCTCTCGCCGTGTTCTGTCCTCCCAGGACGTCACGTTCGACGAGTCGGTCCCCTACTACCGCCTCTTCCCCTACCGCACTCCGTCCCTCCCCCTGCCCCCGCTCTTCCTGGTCCCAGGTCCCCCCCCCGGTAGATCCCCTCCCCCCTCAGGGTCCTACCCCTTCAGGTGTGTCCCAGGTAGACACAGTCGAGTCTGTCGAGGTTACTGGTGACTCTGGTGCTGCTGAGGGTGCTGAGACTGGAGGTGCTACGCCTGGAGGTCCTCCGGGGGCTTCGTCTCGCCGAGAGCCACTCTCTCCCCCGGAGCTGCGCGAGTGGTTTGCACGGCGCTGGAGGCGTGCTGCTAGAGCAGGAGGTTCTTCGACTGCTGAGGATGCTGGTGCCGCGGGTCCCGGAGGTGCTCGTGCTGGGAGTACTGGAGCTGCTGGGCCTGCGGGTTCGACTGGAGCTGGTGCTGCTGCGGGCGTTGGTGCTGAGCCTCCTGCCCGCGGTCCTGCTGGGGGTACTACTGGTGCTGCTGGAGGTTCTGGAGCTGCTGGAGGTGCTGCTGGAGCGGGTGCTCCTTCTTGGGGTACTGGTGCGGACCCTGCTGTGTCTGGCATCGCTGCGCGGCCTCGACTGTACTTCCTTCCACTCCTGCAGCAGGTTCTTGGTCTTCCGCCTTCTACAGGTCCTCCTCCTTCTTTAGAGTGTCCACAGCCTGTCCCGTCACAGCTACAGTTTCGGCCTGCCTCCCCACTCTCTGCTCCCTCTCCTTACACTGGTCCTACTGGAGGTCTAGCTGAGCGTCGTGAGCATGCGTCGCCTGCGTCGCCCTAGTGGTCGCGGTTCGCGTGAGCGTCCTCCTCCTGTCCCAAGCACGCACCAGATGTCTCTGCGTCCGTCCACTGCTCCTCTGCGTGCCCCTTTGCCTTCTCCTCCTGCGTCCTCTCTTCCTACTCTTCGTGGACTCTCTTCGTGCTGCCAGTCCTACTGTCACGAGCCTCCTTGCTAATGTCGTCACTGACCCTTCTTTCGAGTCCACTGCTGCGTCTGCCCTAGTTGCTGAGCTCGTCGACTTTGCTGCTCGCTGTCGCCTAGACTACGCTGCTAGTCTTGTCGCTGAGTCTGAGTCTGTCTGTCCTCCGTCCGTCGGGGGTGAGTGTGCTCTTGGCACGGACGTCCTTGAGGACAGGCAGGAGGAGTTCCAGTGCTTGGCCGCTGCTTCACCTCACCTCGTGTCCGTACTGCTTACCCCTGAGGGAGACCCGGATGCACTTGACATCCCGACTCCGCGCTCTTACACGGAGGCGATAGAGGGTCCCTACTCCTCTCAGTGGCAGGCAGCTATGGATGCAGAGATGGCTTCCTGGAAGTCCACAGGCACCTACGTTGACGCTGTCCCCCCTCCTGGGGCGAACATCGTCAGTGGCATGTGGATCTTCAGGGTGAAGCGGCCGCCGGGTTCTCCGCCTGTCTTCAAGGCGCGTAACGTGGCTCGTGGCTTCAGTCAGCGGCAGGGAGTTGACTACTTTCAGACCTTCTCCCCCACCCCGAAGATGACCACTCTCCGGGTACTGCTGCACGATGCTGCTCACCGTGACTACGAGTTGCACTCTCTCGACTTCAGCACTGCTTTCTTGCAGGGCAGCCTGCACGAGGAGATCTGGCTGCGCCGCCCTCCTGGCTTCACTAGGTCTTTCCCTCCTGGTACCCAGTGGAGTCTCCGGCGTCCAGTCTACGGTCTCCGCCAGGCGCGACGTGAGTGGCACGACACACTGAGGACTACACTTGCGGCTCTTGGGTTTGCTCCTTCTAGTGCCAACCCGTCGCTGTTTCTGCGCACCGACACCTCTCTGCCGCCCTTCTACATCCTCGTGTACGTCGACGACTTGGTCTTTGCCACAGCTAACACTGCTGGACTCGCCTACGTGAAGTCCGAGCTGCAGAAGAGACACACGTGCACTGACCTGGGTGAACTGGGCAGCTACCTTGGCTTGCAGATCACCCGGGACAGAGCACGCCGCACCATTACCCTGACTCAGTCACACATGGTGCAGCAGGTCCTTCAGCGCTTCGGCTTCACGTACTCCTCGCCTCAGGCCACTCCTCTGCCTACTCGCCACTCACTCTCAGCTCTGCCTTCGGATGAGTCCGTAGAGTCGAGTGGCCCGTACCCAGAGCTTGTTGGCTGCCTCATGTACCTGATGACCTGCACACGACCTGACCTTGCATACCCTCTTAGCATTCTCGCACGCTATGTTGCTCCTGGGAGACACCGACCAGAGCACATGGCTGCAGCGAAGAGGGTGTTGTGCTACTTGTGCAGTACGTCGGGCATGGGGCTAGTGCTTGAAGCGCGGAGTCCAGTGGTCCTCACTGGGCACGCAGACGCTTCCTGGGCTGACGACCAGGCTACGCAGCGGTCGTCACAGGGTTACACCTTCAGCCTTGGTTCCGGCTCTGTTTCGTGGCGGGCTACTCGCTCGTCTTCTGTTCTCGGCTCTAGTTGTGAGGCTGAGATCTACGCTGGGGCCATGGCTGCACAGGAGCTTCGCTCGCTCACCTACCTGCTGACTGACCTTAGAGAGCCGCCTCGTTCTCCTCCAGTTCTGTACGTAGACGACAAGGTCATGCTGGCCTTGTGTCGAGAGCAGCGACTGGAGCACAGAACGAAGCACATTGCTCTTCGCTACTTCCTTGCTCGTAAGCTACAGCAGCGTGGTCAGTTGCGGCTTGCGTACGTGGCCTCTGAGGCCAACATTGCTGATGTTTTCACCAAGGCACTTGCGCCTTGTGATCATCAGTGCTTCTGCACTCAGCTTGGACTTGTTCCTGTCTTGCCTCACTTGCTCACTTCTTGACCTTGCTTGTACTGTCATATATATATACTCTTGCTCTTGCTTACTTAGTCTCTTATATATATATATATATATATATGCTTCTGCATGTGAACTGGCCTCTGGCCTTGAACCTGTGCTCGGAATGTGTGGTGACTTTGTGATCCACCATGAGCTTTGCTTTGCTTTGCTTGACTGGTCTTGTGACCCCTGTTCTCCCCCACTTTGCCTATGGGGGTGTGTCTGAACTTTATAGCTTATGCTATTGTGTAGGCTATAGTGGGGTATCCCATAGGGGGTACAACCCAATTAGGGTTTCCTATTTGTACTCACTTCGTTCTTAGTTCATTCATTCTCGTTCTCATTTTCACAGCCTGTTGCTGCCCGTTGCTGCCTGTGCCTGTGCTGCCCGTTGCTGCCTGTTGCTGCCCGTGCCTATGCTGCCTGTTGCTGCCTGTTGCTGCTTGTGCCTGTGCTGCCCGTTGCAGCCCGTTGCTGCCCGTGCATGTGCTGCCCGTCGCCGCCCGTTGCTGCCCGTGCCTGTGCTGCCCGTGCCTATGCTGCCCCTGCTCTCCCCCCCCCCCCCCCTTCTTCGTCTCCTTGCTGCGCGTGCAGCTGTGGAACAGAGGCTATGGGGGTGGCGGGTATGGGGGTGATGGGTGTGTGTGATCCCCTTCCCCTCCTCGTCCTTTCTCTCCCACTGCTGCAACTGCTGCTGGGGGGGTGGGTGTGAGGGTGTGGGGGAGCTGGGGGAGAGGTGCTAGGGTTGTCGAGGAGTGTGGAAGGGGGAGTTGGAGGACTGAGGAAGGTTCCAGGAAGCAGCTGCCTTGGAGCCAGCAGCTTCACCTACCAGCAGCTTCTCCTCATATAGTCCCTCCTCCTCACTTGCCCTCTCCTTCTGCTGCGCTTGGTGTACCCCTTCAGGGGGTCTCTCTGCTGCAGGTAGTTATGGGGGAGTGTCAGAATATATCTGTAACTGCCCGTAGCTGTAGTTAGTGTAGTTTTTATAAACTTTGTTTGGTGGTGCACCTTCTTTGTTCCTTTGCTATATGTTCTTGCAAACCTATAGTGAAGCCCCTCATTCTCATTTACAATTTTCTCGACATTCTCCTCACCCTCGAACTTAACTACCAAGGCTCCTAGGCTATGGTTCCTAAGCTCACCTACTCTTAGCCTATCTCAACAGGAAGACGCAGGGAATAGCAAGGGGGGAGAGCTTGTCCGCAGTCAAGTCGCGGACAAAAGCTTGAGATCCCCAGGCACGGAACGCAGACGAATCACCAACCTTCCCCGTCCACCACAGAGTAGGTGTGGTCAGTGGCATGGAGACATGAGGCTGAGCTGATGCGCAGCGTACTGAACCGCGAACGGCCAGATCGGGGAACAGGTACGGCAGCATGAGGCCGCTAAGGGCAGCAGAGGCAGGGGAGGAGTAGCGCGCAACAACAGCATCATGCAGAGTCTTAGCAGTCTTGTACTGGCTAAAGTGCGTGCGCTCAGCAGACCGCAGGTGACTACGAACAGCAACATGAGCAGCAGCATCACGCGTGGTCCAGTGCGAGCAAACTGCTCTGTCAGCATCGGCAGCAGGTGCAACAGAGATGCTGGACGTGTGATCGAACAGTGTGCGGAGATAACTAGTGCAACGGGAGCTAGACTGCGGGCTAGGCACGGGGCAAGAGTGATCGTAGCGTTCGTTCGTTCCTTAGTCGTTTCCAATTGCTAATACTGCTTGCTAGTTCACGGGGAAAATCGGCAAGAGTTTCACTAGGGAAACATGACAACAAAAGTTCAGAATGATTTTATCAACATTGGCAACACTGACTACATCAGACCTAGCAAGGCTGCTGGTCCACTGCCAGCGCAGCACGGTCGACCGCGTGCCAGCACGACTTTGGTCGACCGCGCTCCAGCAGAGCAGAGTCGCGGCTTGCCAGCGTTGCAGGTCCGCGGTGTGCCAACGCTGCAGTAGGTCGGCTGCACAGCGTTGCATCCGTGGGACAACGGTGCACCAGCTTCGCAGGTGCGTGCAGCTGGTTGGCGCCCATCTCCCCGTCACACGCCCAGCGCAGACACTTCACCCGTGACGGCACCCAACAGCCACGTCGATCTCGGGATACCACCCCGAGGTCGTCCTCGCAGACAACATCCCCGGCGACTTTCGCGCACATCGCCCGGGTATCCTGGTTGACCGGGTATTTCGCGATCTTCCCGCGGTTTCTCGGCCACCGCGGTCCTCCGCGGTTTCATGGCTCCACGGTCCCCCGCGATTTCGTGGCTCCACGGTCCCCCGCGATTTCGTGGCTCCCACGGTCCACCGCGATTTCGTGGCTCCCACGGTCCACCGCGATTTCGTGGCTCCCACGGTCAGCTCCGCCCGAGCGAGGACGGGGCCAAACACAACTTCCGTTGACACTCCCCTGCCGCGTTCACGCTTGGGCTCCCCCCGGCCCACACGGCAGTACTGCTCGGAGAATAGCCCGTCGGGGTGCACACAACGCACAGCACGCCGGTCATCGCACCAGCCATGCAAAAGGGCATGGCACCTACTACTGCACGTCGTTGCCTCCGTCGCCCACATTGGCCAGGCGTACTTGGCCGATTGCAACGGAGCACTGGTTGAAGGCCGGGTAGTGCAGCGCCTTTGTCAGGAAGTCGGCCGGCTGTTCAGCGGTCGGGATGTACTTCAACGAAAACTTCCCGCGCTTCACCATGTGCTGCAGCCAGGCCTGTCGCCGTTCCATGTGCTTGAGGTTGCCCGTCAACCCCATGCCCTCCCCGACCGTGATGGCCGACTTGTTGTCCACCCTGAGGACAGTCGGCTTCCCAGCGTCCAGCCGCTGGAACTCCACGAGGAGGAAGCGAGGGCGACGTCCCTCCTTGCCGGCTTCGACGACCGCCACGTATTCCGACTCGATCGACGACAGTGTCGCGCACTTGATGCGCTGGCTCGACCAAGAGACCGCGGCCCCTTCGTAGACGAACACGTAGCCGCCCGTGCTCATCCGGTTCTGCTTGTCGCCTGCGTCGTCGGCGTCCCGAACAACTCCAGTGACTCCGGACCACCGCCGAACTCCAGGGCGGTGTCTCGCGTGTTGGCGAGGTAGGCGAGGCAGCGGTCGACTTCGCGCCAGTGCTGGTCGCTCCTCGCCGTGAGGCCGCTCCCCAGCTTGCTACACGCGAATGCGATGTCCGGCCTCGTCGTCGTCGCCGCGAACTACAGCGAGCCAACCTTCTGCCGGTACTCCTCCTCCTCGTGCTCCTACGCTTCCCCGTCATCGAATGTCTGCTGCGTAGGCGGCGACAGAGACCGGCGTCTTCGGAGTGCGCCCGGTCTGCTCCTCGTCAATGAAGCGCCTGCGCAGCTTGTTCGCATAGCCCTGCTGGTGCAGCCACAGTTTTCGCGCCGGCCTGTCGCGCACAATCTCCAGGCCGAGATACTTCTGCACCGGTGAAATTTCGCGCAGCTCGAAAGCGGCCTCAAGCAGCTCCTTCAGCTCCTTCAGCATCTCGGTGCTGCTGCTCGCGGCGAGAAGCTCGTCGACGTAGACCAGCACCCAGCAATTCACCTTGTCGTTGCCGGCCTTGAAGTACAGAGCCTCGTCGACTTGGCTCTTCTTCCACCCGGCGCCAACCAACACATCGTTGAGAGCCGTGTACCACACCAGCGGCGACTGCTTCAGCCCATAGAGGCTCTTCAGCAGCTTGCACACCCGACCTGTCCCGTCGTTGAAGTAGTCCGGCTGGTACATGTACAGCACGCGGTCGAGCTTGCTCTGCAAAAAATCGTTCTTCATGTCCAGCTGCATTAGGTTGAGGTCGAGGACGGCGACGATGCTGAGGAAAATCCTCAGCGTGACATAGCTGCTCATTGGCGCGTACATCTCGTCGTAGTCAGCGCCATACACCTCCATGAAGCCTTTCACGACCAGCCTCGCCTTTTCGCGCTCGAAGTGTCGTCGATGCGGTACTTCGTTGTCAGCACCCACCGGTTCTTCATTATGTTCACCCCCGGCGGGCGTTCGACAAGCTCCCAAGTGCCCATGTTGATTAGGCTACGAATCTCCTCCTCCATGGCGGCCTTCACTGCCGGGCCCTTCCAGCTCGCCAATGCCTCCTTCACCATCATGGTCAAAATGTCCCAACGGTGCTCTGGATCGGCGTGCATGTCGGGGTCGAGCTCCGAAAACTCCTCATCGTCCTCGGCGTCATCGTACGACAGGTCGTCGTCGTCCACATCGTAGACCGTGGTGAAGGAAGCGGGGACGAAGAAGTCAGGTGGCCTACAAATTCGGCCCGACTTACGAGGTCTGGGCTGCACCTCCACCACGTCGCTCGACGTGCCTTCATCGAACTGCTCTTCTGTCGTCCGCTCCTCTTAAGCGAGCTCCGCATTCGACAGTTCCTCTGAAACGCGCTTCCCGTTCGACGGCTCCCCTATCGACAGCTTCTCTACAACGCGCTTCCCGTTCGAAAGATCCCCTGCCAACTGCTCGGCGGTCAGCTTCGCTGCTGCACGTTCCCCTATCTGCTGCCTGCTAGCCGCGGGCTCCTCCGCGGTCTCCTCCGCGGTCGGCGTGGCGATCTCCTCCGCGGTTTCCTCCGCGGGCTCCTTCGCGGGTTCCTCCGCGGTGTCCTTCGCGGTTTCCTTCGCGGTCTCCTCCGCGGTCCTCTTCTCCGCGACTGGCTGGGCGTCACGTCGGCCACCGGCGATGCTCTTGGCCGGCGCCACAGGCGACGCCCCACGACTCCCCTCATAACCAGAGGCCGACACCGGAGGCAGGCCACGAAGTTCGATGGGAAGGGAATGGGAAGAAGGGGCAGGAGATGGCGAGACAGGGGCGACCGCTCGCAGGTCGGGGTAGTGCTCCTCCAGCGTCGCCACGGTTCCGCGGGCGAAGCCCATCAGCCCGGCCATCTCCAGCTGGGGCTCGATGGCTTCCTTCCACGTTAGGATGTCGGGACGACCGACCAGCAGAGGGGTGACCTGTGAAGAATGAGGAATGAATGAACTAGGAAAGAGGTGGGTACAAGTAGGAAAACCTAGAAATGTTGTACCCCATATAGTCTACCCCACTACAGCCTACCCAGACTATAGCATATAAGTTTGACACACCCCCATAGGCAAAGTGGGGGAGACCAAGAGGTCACAAGACCAGTCAAGCAAAGCAAAGCAAGCTCAGGGTGGATCGCAACGTCACCACACATTCCGAGCACAAGAGCAAGGCCAAAAGGCCAGTTCACATGCAAGATCATACATAAAGGTAAACAGGCAAATGCAGGTATAGAAAGATCACAGTACAAGCAAGGTCAAGAAGTGAGCAAGTGAGGCGAAGTAGGCACAAGACCTAGCATCGTACAAAAGCGCTGATGATCACCAGGCGGAAGTGCCTTGGTAAAGATATCAACAGTGTTGGCCTCAGAGGCCACGTAAGCAAGGCACAGCTGACCACGCTACTGCAACTCACGAGCAAGGAAGTAGCGAAGAGCAATGTGCTTCGTTTTGTGCTCCAGTCTGTGCTCCCGACACAAGGCTAGCATGGCCTTGTTGTCTACGTACAGAACTGGAGGAGAACGAGGCGGCTCTCCTAGGTCAGTCAGCAGGTAGGTGAGCCAGCGTAGCTCCTGTGCAGCCATGGCCCCCGCGTGGATCTCAGCCTCACAGCTGGAGCCGAGAACAGAAGACGAGCGGGTAGAGCGCCACAAAACAGACACGGAGCCATGGCTGAAGGTGTAACCCTGTGACGACCGCTGCGTAGTCTGGTCGTCAGCCCAAGAAGCGTCTTCGTATCCTGTGAGGACCACTGGACGTCGCCCTCCAAGCACTAGCCCCATGCCCGACGTACTACACAAGTAACGCAACACCCTCTTCGTTGCAGCCATGTGCTCTGGTCGGTGTCTCCCAGGAGCAACATAGCATGCCAAGATGCTAAGAGGGTATGCTAGGTCAGGTCGTGTGCAGGTCATCAGGTACATGAGGCAGCCAACAAGCTCTGGGTACGGGCCACTCGGCTCTACGGACTCATCCGAAGGCAGAGCTGAGAGCGAGTGGCGAGTAGGCAGAGGAGTGGCCTGAGGCGAGGAGTACGTGAAGTCGAAGCGCTGAAGGACCTGCTGCCCCATGTGTGATTGAGTCATGGTAATGGTGCGCTGTGCTCTGTCCCGGGTGATCTGCAAGCCAAGGTAGCTGCGCAGTTCACCCAGGTCTGTGCACGTGTGCCTCTTCTGCAGCTCAGACTTCACGTGGGCGAGTCCAGCAGTGTCAGCAGTGGCAAAGACCAAGTCGTCGACGTACACGAGGATGTAGAACGGCGGCAAGGAGGTGTCGGTGCGCAAAAACAGCGACGGGTCGGCAGTAGACAGAGCAAACCCAAGAGCCGCAAGTGTAGTCCTCAGTGTGTCGTGCCACTCACGGGGCGCCTGGCGGAGACCGTAAACTGGCCGCCGGAGGCTCCACTGGGTACCAGGAGGAAACGACCCAGTGAAGCCAGGTGGGCGGCGCAGCCAGATCTCCTCGTGGAGGCTGCCCTGCAGGAAAGTTGTGCTAAAGTCAAGAGAGTGAAGCTCGTAGTCGCGCTGAGCGGCTATGTGCAGCAGCACCCGAAGAGTGGTCATCTTCGGGGTGGGAGAGAAGGTCTGAAAGTAGTCAACTCCCTGCCGCTGACTGAAGCCTCGAGCCACGTAACGCGCCTTGAAGACAGGCGGAGAACCCGGCGGCACCCTAAAAATCAACATGCCACTGACGATGTTCGCCCCTGATGGTGGAACCTCGTCGACGTAGGTGCCTGTGGACTTCTAGGAAGCCATTTGTGCGTCCATGGCTGACTGCCACTGTGAGGAGTAGGGACCCTCGATCGCCTCAGCGTACGATCGAGGAGTCAGGATGTCTGGTGCATCCGGGTCTCCCTCAGGGGCAATCAGCGTGGACACAAGATGAGGCAAAGCAGCAGCAAAACATTGGAACTCATCCTGCCTGGCCTCAAGGACGTCCGTGCTAAGAGCACACTCACCCCCGACGGACGGAGGACAGACAGACTCAGACTCAGCAACGAGACTAGTGGCGTAGTCTAGACGAAAGCGAGCAGCAAAGTCGACAAGCTCAGCAACTAAGGCAGGCGAAGCAGTGGACTGGCAGTAGGACTGGCAGCACGAAAAGAGTCAGACTCCGGGTCAGCAAGAACAGGAAGAGAGGACTCTGGAGGAGACGGCAACGGGACACGCAGAGGAGCAGTGGAAGGGCGCAGTGCCATTTGGTGTGTGCCTGGGACCGCAGGAGGACGCGGACGTGGAGCACGACCACTAGTGCGAGTAGCACGAACAGGCGACGCAGGACGAGACGCAGGCTCACGACGCTCAGCAAGACCGCCAGTAGGACCAGTGTAGGGAGAAGGAGCAGGTAGGGGGGAGGCGGGCTGTAACTGTGACGGCGACTGGACAGGCTGTGGACACGCTAAGGGAGGAGCAGGACTAGTAGAGGGCGGGAGACCAAGAACCTGCTCAAGGAGCGGAACGAAGTACGGCCTCGGCCGCGCAGCGCCTCCAGCTCCAACAGCGCCAACTCCAGCACCCTCAGAAGCACCAGCGCCAGCAGAACCACTAGCGCCAACACCCCCAGCAGCTCCAGCTCTAGCAACTCCAGTAGCACCAACTCCAGCACGACCGTCAGCTCCAGTACCGCCAGCAGCTCCAGCAGTACCTCCAGCAAGACTCCCAGTCCCAGCAGCTCCAGAACCGCTAGGACGAGCACCTCCAGGACCAGCAGCAACAGTAGTACCTCCAGCTCTAGCAGCACGGCTACAGCGCTGGGCAAACCACTCGCGCAGCTTCTGCGGAGAGAGTAGCTCCCGCCTCCACGAAGCACCGCCAGAGGCCACACGAGCAGACCCAGCACCCTCCGCACCCCTAGGCTCCGCACCCGCAGGCTCCGCACCCGCAGGCTCCGCACCCCTAGGCTCAGCACCCCCAAACTCAGCACCCCCAGGCTCAGCACCCCCAGACTCAGCACCCCCAGGCTCAGCACCCCTAGATTCAGCACCCCCAGGCTCCGCACCCCCAGACCCGGCACCCGCAGGCTCAGCGCCCCTAGCAGCACCAGAGTCAACAGCTACCTCGACAGGCTCAACTGCGTCTACCTGAGACACACCTGACGGGGCAGGACCCTGAGGGGGGAGGGGGTCTACCGGGGGAGGACCTGGCGCAAGGAAGAGCGGCGGCGGGGGGAGGGGCACAGCGCAGTAGGGGAAGAGATGGTAGTAAGGCACCGACTCGTCAAAGGTGACGTCCTGGGAGGACAGAACACGGCGCGAGGTGGGGTGGTAGAACTGCCAACCAGGCGCGTCAGGGGGGAAGCCAAGAAAGACGCAGGGAACAGCACGAGGGGACAGCTTGTCCGCAGACAAGTCCCGAACAAACGTCCGAGATCCCCAGACCCGAAACGCAGACGCATCGCCAACCTTCCCCGTCCACCGAAAGGTGGGGGAGGTCTCTGGCAAGGAGACCCGGGGCTGAAGGTTGAGCTGATGTGCTGCGTACCGAACTGCAAACGGCCACAGAAAATGGGGAGCAGCCGCATGGATCATGGACGTACGAGCGACGTCGATGACCATGCCAATGCGGCGCTCAGCAATCCCATTTTGCTGTGGAGAGGCCGGAAGCGTGAAGGTCTGGCGGATGCCCTGTGCACGACAGAAGGCTCCCAGACGGGCAGAGGAAAACTCCCCGCCTCTGTCAGAGTGTAGACGCAGAACAGGAAAGTCTGAGCCGAAACTCTCTCTGAGCTGGAGACGAGCTGCACGGATCCAGTCGATCAACACCTCAGTGATGGCACCCTTGCTGCGCAAGGGGAACACCGTGGTGTAACGCGAGTAGTCGTCAACCACCAAGAGGAAGTAACGCTCGTGACCCTGGCCACGGACGCGGGCAGGGCCCCACGCGTCCATGTGAAGAGTCTGTCGGGGATCCTCTGTTGGATGAAACTCCGAGGAGTGAGGGGCGGCGCGCTGCCGCCCCTCGACGCAGGGGACGCAGGTAGAGGCAGGCCCCGGAGGTAGGGGAGGGAGGGACCGGGGGAGACCAGAGACAAGGATACGTGAGGCCATGCCTTGGAGACGAGGCAGGGAGGGGTGACCAAGGCGGTGGTGCCAAAAGAGAGTCTGGTGGGACAGGAGACGACACGAGCAGGGCGCAGACTCAGGACCAGACCTGGACGCTGCAGCAAACACCTGACTCGACGCAGCTACCTGACCAGACTAAGCAACCGGAGGAGACTCAGTATTCAGTGTGTACAGGCTCGACCCTGGCCAACGAGTAAACGTGGCCAAGTGTCGGCCTGTCCGAGCACACGTACAATGGGTCACCCGCTGACTCGCAGGCGTGAACTGGTCAACCCCCCTATCCTGTAGATCAGCTTCACTCACCAAGTTCGTAGAGAACGAGGGGAGGTAGAGACCTGACAGGGTGCCAGAGGGGGCTGCCGGACACGGTAAGACAGTGGAGAAGCTAGCAAGGACAGGACCCCCAGAGGGGTCCGCCAGGGAGACCGCAACCAGCCGACTAAGCGGCGTAAGCGTGGTGCGGTCTCGAAAGAAGGAGCGGGAAGCACCCGAGTCAAGGGTGAAGGTGTGTAAGGCCTCAGCAGACGTGGAACCTGAGAGAGCAGACTCACCAGCACCTGGGGCAGCAGACGCACTAGCACCTAGAGCAGCAGCCTCAATGCATGGGTCAGGCGGAACACACCGGTAACAGTCACCCTCAACACTATCAGACACAGCATACATGGCAGCAAGAATAGCATCATAATAAAGATCAAAGATAGCAACCCCCGCCCTAGACAGATCTCCCCAGCGAAGGATCTCAGTGGCGTCAGGGAACTGGTGACGCCACGTGTCTGTCAGGTGGCCGAAGCAGCGCTGGGTGGAGTGCGTGCCCCCGCACTGCTCACCAGCGCGGTCGCCGGTACGGAGGACGTAGATGCAGGGACCAGTACCCCCACCCCGCTGACGCCCAGCGTACCACTCACGAAGCTGCTGAGGAGACAAGGTCTCACGACTGCGCTGCAGCTGCTGGCGCGGACCACCACCGGAGCCACTCCTCTGCGCAGAGCCGCGACCAGCTCCACCGCTGCCTCCGCCGCCTCTGCCACCTCCGCCGCCTCCGCTCCCTCCGCCACTGCCGCCGCCTCCTCCGCCTCCACTGCTGCCACCTACACCTCCACCCCCGCCACCACTCCCACCACCACCCCCACCCCCTCCACTGCCTCCACCACCACCTCCACCGCCCCTGCCAGCCCCTCCAACGCCCTTGCCCCCCTTGCCCTTGCCGGTGCGGCGTCTCCCGCTAGGGGCAGACACAGCGCCGACCGACTCGAAGCCAACGAGGTCGGCCGCAGCAGCAGAAGCAACATAGGGCAAGAGGGGGGAGGGAGAACACCCCTCAAAGACGGGGGTGCGAGGGTCACCACGAGAGGCTCCTACAACGACTATGCTCTTCTCTGGTGCTAGGAGGCGCTCCTCGAGGAGGTCAACGGTGAGTGTGGTGGGGCAAACTGAGAGGAAGTGGTCCCTGACTAAGCGAAGGGAGTCAGGGAGCCGGGTGACTATGTCGTAGAGGGTGATGTACATGGTGGGGGGGGGTTCTTGGCACAGAACTCAGCAGGAAGCGCAGCGCGGTAGCGAGTGTCGCTAGTGCGAAGGTGCGTAACGAGGTCAGCGACTGTGGGAAAGGCAGCAAGGTCAGGGAACAGGTACGGTAGCATGAGGCGGCTAAGCGCAGCAGTGGCAGGGGAAGAGTAGCGTGCAACTACAGCGTCGTACAAGGTCTTAGCACTCTTGTACTGGCTAAAGTGCGCACGCTCAGTCGTCGGTAAGTGGCGACGCAGAGCAAGACGGGCAGCAGCATCGCGCGTGGCCCACTGTGAGCGAACAGTGTTGTCAGCAGTAGCAGGCGGGGCAGGATAGGCACCAGAGGTGAGATCAAACAGGGAGAGTCCGTCTGCCCTATCGCACTAAAGGAACAGCTGGAGGTCATCGACCCAGACCTCAAAGTCAACAGCACGACCCTCAGTATCAAAGGTAAGGACACTGGGGGTAGCCTTGAGTGCAGTGGCCTAGCAGGGAGTGATCTCACCAGTCCAAGGAAGTAGGGCCGGGGCGCGCCGGTAGGAACAGTAGCGGCTCGACGGCAGGGCGGCTCGGCGGCTCGGCTGCTGGGCGGCACGGCGGCTCGGCGGTTTGGCGGTTGGGCGGCTCGGCGGCTCGGCTGTTGGGCGGCTCGGTTGCTGGGCGGCTCGGCGGCTCGGTTGCTGGGCGGCGCGGCGGCTCGGCAGCTCGGCTGCTGGGCGGCTCGGCGGCTCGGCTGTTGGGCGCCTCGGCTGTCGGGCGGCTGGCGGCGTGGTGGCTCGGCTGCTCAGCTGCTGGGCGACTCAGCGGTGAAGGGGCCGGTAGAGGCGGCGACGGGGCCGGTAGAGGCGGCGACGGGGCCGGTAGAGGCGGAGATGGGGCCGCGAAGAGCGGCGACGGGGCCGCTAGGGGCGGCGACGGGGCCGCTAGGGGCGGCGACGGGGCCGCTAGGGGCGGCGAGGTGGCCGCGAAGGGAGGCGACGGGGCCTCCAGGGGCGGCGACGGGGCCGCTAGGGGCGGCGACGGGGTCGTAGAGGGGCCAAGAGGGGCGGCGACGAGGTCGCGAATGGGCCGTAAGTGGCCTAGAGGTGGCGGCGACGGGGCCACAAGGGGCGGCGACGGGGCCGCGAAGAGGCCGCGAGGGGCCTAGAGGGGCGGCGACGGGGCCTAGAGCGGCAGCGACGGGGCCGCGAAGGGGCCGCGAGGGGCCTAGAGGGGCGGCGACGGGGCCGCTAGGGGTGGCAACGGGGCTGCGAAGGGGCCGCGAGGGGCCTAGAGGGGCGGCGACGGGGCCTGGAGCGGCGGCGACGGGGCCGTGAAGGGGCCGCGAGAGGCCTAGAGGGGCGGCGACGGGGCCGCAAAGGATGGCGACGAGGGGCCTCTAAGAGGGCACGACGTGAGGGCGGCCTACGAGGCGCGCCTCGTGAAGGGAAAAGGGATCGAGTTAGGTGGTGGGCCCTGAGAAGCGTTCCCACGAGGGAACCTGCTCTATACCATGTGAAGAATGAGGAATGAATGAACTAGCAAGTAGGTGGGTACAAGTAGGAAAACCTAGAAATGTTGTACCCCATATAGTCTACCCCACTACAGCCTACACAGACTATAGCATATAAGTTTGACATGACCGAGATCCTGCCCGGCGTAAACTTGAAGTAGCCGTAGCTCGGTGCAATTCCTCCTGCGGTCACGTGAGTCGCCGACATCGGCACCAATTCACTTCATCTGCCTCCGACGTAGTTTCGAGGGGCCCCTGCAGCCGCGGACGACTGCATCCTTCGCGCCTGAACGCCGCCGACTTCATCGGATTGAATCACACCTTGCTGCCTCGATGTGCCTCCCGCGCTGCTACCGACTTGGCCACCACCCGCGTCGACGTCCGCGTCGACGCCGCCCGCGGAGTTCACCGGTCGAGGAGACGCAGGCCAAGAGGGAGGGTGCTCCATTGCCCACAAGGAGCGGATGCCAGCCTCGATGATCGTCCAGGGGATGTCGCCATACTCGTTGGCCTCGTGATTTCTCCTCGCGTTCTCCAGCCGTGCCTCCAGGGTGTCCACCACCCCTGCATCACCTACGGCTCCTACCATAGTGAATACCGCACAGCTACCGGTCTAACACGAATGGGAAGTGCAAAGTCGGCTAAACCGAAGGTATCTTTGCGGTGTCGTCCACGCTCACCGCACCATGCGGAGATAACTAGTGCAACGGGAGCTAGACTGTGGGCTAGGCACGGGGCAAGAGTGATCGTAGCGTTCGCTCGTTCCTTAGTCGTTTCCAAGTGCTAACACTGCTTGCTAGTTCACGGGGAAAATCGGCAAGAGTTTCACTAGGAAAACATGACAACAAAAGTTCAGAATGATTTTATCAACATTGGCAACACTGACTACATCAGACCTAGCAAGGCTTCTGGTCCACTGCTAGCGCAACACGGTCGACTGCGTGCCAGCACGACTTTGGTCGACCGCGCTCCAGCAGAGCAGAGTCGCGGCTTGCTAGCGTTGCAGGTCTGCGGTGTGCCAACGCTGCAGTAGGTCGGCTGCACAGCGTTGCATCCGCGGGACAACGGTGCACCAGCTTCGCAGGTGCGTGCAGCTGGTTGGCGCCCATCTCCCCATCACACGCCCAGCGCAGACACTTCACCCGTGACGGTGCCCACCAGCCACGTCGACCTCGGGATACCACCCCCGAGGTCGTCCTCGCGGACAACATCCCCGGCGACTTTCGCGCACGTCGCCCGGGTATCCTGGTTGACCGGGTATTTCGCGGTCTTCCCGCGGTTTCTCGACCACCGCGGTCCTCCGCGGTTTCGTGGCTCCACGGTCCCCCGCGATTTCGTGGCTCCACGGTCCCCCGCGATTTCGTGGCTCCCACGGTCCACCGCGATTTCGTGGCTCCCACGGTCCACCGCGATTTCGTGGCTCCCACGGTCCACCGCGATTTCGTGGCTCCCACGGTCCACCGCGATTTCGTGGCTCCCACGGTCCACCGCGATTTCGTGGCTCCCACGGTCAGCTCCGCCCAAGCGAGGACGGGGCCGAACACAACTCCCGTTGACACCGTGAGACTCCGTCCCTAGAGTCGCACCGCAGAAAAAGCTGCAGATCAGCGACCCAGACCTCGAAATCGACTGCTCGACCCTCAGCATCGAAGGTACGTACATTAGGGTTAGCCATGGCGGCTGTAGCAGTAGAAGTAGCCGTAGCAGCAGTAGCAGTAGTAGCAGCGCGACTCGGCAGGGCGGCGCGGCTTGGCAGGGCGGCGCGGCTCGGCAGGGCGGCGCGGGTGTGGCGGTGCGCTTACCAGGGGCGGGAGTGGGGTAGGGCCGCGACTGGTAGGGCAGGGCCGTGGCGCGCCGGCAAGGTAGGGGCCGCGACAGGCAGGGCCGTGACGAGGCGGCAGGGCAGGGCCGCGACTCAGCTGCAGAGCAGGGCCGCGTCAGGCAGGGCCGCGACGAGGCGGCAGTGCAGGGCCGCGACTAGGCGGCGGGAGAGAATGGGCTGCGACCGGGCGGCAGCAGGGCAGGGCCGCGTCTCGGCGGCGGTAGGGAGGGCCGCGTCGGGGCCGCGACGTAGTAGGGCCGCGACTAGAGGCAGCGGGGCAGGTCCGTGTCGGGCGGCGAAAGTAGGCCGCAGCGGGCGGGTAGGGCAGGGTCGCGGATACGGCGAAAGCGGGCCGCTAATGGCGGCGCGAGGGCAGGGCCGCGACTACGGCGAAAGCAGGCCGCTAAGGGCGGCGTGAGGGCAGGGCCGCGAAGGCGGCTAGCAAAGGGGGTGGGGGGGGGGGGGGGGGGGGGGGAGGGGGGGGGGGGGGACGGGCCGCACGAGAAAAGCCGCTAAGGGCGGCAGGAGGGCAGAGCGCGCGACGGCGCAGGCAAGGCATGCGCGAGGCGTGCTTCGAGCAGGGCAGGGAAAAAAAGCTAACACGGTGGGCCCTAAAAAAAATCGTTCCCACTAGGTTACCTGCTCTGAAACCATGTTACAAAGTAGGAAACTAGAATCACTAGAAACAAGACAGTACAAGGTTTGTATAGGCAAAACATAACAGTACTGTACCCCATAAGGAGTGCCCCACTACAGCCTACAATATGGTTCTGACACCGATTTCCAGCAGGCACCTGTCCAGATGCAACTTGCGTTATTTTGCTGTCGCTAGATGAAAGAGGCTATGCCTAACCCTGCCATCAACGAACATTTGTATTTTTCTTTAACATCGTGCCAACAACCCGCACAGGGTGATCCACATCGTTATCCCTGTTATTCGGCCGAGTGCGATCAATTGCATGAATCAGAACCACGACTCGGTGGGGATGTTGGTGTTCGGGCGACGGAGCACAGTCACTAAGGGGCCCGTTAATTACTCGCACTTCCCATTTCCCTGCTCCTTCCCATCATTCCGCTTCCACGGCGTTTTGTCAGGGCTGTCTCTGGACATGTGGCCCAGCTTCCCGCACATATAACACGACCCTCCGAAATGGCCGCCAAGCACATGGACTTCGTTGATTGTGGTCCGCTGGGTCTGTCCGCGAAATCGGTTTCCCTCACTGGAACCTGCCCTCTCCCACTATATCAGCGCATCTGTGGACGCTGCTAGTCATATGGCTTCGACGAAGGTGGCTGGATGGCTGCGATGCACTTCATACTGTATTTCAAGCCGCTTATGTATTTATCCAATTGTTCTGCCTCCAACACGTCATTCGGTGAGAGCCATAAATGACGATGTGTAATTTTAAGCAAAGGCCAGCTGTGACCAGGCATGCAAATTCATGTGAGCTTGCCCCGCAGCAGATACGTGCTCGAAGAGATCCCGTAAGGCTGCTCCCCACTCCTTCCACGTGCGAATTGTGGCTACATCAAATATTGATGACGCCCTCCGATTTGCCGAGGTTGACGTCCTGTCTGCCGCATGTGTCACACCTGTCAGAGTCCCGGTGTCCAAGGTTCAGCACCACCATTCAAGAGCTGGGCCTCGCGGAATTGAAACCGCGCAAATGATACACGTGGCATAGTCGTTGATGTTCGCTGTAGTGAAGAAGACTTCAACGCCGAAGAGCCACCCCTTTCATTGTAATGTTCTTGTCCGTGAGATTGAACGGGGGCGGGATCGCAGTTTTAATCTTGATCGGCGTTACTGCAATTGTTGTTGCTGTCGCTCACTGTTGCTTGCTGCCTATCTTCTTTGAAGTCATGTGTGAGCACGTCCAAAGGGTTGCTCACCGCTTGACGGTTGCCCTCACCTTCTTCAACGGGCGGCTACTGACGCGGTTCACCTGGCGTAGCTCAAAATTTTCTTCATATAGTTGTTCCACCTCTGTCGTTAATGCTTTCATGTTCCTCTGCATGTCCGCCACTTGCTGCATTGGGTTGTTGATCGCCTCCGGGTCCATGAGTCACACGCTTTGTCTAGTTGGCAAAGGGGTATCCGTGGCCTTCAGGCAAGTGAAAAGCAAGAACTATTAGAGTCGGGCAGGTTTAAGTTAACAAACCTTGCAGCCAACCGTCTTGCCCGTGCTACTTAAGTACAATACAATAGCGGGGTAAACTAGCAAAGAAGCTCTGATACCAAGTGTTATGATTCGTAGAACAGTGTTGCGTGGAAAACGAATATCGAAAGTGTGACTAGTTTAACTGACAATACAATGAAGGCATGTGAAAATAGTGACTACCCTAGCTAGGCGGGAACCTTGGGGATACGAGGTTGGGTGCAGGTTTGGAGAAGGGAAAACCGAAGGCGACGCGAGGCAGCCTCGGAATCGTGGACGTCGGCCGAACGTGCGAAGTTCGAAAGCATTGGGGTTGTAGGCGTAGCGGTCAACCCAAATAAGGAAAAAAAAATCCTAACACTCCTAGGCTTCAATTGCATACACCTCTTTCGCCTTCAACACAAAAGGACGACACTTCTGGGTGATGCTGTTGCACCTGGCTCCCTGATTGTGCGTGGGAGAGATGAAATCTACGCTTTTGCATGTGCCTACCTGCTTTCTCCTTGCCGCATCGTGTTGAGAGAAAAGAGAGACTAGTGGGCAGGGTGGGTACATAGATCACAATATTGTACAAAGTGTTGTACTCACTGAAGACTAACTCTGCATAGCAACATATACGAAAGTTTGTCACACCCCGTAGGCTATGTAAGAGACAGGCGCTGAACAACAACAACAACAACAACAAGCAAACTCAAGGCAACACTTCTAGTCCATTTTTATGAGGCAAAGAGGTCATAAGGCCAGGCAATGAGTTCACACCAAATATACGTAGTCATAGAGAGAGCAAGCAACAAAGATTAGTGTGCACCTCCTCCAAGCTATGTGTAGAACCGCTGATGATCACAAGGCTAAAGGACCTTGGTGAAGATATCAGCGGTGTTGGCCTCTAAGGCCACAAGTACCATACGTGCATGGCTGTGCTGCTGCAGCTCATGAAGTAGGAATTACCACAACTGAATATGCTTTGCCTTGCCCTCTAGTCAAGTCTACTGACATAAGAGGATCATGGCCCGATGCAGAGCGAGGCTACTCACCCAAGTCTGTGAGCAGTTAACTCGGCCAGCAGAGCTCTTGGGCAGCCATAGCATCGGCATAGATCTCGACCTCATAGCTAGACAAAGCCACCGACGACGCACGAGTCGACCTCTACAAGACAGCTCCAGAACCGAGACTGAAACATTAACCTTGTGAAGATCTCCTAAATTCCAGCCCACGACGCGTCAGTGTACCTGAAGAGCTTGACTGACTCTTTCCCTCCAAGCACAAGCCCTATGCCTAATGTGCTCGCCACATCACAACCCTCTTAGCGACCAGCCAGTGTGTAGGTCGTGTCTCCTAGGTGCAACAAAGCGAGCTAGGATGCAAAAAGGGCATGCATGAGCTGGACAAGTGCATGTTATTAGGTATATGAGGCACCCCACCATCTCTGCGTACTGACCACTGAGCTCAGCCGGCTCATCGAGAATAGGAGCTCGCAAGTCTATGGTCAACAACAAGAAAGTGTGTACTGTGGAGAAGAGAAGTGAAAGTCGAACCGCTCGAGGATATGTTCCACCAAGTGTGACTGAGTCGGTGTGATGTGCGCATTGCTCTATCCCAGGTAATCTGCAAGCTAATATAGCGACGCAGCTTACCCAGGCAAGCGGAGGTGTGTCTCCTTTGCAGATCGGCCTTCACTAAGACCAATGTAGACCTATCAGGAGCAGCAAAAACAAGGTCGTTGACTTAAACAAAGATGTAGAACAGCGTCGAACCAGAACAAGCAAAGACAGAAGGGCCATTAGAGGACAAAGAGAAGCCACGACCGGCAAGCATGGTCCATAACTTATCGTGCCACTCACGTGGAGATTGATGCAGACCATAGACAGGCCGCCGAAGGCTCTACCGGGTGCCATGAGGGAACAACCTTGTGAAACCAGAAGGGCGGCGCACCCAGATCTGCTCACACAGACTGCCCTGAAAGAACGCAGTGGAGAAGCATTGTAAGTGGAGCTTGTAGTCACGCTCTGCTACGACGTGCAACAGCACCAGAAGAGTGGTCATGATCGGGGTGGGGGAGAAGGTATGAAAGTAGTCTACCCTCTCTCTAACAGAATCCTCTCGCCACGTAGCGCGCCTAGAAGAAAGTCGTCAGTCCAGATGGTCGCTTCACCTTGAATATGCACATGTGATTGACTAAGTTCACTTCAAGGGGGGGAACATCATCAATGTAGGTGCATGTGGACCTCCTAGTTGCAATATTTGCGTCCATGACTGATATCAACTGAGAAGCCCAAGACTGCCTTTATGTATGTGCGAGGAGTCGGGTTGTCAAAAGCATATGGGTCATCCTCAAGGAAAGCGAGCAATGGCCACAAGGAAAGCGAGCTCAAACGGCCTGTCCCGTAGGACGTTAATGGCAAAGGCAGATGGAGGATAGGCAGCGTCAGAGCCCAACTGAGCGGCGTAGTCCAGGCGGTGGCTAGAGGCAAAGTCAGTAACAGCAGCGACAAGAGCCGAGACAGACGACGGAGGGGGAAAGGATGCGGGAGACCAAAGGACGTGCGGAAATGAGGAAGCCAGAGAGCGGAGGAGGGAAAACAGTGAGAGACGATATAGGAGGAGAGGGGAGGATAGGAGACAAAACACGAGGGGGAAAAGAACGAAGGTCCAAAGAGTGAAAGCCAAGATCAGGGGAGGAAGGACGAGCATGAGGGCCACAACGAGTAGTCAAGGAGGAAGAGAGTCAAGATGGGTCAGGGAGAAGAGGGGTAAATGGCGAACGAGGAGGAAAACGAGCCGAAGACGGGTTCGGGAGAGGTAGTGAGGCAGTGGGTGGACAGTGATTCGAAGGAAAAGGAAGACCAAGAAATTGAAGACCGGTCACCTGTCACGCAAAAGCTGCAGCTGTGGCGGTGGTAGCACTGCTGCAGTGGCTCCGGCGGTTGCTGCTGCGGCTGCGGCGGCTGCTGCTGCTGCTGCTGCTGTTGCTGCTGTTGCTGCTACTGATGCTGCCGTCTCTGCTGCTACTGCTGCAGTCTCGCTGAATGGCGGGGGGCTGCGACTACCTCACGTCCGCACCACTCTCGGTAGAACCTCTAGAACCAGAACCTCCAGCGTTAGCAACCCTAGAGCCAAAGCCTCTAGCATCAACAACCCCAGAGCTAGCACCACCGTATCATTATCGCCAGAACCAGCACCCCTATAACCAGCACCTCCAGGGTCAGCACCCACCTCAACTGCATCCTCGAACCAGCACCTCAAGTGTCCACAGTGACTGGCCGCTGAGATGCTAGATCTGGCGGCGGCGACAAGGGCTGCTACGGCGATTTCGAGGACGTAATTGGCGAAAGTGGGGACTGTGGGGTGATATGCGACAGATCGGACGGAGTGGGATGCGTGGGGGAAGCGAGTGTAAAAATAGATAGACTCGTCAAAGGTGACTTCACGAGAATTGAGGAAGCGGCGGGAGGAGGGGTGGTAAAACAGCCAGTCAAGAGTATCTACGGAGAAATTAAGGAAGCGAAAGGAGATACTGCGAGCTGAAAGTTTGTCCGCACGAGTGCAAACATGAGCAATAGAACCCCGAACGCAGAATGAAGAGGCAGGCACAATGGATCTGGTCTAGAGGATCGTCGGCAAAACCTGTGGGCGTGAGGAATGAAGCAATAGGTTAAGTTGGTGTGCAGCGTAGCGGACTACTAAGGGCCCCTGAACATGGGATGCAATGGTATGATAGATTGAGATACAGACGACCTCCATGTTTAGGCTGTCAGAATCCCAGCCACTAACCACTGAGATAAAAGGGCTTGTTTGTGTAGCGGGTGAGTGCGCCCATAACCCCCCAGGCCAACGTGCCTGTAACCCTTCCCTAGGATCAATCTTGGATCACCACTGGACCTCTGACATAGGCCAATGTGACATTCAGCGATTCCATTCTGTTGTGGCGAGTCCAGCTGCATGAACAACTGGTAGATGCTGTGCGCGCGACAAAACGGCTCAACTTGACCGGTTAACTCACCACCCTGGTCAGAGTGCAGACGATGCACAGGACAGCCAGGGCTGATTTTATTAGGGTAATTACCCTGATTTCAGGGTGATTTCAGGCTTTCCACTTTGCAGAGACTGAGATTTCAGAATTGCTGAGTTCTCAACCCTGTTCAAATCAGAGTAATAGTTTTCATATCCCTGATTTAGAGTATAGTGTAACATACTCGCCTGCTAGTGGATCCTGACATAATAGGGTATTGAATGTGTGGTCCCTGATTTTGACCTTATCGAGAGGAAGTGTCTTGGACATTTCTTTCCGATATCCCCCTTCGGATTGATTGCAGTACAGCCAGCGCGTGAGCGACGGACAGTAGCATGTCCAACAGGCGAGTACACTCGATGCTGGTTATTTTCATGAACTGCGAATAAGTTGTTCTACTGCCGAATTAACGTTTGCGTGAAGTTACCAGAACTTTTTTGCTTTTCGCACAGCGATGTTGGCGACATTCATGTACTCGGCGAATTAAAAACTTGACACATCTGTGGTATCGAATCGAAATGTTAAAACGTGTGGATCAATACAATTTTTTGAAACTAAACGTTTGGACATTGGTGCGCTCACATTGTGCGCGAAACACAGAGCACAAACTTCACGCAGAGCTAGAATTTTCCCCTGTAACAAAGGGCGCGTTACTACTCTGATCTTTGTTTATCGACCCTGAACAATCAGAGTTATATACTTTTCAACCCTGAGCAATCAGGGTAGCATCATTCTGAAAAATGTGCACTCATAATTGAGGGGAATTTTTTTCCCGGGAATCAGGGAAGCCTAATGTGAAACGTCAGCCCTGAGGACAGCCTCGCTGGGTGCGGACGGCCACAATCCACAGGAAAAGAGCTTCAAGCACGTCAGCCTTCCGCTGCAATGGAAGCACTGTAATGTGGCGGAAAAAATCGTCCATGACAGCCATAAAGTAGGTCCCCCTGCGAGGTCCAAGTGCACGGTTTAAAAAGGCTCATTGGCGCGAGATAGCGACGAGGGGCGGCGCGCTGCCGGCCCCCGACCCAGGGAGTGCACGGCGACGCAAATGAGGGAGAGAGCGGAGCAAGCGACTACGGGAGACCCGAGACAAGACAATGTGAAAATATCTGACGCATGCACAGAAAGAGGGGTTGACCTAGTCAGTGGGTGGAGCCATAGGAGCGTCGGGTGGATGAGGGACCGATACGAGCAGGGCACAGCTACCGGTACTTGACCAGACGCAGACACTCGGGTCGACACAGCTCGTACGGTATTGAGAAGATACCGGACCCAGAATCAAGAGAGAACGTGGTAAGAGGAGACCAGACCCTCAGATTCACTTTTACGGGCCATGATGCATCAGGGTCACTGTGACAAAAAGGCTGATTTTCGATAAAAGACTAAAAAAACAGAGTTACCGATAACTATGAAATAAAAACTGAAGCATCAGCATCACAAAAATCTCAACTTGTGAAAGCTCACTTAGTCCTCTTGCAAAGGCAGCGTGCTTCATTCCAAATGGGCAGCGTTCTTCATTCCAAATGGGTGGTACATCGTTCTCGTCCATAACAATGATACACAATGGGGTGGGTGGCGGGAAAGTAGAACTACAATTAGAAATGAAGAATGCGGATGAGGCGAATAGCCTCACGTCCCTCTTTTGTAGACGAAAAGAGGGGTGAGTAGCGTCGCACCGCTTCCTTTGCTGCGCTGGCCACGTCCTTGCTTTCACAATACGAAATTTTAGAAAGTACACTTTCAAAAATTATAATATTGTGAAAGCTCACTTAGTCCTCTTAGCGTGCTTCATTCTAAATGGGTCTTCTGAGCCATGTGCGTTCTTGGTCGGCGGTGTCTCTCAATGGACTGCTGATGCCTGGTGGGTGATGGGGCTGCGGGTGTATCCTGCAACTGGGTGGATAGGTTGATGAGTTGGTCTTGGGCAATTGTGACGTAGAGTTCCTTTGCACCATCGCTTCGCCATCGGCCCATGCGTTTGAAGAGCCGATCAGGAACGCCGAGGCTGGCTGCTGCTGTCGCTGCACCCTTCCTGAAGGAGTGGGTCCCGATATGCGTGGCATCCAGTCCCGCCTTGGTGCAAGCCTCGAGGCACCAATTTCTGATGGTTGGGTAAGAGGGTGACTTGTCGTGCGGCGTTGCTTGTGCCCCTTTGGTAAACACTCGTATCAGCGGCCTGTGCGGCATCTTAGCGAGGCCTGCGAGTCGAATGAAATCCCTTATGCATCTGACTGCACAGTAGGGCCCTGTAGTCGCCGCCACCGGGATCCATGTGCCCCTTCCTTCTTGGTTTGTCTTGGAGTATGGGATGAGGAGCCACATCGCCTCTTCCTCGAACTGTATGTCATTCCATTGTAGGGAGATGAGGTCGGAGTAGCGCAAGAATGCTGCGAACATGAGCAAGGGGATCAAACCCTTTTGATATTCTACTCGGACTGCTGATTCAAGGAAGGGTCGTACCATGTCGTGCACCTGGTGAAGTGACACTGGCTCGTTGGTCCTTGTGGGCCAAGGGCCATGTCGTTCGGCAAACTCTCTCACTTCCAGGATGAGTGGGCCGCTAGTGGGGGAGGTTTCGCCTGTCATCCGATGGGCGAACGCCACCGCAGAACACGTGAGGCTAATTGCTGAGATGGTTGCCTTGTTGTTCAGCGCGTGGATGAGGTAGAGTGCTAACTGTTGAAATATATTTCTTATATAAACTGCTTGTAGCAGTAGTTAGTGTAGTGTTACATTGTTTGTTGGTGCACCTTGCTTGCTTTGCCTATATCCTTGTACCTTCTCTCTTTATTGAACCTCTTTTTCTCCTTACCAACTCTCTCGACCTTATGGCCTAGGCCACTAAGCCTAGGCCCTACTACTCCTTCTATCAACATGGTATTCAGAGCAGGTACCTTCCTGCTGCCTTCCTTAATGGGCCCACCAATTTGCTTCCGCTTCCTATCGTCCTGCCGTGCGCCTCGGGCGCGCGGCGGGCGCACGGCGATTTTCTGCCCGCCGTGTGCTCGGAGCGCATGGCGGTTTTCTGCCCGCCGTGCGCCCTGGGCGCGCGGCGTCTTCCTGCCCCGCACGCGGCCTGCCCTCACGCCGCCTGCGCGCCTGCCTCACGTCCACGCGCGGGCCTGATTTGCCCGCCCGTACCCTCCACTTCGCGGCGCCCTGCGAGGTGCCGCTCCTGCTCGTCGCGACGCACCTGCGGGACCCGGGCGTCGCCGCTCCTGCTCGTCGCGATGCCCCTGCAGGACCCGCGCGGCGTCGCCCTGCTCGTCGTGACGCCCCTGCGGGACCCGCGGGGCATCACCACTGCTCGTCCCGGTGCCCCCTGGACGCCGCCCCTGCTCGTCGCGGCGCCCCTGGGGCGACGCCCTTGCTCGTCGCGGCGCCCCTTGGGCGCCGTCCCTGCTCGTCGCGGCGCCCTCCCCCCTGGCCACCGCCTCTGCCTCACCTGTGCTCGCGCCACCTTTGCAGACGCGTGCGGGCCTGCCATGCACCAGCGCCGCCCCTGGAGCAGCCGCCCCTGGACCCTGGACCAGCCGCCGCCGCCCCTGGAGCAGCCGCCCCTGGTGCAGCCGCCCCTGGACCTCCGCAGCCGCCCTTGGCCCCTGGTGCAGCTGCCCCTGTTGCAGCCGCCCCTGGACCCAGAGCACCCGCCCTTGGCCCCTGGAACAGCTGCCCCTGGTGAAGCCGCCCCTGGACCTCAGCAGCTGCCCCTGGACCCCGCGGCTCCGACCCTGCAGCAGCCCGCAATGCCGCCCTAGGGACCCCGCGAGCTGCCCCAGCAGCAGCTCACGGCGCCGACCCTGCAGCTGCATGCGCCGCCGCTCTTGGACTCGGTACAGCTGCCTCCCTGTGGTGCCTGTTGCTGCCCGTTGCTGCCTGTGCCTGTGCTGCCCGTTGCCGCCTATTGTTGCCCGTGCCTGTGCTGCCCGTTGCCGCCCGTTGCTGCCCGTGCCTGTGCTGCCCGTTGCCGCCCGTTGCTGCCCGTGCCTGTGCTGCCCGTTGCCGCCCATTGCTGCCCGTGCCTGTGCTGCCCGTTGCCGCCCGTTGCTGCCCGTGCCTGTGCTGCCCGTTGCCGCCCGTTGCTGCCCGTACCTGTGCTGCCCGTGCCGCCCATTGCTGCCCGTGCCTGTGCTGCCCGTTGCCGCCCGTTGCTTTCCGTGCCTGTGCTGCCTGTTGCTGCCCGTTGCTGCCCGAGCCTGTGCTGCCTGTTGCCGCCCGTTGCTGCCCGTGCCTGTGCTGCCCGTTGCCGCCCATTGCTGCCCGTGCCTGTGCTGCCCGTTGCCGCCCGTTGCTGCCCGTGCCTGTGCTGCCCGTTGCCGCCCGTTGCTGCCCGTGCCTGCGCTGCCTGTTGCCGCCCGTTGCTGCCTGTGCCTGTGCTGCCCGTTGCCGCCTGTTGCTGCCCGTGCCTGTGCTGCCTGTTGCCGCCCGTTGCTGTCTGTGCCTGTGCTGCCCGTTGCCGCCTGTTGCTGCCCGTGCCTATGCTGCCCGTTGCCGCCCGTTGCTGCCCGTGTCTGTGCTGCCCGTTGCCGCCCGTTGCTGCCCGTGCCTGTGCTGCCTGTTGCCGCCCGTTGCTGCCTGTGCTTGTGCTGCCCGTTGCCGCCCGTTGCCGACCGTTGCTGCCCGAGCCTGTGCTGCCCGTTGCCGCCTGTTGCTGCCCCTGCTCTGCTCCGCGTTGTTGCCCTGCACGCACGGCTGCCCTGCCCTGCTCGTGCCTGTGCTGCCCCTGCTCTTCCACCCCCCCTTTTCTTCGTCTCCCTGCTGCGCGTGCAGCCGTGGAACGGAGGCTATGGGGGTGGCGGGTATGGGGGTGATGGGTGTGTGTGATCCCCTTCCCCTCCTCCTCCTTTCTCTCCCACTGCTGCAGCTGCTGCTGGGTGGGGGTGGGTGTGAGGGTGTGGGGGAGCTGGGGGAGAGGTGCTAGGGTTGTCGAGGAGTGTGGAAGGGGGATTTGGAGGACTGGGGAAGGTTCCAGGAAGCAACCGCCTTGGAGCCAGCAGCTTCACCTGCCAGTAGCTTCTCCTCATATAGTCCCTCCTCCTCACTTGCCCTCTCCTTCTGCTGCGCTTGGTGTACCCCTTCAGGGGGTGTCTCTGCATTAGCTTCCTGCTGCAAGCAGTTTAGGGGGTGTGTTGAAATATATTTCTTATATAAATTGCTTGTAGCAGTAGTTAGTGTAGTGTTACATTGTTTGTTGGTGCACCTTGCTTGCTTTGCCTATATCCTTGTACCTTCTCTCTTTATTGAACCTCTTTTTCTCCTTACCAACTCTCTCGACCTTCTGGCCTAGGCCACTAAGCCTAGGCCCTAATACTCCTTCTCTCAACACTAATGTCAAGTCTGTCGCTGGCAGGAACGTGTGCTTGACTTGAACACAAAAGTTTCTGAATTTCTGCCAGTATGGCTGGTACGTCTTGATCGTAGACGGTGCACGGACATTATGGATGACTCTCAATAACTGTTGTTTGAGCTTGGGCAATAGTCCTGAACAGTGATACATGGGGTGATGGTTAAGTACGATGTATATTTATTACGTATATTTTACATGCAAGGCAATTATTGGGCTATGTGGCATTCCGAGTCCAGAGAATGCTGTTGCATGAGAGCCTGGTTTAAGGCATTGACTTGCGTGGGCGAGTGGTACCACCTCAGGGGCCCATATCTGTTGCGATGACTGTAGTAGTGGCCACCATGCTGCTCCCTGCCACTGAGGCACAATCAGCATCATCTCGGTCTGCATACGTTTCGCGTGACTAAGCGTCGCCGGGATCAGGTTGGGGGGTGGAAACGCAAAGCAACGTTCGCCGTTCCAAGAGATCGAGAAGGCGTCGATGGCGATGGCGTCTGGATGTGGTATTTTGGAGCAAAAACATTCCAGTTTCTTGTTGTGGACGTTTGCGAACAAGTCAATTATATGGGGTCCCCATCGGCGTTCCAGGAGGTGAAACCAGGAAACATGCAAGGAGAAATCGTCGATATCCTGAATCTTGGAGAGTTCATCATGTCAAACATTGTATATGTTACTGTACTGTAGGCTACAATGGGTTTAGCCTTAGGGGGTACAACATTCTAGGAATTTCCTACTTGTACTCCCAATCTTGCTAGTCCAACCACTTCTCTCATTCTGACATGGTATTACGAGCCTAGGTTAGGAACCTAGGACCACCTACCTAAGGGCCCACCATTCCGCTAGAAGCGCCCTCGAGCGCCCTATCGCCTTAGCGCCCTCGTGCGCCTCTCTGTTAGTGTGCCCTCGTGCGCCTCTCTCTCTCTCTCCTGCTGCCCGTGCACAGCTCGCTAGCCCCGCGCGCGGCCTTTTTTTTTAGCGCGCGTAGCCGGCTAGCCGCCCACGCGCGGCCCGAGTCGCACGCGCGTCGCCTGTTAGCCGCCCGCACGACCAGCGCCGCCCACAAGCAGCCCGCTAGCCGCCCGTCCACCGGCCCTGCTGGCCGTCCAGCGCGCCGTAGCCCCGCCCGTAGGTCGCCGCGTCGCCTGTGTAGGCCGCCGCCCGCGCGCGACTGCAGCCCACGCACAGCCGCGGCCCGTACGCTACAGCCGCCCACGCGCAGGCCCACCGTCGCACCGCGCCGCGTAGCCTAGTCCAAGCCGCGTCGCGCCGCCCTGACCGAGCTGCGCCGCCCTACTGTGCACCACCTGCAGCACCTGCTGTTCCCGTTCCTACTACTACAACTACTACTGCTACTGCTCTTACTGCTACTACTGCTACTGCTACCACTGCTACTGCTACTGCTGCTACTGTCACTATGGCTAGTCCTATAGTCCTAACCTTTGACTCTAAGGGTCATCCGATTAAGTTTGACGTTTGGCTCGATGACTTGCACCTGTTCCTCCAGATCACTGCCAAGGACGATGTTTCCCTTTTTGACCACACGTCCGGCGCCGCTCCCGCACCTGCTCCTACTGCTGACAGCACTGCTCGCTCATAGTGGCAGAACCGTGACGCTCATGCTCACCTAGCCGTTCGCAGCCACCTACCGCTAGATGAGCGCGAGCACTTTGGCCAGCATAAGACCGCTAAGGAGCTGTACGACGCTGTAGTTGCACGCTACTCCTCCCCTGCTACTGCTGTGATAGGCCGTCTCTCACTGCCCTATCTCTTCCCCGATCTGTCTGCTTTTGCCACTATAGCTGACCTCATCACGCACCTCCGTACTAGTGATCTTCGCTACCGTGCTGCGCTTCCCCCCGATTTCCTAGCCAAGAACCCTCCCCCGATGTACCTCACACTCTATCACCTAGTCACCCGCCTCCCTGACTCCCTTCGCACTGTCAGGGACCACTTTCTCGCCCTCTCCCCTACCGACCTCACTGTCGACCTGCTCGAGAAGGAACTCCTAGCAGCTGAGTATTGTAGCTGTAGGTGCCTCTCGTGGCGACCCTCGCGCCCCCTTCTTTGAGGGGTGCTCCCCCGTCCCCCTCCTCCCCTCCATAGCATCTGCTGCTGCTGTCGACTACCTCGGTGCTGAGGGGGTCGGGGCTGCGTCTGCTCCTAGTGGGAGGCGCAAGGGCGGCAGGGGCAAGGGGGGCAGGGGTGGCGGAGGTGGCGGCGGGGGCGGTGGTGGTGGAGGGGGCGGGGGTGGTGGCGGTGGTGGGAGTGGCGCTAGTGGTGGGGGGGTCAGTGGCGGAGCTGGGGGTGGTGGAGGCGGCGGTGGTGGGGGTGGCGGGGGTGGTGGTGGCAGTGGTGGCGGCAGTGGAGCTGGTGGTGGACGCGGTGGAGCGCTGAAGCGTGGGGGGTTCGGTGGTGGCCAGAGGCAGCAGCAGCAGCGTCCCAGCGAGGCCCCGTTGCCCCAGCAGCTCCGTGAGTGGCACTCTCAGCGTGGGGGGTCTGGGGGTGGAGGTACCTGCCCGTACGTCATCCGCACAGGTGACCGCACTAGCCAGACCTGTGGGAGGTTTCACACGGCGCAGCGCTGCTTCTTTCGTCTCGACGATGCCTGGCGCGAGCAGTTCTCTGACGCCTCTGAGCTGCCCCGCTGGGCTGATCTGCTTAAGAAGGGAATTGATATCTTTGCTCTTGATTATGATCCTATCCTTGGTGCTATGTATGCATTGACTATTAGTGTTGAGGGTAACTGCTACCTGAGTGTACCGCCAGACCCGGGTAATGGGACCAGTGAGGCTGCCGCTCTAGGTGCTACTGCGTCTGCTGCCCTAGGTTCTGGTGAGGCTGCTGCTCTAGGTGCCAGTGAGTCTGCTGCTTCAGGTGCTTGTGAGTCTGCGCCTGCTGGTACTGCATCTACTGAGGCACTGCACACCTTCACACTGGACTCGGGTGCTTCCCGCTGCTTCTTTCGTGACCGCACTGTCCTTGAGCAGCTAGCTCGGCCTGTTGCTGTCTCTCTAGCTGACCCCTCTGGGGGCCCAGTCCTTGCGACCTCCTCCACTGTCCTCCCTTGTCCGGCGGTTCCGACCGGCACCCTGTCGGGTCTTTACCTCCCCTCGTTCTCTACGAACTTGGTGGCGGGCTCTGCTCTCCAGGACGAGGCTGTTCACCAGCTCACCCCTGCCTATGAGGGTGTGACCCGCTGTACGTGTGCTCGGACGGGTCGCCACCTGGCTGCCTTTACTCGGCAGCCGGGGTCGGACCTGTACACACTGACCACTGAGTCCCCTCAGGTAGCTCCGTCAACGTCTTCGTCAGGTCAGCTGTCGGCCCCCTGCTCGTGTCGCACCCTGTCGCACCAGACTGTCCTCTGGCACCACCGCCTTGGTCACCCTTCAGTGCAGCGCCTTCGTGGCATGCACTCCCGGTACCTTGTCTCTGGTCTTCCCAAGGTTCTCCCTCCTCTCCCACCCTCGCCTGCTCCTCCCTGTCTTCCCTGTGTCGAGGGGCGGAAGTGCGCCACTCCTCACTCCTCCTCGTTCCCTCCCACAGAGGCTCCTCTGCAGACTCTCCACCTGGACGTGTGGGCCCAGCCCGCGTCTGTGGACAAGGCCACGAGCGGTACTTCCTGCTGGTCGTCGACAACTACACGCGCTACACCACGGTCTTCCCTGACAAAATTAGAAGAAAGAAAGAGGGGGGTGAACTAGCAGAAATGGGGATACAAATAGCAAACCCTAGAAGGGTTGTACTCGCTATAGAGCACCCCACTACAGGCTAGAACATAAGAATAATATTCTGACACACCCCCATAGCCAAAGTGGGGTGTAATCAGCAGAGCAGGCAAAGCAAAACAAGCTCAGGGTGGATCACAATGTCACCACACATTCTGAGCACAAGTTCAAGAAGAAATAGTTTAGAGTTCACAATTATAAGCAAAGCTAGTGGTAGTCACAACGGGCAAGTGAGGAGGAGGAGGGAGAGTGAGGGGAGAGGAGACAGGAGGCGACGGCTGAAGCTGCAGACACACGGGCAACAGGAGGCAGACTGGCACAGCGGCTACCGGACAGCGCCCGGACTACAGGAGTAACAGGCCCCGCGGCTCAAATAGCGGCGGACGGGCAACGGACCCACGGGCGGCTGGCACAGCTGGCTACGACTGGGCTACCGGGACAGCGCCCCGGACTACAGGTACTGCGAACGACAAACTGACAACCTCCACTCAACCTCTCGCACACAGTCCCACCCCCCTGATACACACCCACTGCTACACCGCTAGCTCTACTCCCACGCACCCCCCTTAAACCCTAAACCCGAGTCTCCCACACAACCACCCCCCTCAGCGACAGCTGCAGCAGTGGGAGACGGAGGAGGAGGAGGAGCAAAGGGAGGAAGGCACACCGAGCACCCCCATACCCGCCACCCCACAGGGGCCGGTGCCGCGACGAGGGGCGGGGCCGCGACGGTCGGGGCGGGGCCGCGACATAGGGCGGGGCCGCGACGTAGGGCGGGGCCGCGACATAGGGCGGGGCCGCAACATAGGGCGGGGCCGCAAAGGTAGGGCGGGGCCGAGCCGGGCAGGCGCACGGGCGGCGACGGGCCGGGGCGGGGCCGCGACGAAGGGCGGGGCCGAGCCGGGCAGGCGCACGGGCGGCGACGGGCCGGGGCGGGGCCGCGACGTAGAGCGGGGCCGCGTCGAGGGGCGGGGCCGCGACGATCGGGGCGGGGCCGCGACGTAGGGGAGAAGCCCGCCGCGCGCCCCGGGGCGCACAGCGGGCAATGAACCGCCGCGCGCCTCGGGGTGCACGGCGGGCAGAAAACCGCCGCGCGCCTCGGGGCGCACGGCGGGATGAAAAAATGCCGCACGCCACGGGGCGTGCGGCTCAGAGAGTAGTAGCAGTAGTAGCAGCGGAGGCTAAGCGGTGGTAAGCCCACCCACAGGATCGATCCAGGGGGATCGACCTGCTTTGATAGCATGACAAAATTAGAAGAAAGAAAGAGGGGGGTGAACTAGCAGAAATGGGGATACAAATAGCAAACCCTAGAAGGGTTGTACTCGCTATAGAGCACCCCACTACAGGCTAGAACATAAGAATAATATTCTGACATTCCCCTTGCGGGTCAGAGTATGTTATTTGTCTAGCCTGCAGTGGGGTACTCAATAGTGAGTACAGCCTTTTAGGGTTTGCTATTTGTACCAACCTGCTTGCTAGTCCAATCATCCTTTTCTCAATTCTTGTTTCTGTTCAACTCTCGCTCGTACTTGGCGCCTCGTCCTAGTCTTCCTGTGGCCTAGGCTCCTAAGCCTAGGCCCTACTACTCCGTATATTTAACATGGTATCAGAGGACGGCATGTCTGCCGCCTTCCTGTGTATCGGCTCACCATCTGCTTCCGCTGCCGTACTGTCTGCCACGCGCCCCGTGGTGCGCGGCGCTGAAATTAGGGTTTCTGCCCGCCGCGTGCTCGGGGCGCGTGGCGGTTTACCCTTCCGTGGCGCCCGTCGTGGTGCCCTTAGGGGGCATGCGCGGTCCCCTCCCGTCGCGTGTCGAGGCACTCTCGGGGGCCCGCGCGGCCTCCCCTCCCGTCGCCCGTTGTGGCAACCACGGGGGCCCGCGCGCGGTCCCCTTCCGTCGCCCGTCAAGGTGCTCTTGAGGACCCGCGCGGCCTCCTCTTCCGTCGCCCGTCGTGGCGACCACGGGGACCCGCGCGCGGTCCCCTTCCGTCGCCCGTCGAGGCGCTCTCGGGGGTCTACGCGGCTTCCCCTCCCGTCGCCCGTCGTGGCGACCGCGGGGCCCGCGCGCGGTCCCCTCCCGTCGCCCGTCGAGGTGCTCTCGGGGGCCCGCGCGGCTCCCTTTCTCGTCGCCCGTCGGGGCGCCCTGGGGGCCGCGCTCCTCCCCCCCATTCCTCCTACCTTTCACCTGCAGTGGCCGCCCCTGCAGCAGCCCGCACCTGCAGCAGCCGCCCCTGGAGCAGCGTGCACCTGCAGCAGCCGCCCCTGGAGCAGCCCGTGCCTGCAGCAGCCGCCCTAGGATCCGCGCGAGCCGCCCCTGCAGCAGCCCGCGGCCCGTCCTTGCAGCCCGTCCCGTCCCCCCCCCTCCCCCCGTGCTGCCCATTGCTCCCATTCCGTCGTGCATTCCGCGGTGGAGGGGGTGTGGGGTGCCGAGCATGGGGGTGACCTGTTTGGGTAACATGAAGCTCCTCCTCCGTCTCCCACTGCTGCAGCTGCCGCTGAGGGGGGTGGGTGTGTGGGAGCCGAGGGCTTAGGGTTTAAGGGGGGTGACGTGGGAGTGGGGCTAGGGGTGCATCAAGGGGTGTGTGAAAGTGGGTGGGACAGTTGGGAAGTTGAGCGGAGGCAGCAGTCGTGTCGCAAGCAGCGCCAGTAGTCCGGAGGCTACAATCTCCGGTAGTCGCCAGTCGCCTGTGGGTCAGTTGCTCATGTCAGGAGGCTACAATCTCTGCGGAGCCGGTTACTCCTATAGTCCGGGCCATTGCTTCGGTAGCCACTGAGCCAGCCACTCCTGTGTGTCTGCAGCTTCCACCGTCGCCTCCCATCTCCTCTCCTCTCACAGTCACTCCTCCTCCTCACTTGCCCTCTACGACTGCCTCTAGCTTTACTTGTGCATGTGAACCTGCTCTATGACTGCTTGCTCTGCTGATTATACCCCACTTTGACTATGGGGGTGTGTCAGAGTATGTTATTTGTCTAGCCTGCAGTGGGGTACTCAATAGTGGGTACAGCCCTTTAGGGTTTGCTATTTGTACCAACCTGCTTGCTAGTCCAATCATCCTTTTCTCAATTCTTGTTTCTGTTCAACTCTCGCTCGGACTTCCTGTGGCCTAGGCTCCTAAGCCTAGGCCCTACTACTCCGTATCTTTAACATTGCGCACCAAGGGTGAGGTCCCTGATGTTTTGATCCCTTGGATCCGCGCTGCTTCGGTAGACCCCCTCCCTCCCCAGGGTGCTGCTCCCTCAGGTGTTTCCCAGGTAGACACGGTCGAGCCTGTCGAGGTAGCTGTCGACTCTGGTCCTGCGAGGGGTACTGAGACTGGGGGTGCTAAGCCTGGGGGTACTGAGACTGAGGGTCCTGAGCCTAGGGGTGCTGAGCCTGGGGGTGCTGAGCCTAGGGGTGCTGAGAATGGGGGTGTTGAGATTGGGGGTGCTGAGCCTGGGGGTGCTGAGCCTGGGGGTGCTGAGCCTAGGGGAGCTGAGACTGACCGTCCTGCGCCTGGTGACGCTCCCTCTTCACAGCAGCTGCGTGAGTGGTACTCTCAGCGTTACAGCCTCCGGCGTGGCGCTGCTGGAGCTGGGGGTTCTGCCGGAGTTGGAGCTGGTGGTGCTGCAGGTGCTGGGTTGCAGCCGTCGCCTCCCTCCCCACAGCGTCTGCGTGAGTGGTACGCTCAGCGCTGCAGCCTCCGGAGCGGCGCTCCTAGCACTGGGGTGCCGCTTGCTGGAGGCCCTGGTGCTGCTGGAGGTACTGGAGCCTCTGGTCCTAGAGGTGCTTGTACAGGCGGTACTGGAGTTGCTGGGACTGGGGGTTCTGCTGGAGCTGGTGCTACTAGAGGTGCTGCTGGTGCTGGAGTTGGAGCTGCAGGTGCTAGAGCTGCTGGAGCTGCCGGTGGAGCTTAGGACGCCGGGCCTACTGGAGTTGGTGTCGCTAACGACCCTGGGGTGGGGCCTGCAGGTGCTGGAGCCGACGGTGCGGCTGGATCTGGCGCTACTTGGGGTACTAGAGTTGGCACTACTGGAGCTGCTGGTAGTACTGCTGGACTTGGAGCTGCTGCTGGGAGTTCTTGTGCGGTCTCTGCTGGTTCTGAGGGCGCTTCACGACCGCGGCCGTACTTCGTTCCTCTCCTTCAGCAGGTTTTTGGTCAGCCTCCTCCTCCTTGTCCTGCTCCCTCCTTAGAATGTCCTCCGCCGGTCCAGTCGCAGGCACAGTTACAGCCCGCTTCGTCACTTCCTAGTCCTTCTCCCTACACTGCTCCGACAGGAGGTCTTACGGAGCATCGTGAGCCGGAGTCTCGTCCTGTGTCATCTGAGTCTCGTTCTGCGTCACCTGTTCGTATTGCTCGCACTGGTCGTAGTGTCCCACGTCAGTGTCCTCCTGCTGTCCTAGGCACTCACCAGATGATGCTTCACCACTGCTCCACAGTGAGTCCCACTTCCTTCTGCTCCTGCGTCCTCTCTTCCTCCCCTTGCTGACCCGGGGTCTGACTCTCTTCGTGCTGCTAGTCCTGCAGTCACGCGTCTCCTGGCCACGGCTGTCACTGACCTTTCCTTTGAGTCTGCTTCTGTGTCTGCCCTAGTTGCCGAGCTTGTCGACTTTGCTGCTCGCTGTCGTCTAGACTACGCTACGAGTCTTATTGCTGAGTCTGAGTCTGTCTGTCGTCCGTCCGTAAGGGGTGAGTGTGCTCTAGGCACGGACACCCTTGAGGACAGGCAGGAGGACTTTGAGTGCTTTGCCGCTGCTGTACCTCGTCTCGTGTCTATGCTGATTGCACCTGAGGGAGACCCGGATGCACCAGACATCCCGACCCCGCGCTCTTACGCTGAGGCGATCGCGGGTGAGTACTCCTCTCACTGGCAGTCAGCCATGGACGCAGAGATGGCATCCTGGAAGTCCACTGGCACTTACGTCGACGAGGTTCCCCCTCCTGGGGCGAACATCGTCAGTGGCATGTGGATTTTCAGGGTGAAGCGGCCGCCAGGTTCTCCGCGTGTCTTCAAGGCTCATTACTTTGCTCGAGGCTTCAGTCAGCGAGAGGGAGTAGACTTCTTCCAGACCTTCTCCCCCACCCCAAAGATGACCACTCTTCGGGTGCTACTTCACGTTGCCGCTCAGCGTGACTACGAGCTTCACTCTCTTGACTTCAGCACAGCTTTCTTGCAGGGCAGCCTACACGAGGAGATCTGGTTGCGCCGCCCTCCAGGCTTCACTGGGTCGTTTCCTCCTAGTACCCAGTGGGCCTCCGGCGGCCACTCTACAGTCTCCGCCAGGCGCCACGTGAGTGGCACGACACACTGAGGACTACTCTTGCGGCTCTTGGGTTCGCGCCTTCTACTGCTGACCCGTCGTTGTTTCTGCGCACCGACACGTCGCTGCCACCGTTCTACATCCCCGTGTACGTCGACGACTTGGTCTTTGCCACTGCTGACACTGAGGCTCTCGCCCACGTGAAGTCGGAGCTGCAGAAGAGACACACGTGCACAGACCTGGGTGAACTGCGCAGCTACCTTGTCTTGCAGATCACCCGGGACAGACCATCACACTGACTCAGTCACACATGGTGCAGCAGGTCCTTCAGCGCTTCGGCTTCACCTAGTCCTCGGCACAGGCCACTCCTCTGGCTACAGGTCACTCGCTCTCAGCTCTGCCTTTGGATGAGTCCATAAAGCGGAGTTGTCCTTACCCAGAGCTAGTGGGCTGCCTCATGTACCTGATGACTTGCACTCGTCCTGACCTAGCGTACCCTCTTGGCCTTCTGGCCTGCTACGTGGCTCCTGGTAGGCACTGAAAGGTGCACCCGGATGCTGCAAAGAGGGTATTGCGCTACTTGTGCAGTACATCGGGCATGGGGCTCGTGCTTGGAGGGAGGAGCTCAGTTGTTCTCACTGGGCACTCAGACGCTTCTTGGGTTGATGACCAGGCTACTCAGCGGTCGTCACAGGGTTACACCTTCAGCCTTGGCTCTGGCTCAGTTTCGTGGCGTTCTACGCGTTCGTCTTCAGTTCTCAGCTCCAGTTGTGAGGCTGAGATCTACGCCACAGCCATGGCTGCACAGGAGTTACGCTGGCTCACCTACCTGCTGACCGACCTGGGAGAGCGGCCTCGTTCTCCTCCAGTGTTGTACGTCGACAACAAAGCTGCCATTGCCTTGTGTGAGGAGCACAGACTGGAGCACAGAACGAAGCACATCGCTCTACGTTACTTCCCGGCTCGAGAGTTGCAGCAGCATAGTCAGCTTCGTCTGCGTTACGTGGCCACTCAGGCCAACACTGCTGATATATTCACCAAGGCACTTCAGTCTGGTGATCATCAGCGTTTGTGCACTTTGCTAGGGCTTGTGCCCACTTTTCCTCACTTGTTGTAGACTTTGCCTGTACTGTGATCTATATATATGTACCTGCATGCTTGCTTTGCTAGGTATAGATCACTGTGATGCTTGTGTTACATATATGCCTTTGCATGTGAACTGGCCTTGTGGCCTCTTTCTTATGCTCAGATTGTGTGGTGACGTTGTGATCCACCCTGAGCTTGCTTTGTCTTTCTTGACTGGTCTTGTGACTCCTTGTTCTCCCCCACTTAGCCTATGGGGGTGTGTCAAACATTGTATATGTTACTGTTCTGTAGGCTACAGTGGGTTTAGCCTTAGGGGGTACAAAATTCTAGGGTTTTCCTACTTGTACTCCCAATCTTGCTAGTCCTACCACTTCTCTCATTCTGACACATCAGCGTTGGCGTTTAGCTCCCTCGGAATCCATTCAATCGCCAAGCGGGAGTGATTTTTGAGACAGAACTGTATAATTGCTTGGCATGTCCTTGTTTGCCGGGGTTGGCGGGACCCCCCTTTGCGCAGGATGAACATAACTCCTTGGTTGTCTACGCGGACGAGGACATGGTCGTTCACTGTCTGGGTTGCGAATGTCTTTAGAGCCCACAGGACTCCCGCAAGCTCTTGTAGGGTGCTGGAGGTTGGGAGGAGCTCACTCGGCATCCAAGCGCTTGCGTCCCAAGATTTACCGGCAAACTTGGTCAGTGTTGCACCCCAGCTGTGTGCGCTGGCATCTACGTGGATGACCGTATCGAATTGGTGACTGATGTGGAACCGGCCACAGTTAAATTGGTCGAAGTGCGCTTGCCAGAAAATTAACTCTTCTACTGCAGCTGGTGGCAGTTGAACCTTAAAGTGCCAAGATGTTGTTGTATTGATCAGCTGTAGAAATTCCTGGCCGAAGGCACACGCTGTTGTGCTCAGTGCGAGTGCCATAGAGCTCAGCATTTCGGTGATACGAGCTATGTGCCGAATGGGAACCTGTTGGCCGCGGTGTCCCTTGGAGATGAGCATCTAGAGTGTCTGCAGGAGCTGCTCACGTCGTTCAGCTCCGACACGAAACATTCCAGATATGGTGTCGAGCTCCAACCCCAAGAAGCGTAGTTGGCGCGACGGGTGGAGATGCGATTTCTTTGCATTGATCACAAAGCCAGCTGCCTCGAGATCGTGTAGCACTTCTATGCACGTCGCACGTGCCTTCTTCTCAGAGTTGCATAGGAACAACATGTCGTCCACGTAGGGGACCATGCGGATGACGTGTGCGCGCCATCTTCTAGTCAGTTGTTTAATTAGCTGGGTGAAGACGAAAGGTGCTGTCGCCAGGCCGAAAGGCAGAGATCGGAAGCAGTAGAAGTCGCCATCAAGCTGGAAACCCAGGAACTTCTAGCACGAGGGGTGCATCTCGGCGTGGTGGTATCCGGACTTAAGGTCGATTGTGAACATCCAATCGTCGCAACGAATTAGTTCCGAGACCCGATTCAATCCTTCGTACTTGAATCTGGGGACTTGAAGGTGTTGATTGACTTTCCGTAGGTCGAGGATAAGTCGACACTTGCCGCGCTGTTCCACCACATTAAGTGGGCTTATGCAGGAGAGTGCGGCCCTTTATGCGACCTTCAGTGCGGCGCCCGAGGATACGAGATCGCGAATGGCATCTCGCGTGAACGTCTTGTGTGCGTGGACCCCTGCGTGGTTTGTTGCTTCTAATGGCAGGGGTTCCATGTTATTCCATGGCAACCAGTAGCCTCTTGCAATGATTGAGGTGATAAAACTACTCTTGCACCATGATAGCCACCAGTGTAGCCGGTTTCGCAACCGGTTGTGCATAACCGTCACTGCATCGTCCGTGATTGCGTACTTGTATGGATCCCACTCCATGTCGGTCCCCTCGCGTCCCGCCCCTGCATATAGGAAGGTAGCCAGGGTGGGGCATATTTGGGTGGCGAATATCATGGTTAATCAATGACTTCAGAAGGTCTCTTCGTTCCCCCCTTTTGATTCTTTTTGTTTTTTTTTTTTCACCTCTTCTTTGTAAGTCGTGTACTGCTTGCTTGTGTACCCTCCATCCCGTTTGGCCGTCTGCCATCCAACAAACCAGCCACATGTGCTCTCTCTCACTCTCTCTCTCTCTCTCTCTCTCTCTCTCTCTCTCTCTCTCTCTCTCTCTCTCTCTCTCTCTCTCTCTCTCTCTCTCTCTCTCTCTCTCTCTTTCTCTCTCTCTCTCTCTCTCTCTCTCTCTCTCTCTCTCTCTCTCTCGTCTTTGTGAATGAATGGCAGCTGGTCGTTCTACTTGACTCATGGGCACCTAGCGTATGCCTCCGCCCCCCCCCCCCCCCCCCTTTTTTTTTTTTTTTTTTTTTTTTTTTTTTGGTGGCTCTCTGGCCTATACTTCTGTCCGTGAGGTAGCTCCCTCTCTGGTTATGAGCTCTTCTTTCTATATGAATATATATATTTATATCTTTTTTTAAGCTTTCAATAATCAAACTCAACACCCGGGTACATGGCCTATGCCTACCCCCATCCTGCCCCTACGGCAAGGATGTGTAAAGCTCTGAAGCACACACATGGCTAACTACTAGCCCACACACCCATGGCTAACTACGAGCCAAAAAACACATATGGCTAACTACGGGCCAATAAACACACGTGGCTAATTACGAGCCAATAACACATACATGGCTAACAAGGAGCCAATAAAATACGTGGCTAACTACGAGCCAAGCACCATCGGTACATCCACCTATGCCCCCCGGCATAGTGGCAAGGGGCGCCGCCCCATGTACCTCCTCACACCACGGGTGAGGGGCCTTGCGCGCCACGCCCTCCCATAGGGCAAGCGTTTGCCATGTGGTCGGGCTGGCCACAGCGAAAGCACACTCCCTTGAAACGGGTCTCGTGGCAGCTTGTGGGTGGCATGCTCTTGCCGTCCGTATCGCCATCCCTAGTAGGCATGCGTGCGCCGCGAGTCTAGCCGGTGCGAGCACGCTTGAGCGCCGCCACGTCGGTCACCGCAAGCTTGTAGGAGCGTGACGTAAGGGCGCTCTTGGACTGGTACAACTGGAAACGATCAGCGGCTTCAAAACCGGCTTCGTCCGCCACAAAGAGGACTTCAAAGCGCTTATTAATGAGTGTGTCGATATCGGCTACGTTGGTGAGGGCGCCTTCGATGTCGCCGTGCTGGAGCTTGAAGTCAATGTGTTTCAGATGAGCCTGGATGGCAGAGAAGACCTCCGCCTGGTCGCGCACGCCTTTGCGCACTAACGTGGTAGCTGCGGGTGTGGAGTTGAGGGGTGGGAGAAGGGGTGGGAGAGGGGGTGCGGGTGCAAAAATGCGACGACGAGCAACGTTGTTGGGGGCCTCATCGCCATCGTTGTCAGAGTCGTCGCTGTCGTCAGGAACAATGACAGGAGCATTTGCCGGGGCGGGTGAAGGTGCGGGGGCCGTCGTGTTGACGCGAGGGGTCTTGTTGGTGCGAGGGGGCGCGGCGACTTCTTTGTTGTTTTCAATTTTTGCAGGAGCTGATATATAGTCGGACGAAGTTGCTGCTGTAACCGGGGCATTCTGCTATAACATAGCCAGCAGAGATTGCAGTTGCTGCGCGGTCAAGGAGGGGAGGGTGTTGACTGGGGCAGTTTCGCTCGAAGCTGCTGCTTTCTGGCGTTTCTGGGACGTGGGGCCCGTGTCAGAGTATTATAGCTTATGCATGTTTGTAGGCTATAGTGGGGTAGCACATATGGGGTACAGCTTTCTAGGGTTGTATTTGTACCCAACTCTGACTTAGTCATTCATTCCTGTTCAGTTGTTTCACATGGTATAGAGCGGGTCCTTCCTTAGGACCGTTTCTTTTAGGGCCCACCGAAGCGCGCCCCGAGGCGCGCCCTTTTTTTTCTAGCGACCCCTCGGGTCGCCATTTCCCTCGCGGCCCCGCTGTCCCTCAGACGCGGCCCCGCCACCCCTCCTGATCGCGGCCCCGCCGCCTGCTTGGCGCGGCCCCGCCGCCGGCTCTGACGCGGCCCTGCCGCCCGCTTCGTCGCGGCCCCGCCGCCTGCTTGACGCGGCCCCGCCGCCTCCACTGACGCGGCCCCGCCGCCGGCTCTGACGCGGCCCCGCCGCCCGCTTCGTCGCGGCCCCGCCGCCTGCTTGACGCGGCCCCGCCGCCTCCACTAACGCGGCCCCACCGCCGGCTCCGCCGCTGCACCCTACGGCCCACCGCTACACCCTACGGCCCGCCGCCTCACCTGACGGCCCCGCCGCTGCACCTGCCGGCCCGCCGCTGCACCTGCCGGCCCGCCACTGCACCCAGCGGCCCGCCGCTTCACCTGACGGCCCCGCCGCTGCACCTGCCGGCCCGCCGCTGCACCTTACGGCCCGCTGCTGCACCCTACGGCCTGCCGCCCCACCTGGTCGGCCCGCCGCTGCACCCTACGGCCCCGCCGCTGCACCTGCCGGCCCGCCGCTGCACCGGTCGACCCGCCGCTGCACCTGACGGCCCCGCCCCTGCATCTCCCGGCCGAGCCGCCCCAGCAGCAGAGCCACCCCAGCAGCCGAACCGCCCGGGAGCCGAACCGCCCAACGCCGAGCCGCCCGGGACCCGAGCCGCCCTGCCGCCGAGCCGCCCGGGAGCCGAGCCGCCCTGCACCCGAGCCGCCCTGCCGCCGAGCCGCCCGGGAGCCGAGTCGCTGTGCACCCGAGCCGCCCGGTCGCTGAGCCGCCTTTCTGCAGAGCTGCACGACCTGCCCTGCCTGGTGAGCACAGTCCCACTGACACTGCGAGCTCTTTCCCTACTGCTTGCACTGCGTCGCTGTCGTCGCCATGGCTACCCCTAGTGTCCTAGCTTTTGACGCTGAGGGTCGCGCCATTGATTTTGAGGTCTGGTTAGACGACCTGCAGCTGTTCTTACAGTGCGACAGGGCTGACGACCTTTCTCTCTTTGACCTCACTTCTGGCGCCTCTCCTGCTCCTGCTGCTGATGCTGATCCCACTGTCCGCTCTCAGTGGGCCACCCGCGATGCTGCTGCACGTCTTGCTGTGCGTCGCCACCTCCCTACCTCTGAGCGTGCGCACTTTAGTCAGTACAAGAGTGCTCAGACCTTGTACGACGCTGTAGTTGCGCGCTACTCCTCCCCTGCCACTGCTGCACTGAGCCGTCTCATGCTTCCCTACCTCTTTCCTGACCTCTCTGCCTTTCCCACTGTTGCTGACCTCATTACGCACCTCCGCACTAGTGACACTCGCTACCGCGTCGCCCTTCCTGCTGAGTTCTGCGCTAAGAACCCACCCCCCATGTACATCGCTCTCTACTACGTAGTCGCGCGCCTCCCTGACTCCCTTCGCGTCGTCAGGGACCACTTTCTCGCAGTCTGTCCCACCACCCTCACCGTCGACCTCCTCGAGAAGGCCCTCCTCGCAGCGGAGAAGAGCATAGTCGCTGTAGGTGCTTCTCGTGGTGACCCTCGCACCCCCATCTTTGAGGGGTGCTCTCCTTCCCCCTTGCTGCCCTCTGTTGCCTCTGCTGCTGCTGCCGACCTGCTTGGTCTTGAGTCGGTCGGCGCGGCGTCTACCCCTAGTGGGAGACGTCGCTCTAGCAAGGGCAAGGGGGGCAAGGGCGCGGGTGGAGCTGGAGGGGGCGGTGGCGGTGGCGGCGGTGGCGGCGGAGGGAGTGGGGGTGGCGGCGGGACTAGTGGCGGGGGTGGTGGTGGTGGTGGCAGCAGCGGCGGAGACGGTGGTGGTGGTACCAGCGGTGGTGGTGGAGGCAGCGGCGGGGGTGGAGGTGGCGGAGGTGGAGGCGGTGGAGGCGGCAGCGGAGGAGGCGGTGGTGGTGGAGGAGGTGGAGCTGGTCGAGGTGGTACCCAGCATCGTAGCGGCGGTGGTGGTGGCTAGCGCTCGGAGCGGCAACAGCAGCAGCGCTCGCGGGACATCCCTCCGCCTCAGCAGCTTCGTGAGTGGTACGCTGGGCGTCAGAGGGGTGGGGGTACTGGTCCCTGCACCTACGTTCTTCGTTCCGGCGACCGCGCGGGTGAGCAGTGTGGGGGTGCCCACGCCACCCAGCGCTGCTTTGGCCGCCTGACGAACGCTTGGCGTCAGCAGTTCCCTGGGGCTAGTGAGATCCCTCGCTGGGATGAGCTTCTAAGGGCTGGTGTAGCGATCTTTGATCTTGATTTTGATGCTATCCTTGCTGCTATGTATGCTGTGGATTATAGTGAGGAGAATGAGGGTTACCGGTGTTTCCAGCCCGACCCGGGCATTGGTACTGCTGCGCTAGGTGCTTGTGAGGCTGCTGCTCTAGGTGCCAGTGCGTCTGTGCTCTCAGGTACTGGTGAGACTGCGCTCTCAGGTACTGCGTCGTCCTCGTCCTCCCTCACTTTCACACTTGACTCCGGGGCTTCTCGCTCCTTCTTTCGAGACCGCACTACCCTTACGCCGCTCGGCCGGCCGGTTGCGGTCTCCCTTGCTGACCCCTCTGGGGGTCCTGTCCTGTCTCACTTCTCCACTGTCCTCCCGTGTCCGGCTGCCCCTTCGGGCACCCTGTCTGGTCTGTACCTTCCCTCGTTCTCTACGAACTTGGTGAGTGGAGCGGACCTGCAGGATGTGGGGGTTCACCAGTTCACTCCTGCGAGTCAGCGGGTGACCCACTGCACGGAGGCACGCACAGGCCGACACCTGGCCACGTTCTCGCGTCGGCCGGGGTCGAGTCTCTACACCCTGACCGTTGAGTCTCCTCCTGTCCCTGCGTCTGGTCAGGTGGCTGCGTCGGGTCAGGTGCTTGCTGCTGCGTCCCGGTCAGGTCCTGAGTCTGCCCCCTGTTCTTGTCGCCTCCTGTCTCACGAGACTCTCCTGTGGCACCACCGTCTTGGCCACCCCTCCTTGCCCCGTCTTCGGAGCATGGCTTCCCGTGTCCTTGTCTCTGGTCTTCCCCAGTCTCTCCCTCCTCTCCCCTCCGGGCCAGGACCTTCGTGTGTCCCCTGTGTCGAGGGTCGCCTCCGGGCTACTCCTCACTCCTCCCACTTCCCCCCGACAGAGGCTCCCCTGCAGACGCTTCACATGGATGTGTGGGGCCCAGCCCCCGTCCGTGGGCAGGGTTACGAGCGCTACTTCCTGTTGGTGGTTGACGACTACTCGCGTTACACCACAGTCCTCCCCTTGCGCAGCAAGGGTGCGGTCACTGAGGTGCTGATCGACTGGATCCGCGAGGCTCGTCTCCAGCTCAGGAAGAGCTTCGGCTCGGACTTTCCTGTTCTGCGTCTGCACTCGGACAGAGGCGGAGAGTTCTCTTCTCGCCTTCTGCGGGACTACTGTCGTGCACGGGGGATCCGCCAGACCTTCACGCTTCCGGACTCACCACAGCAAAATGGGATTGCTGAGCGCCGCATTGGCATGGTCATGGATGTCGCTCGTACGTCCATGATGCATGCGGCTGCCCCCCATTTTCTGTGGCCGTTTGCGGTGAGGTACGCGGCGCATCAGCTCAACCTTCACCCCCGGGTCTCTCGGCCTGCGATGTCCCCAGCCTTGCTGTGGACGGGGAAGGTTGGCGATGCGTCTGTGTTCCGTGTCTGGGGATCTCGGGCGTTTGTCCGCGACTTGTCTGCGGACAAGCTGTCCCCTCGTGCTGCTCCCTATGTCTTCCTTGGCTTCCCCACTGACGCCCCAGGGTGGCAGTTTTACCACCCCTCCTCTCGTCGTGTTCTGTCCTCCCAGGACGTCACGTTCAACGAGTCAGTCCCCTTCTACCGTCTCTTCCCCTACCGCACTCCTTCCCTCCCCCCTCCCCCGGACTTCCTTGTGCCGGTTCCCCCCCCGGTAGACCCCCTCCCCCCTCAGGTTCCTGCCCCCTCAGGTGTGTCCCAGGTAGACGCCGTTGACCCGGTCGAGGTTACTGGTGACTCTGGTGCTGCTGCGGGTGCTGAGCCTGGGGGTGCTGACTCTGGGGGTGCTGTGCGCGGGGGTGCTGAGCCTGGGGGTGCTACTGCTGGGGGTGCTGAGCCTGAGGGGGCTACTGCGGAGGGTGCGGAGCCTGGGGGTGCTGAGCCGGGGGGTGTTGTGCCTGGAGGTGCTGGGTCTGGGGGTGCTGGGTCGGGAGCTGCTGAGCCTGGGGGTGATGCGTCTGGAGCTGCTCAGCCTGGGGTTTCTCCTGCTGCTGCGTCTCGCCGGGAGCCCCTCTCTCCACAGGAGCTGCGCGAGTGGTTCGCTCGCCGCTGGAGGCGTGCTGCTGCGTCTGGAGGTGCTGCTGGAGCTGGAGCTGGAGCTTCTTCGACCGTCGAGGGTGCGGGTGCTGCCGGTCCCGGAGCTGCTGGACCTGCGGGTCCTCCTGGAGCTGGAGCTGCTGAGGGCGTTGGTGCTGAGCCTACTGCTGTTGGTCCTGCCGCTGGAGGTGTGGGTGGCGCTGGTGCTGTCGCTGAGGGTGGTGGTGCTGTCCATGCTGAGTCTAGAGCTGCCGCGCGGCCTCGGCCGTACTTCGTTCCGCTCCTACAGCAGGTTCTTGGTCTTTCTCCTCTAGTAGAGGGTCCACCGCCTGTCCAGTCGCAGTCCCTGCTGGAGCCTTCCTCTCCACTGCCTACTCCCTCTCCTTACACTGGTCCTACTGGAGGTCTTGCTGAGCGTCGTGAGCCTGCGTCTTGTCCCGCGTCGCCTGTTCGTGCTGCTCGCGCTAGTGGTCGCAGTTCGCGTCAGCGTCCTCCTCCTGTCCCTGGCACGCACCGGATGTCTTTGCGTCCGTCCACTGCTCCTCTGCGTGCCCCTTTGCCTTCTCCTCCTGAGTCCTCTCTTCCTGCGCTTGCCGACCCTGAGTCGGACTCTCTTCGTGCTGCCACTCCTACTGTCACGCGTCTGCTTGCTACTGTCGTCACTGACCCCTCTTTTGAGTCCACTACTGCGTCTGATCTAGTTGTTGAGCTCGTCGACTTTGCTGCTCGCTGTCGTCTCGAATACGCTACTAGTCTTGTTGCTGAGTCTGCGTCTGTCTGTCCTCCGTCCGTCGGGGGTGAGTGTGCTCTTGGCACGGACGTCCTAGAGGACAGGCAGGAGGAGTTACAGTGTCTTGCGGCTGCTTCACCTCATCTCGCGTCTGTACTGCTTGCCCCTGAGGGAGACCCGGATGCACTAGACATCCCGACTCCGCGTTCTTACGCGGAGGCCGTAGAGGGTCCCTACTCCTCTCAGTGGCAGGCAGCTATGGATGCAGAGATGGCTTCCTGGAAGTCCACAGGCACCTACGTTGACGCGGTTCCCCCTCCTGGGGCGAACATCGTCAGTGGCATGTGGATCTTCAGGGTGAAGCGGCCGCCGGGCTCTCCACCTGTCTTCAAGGCACGGTACGTTGCTCGTGGCTTCAGTCAGCGGCAGGGAGTTGACTACTTTCAGACCTTCTCTCCCACCCCGAAGATGACTACTCTTCGGGTGCTGCTGCACATAGCCGCTCAGCGCGACTACGAGCTTCACTCTCTCGACTTCAGCACTGCGTTCTTGGAGGGTAGCCTGCACGAGGAGATCTGGCTTCGCCGTCCACCTGGCTTCACTGGGACTTTCCCTCCTGGCACCCAGTGGAGCCTCCGACGGCCAGTCTACGGTCTCCGCCAGGCACCGCATGAGTGGCACGACACACTGAGGACTACGCTTGCGGCTCTTGGGTTTGCTCCTTCTACTGCTGACCCGTCGCTGTTTCTTCGCACCGACACTTCCCTGCCGCCGTTCTACATCCTCGTGTACGTCGACGACTTGGTCTTTGCCACAGCGGACACTGCTGGACTCGCCTACGTGAAGTCCGAGCTGCTGAAGAGACACACGTGCACAGACCTGGGTGAACTGCGCAGCTACCTTGGCTTGCAGATCACTCGGGACAGAGCACGCCGCACCATTACCTTGACTCAGTCACACATGGTGCAGCAGGTCCTTCAGCGCTTCGGCTTCACGTACTCCTCGCCTCAGGCCACTCCTCTGCCTACTCGCCACTCACTCTCAGCTCTGCCTTCGGATGAGTCCGTAGAGTCGAGTGGTCCGTATGCAGAGCTTGTTGGCTGCCTCATGTACCTGATGACCTGCACACGACCTGACCTTGCATACCCTCTGAGCATTCTTGCACGCTATGTTGCTCCTGGGAGACACAGACCAGAGCACATGGCTGCAGCAAAGAGGGTATTGCGCTACCTGTGCAGTACGTCGGGCATGGGGCTAATGCTTGGAGGGCGGAGTCCAGTGGTCCTTACCGGCCACGCGGACGCTTCTTGGGCTGACGACCAGGCTACGCAGCGGTCGTCACAGGGTTACACCTTCAGCCTTGGTTCCGGCTCTGTCTCGTGGCGGTCTACTCGCTCGTCTTCGGTTCTCGGCTCCAGTTGTGAGGCTGAGATCTACGCCGGGGCCATGGCTGCACAGGAGCTTCGCTGGCTCACCTACCTGCTGACTGACCTTGGAGAGCCGCCTCGTTCTCCTCCAGTGCTGTACGTAGACAACAAGGCCATGCTGGCCTTGTGTCGAGAGCAGCGCTTGGAGCACAGAACGAAGCACATTGCTCTCCGCTACTTCCTTGCTCGTGAGCTGCAGCAGCGTGGTCAGTTGCGACTTGCGTACGTGGCCTCTGAGGCCAACACTGCTGATGTCTTCACCAAGGCACTCGCGCCTTGTGACCATCAGCGCTTTTGCACCCAGCTGGGGCTTGTGCCTGTCTTACCTCACTTGCTCTCCTCTTGACTTCACTTGTACTGTGACATATATATATACCTGCTCTTGCTTGTCTAGTTTTATATATATGTCTGTACTCCTGCATGTGAATTGGCCTCTGGCCCTGCTCTTGTGCTCGGACTGTGTGGTGACTTTGTGATCCACCCTGAGCTTTCTTTGCTTTGCTTTGCTTGACTGGTCTTGTGACCCCCTTGTTCTCCCCCACTTTGCCTATGGGGGTGTGTCAGAGTATTATAGCTGATGCATGTTTGTAGGCTATAGTGGGGTAGCACATATGGGGTACAGCTTTCTAGGGTTGTATTTGTGAGAATAAGCGAATAGGAATGAATGAACTAGCAGTGAAATGCGTACAAGTAGGAAACCCTAGAATTGTGTACCCCCTATAGGCTAACCCACTGTAGCCTACACAAGCACAACATATATAATGTTTGACACACCCCCATAGGCAAAGTGGGGGAGAACAAGGGGTCACAAGACCACTCAAGCAAAGCAAAGCAAGCTCAGGGTGGATCACAAAGTCACCACACAGTCCGAGCACAAAAGCAGGGCCAGAGGCCAGTTCACATGCAGGAGTACAGACATATATATAAAACTAGACAAGCAAGAGCAGGTATATATATATGTCACAGTACAAGTGAAGTCAAGAGGAGAGCAAGTGAGGCAAGACAGGCACAAGACCCAGCTAGGTGCAAAAGCGCTGATGGTCACAAGGCGCGAGTGCCTTGGTGAACACATCAGCAGTGTTGGCCTCAGAGGCCACGTACGCAAGTCGCAACTGACCACGCTGCTGCAGCTCACGAGTAAGGAAGTAGCGGAGAGCAATGTGCTTCGTTCTGTGCTCCAAGCGCTGCTCTCGACACAAGGCCAGCATGGCCTTGTTGTCTACGTACAGCACTGGAGGAGAACGAGGTGGCTCTCCAAGGTCAGTCAGCAGGTAGGTGAGCCAGCGAAGCTCCTGTGCAGCCATGGCCCCGGCGTAGATCTCAGCCTCACAACTGGAGCCGAGAACCGAAGACGAGCGAGTAGACCGCCACGAGACAGAGCCGGAACCAAGGCTGAAGGTGTAACCCTGTGACGACCGCTGCGTAGCCTGGTCGTCAGCCCAAGAAGCGTCCGCGTGGCCGGTAAGGACCACTGGACTACGCCCTCCAAGCACTAGCCCCATGCCCGACGTACTGCACAGGTAGCGCAATACCCTCTTCGCTGCAGCCATGTGCTCTGGTCTGTGTCTCCCAGGAGCAACATAGCGTGCAAGAATGCTCAGAGGGTATGCAAGGTCAGGTCGTGTGCAGGTCATCAGGTACATGAGGCAGCCAACAAGCTCTGCATACGGACCACTCGACTCTACGGACTCATCCGAAGGCAGAGCTGAGAGTGAGTGGCGAGTAGGCAGAGGAGTGGCCTGAGGCGAGGAGTACGTGAAGCCAAAGCGCTGAAGGACCTGCTGCACCATGTGTGACTGAGTCAAGGTAATGGTGCGGCGTGCTCTGTCCCGAGTGATCTGCAAGCCAAGGTAGCTGCGCAGTTCACCCAGGTCTGTGCACGTGTGTCTCTTCAGCAGTTCGGACTTCACGTAGGCGAGTCCAGCAGTGTCCGCTGTGGCAAAGACCAAGTCGTCGACGTACACGAGGATGTAGAACGGCGGCAGTGAAGTGTCGGTGCGCAGAAACAGCGACGGGTCAGCAGTAGAAGGAGCAAACCCAAGAGCCGCAAGCGTAGTCCTCAGTGTGTCGTGCCACTCACGCGGTGCCTGGCGGAGACCGTAGACTGGCCGTCGGAGGCTCCACTGGGTGCCAGGAGGGAAAGTCCCAGTGAAGCCAGGTGGACGGCGCAGCCAGATCTCCTCGTGCAGGCTACCCTGCAGGAACGCAGTGCTGAAGTCGAGAGAGTGAAGCTCGTAGTCGCGCTGAGCGGCTATGTGCAGCAGCACCCGAAGAGTGGTCATCTTCGGGGTGGGAGAGAAGGTCTGAAAGTAGTCAACTCCCTGCCGCTGACTGAAGCCACGAGCAACGTACCGTGCCTTGAAGACAGGTGGAGAGCCCGGCAGCCGCTTCACCCTGAAGATCCACATGCCACTGACGATGTTCGCCCCAGGAGGGGGAACCGCGTCAACGTAGGTGCCTGTGGACTTCCAGGAAGCCATCTCTGCATCTATAGCTGCCTGCCACTGAGAGGAGTAGGGACCCTCTACGGCCTCCGCGTAAGAACGCGGAGTCGGGATGTCTAGTGCATCCGGGTCTCCCTCAGGGGCAAGCAGTACAGACGCGAGATGAGGTGAAGCAGCCGCTAGACACTGTAACTCCTCCTGCCTGTCCTCTAGGACGTCCGTGCCAAGAGCACACTCACCCCCGACGGACGGAGGACAGACAGACACAGACTCAGCAACAAGACTAGCAGCGTAGTCGAGACGACAGCGAGCAGCAAAGTCAACGAGCTCAGCGACTAGAGCAGACGCAGCAGTGGACTCAAAAGAGGGGTCAGTGACGACAGTAGCAAGCAGACGCGTGACAGTAGGAGTGGCAGCACGAAGAGAGTCCGACTCAGGGTCGGCAAGCGCAGGAAGAGAGGACTCAGGAGGAGAAGGCAAAGGGGCACGCAGAGGAGCAGTGGACGGACGCAGAGACATCCGATGCGTGCCAGGGACAGGAGGAGGACGCTGACGCGAACCGCGACCACTAGCGCGAGCAGCACGAACCGGCGACGCGGGACGAGACGCAGGCTCACGACGCTCAGCAAGACCTCCAGTAGGACCAGTGTAAGGAGAGGGAGCAGGCAGAGGAGAGGAAGGCTCCAACAGTGACTGCGACTGGACAGGCTGTGGACACTCTACCGAAGGAGAAAGACCAAGAACCTGCTGTAGGAGCGGAACGAAGTACGGCCGAGGCCGCGCGGCAGCTCCAGACTCAGCAGGGACAGCACCAGCACCCTCAGCGACACCACCAGCGCCACCAACACCTCCAGCGGCAGGACCTCCAGCAGCACCTGCAGCAGAACCACCGCCAGGACAGACAGCAGTAGTCTCAGCACCAACACCCTCAGCAGCTCCAGCTCCAGTAGGACCCGCAGGCCCAGCAGCTCCGGGACCGGCAGCACCAGCACCCTCGACGGTCGACGAAGCTCCAGCTCCAGCAGCACTCCTCCAGCGGCGAGCAAACCACTCGCGCAGCTCCTGTGGAGAGAGGGGCTCCCGGCGAGACGCAGCAGCAGGAGAAACCCCAGGCTCAGCAGCTCCAGACTCAGCACCCCCAGGCACAGCAGCTCCAGACGTAGCACCCCCAGGCTCAGCAGCTCCAGACTCAGCACCTCCAGGCTCAGCAGCTCCAGACTCAGCACCCCCAGACTCAGTAGCTCCTGCTCCAGTAGGACTCGCAGGCCCAGCAGCTCCGGGACCGGCAGCACCCTCAGCAGGCGAAGAAGCTCCAGCTCCAGCAGCACGCCTCCAGCGGCGAGCAAACCACTCGCGCAGCTCCTGTGGAGAGAGCGGCTCCCGCCAAGACGGAAGAACCGGAGAGCCCCCAGGTCCAGCAGGCGCAGGCTCCGCACCTCCAGGCCCAGCACCCCCAGGCTCAGCAGCTCCTGACGTAGCACCCTCCGGCTCAGCACCCCCCGGCTCAGCACCCCCAGACTCAGCACCCCCCGGCCTCGCACCCCCAGGCTCAGCACCCCCAGGCTCAGCACCCCCAGCAGCAGCACCCCCAGGTTCAGCACCCGCAGCAGGACCAGACTCAGCAGCAACCTCGACTGGCTCGACCGTGTCTACCTGGGACACACCTGAAGGGGCAGGAACCTGAGGGGGGAGGGGGTCTACCAGGGGGGGAACTGGTACCAGGAAGTCCGGTGGGGGGGGGAGGGAAGGAGTACGGTAGGGGAAGAGGCGGTAGAAGGGGACTGACTCGTCGAACGTGACGTCCTGGGAGGACAGAACACGACGAGAGGAGGGGTGGTAGAACTGCCACCCTGGAGCGTCAGGGGGGAAGCCAAGGAAGGCACAGGGAGCAGCACGGGGGGACAGCTTGTCCGCAGACAAGTCGCGGACAAACGCCCGAGATCCCCAGACACGGAACGCAGACGCATCGCCGACCTTCCCCGTCCACAGTAACACTGGGGACATCGCGGGCCGAGAGACCCTGGGGTGAAGGTTGAGCTGATGCGCCGCGTACCGAACCGCAAACGGCCACAGAAAATGGGGGGCAGCCGCATGCATCATGGACGTACGAGCGACATCCATGACCATGCCAATGCGGCGCTCAGCAATCCCATTTTGCTGTGGAGAGTCCGGAAGCGTAAAGGTCTGGCGGATCCCCTGTGCACGACAGTAGTCTCGCAGAAGGCGAGAGGAGAACTCCCCACCTCGGTCAGAGTGCAGACGCAGAACAGGAAAGTCCGAGCCGAAGCTCCTCCTGAGCTGGAGACGAGCCTCGCGGATCCAGTCGATCAGCACCTCAGTGACAGCACCCTTGCTGCGCAAGGGGAAGACTGAGGTGTAACGCGAGTAGTCGTCAACCACCAACAGGAAGTAGCGCTCGTGACCCTGCCCACGGACGGGGGCCGGGCCCCACACGTCCATGTGAAGCGTCTGCAGAGGAGCCTCTGTCGGGGGAAACTGGGAGGAGTGAGGAGCAGCCCTGAGGCGCCCCTCGACACAGGGGACACAGGAAGGTCCTGGTCCCGAAGGAAGGGGAGGGAGAGACTGGGGAAGACCAGAGACAAGGACACGGGAAGCTATGCCCCGAAGACGGGGCAAGGAGGGGTGGCCTAGACGGTGGTGCCACAGAAGAGTCTCGTGAGACAGGAGGCGACACGAACAGGGGGCAGACTCAGGACCAGACCTGGACGCAGCAGCAAACACCTGACCCGACGCTGCTACCTGACCGGACGCGGGGACAGGAGGAGACTCAGTGGTCAGGGTGTAGAGGCTCGACCCCGGCCGACGCGAGAACGTGGCCAGGTGCCGGCCTGTGCGTGCGTCCGTGCAGTGGGTCACCCGCTGACTCGCAGGAGTGAACTGGTGAACCCCCGCATCCTGTAGGTCTGCACCACTCACCAAGTTCGTCGAGAACGAGGGGAGGTACAGGCCAGACAGGGTGCCCGAGGGGGCAGCCGGACACGGGAGGACAGTGGAGAAGTGAGCGAGGACAGGACCCCCAGAGGGGTCAGCCAGGGAGACAGCAACCGGCCGACCAAGCGGCGTGAGTGTGGTGCGGTCCCGAAAGAAGGAGCGAGAAGCCCCAGAGTCAAGTGTAAAGGTGAGGGAGGCCGAAGCCAACGCGGTACCTGAGAGCGCAGCCTCACCCGCACCTGAGGAAGCAGACTCACGAGCACCTAGAGCAGCAGCCGCACCTGTACCTGGAGCAGGAGACTCACTAGCACCCAGAGCAGCAGCCTCACCAGTAGCTAGAGCAGCAAGTCCTATACCTGGGTCACGCGGGACGCACAGGTGACCGGGACGGTCAGCACTAGTAGGCAATGCATACATGGCAGTGAGAATAGCATCATAGTCAAGAGCATATATATCTACCCTCTGCCTAAGCAACTCCACCCAGTCGGGAAGCTCAGCCTCGTCGCCAAACACGGTACGCCAGGCGTCGCTCAGACGGGCGAAGCAGCGGGACTGTGTATGACTACGTGTCCCACAAGGCTGACCAGTCCGAGTACCAGTGCGAATCACGTAAGAGCAGCGAACAGCACTGAGAGACCCTCCACTCTGAGCGTACCACTCACGAAGCTGGCGAGGCGTGAGAGACACGCGAGAGGGTCGCGGGAGCTGCATCTGGCCGCCACCACGAGTAGAAGCAGCAGGAGTGGAAGTAGGAGTAGCGTCGCCACCCCTACAGCCCCAACCAGCGTACCACTCACGTAGCTGCTGGGGCGTGAGGGACTCACGCAGGCGTCGCTGGGGCTGCATCTGGCTCCGCAAGTAGAAGCAGGAGCAGGACTAGCAGCAGGAAGGCAGGCAGCCAGGCAAGCCAAAAGGCAGGCAGGCAGGCAAGCAGGCGACGCGCAGCGTGCTAGCAGGGCAAGAGCTCACCAGTGGTGGGAAGAGTAGGCTCGGCGACTCAGCGGCTCGGCAGCTCGGCGGCTCGGCGGCTCGGGCGACTCGGGCGGCTCGGCGGCAAGGCGGCTCGGCAGCAACTGCAGCTCAGCAGCTCGGTGACTCGGCGGCTCGGCGGCAGGGCGGCTCGGCAGCAACTGCAGCTCAGCAGCTCAGCGACCCGGCGGCTCGGCGGCAGGGCGGCTCGGCTGCTGGGCGGCTCGGGTGCAGGGCGGCTCGGCGGTGGGGCGGCTCGGCTGCTGCAGGTGAGCGATGAAGGAGGAGGAGAAGCAGGGGAGGCCACACACCTGCCACCCCTCTGCTGGCCTCTCAGGTCGCCTCGACAGGCGACGGGAAAAGGGGGGGTGGGTGGTGGGGGCCGGTAGGTGCAGCGGCGGGGCCAGCAGGTGCAGTTGTGGGGCCGGTAGAAGGGGACGGCAGGAGCCGTCAGGAGGGGACGGCGGGGCCGTCACGAAGGGACGGCGGGGCCGTCAGGAGGCGACCGGGCCGCGACGGGGGCAGGCGGCGGGGCCGCGTAAGGGTCTGGGCGGGGCCGCGACAGAGCCGTCGGCGGGGCCGCGTGAAAGCCGGGGCGGGGCCGCGTAGAAGCCGGGGCGGGGCCGCGCGAGAGCAGGCGGCGGGGCCGCGAAGGAGCCGGGGCGGGGCCGCGTGAGAGCAGGCGGCGGGGCCGCGTAAGGGCCTGGGCGGGGCCGCGACAAAGCCGTCGACGGGGCCGCGTGAAACATCAGCTACCTCGTGTACGTCGACGACTTGGTCTTTGCCACAGCGGACACTGCTGGACTGGCCTACGTGAAGTCCGAGCTGCTGAAGAGACACACGTGCACAGACCTGGGTGAACTGCGCAGCTACCTTGGCTTGCAGATCACTCGGGACAGAGCACGCCGCACCATTACCTTGACTCAGTCACACATGGTGCAGCAGGTCCTTCAGCGCTTCGGCTTCACGTACTCCTCGCCTCAGGCCACTCCTCTGCCTACTCGCCTCTCACTCTCAGCTCTGCCTTCGGATGAGTCCGTAGAGTCGAGTGGTCCGTATGCAGAGCTTGTTGGCTGCCTCATGTACCTGATGACCTGCACACGACCTGACCTTGCATACCCTCTGAGCATTCTTGCACGCTATGTTGCTCCTGGGAGACACAGACCGGAGCACATGGCTGCAGCGAAGAGGGTATTGCGCTACCTGTGCAGTACGTCGGGCATGGGGCTAGTGCTTGGAGGGCGGAGTCCAGTGGTCCTTACCGGCCACGCGGACGCTTCTTGGGCTGACGACCAGGCTACGCAGCGGTCGTCACAGGGTTACACCTTCAGCCTTGGTTCCGGCTCTGTCTCGTGGCGGTCTACTCGCTCGTCTTCGGTTCTCGGCTCCAGCTGTGAGGCTGAGATCTACGCCGGGGCCATGGCTGCACAGGAGCTTCGCTGGCTCACCTACCTGCTGACTGACCTTGGAGAGCCGCCTCGTTCTCCTCCAGTGCTGTACGTAGACAACAAGGCCATGCTGGCCTTGTGTCGAGAGCAGCGCTTGGAGCACAGAACGAAGCACATTGCTCTCCGCTACTTCCTTGCTCGTGAGCTGCAGCAGCGTGGTCAGTTGCGACTTGCGTACGTGGCCTCTGAGGCCAACACTGCTGATGTGTTCACCAAGGCACTCGCGCCTTGTGACCATCAGCGCTTTTGCACCCAGCTGGGGCTTGTGCCTGTCTTACCTCACTTGCTCTCCTCTTGACTTCACTTGTACTGTGACATATATATATACCTGCTCTTGCTTGTCTAGTTTTATATATATGTCTGTACTCCTGCATGTGAACTGGCCTCTGGCCCTGCTCTTCTGCTCGGACTGTGTGGTGACTTTGTGATCCACCCTGAGCTTTCTTTGCTTTGCTTTGCTTGACTGGTCTTGTGACCCCTTGTTCTCCCCCACTTTGCCTATGGGGGTGTGTCAGAGTATTATAGCTGATGCATGTTTGTAGGCTATAGTGGGGTAGCACATATGGGGTACAGGGTTTCTAGGGTTGTATTTGTACCCAATCTTTCCTTAGTCATTCTCATTCCTGTTCATTCTTTTCACAGGGCGGGGCCGCGTAGAAGCCGGGGCGGGGCCGCGCGAGAGCAGGCGGCGGGGCCGCGAAGGAGCCGGGGCGGGGCCGCGTGAGAGCAGGCGGCGGGGCCGCGTAAAGGCCGGGGCGGGGCCGCGACAGAGCCTGCTGCGGGGCCGCGTGAGAGCCGGCGACGGGGCCGCGTAAGGGCCGGGGGCGGGAGAGCAATGGTAGAGTTATGTACAAGTCGCAAACCGCTAGTGTCCAGGAAATGAGGAAGGCTGTTCCAATAATTGTACAAGATATGACAAAATTATACATCGGATTATTTATCACCTGTCCCCGAAACCCTTAAGGGCAGAAGAAAAAAAATGGAACAAAACAAAAATACCTTTGCTTGCCAACCAAGCCCAGACTGCCAACCAAAGCAGCTTTATTGCCAACCCAGCCCACACTCAAAATCCCATCATGTTACACCATTCCTGTTGGTTCAGCCTTCAAACTTTTTTGCCAGATCCGCTGGCGGGTTGTAGTGCAGGTCGTTGAGAGTGGAGTGCATATCCATGGCATACACTCGTTTCACCCGCAAATACGTCTCCTGTACCATCCACACAACACAAGGGCACACACACAAGGCTTTTAGTCATTCAAGATTTGCTCGTCAAAAAGCCGCCGACCGATTCTTTACCTTATGTATCAAGGTTCCTTCCCGCACTGATTGCACTGTCCCACGTCCCCTTCTTCCTTCACTGTGGTTCTTGCTCTTTCACCCAACACCCCACACAGTACCTCAATTCATTAACATCAGTTCCTGACCAATTGAACACACTCAACCTCAGTGCTGCAGCAGAGAGGCGGGCAGCAGAGAGGCGGGCAGCAGAGAGGCGGGCAGCAGAGAGGCGGGCAGCAATGGGCCCGTGCGCAGCAGTGGGGCCGAATAAGCAGCATATGCGCGGCACACACCTTGTCTTGAATCATGTCAAACACGCGGTTGGACGAGTTGGTAAAGTGCACGCCCTTGCCCGCAGCAAACGGGTCCTCCACCTTGCGTCCTCGCCCCGCCTCCGCACCTTGCTGCTCCTCCTGTGCCACGGCGGGCTTGCCGAGAGCGGAGAGCACTTGCTGCACGTCCTGCTGCATGTGCTCAAAGCGCCCCACCACGTCGTACTTGATGTGGTTTAGCCCGCACACGGAGGTCTGGAGTAGGGGGAAGAGGGGGATGGGAGAGGGAGTGGAGGGAGAGGTGGGGGGTGGGGGTTCTATTTACGAGGTGCTGATAGATCCAGCACACCGTACTTGATGTGGTTTAGCCTGCACTGGAAGATCTGGACAGAGGGGAGAGAGGTGCGTGCTAGGGGTTGAGGGAGACAGAGATGAGGGGGTCTTTTTTAGAGGCGGCACATGACCCAGCATGCCGTACTTGATGTGGTTTAGCCCGCACAGGAAGGCCTGCAGGGGAGAGCAGTGGATGTAACGACGGTGAAGGGGGTTGAGAGAGGGAGAGGCAACCACATTAAACAAGCGCTTCATCCACACCACACATACACTCCCCCAGCATCCCACACGCAGATTTTCCCCCCTTTCCTCACCTGCCGTGCAAGATAACTGTCCATAGCAACCAAATTTTTCAGCCGCCATGCCGCCTCAATCCCACACCCCCAGGCACATCCCCCCCCTTCCCCCTTCACGCAGTTTTCCCTCTTTCCCTCACATGCGGGGCAAGGTGGTTGTCCATGGCCACCAGATCGTCCAGCCGCCGTGCCTCCTCCACCCCGCACACCCACAGGCACACACACTCCGGCACACCCCTCGCCCCCCCCCCACCCCCCCCACCACTCACATCCACACGCAGAGAGCTCCCCCCTTTCCTCACCTGCGGGGCGAGATGGTTGTCCATGGCCACGAGGTCGTCCATGCGGCGCGCCTCCTCCACCAAGCGCGCAAACTCCTTGAAGCTCACCACCGCGCCCAGCATCAGGCGCAGCGCGCCCCACGGGGAGAGCGCGGGGGTGAGGCGCGAGGGGTGCGCGAGGTCGGAGAGGGCGAATGGGCGGTGCGTTTGGCGGCTTACTGTTGCCAGGCGGAAGAAGAAGCGCTGTGGTGGGTGGGGGAAGGGAGAGGAGGAGAGGAGGGGGAGAGGGAAGGGGGGGGGTGGGTTTAGGAAAGGGAGGAGATGAGGTGGGAAGAGGGGAGGGGTTGCCAGGGGAGAAAGTGGCATGTGAGGGGAGGGAGGGATGGGGTGGGAGGGGTGGGAGGGGAGGGAGTGGATGGCAAAGCGAGTGGATGCGAGAGAAGGGGAAGCGACAGGGATGAGGGGTAAGACGATGCAGGATGTGAGACAGCAGCAAGGCGAGAGTTGGCGAGCAGAAAAGGGGCGAGCAAGTGAAAGGGAAGAGGGGCACACTGATCGTACACAGGCATGCCACCACCCACACGCTCAAACACCTCTTCCCTTCCTCCATACATCCCTCTCCCCTTATCCGAACACCCCATACAGATCCCCCAGACCATCCACCCAAATTCCTCCCTTACCAACCCCCCCCTTCCCCCTCCCTCCTCACACACCCTGCTTATCCACGCGTTGTTGACTCACCATGGTCCACCCGATGCGGATGCGCATGCCGATGCCCTCGCCCTGCACCACCTTATCCATGTATGCCGACACCAGCCGTGAGAACGGGTTCCGCACAAACACAAACCGCACCAGGTCCCGTCGGGTCACCGCGCGGATCGCCTCAGGCTCGGACATCCCGAACCAGACGGCTGGGAGGTGCGAGCGGTAGGGGCGGTGCACGGAGGAGCGGTCGGCGGCGTTTGGATCGTGGTGCTGCTGGCGCATCCACATCTTCCAGCTGGTGCAGGCTGCCTTGGGCACCGCGCAGTAGAACACCCCCAGAGACTCTGGTGGGGTGCGGAGCAGGGAGGGGCAAGGGGGGTCGCGGGGAGAGGAGCGGCGAAAGGTGGGGGGAAGAAGAGGGGCAGGAGGGTGATAGAGAGGGATTGAGGGAGGTGAAGTGGTGAGGATGAGAGTGAATCGGCGGAGAGGTGGAGTGGTGCAAGGCGCATTGGATGTGGCATAGTACAAGACCCCCACGTGCTCCCTTGTCAGCTACATGACACAACATGGCATGGCACATCAGGGCAGGCCAGACTGAGAGCATTCATCCATGCAGCAAAGCGCAGCGCAGCGCAGCACGGCACGGCACGGCAAAGCACATGGGCTCACCATCGACTATGAGCTGCTGCCCCACGCGGTGCTCCGTGATGGGCTTCATGGCCGGTGCATCACACAGCGCCCTCTCCGCCTCAAACCACACCTCCTCCGCACCACCTCCTTCACCATCACTGGAGCCATCCATCGCGCTCAGGCGCCGAGTCGCAGCCCTACCACCCGCACCATCACCGCCCGCCCACGCATTCCCCTCACTCCCCCGGCCTCCCTCCCCGCCTGCTGCCTCTCGCTCACCCACACCACCCTCTCCGCCCGCGCTTCTCCCCTCCTCCCCTTCTTCCACGCCCTCGCTTTGCCCCGTCCCCACGGCCGCCTCCCCTTGCTCTCCATCGTCCGCCATGGGTTCGCTCTCGGGGGCAACATTCACATCGCGAACCACCACAACAGCTCCGCGCGCTCGCGCCTGCGCGCGCACGAGGTCCGCCTGCGGGGAGTGCTGCGCGTGGATGAGTCCGCGCGCCTGCGATAGCGCAAACAGCTCCGCCGCTTCCAGCCGCGCGCACAGAATCGACTGCCTCCGCGGCCGCCCCTTGCCGCTCCCCCGCGCGTTGCCATGCGCGTAATCCTCCCCCTCCGCCTCCTCCCCCGACACCAGCATGCGCCGCACCATCTGTTTCACCCACCACCGTTTCTCGCTCTCCTTAATACTCAGCGCCGCGGCGGGAACTTCGGGCGGAGCGGCCTCCCCCCACTGGGGGTTCGGGCGGCACAGCGCAGCGCGGCGCAGCGTGGTGGAGAGCAGGTGCGGCTGGCGGTTGGCGTGGAAGGAGCGCGCGACGGCGAGCGCTTGCGAGGGGAAGAAGGCGGCGACGGTGGCGTCGGCGTGTGGCGCGCGCAGGAAGAACCACATGAGGCGCCGCGCCGTGCAGTTGACGAGGAGCGACGGCGGACAGGAGGCGCACGTAGGGCGCGGGGAGGCGGAGGGGAGGGCGGAGGCGGAGGCGGAGACGGAGGCGGAGGGGGAGGGAGAGGGGGAGGAGGGATTGGTGGAGAGGGAAACGGGTTCCAGGTAGACACCTGTGCTTTGTCTGATACGTGTCATGTTCTCCTTGGCTATGAGCCGCTGCACTGGCTGGGACGGCTGTAGCAGGCTGTAGCAGCGGTGCAGTGACGTGTGCAGCTGGGATTGGTCCAGGGAGGAGAGGCTAGGAAGGAGGGGTGAGAGAGAGGAGGCGAGGAAAAGAGAAAGGCGGAGTGGTCGGGAGGGGTGAGAGGTGGTGGAGGAGGAAGAGGCTTGTTGGGACGACTGGCGGTCGTCTGTCGATGATGCGGGTTGAGGAATGCGAAGAGTGATGCTCTGACGGGGGGAAACATGTGCGAGACAAGGCATGCACACGCATACAAACACATGCATGCAGGCATACCGGCGTGCCAGCACACATGCATACATGCATTCAAAGGAATGAGCGGAAGAACGGGGTAAGTTCAGGCGGTAAAGATGCAGAGCAGCACTGGGGGGAGCGAGCGGTGTTGTCAAGATGAGCGGGGAGTGCGGAGTGAGAAAGACGGAACGAAGAGCGGAACAAATGTTACTAGAGGGGTAGGGGTTGGGCGACTAACGAAGTCTGGAGTGTGGGAGTGAGGGATAGAGGGAGAGAGGGAGAGAGGGAGTGGGGTAGAGAGGGAGTGGGGTAGAGAGGAGGCGGGTTGTGACTGGAAGCAAGAGCAGCGCACCGCAGGGGTGTAGCGAGTGCTGTCAAGCCAGCCAGGCCGTTGGTACAGCACCGTTGCTGCATCTCTCCCGCTCGGCGCGCCCTCGCCTTCACCATCTTGACCGCGTTGACCTTCTTGACCACCGGTGCCCTCCGCTTCGCCACTGGACTCGGGCGCGAGCGCGGAGAGGGGCGGCAGGGGCGCGAGGAGGTGGTGCACGCGGGAGTGGGGCAGCGCGGGTTCGGGCAGCCACAGCACGGCCACGCGCAGGGCGCGATGCAGGGGGGCGCGCGGGGAGGAGCTCCGCGAGTCGTTTGCGGAGAAGGCGAGTTGAAGCGGAAGCGGAAGCACCCCGTCGACGGTGGAAGCAGAAGCACTAGCGGTGAAAGACGCGGTTTCTGCGTCTCCTTGTGCTTCTGTTGCTGTAGATGTTGCAACACTGGCGGCGGAAAGCAGAGCGCCAACGCTGTAGCCCGCGCAGAGTGCGTCTAGGCGGTCGTGCAGGGGGCCCTGCATTGATGCGGTATAGACACGGGGAAGGGGGTCGGCGGAAATGGGATAAGGGGGTGTGAGCGTGGGGGAGGGGGGAGTGGGAGGTAGTCCGAAGCGGGTAGTTACCAGAAAAAAAGTGTAGTCAGGTGGCAGCGAATCACAAATTCGGTGAAAGCGAAGAGGCAGAGGAAACAGTTGTCGAACGGCGCAGCATCCTGCTACATCGGGGCGGCGCCGCCGCACGCGGCGCGGCTGGCTTGACCATCGTAAGGAAGAAATCTGACGGATAGAGTAGCAAGATTCAATGACACGTTTAACACAATCAATGACTTGGTGGGACATTCGTGCCGCACGACCACGTGCCGCAAGTTAAGAGATGCACGGCAATCAACGATACATCGCGGCCCGCGTCATGTTACGAACAACACGCACCGCTAATCCGAAACGAGCTGTCTCCCGCATCAGTACGACACAGCGCTTCGCCGGAGGTACATGATCTGAACTGCGCTGCGACGCGGCGTGGCACAGTCGACCAATGACGTAGCTACGTCATGCACTTCAACGCCGCCGCTACAGCTAATAGCACCTTTGCCCAGACAACAATGTCGGGAAGAGATTGACCGTCGCGGCGCTCCGACGACCGCGCGACGTTTGCGTCGGCCGCTGCCGCCGCTTTCGCCGACAATGGCGGCCCCGGCGGCGGCCACTCCGGCGCCGCCTCGGAATCGTCCCCCGGAAATTGCTGAGAGTACGAAGCGCGGCCCCGTGTTGTCTCGTATCTTGGCGGTTCCGCCATCTCCGCGCCCGCAGGGCCTGCGGGATCCCCGAGAAGAACGGAGCGGGAGCGCCAGATGCCTAGAAGGAAAGCCGTGCTGCTGTCGCGAGTGACGGCGACAACGGCGGCGAGAAGGACCACAAAGAGGACGCGGCTACTCATTCTGAGGTTCAGCCGCAGGCCGGCCGGAACGGCGGCATTGCACACAGCCGCGTATCTAGGCGCTTTCCAGCTTGCTACAGTGCTTCCATCGCACGAGTACGAGTAGCCGTACGGTTTATCGAGACCGAGTCTGTCGGGCGCCATGGAGCGTATTATTAGATGCAGCGCATAAGGGTTGCTCGGACCTTCCGTGAGAGCTTGCTCTAATTGATGGCAATTGTTGCCAGATAGCATCGTCTGTGCAATTCAAAGAAGAGAAGGTCGTCGCAGGTACTGTACCTATTACTTGCTCAGTAAGGATGTGGGTGTCACTGTCAAGTCATCGGAAGTGGTTTATACTGCCCTCAACCGTTTTAGATTGCAACAAACCAGCGGTGAGCACCAGGGCTGTCGATTGGTTTGGAGCCAGAACTTGAGAGGCTGAGGTGCCCCAAAAGTTGCCCTGAAATTTCCGGGCTGAGAGCAAACCTGGCACTTGAAATCAGGGCTACCAACTTTTTTGCACTTCGCCAAGAATACCATATCCTAGGCAAACTACTAAGAGCCAGCTAGGCAATAGGCTGAGGTACGAAACATGTCGATGGATATGAGGGGGATAGGAGAGGAAGTAGAGGAGTGGCTGGGATGAGGTGGGGGGACTGGTGAGCGAATGGGAGGGAGGGAGTATTAGTATGTGACGATACGGGCTAGCCGCGGGATCTGCACTTGAAATCCAGGTTAGGCCCACAACCAGCACTTTGCGGGAAAGGGCTACCCTCAAAGCCAACCCTTACAATTCGGAAGCTGGGCTGAACCCAGCCATTAATGTTCAGGGCATTAAGGGCATTTTCCCTTGAATCGTCAGCCCTGGTGAGCACCAAGAAAGTCACAGGCGCAAGAACGGAACTTGGCCGCGCTGGACATCCTGCATGAAGGGACGTGGCGCGGCGGCGCTACTTGGTCGAGACTCTCCGCACAAAATCAGGTCTGGACTCAGTGGGGCTGTCCACTAACTGGGGGCAGTAGTTTCTAGGCGCTCCTTTGGAAGTTGCGAATTGCCTAGAAGTGACCCTAACGCTTACGGGGGACACATCCTATTGCATTCTCTAGCTGAAATTCTTCCACCCCGTTGTACATTACCTCACCTCACAACCTGAATATGTTCCCAAGAATAGCTCTCTGCTGATATTTGTGCGATTGAAAAGGGGCCTAGCGAAGTTGTGAAGCGAGGAACATGAATGGCGATCCTAAACACTACAGAGGACAGGGGGGAAGAAGAGAACAGTCCAGGGAAGCTGAGGTTTGCCTGGTTTCAGGTAGCCTTCGCACATAGACCTGCCTTCCCCGTGCGGAGAACAGGCCACACCCTAGATGAGCCCAGAATTGGGGCATCGGAAACAGTGACCTTGGCAGAAGATTGACCCAGTGCACCGGGGCACCAGTGCCATACAAGCTTCGGAACCCGGTGCAGCGGGGCGTGCCAACCAAGGCGTTCTGCACGACGTCCACTCATCAGAAACACCTCCGAATGAACCCAGCCCAATAGGTCTGAAGAAAGTTGTGGCATAGCAAAAAGTGCAGTGGATGCGAATAAAAGTGCTGTACCCACATGTGACCTTTGTAATATATTGATTAAGCAAATAGTGAATGACTCCTCAAAAGAAAAATGTCACATGAAATGTCGTTGGGTCCAGCGATACAGTACACGTGCATACCCCCACCGAGTTCTGCGTCGCTGCAGCCTGCATGAGAGCCTGCATGGCAGCCTGTATGCACAGTAGGCCGCCGCAATCTAGGGGCGCCATCACATCGTTTCAGCAAGCAGACATGTACTGTAACATACAACTGGCCAAACCTAGCCGCAAAATCCTCATTAGAATCGGAACGGTTACGACCACAATAAGACCCAAATATCAACCTCAGATATGCATCTCAGACACAGAATTGTACAAACAAATGTATGATTGCATCAAAACCGTAGAACGAGGATTTCACTAACGGGGCTGAAAAATGATACAACGATACAACACTAAAGAGCATATTTTGTAAACACGTACCGTTAAAAAAAAATGGTTAGCACTAAGGGTCGAATTGGCAAGCAATGTTTGGTTAAGTGACACGCAAAATAATGTGCATATGGAACATGATTCGTCATGACTGGCAACGGAATATACAAATGACCATCTGCGCTGAAATGTGAAATCCGGGAGGATGCCATATTAAACGTTAGAAGCGGTTGGAGCAAGAAGTGACCGAGCTAGGAATGACCTTAGCAAGGAGCGAATTGTTAAGAACTTAATAAGGTAAGAACTCCAAATGATTTATGGTGTTGGAGTATGAAGGGAACTACATTTAGCATTCCCATAGGTACAGCAGTACCGCTGTTAGAATGCTATAATTGTCTAGTCTGCAGTTGGGTACTCTATCGTGAGTACAACCCAATTTAGGGTTTGCTATAAGTATCCTATCTGCTGCTAATGCAATCCCTCTTCTGCTGTTCATTCCTGCTACCTATTTTTAACATGCTATCAGAGCAGGTCAACCCTCGTGGGTCGATCCTGTGGATGGGCCCACTCTGCTGCTTCCGCTGCTGTTTTGCCTGTTGCGCGACGTTTTCTACGCGGCGTTTTTTCTTCCCGCCGCACGCCCCGGGCGCGCGCGGCAGTTTCGTCGCCCGTCGCGGCCTCCGGGGGCCTGCACGCTGTCCCCTCCCGTCACCCGTCGCGGCGTCCCAGGGGCCCACGCATCGTCCCCTCCCGTCGCCCGTCTCGGCGCCCCGGGGGCCCGCGCGCCGCCCTACCCGTCGCCGGTCGCGGCGCCCTGGGGGCCCGCGCGTTGCCCCTCCTCCCGTCGCCCGTCGCGGCGCCCTGGGGGCCCGCACGCCGCCCTACCCGTCGCCCATCGCAACGCCCCAGAGACTCGCGCGCCGCCCCGCTTCTGCTCGCACGCCGCCCCAGCTGCTTCCCGCGTTTCTACCCTGCGCCGCGCGCGCGCCGCTTGCGTTGGGGGCGTGGGGTTGGCGGGTATTGGGGTGGCGGGTGTGTGAGCTGTCCCCTACTCCTCCTCCTCCGTCTCCCACTACTGTAGCTGCCGCTGAGGGGGGTGGGTGTGTGGGAGCAGAGGGAGTGGCGCTAGGGGGTGTCGTGGGAGTGGAGCTAGGGGTGCAGCAAGGGGTGTGTGAAAGGGGTGTGGGACAGTTGGGGGAGGTTGAACGGAGGTAGCCGTCGTGATGTCAGCAGCGCCAGCAGTCCGGGGGTCACCCTTGCTCCGGTAGCCTAGCGAGCCTGCTGCACCAGTCGCCCGTGGGTCCGTTGCTCCAGCCGCTCATCTTAGCTGCGGAGCCAGTGACTCCAGTAGTCCGGATACCCTTGCTTGTGTCCGGTATCTCGTGCGTGTCGCTCCTGTTGCCCGTGTGACTGTGGCTTCACCCACCGCCTCCTATCTCCACTCCTCTCACAGTCCCTCCTCCTCACTTGCCCTCTATGACAGCCTCTAGCTTCGCTTGTGCTTATGAACTTCTTATGCAACTGCTTGCTGTGCTGATCATACCCCACTTTGACTATGGGGGTGTGTCAGAATGCTATAATTGTTTAGTCTGCAGTTGGGTACTCTATAGTGAGTACAACCCAATTTAGGGTTTGCTATATGTATCCAATCTGCTGCTAGTGCAATCCCTTTTCTACTGTTCATTCCTGCTACCTATTCTTAACAACCGCACCTGCCACTATCGAAGCAACGCTAGCAGCAGTGTTAGATCTGCCTATATCAAGGGCAGGAAGGTCAACGGTCGCAAAGTCAACTATCGCGACTGTTGACCATCTGGACCGACGTTTGACCTACCATCGAGAAATAGCAACAGGCGTAACCGTAAGTACAGGCTACATGCAGCGACTCAGTAACAAGGAAGAAGTGCAATAGTCAGAGTCACTGTAGAAATGCCAGTAAAGCAGTTAGAATAAGGGAATGTATACCTCAGAGTATATGGCTAGCTAGAACCATTTATCATGTGTGTAATCTTTGTTTTAACCAGCTTGGTCATCTACATTCACTATGATATGAGTCCCTACAACAAAGACTTCCGCTACCCAACCCTGGGAAAGCAATTCCTATCCTATCCAAGGTCCTTTACTCTAACATGGTATGAGAGCTAGTTTGGATTATAGGAACAGCCAAAAGGCCTCAAACATGCTCTTGTTACAAGACATTGTCAGAAACTAACGAGCATGCATTGACATCAAACCGTGTACAAGTATAACCCTAATTGAGCTGTACCCCATTTAGGCTACCCCACTACAACCTACACAACACAAGTAGCATTATAGTTTGACACACCCCCATAGGTGAAGTGGGGGAGAACAAGGGGTCACAAGACCAGTCAAGAAAAGAAAAGCAAGCTCAAGGTGGATCACAAAGTCACCACACACTCTGAGCACAAGCAAATGGTCATAGGGCCGGTCCACATGCAGAGTTATATAAAAGACAGCAAACAGTACAAAGATCACTACCTAGCAAGAGTAAGCATGCAGGTATATATATAGGTCACAGTACAAGCAAAGTCCAGCAGTGAGCAAGTGAGGTAAAACAGGCACAAGGCCCAATACAGTACAAAAGCGCTGATGATCACAAGGATGAAGTGCCTTGGTGAATATATCAGCAGTGTTGGCCCGAGTGGCCACGTAAGCAAAACGAAGCTGACCACGCTGCTGCAACTCTCGAGCAAGGAAGTAACGCAGAGCGATGTGATTGGTTCTGTGCTCCAGTCTGTGTTCCTGACATAAGGCAATTGCAACCTTGTTGTCTACATACAGAACTGGAGGAGAACGAGGCCGCTCTCCCAAATCAGTCAGCACGTAGGTGAGCCAGCGTAACTCCTGTGCAGCCATGGCTGTCGCGTATGTGAGGATCTAGGATCGAGCTCACAAAAGAGAATGTGAATTGAATGAATCACCCGGGTACAACACGAGGCTATATATAGGCTCGACACAAGGCCCAGTAACCAGGTGTTACGCGAAGGTTCTGAGGGTCGCGAAGCGTCCCGAACAGACCCTTCCCAAATTCGGTGGCAACTGAAAAGCCTAGAATTCGGTGCACGCAACCTAGCTCGGTGCTATAACTATAATTGAATATAGGAGAGCACCTAGCATAGGAAATCAAGTAATTCATGCATGCATAAAATAATCCTATGCTAGAAATAGCATAATAAAGTAAGGGCAGACAAGCATAGCTGGCATAAGTCGTCGTACTCTCACACGTCCCCCACTCAAAGCTGGGTGGCGTGAGATACGCCCTGCCTGACAAGATAGTCCTTGAGAGCACGGCGTGCGTTGCCCATATCAGCTTCTGCAACCCAACGGTCCTCAGTGGGGTCGTATCCCTTCCAGCGGATCAGGAACTCGAGGGTCTTACCGCTGCGGCGTCGATGAGTGAGAACACGCTCCATTTCGTACTCCGGTTCATCTTATATGAGAATAGGTGGTGGTGGCGGTAGCTGTTGTCCTTGGAACTGTTGGTTGGGGTCCTTGTAGGGCTTCAGGAGCTGGACATGGAAAGCGTTGTGAAGCTTCCACATATCTGGTAAGCGCAAGTGGAATGTTACTGGTGTCACCTGTGCCTCAACGAGAAAAGGACCACAGAAGTGAGGCCGGAGTTTGGATGGGAGGTGAGATAGGTTCAAGTTGCGTGTGTTAAGAAACACATGATCTCCGAGTACTACTGAGTGATCTCATCGTTGGCGATCGGCTTACTGCTTCTAGGAGGCCTGCATCGTGGTTAGTCGTCGCTAAGTCTTCTCCCATAGCTGTTGCATGGTGGCGACAAAGTCATGTGCGGCTTGGACGTGTGCCGGTGTGGTTGGCTGCTGTGGTGTGAGTGGTTCCCGTCCGTAACACAGGAAGAAATGAGTTTTCCCTGTGGCCGCATGTGACGCGTTATTGTAAGCGAACTCTAAGGTCGGTAACTGTGTGTCCCACTGGCTGACGTCGTCCTTGCAAGCTGTGCGCAGTAACTGTTCAACCACCTGATTGAGTCGCTCTGTTTCTCCGTCAGTTTGTGGGTGGTATGCTGAGGACATTGCAAGTATACTCCCTAATAATCCCATGAGTTCCTTCCAAAACTTACTCGTTAATTTGGGGTCTTTGTCAGAGATGAGTGTAGCGGGGACGCCGTGGATGGTGATGATGCAGTCGAAGAAGAGGCGGGCAACTGCTTCAGCTGTAGCTGTGGCGTTGGTCGGTATGAAGTGACCCATTTTGGAGAACTTATTGATCACTACGAGGATGGAATCGTGCCCCCATGAGGTCGAAGGGAGTCGTGTGATGAAGTCAAGGCTAACGCCCTGCCATGGCTGCTCCGGCATCGGTAGAGGCCAAAGTAACCTTGATTTTTTGTACTTGCTGCTCTTCATCCACTGGCATGTGTCACAAGAGGTGACGAACTGCTATGTCTGCTGCCATCCCGGGCCAGTAGTAGTACTTCGCTATTCCCGCTAACGTCTTGTTGCTCCTGAAATGTCCCGCGTGAGGTGCGTTGTGAAACTCCTCCAATAGAATCATCCATAGCGGGGCGTAATTCGGTACCCAAATCTTTCCTGAACCCTTCCTTACTGCCAAGTCTTTCTCCCACTTTAATAGCTTCTTAGTCTGTACTGTGGCGATCTCTGCGTCCACGGAGTATCCATGTTGGACTAGACCCTTGAGCAGAGGGTTCATCCGGTCGAGCAGGATGCCTGCTACATGACCGGGGCGGCTCAATGTGTTTGCCTTGTTGTGTAGCCCGGGCTTGTAGACGATGTCGTAGTGAAAGTGAGTTTCCAGGAAGTCCACCCACCGCACCTGTCGTCGTGAGAGCGTCGGCTGTGATTTCAGGTATTTGAGACTGCAGCGGTCAGTATAAACTGTGGTCTTGCCTCCCTCTAGGTAACACCTCTATGCCTCTAAGGCTACAACTATAGCTAAGGCTTCCTTGTCGTGGATGGGGTAGTTCAGTTCGGCTCCGTGTAGTTTTTTACAGAGGTAGGCGATAGGCCGTAAACCGTTCCCGTGATCCTGCATCAGTACTGCTATAACTACCTGGTCACTAGCGTCTGCTTCCACTACTTAGTCCTTGTTCGGATTTGGTAGGATGAGTACTGGCACTGTGGTCAATGCTGCCTGTAGCTGCTCCATGGCTTGTTGATGAGGAGTATCCCATTTGTAGGGTGTATCCTTTTTTCAGTAGGTCGGTCCGTAGCGCTGCTATCTTAGCGTACTGTGGCACGAACCTGTTATAGTAGTTGGCAAAGCCTAGGAACAGTTGCAACTCCTTCCCGTTCTCCGGAACTTTCCACTTCTTGACGAATTCGATCTTCGGCGGGTCCACATATACGCCCTCGGCACTCACCATGTGCTCGAGGAACTGCACCTTCTTCAATGCGAAGTCGCTCTTTGATAGCTTCACGTAGAACTTTTTTTCCCGCAGTATCTCGAACACCTTCCGCAGATGCTCCACGTGCTCCTTCATTTTCTTGGAGTAGATGAGGATATCGTCCAGGTACACCACTACGCACTCGTCTAGCAGGGGCCGCAGGATATGATTCATCTCCGCTTGAAACATTGCTGGTGCGTTGCAGAGTCTGAACGGCATCACCAAGTATTTGTAGGAGACGTATCTGGTACGGAATGCCGTCTTGTGGATCGAGTTGTCTGCCATCTTGATCTGCCAGTAACTTGACCGTAGGTCCAGCTTCAAAAAGACTGTTGCACTTCGCAGTTGGTCCAGTAGGTTGTTTATGCGCAGTATCGGGTATTTGTTTTTAATTGTCTGTTTGTTCTGTGCGTGGTACTGCTTGTTGTCCGTACGTCATTCGCACTGGTGCTCGGACTAGTCAGCCTTGCGGGACGTTTGGTCACGCAGAGTCCCGCTGCTTCGCCCGTCTAAGCGACGCCTTTTGTACGGAGTTTGGCGACGCGACTGAGCTCCCCGACTGGGTGGAGCTGTTTAGGCTGCGGGTAGATATCTATACTCTTGACTATGATGCTATCCTCACTGCCATGTATGCATTGCCTACTAGTGATGAGGGTGACTGTTACCTGTGTGTTCCGCCTGACCCGGGCATTGAGGCTGCTGCTCTAGGTGCTGGTGAGGCTGCTGCTCTAGGTGCTAGTGCGTCTGCTGCCCCAGGTGCTGGTGAGTTTGCTCTCTCAAGTACTACGTTGGCTCAGGCCTTACACACCTTCACCCTTGACTCGGGTGCTTCCCGCTCAATCTTTCAAGACCGCACCACGCTTACGCCGCTTAGTCGGCCAGTTGCGGTCTCCATGGCGGACCCCTCTGGGGGTCCTGTCCTTGCCCACTTCTCCACTGTCTTGCCATGTCCGGCAGCCCCCTCTGGCACCCTGTCTGGTCTCTACCTCCCCTCGTTCTCTACAAACTTGGTGAGTGGTGCTGATCTACAGGATCGGGGGGTTGACCAGTTCACTCCTGCGAGTCAGCGGGTGACCCACTGTACGTGTGCTCGGACGGGCCGACACTTGGCCACGTTTACCCGTCAGCCGGGGTCGAGCCTGTACACACTGACTACTGAGTCTCCTCCAGTTGCTGAGTCTGGTTAGGTAGCTGCGTCGGGTCAGGTGTTTGCTGCAGCGTCCAGGTCTGGTCCTGAGTCTGCTCCCTGCTCGTGTCGTCTCCTGTCCCACCAGACTCTCCTCTGGCACCACCGCCTTGGTCACCCCTCCCTGCCTTGTCTCCGAGGCATGGCCTCCCGTGTCCTTGTCTCTGGTCTCCCCCGGTCCCTCCCTCCCCTCCCTCTGGGGCCTGCCCCTACATGCGTTCCCTGCGTCGAGGGGCGGCAGCGCGCCGCCCCTCACTCCTCCGAGTTTCCTCTGACAGAGGCTCCGCTGCAGACTCTTCACATGGACGTGTGGGGCCCCGCCCGCGTCCGTGGCCAGGGTCACGAGCGTTACTTCCTGTTGGTGGTTGACGACTACTAGTGTTACACAACGTTGTTCCCCTTGCGCAGCAAGGGTGACGTCACTGAGGTGTTGATCGACTGGATCCGCGCTGCTCGTCTCCAGCTCAGAGAGAGTTTTGGCTCGGACTTTCCTGTTCTGCGTCTGCACTCTGACAGATGCGGGGAGTTTTCCTCTGCCCTTCTGGGAGCCTTTTGTCGTGCAGAGGGCATCTGCCAGACCTTCACGCTTCCGGCCTCTCCACAGCAAAATAGGATTGCTGAGCGCTGCATTGGCATGGTCATGGACGTCGCTCGTACGTCCATGATCCATGCGGCTACTCCCCATTTTCTGTGGCCGTTTGCGGTTCAGTACGCAGCGCATCAGATCTACCTTCAGCCCCGGGTCTCCTTGCCAGAGACCTCCCTCACCTTGCGCTGGATGGGGAAGGTTGGCGATGCGTCTGCGTTTCGTGTCTGGGGATCTCAGGTGTTTGTCCGCGACTTGTCTGCGGACAAGCTGTCCCCCCGTGCTGTTCCCTGTGTGTCCCAGGTAGACGCAGTTGAGCCTGTCGAGGTAGCTGTTGACTCTGGTGCTGCTAGGGGTGCTGAGCCTGGGGGTGCTGAGTCTGGGGGTGCGGAGCCTGGGGGTGCTGGGCCTGGGGGTGCGGAGCCTGGGGGTAAGGATCCTGGGGGTGCTGAGCGTGGGGGTGCGGAGCCTGGGGTTGCTGGGTGTGCTCGTGTGGCCTCTGGCGGTGCTGGGTTTGGGGTCCCTTCGGGTGCTTCGTCGAGGCGGGAGCTACCCTCTCCACAGGAGCTCCGCGAGTGGTTTGCGCTGCTGGAGCTGGAGGTGCTGCTGTTACTGCTGACCCTGGGGTCGGCACTGGAGTTACTGGAGCCACTGCTCCTGGAGGTGCTCGTACTGGCGGTACTAGAGTTGCTGGGCCTGGGGATGCTGCTGAGGCTGCTGGAGCTGACGGTCCTGCTGGAGTTAGAGCTGCTGGAGCTGGAGCTGCTGGGGGTATTGGCGCTGGAGGTGCTGCTGGCGCTGGTACTGCCGCTGGGGGTACTAGTGCTGTCCCTGCTAGTTCTGGAGGCGCTACGTGGCCGCGGCCGTACTTCGTTCCGCTCCTTGAGCAGGTTCTTGGTCTCCCGCCCTCTACTGGTCCTGCCTTAGAGTGTCCACAGCCTGTCCAGTCGCGGTCACAGTTACAGCCCGCCTCCCCCCTGCCTGCTCCTTCTCCCTAGACTGGTCCTACTGGAGGTCTTGCTGAGCGTCTTGAGCCTGCGTCTCGTCCTGCGTTGCCTGTTCGTGCTGCTCGCACTAGTAGTTGTGCTCCGCGTCCGCGCCCTCCTGCGGTCCCAGGCACACACCAGATGGCACTGCGTCCTTCCACTGCTTCTGTGCGTGTCCCGTTTCCGTCTCCTCCAGAGTCCTCTCTTCCTGACCTTGCTGACCCGGAGTCTGACTCTCTTCGTGTTGCCAGTCCTACTCTCACGCGTCTCCTGGCTACTGTTGTCACTGACCCTTCGTTTGAGTCCATTTCTGCGTCTGCCTTGGTTGCTGAGCTTGTCGACTTTGCAGCTCGCTGTCGTCTAGACTACGCTGCTAGTCTTGTTGTTGAGTCTGAGTCTGTCTGTCCTCCGTCCGTCGGGGGTGAGTGTGCTCTTAGCACGGACGTTCTTGAGGACATGCAGGAGGAGTTCCAGTGTTTTGCTGCTGCTTTGCCTCATCTCGTGTCCACGCTAATTGCCCCTGAGGGAGACCCGGATGCACCAGACATCCCGACTCCTCGATCCTACGCTAAGGCGATCGAGGGTCCCTACTCCTCACAGTGGCAGTCAGCCATGGACGCAGAGATGGCTTCCTAGAAGTCCACAGGCACCTACATCGACGAGGTTCCCCCACCTGGGGCGAACATCGTCAGTGGCATGTGGATTTTCAGGGTGAAGCGGCCGCCGGGTTCTCCGCCTGTCTTCAAGGCGTGTTACGTGGCTCGAGGCTTCAGTCAGCGTCAGGGAGTTGACTACTTTCAGACCTTCTCTCCCACCCCGAAGATGAGTCCATAGGGCCGAGTGGCCTGTACCCAGAGCTTGTTGGCTGCCTCATGTACCTGATGACCTGCACACGACCTGACCTTGCATACCCTCTTAGCATCTTTGCACGCTATGTTGCTCATGGGAGACACCGACCAGAGCACATGGCTGCAACGAAGAGGGTGTTGCGCTACTTGTGCAGTACGTCGGGCATGGGGCTAGTGCTTGGAGGGCGACGTTCAGTGGTCCTCACAGGTCACGCAGACGCTTCTTGGGCTGACGACCAGGCTACGCAGCGGTCGTCACAGGGTTACACCTTCAGCCTTGGTTCCGGCTCTGTTTCGTGGCGGTCTACCCGCTCGTCTTTTGTTCTCGGCTCCAGTTGTGAGGCTGAGATCTACGCGGGGGCCATGGCTGCACAGGAGCTACGCTGGCTCACCTACCTGCTGACTGACCTAGGAGCGCCGCCTCGTTCTCCTCCAGTGCTGTACGTAGACAACAAGGCCATGCTGGCCTTGTGTCGGGAGCACAAACTGGAGCACAGAACAAAGCACATTGCTCTTCGCTGCTTCCTTGCTCGTGAGCTGCAGCAGCGTGGTCAGCTGCGCCTTGCTTACGTGGCCTCTGAGGCCAACACTGCTGATATCTTTACCAAGGCACTTCCGCCTTGTGATCATCAGCGCTTCTGTACGATGCTAGGTCTTGTGCCTACTTGGCCTCACTTGCTCACCTCTTGACCTTGCTTGTACTGTGATCTTTCTATACCTGCACTTGCTTGTTTACCTTTATATATGATCTTGCATGTGAACTGGCCTTTTGTCCTTGAACTTTTGCTCGGAATGTGTGGTGACGTTGTGATCCACCCTGAGCTTGCTTAGCTTGACTGGTCTTGTGACCTCTTGTTCTCCCCCACTTTGCCTATGGGGGTGTGTCAAACTCATATGCTATAGTCTGTGTAGGCTGTAGTGGGGTAGACACTATAGGGTACAACATTTCTAGGTTTCCTACTTGTACCGACATCTTCCTTAGTCATTTCATTCCTCGTTCTTTCACACGATGCACATCCGTAAACTGCCGTCGGGTTTTGGTGTGAAGAGAACTGGTGTACTGTAGGGAGAGGTGGATGGGCGGATCAGCTGTCTGTCCAGTAGATACTCTATCTGTTTCTTCATCTCTGTCAGTTCAGTCAGACTCAGTTGGTATGATGCATGTGAGAGTACGACGGCTTATGACAGATATGTGTCAGAACATTATAGTTTATGCTTTTGTGTAGGCTGTAGTGGGGTAGTCCATATGGGGTACAACCCAATTAGGGTTAGTACTTGTACTCACTTCATTCATAGTTGATTCATTCTTGTTTCTTCACATGGTTTCAGAGCAGGTTCCCTAGTGGGAACGCTACCTAGGGCCCACCTTTTTTTTTTTTCCTGCCCCGTGCGCGCCTCAGACTAGACCGAGTCGCGCGCGCCACGTGTGCCCTCCTTATCGTTGCGCCGCCCTTTGTGGCCCTTTGCGCTGCCCGTCGACCCCATGCGCCGCCCTAGCGGCCCCTCCTTGCGCCACCCGTCGACCCCGCGCGCCGCCTTAGCGGCTCCTTGCGCCGCCCGTCGACCCCGCACACTGCCCTAGCGGCCCCCTGCGCCGCCCGTCGACCCCGCGCGCCGCCCTAGCGGCCCCCTGCGCCGCCCGTCGAACCCGCGCGCCGCCCTCGTGGCGCCTTACGCCACCCGTCGACCCCGGGCGCCGACCTTGCGGCCTCGCCGCCCTCACCTGCGGTCCCCGCCGCCCTTACCTGCAGTCCCCGCCGCCCTCAACTGCGGCCTCGCCGCCCTTACCTGCGGCCTCGCCGCCCTCACCTGCGGTCCCCGCCGCCCTCAACAGCGGCCTCCCCGCCCTTACCTGCGGCCTCGCCGCCCTCACCTGCGGTCCCCGCCGCCCTCACCTGCGGCCTCGCCGCCCTTACCTGCGGCCCAGCCGCCTTCCCTGCGGCCCCGTCACCTGCTGCAGCGCCGCCCGCCACCTGAGCCGCCCGGGCCGCCTCACCTCGCCGAGCAGCCGACCGCCGAGCCGCCCAGCAGCTGAGCAGCCGAGCACCCGAGCCGCCTAGCAACCGAGCAACCGAGCCGCCCTGCAGCCGAGCCGCCTAGCAACTGAGCAGCCGAGCCGCCCTGCAGCCGAGCCTCCCAGCAGCCGAGCCGCCCTGCAGCCGAGCCGCCTAGCAGTCGAGCCGCCGTGCAGCCAAGCCGCCGAGCCGCCCTATCTCCGAGCCGCCCGAGCAGCCCCGTCCGGTGAGCACAGTGCCTCTTTCATTGCACTGCCCTCACCCTACTGTTGCACTGCTAGTCTACTGTGGTCATGGCTACCCCTAGAGTCCTCGCTTTTGACGCTGAGGGTCGAGCCATTGACTTTGACGTCTGGGTAGATGACCTGCAGCTGTTTTTACAGTGCGATAGAGCAGACGGTCTCTTACTCTTTGAACTCACCTCTGGCGCCTCTCCTGCCCCTGCTGCTGATGCCGACGCCATTGTTCGCTCCCAGTGGGCCACGCGCGACGCTGCTGCACGTCTTGCTGTGCGCCGCCACCTCCCTACCTCCGAGCGTGCGCACTTTAGTCAGTACAAGAGTGCTCAGACCTTGTACGACGCTGTAGTTGCGTGCTACTCCTCCCCTGCCACTGCTGCACTGAGCCGTCTCATGCTACTGTACCTCTTCCCCGACACTCGCTACCGCGCTGCGCTTCCTGCTGACTTCTGCGCCAAGAACCCCCCCCCCATCTACATCACTCTCTACTACATAGTCACTTGCCTCCCTGACTCCCTTCACGTAGTGAGGGACCACTTCCTCTCAGTCTGTCCCACCATTCTCACTGTTGACCTCCTCAAGAAGTCCCTCCTAGCAGCGGAGAAGAGCATAGTTGCTGTAGGGGCCTCTCGTGGTGACCCGCGCACCCCCATCTTTGAGGGGTGTTCCCCCTCCCCCCTTCTGCCCTCTGTTGCCTCTGCTGCTGCGGCTGATCTCCTTGGTCTTAATTCGGTCGGTGCGGCGTCTGCCCCTAGCGGGAGACGCCGCTCTAGCAAGGGCAAGGGGAGAAGGGGCACTGGAGGAGCGAGCGGGGGCGGTGGAGGTGGAGGTGGAGGCGGCGAGGGGAGTGGGGGTGGCGGTGGGAGTGGTGGTGGGGGCGGAGGTGTCGGTGGCGGCAGTGGAGGCGGAGGCGGCGGCGGCGGTGGCGGTGGGAGCGGAGGTGGCGGAGGTGGCGGCAGTGGGGGAGGCGGCGGAGGCGGCGGTAGTCGCGGAGGCGGCGGGGGTGGCGGTGGAGCTGGTCGCGGGTCTACGCAGAGGGGTGGCTCCGGTGGTGGTCCGCGCCAGCAGCAGCAGCGCGACCGTGAGACCCTGTCCCCTCAGCAGCTCCGTGAGTGGTACACTGCACGCCAACGGGGTGGGGGTTTTGGTCCGTGCACCTACGTCCTGCGCACCGGCGACCGTGCGGGTGAGCCGTGTGGCGGTGTGCACCCCACCCAGCGCTGCTTTGGCCGCCTGACGGACGCGTGGCCACAGAGATCCCTCGCGGGGGCGAGCTGTCTAGGGCGGGTGTTGCCATCTATGATCTTGATTTTGATGCTATTCTTTCTGCCATGTATGCTGTGTTTATTAGTGATGAGGGTGACTGTTACCGATGTTTCCCGCCCGATCGGGGCATTGAGACTGCTGCTCTAGGTACTGGTGAGGCGGCTGCCCTAGGTGTTTGCGACGCTGCTGCTCTAGGTGCTAGTGTGTCAGCGTCCTCAAGTACTGGTGAGTCTGCGCTCTAAGGTACTGCGTCGGCTTCGGCCTCCCTTACCTTCACCCTTGACTCTGGGGCTTCTCGCTCCTTCTTTCGGGACCGCACCACACTAACGCCGCTTAGTCGGCCGGTTGCGGTGTCTCTGGCTGACACCTCTGGGGGTCCTGTCCTGTCTCACTTCTCCACTGTCCTCCCGTGTCCGGCGGCTCCCTCTGGCACCCTTTCTGGTCTCTACCTCCCCTCGTTCTCTACGAACTTGGTGAGTGGTGCTGACCTACAGGATGGGGGAGTACACCAGCTCACTCCTGCGCGTCAGCGGGTGACGCACTGCACAGAGGCTGGCACAGGCCGACACTTGGCTACGTTTACACGTCAGCCAAGGTCGAGCCTGTACACACTGACCACCGCGTCTCCTCCAGTTGCTGAGTCTGGTAGGGTAGCTGCGTCGGGTCAGGTGTTTGCTGCAGCGTCCAGGTCTGGTCCTGAGTCTGCCCCCTGTTCGTGTCGTCTCCTGTCTCACGAGACTCTCCTCTGGCACAACCGCCTTGGTCACCCCTCTCTGCTTCGTCTCAGAGGCATGGCCTCCCGTCTTCTTGTTTCTGGTCTCCCCCGGTCCCTCCCTCCCCTTCCTCCGGGGCCTGGCCCTACCTGTGTCCCCTATGTCGAGGGGCGCCATCGGGCTGCCCCTCATTCCTCCCAGTTTCCTCCGACAGAGGCCCCGCTGCAGACGCTTCACATGGATGTGTGGGGCCCAGCCCGCGTCCGTGGACAGGGTCACGAGCGCTACTTCCTACTCGTTGTTGATGACTACTCGCGCTACACCGCGGTCTTACCCTTGCGCAGCAAGGGTGATGTCACTGAGGTGCTGATCGACTGGATCCGCGCAACTCGTCTCCAACTCAGGCAGAGCTTTGGCTCGGACTTTCCTGTTTCTGCGTCTGCATTCGTACAGGGGCGGAGAGTTTTCCTCTAGCCTTCTGAGAGCCTACTGTCGCGCACGAGGCATCCGTCAGACCTTAACGCTTCCGGACTCTCCGCAGCAAAATGGGATCGCTGAGCGCCGCATTGGCATGGTCATGGACGTCGCTCGTACGTCTATGATGCATGCGGCTGCCCCCCATTTTCTGTGGCCGTTTGCGGTGAGGTACGCAACGCATCAGATCAACCTTCACCCCAGGGTCTCCAGGCCGAAGACCTCCCCAGCCTTGCTGTGGACGGGGAAGGTTGGCGATGCGTCTGCGTTCGGTCCCCTACTACCGCCTCTTTCCCTACCGCACTCTGTCCCTCCCCCCGCCCCCGCTCTTCCTTGAACCAGGTCCCCCCCTGGTAGACCCCCTCCCCCCTCAGGGTCCTGCCCCTTCAGGTGTGTCCCAGGTAGACGCAGTCGAGCCTGTCAAGGTTACTGGTGACTCTGGTGCTACTGAGGGTGCTGGCCCTGGGGGTGCTGAGCGTGTGGGTGCTACTCCTGGGGGTGCTGGGCCTGGGGGTGCTGAGCGTGAAGGTGCTGACCCTGGGTGTGCTGAGCCTGGGGGTGCTGAGCCTGGGGGTGCTGAGTCTGGGGGTGCTGAGCTTGAGTGTGCTGTGCCTGACAGTGCTGAGCCTGGGGGTGCTGTGCCTGGGAGTACTACGTCTGGGGGTGCTGAGCTTGAGCGTGCTGTGCCTGACGGTGCTGAGCCTGGGGGTGCTGTGCCTGGGAGTACTTCGTCCCTCCCCCACCCCTCGCTCTTCCTTGTCCCTGGTCCCCCCCCGGTAGACCCCCTCCCCCCTTAGGGTCTTGCTCCTTCAGGTGTGTCCCAGGTAGACGCAGTCGAGCCTGTCTAGGTTATTGGTGACTCTGGTGCTGCTGGGGGTGCTGAGCATGGGGGTGCTACGCCTGGGGGTGCTGAGCCTGGGGGTGCTGCGACTGGGTGTGTTGAGCCTGGGGGTGCTGAGCCTGGGGGTGCTGCGAGTGGGGGTGCTGAGCCTGGTGGTGCTGAGCCTGGGGGTGCTGTGCTTGGGGGTGCTACGCCTGGGGGTGCTGAGCCTGGGGGTGCTGAGCTTGGAGGTGCTACGCTTGAAGGTTCTCCGGGTGCTTCGTCTCTGCGTGAGCCGCTCTCTTCACAGGAGCTGCGCGAGTGGTTTGCCCGGCGCTGGAGGCGTGCTGCTGGCGCTGGACGTTCTTCGACTTCTGAGGCTACTGCTGTCGGGGGTCCCGGCGGTGCTCGTACTGGGAGTACTGGAGCTGCTGGGCCTACGGGTTCGACTGGAGCTTGTGCTGGTGAGGGTGTTGGCGCTCAGACTACTGCTGGCGGTCCTGCTGAGGGCACTACTGGTGCTGGTGGTGGTTCTGGAGCTGCTGGAGGTACTGCTGGAGCGGGTGCTTCTGCTGGGGGTACTAGTGCTGTCCCTGCTGTGTCTGGCGCCGCCGCGCGGCCTCAACCGTACTTCGTTCCACTCCTAGAGCAGGTTCTTGGTCCTCCTCCCTCTTTAGAGTGTCCACAGCCTGTCCCGTCACAGTTACAGTTGCAGTCTACCTCTCCTTTGCTTGCTCCTTCTCCCTACACTGGTCCTACTGGAGGTCTTGCTGAGCGTCGTGAGCCTGCGTCTCGCCCTGCGTCGCCAGTTCGTACTGCTCGCACTAGTGGTCGCGGTTCGCGTCAGCGTCCTCCTCCTGTCCCTGGCACGCACCGGATGTCTCTGCGTCCGTCCACTACTCCTCTGCGTGCCCCTTTGCCTTCTCCTCCTGAGTCCTCTCTTCCTGCTCTTGCCGACCCGGAGTCGGACTCTCTTCGTGCTGCCAGTCCTACTCTTACGCGTCTCCTTGCTACTGTTGTCACTGACCCTTCTTTCGAGTCCACTGCTGCGTTTGCCCTTGTTACTGAGCTCGTCGACTTTGCTGCTCGCTGTCGCCTAGACTACGCTGCTAGTCTTGTTGCTGAGTCCGAGTTTGTCTGTCCTCCGTCCGTCGGGGGTGAGTGTGCCCTTGGCACGGACATCCTTGAGGACAGGCAGGAGGAGTTCCAGTGTCTGGCTGCTGCTTCACCTCATCTCGTGTCCGTACTGCTCACCCCTGAGGGAGACCCGGATGCATTTGACATCCCGACTCCGCGCTCTTACGCGGAGGCGATAGAGGGTCCCTACTCTTCTCAGTGGCAGGCAGCAATGGATGCAGAGATGGCTTCCTGGAAGTCCACAGGCACCTAGGTTGACGCTGCCCCCCCTCCTGGGGCGAACATCGTCAGTGGCATGTGGATTTTCAGGGTGAAGCGGCCGCCGGGTTCTCCGCCTGTCTTCAAGGCGCGTTACGTGACTCGTGGCTTGAGTCAGCGGCAGGGAGTTGACTATTTTCAGACCTTCTCCCCTACCCCAAAGATGACCACTCTTCGGGTACTGGTGCACGTAGCTGCTCACCGTGACTACGAGCTACACTCTCTTGACTTCAGCACTGCTTTCTTGCAGGGCAGCCTGCACGAGGAGATCTGGCTGCGCCGCCCACCTGGCTTCACTGGGTCTTTTCCTCCTGGCACCCAGTGGAGCCTCCGGCGGCCAGTCTACGGTCTCCGCCAGGCTCCACGTGAGTGGCACGACACACAGAGGACTACACTTGCGGCTCTTGGGTTTACTCCCTCTACTGCTGATCCGTCGCTGTTTCTACGCACCGACACTTCTCTGCCGCCGTTCTACATCCTCGTGTACATCGACGACTTGGTCTTTGCCACAGCTGACACTGTTGGACTCCCCTACGTGAAGTCCGAGCTGCAGAAGAGACACACGTGCACAGACCTGGGTGAACTGCGCAGCTACCTTGGCTTGCAGATCACCCGGGACAGAGCACGCCGCACCATTACCCTGACTCAGTCACACATGGTGTAGCAGATCCTTCAGCGCTTCGGCTTCACGTACTCCTCGCCTCAGGCCACTCCTCTGCCTACTCGCCACCCGCTCTCAGCTCTGCCTTCGGATGAATCCGTAGAGTCGAGTGGCCCATATCCAGAGCTTGTTGGCTGCCTCATGTACCTGATGACCTGCACACGACCTGACCTTGCATACCCTCTTAGCATTCTTGCACGCTATGTTGCTCCTGGGAGACACCGACCAGAGCACATGGCTGCAGCGAAGAGGGTGTTGCGCTACTTGTGCAGTACGTCGGGCATGGGGCTAGTGCTTGGAGGGCGCAATCCAGTGGTCCTCACTGGACACGCGGACGCTTCTTGGGCTGACGACCAGGCTACGCAGCGGTCGTCACAGGGTTACACCTTCAGCCTTGGTTCTAGCTCTGTTTCGTGGCGGGCTACTCGCTCGTCTTCTGTTCTCGGCTCCAGTTGTGAGGCTGAGATCTACGCAGGGGCCATGGCTGCATAGGAGCTTTGCTGGCTCACCTACCTGCTGACCGACCGTGGAGAGCCGCCTCGTTCTCCTCCAGTCCTGTACGTAGACAACAAGGCCATGCTGGCCTTGTGTCGAGAGCAGAGACTGGAGCACAGAATAAAGCACATTGCTCTTCGCTACTTCCTTGCTCCTGAGCTACAGCAGCGTGGTCAGTTGCGGCTTGCGTACGTGGCCTCTGAGGCCAACACTGCTGATGTCTTCACCAAGGCACTTGCGCCTTGTGATCATCAGCGCTTCTGCACGCAGCTGGGTCTTGTTCCCGTCTTGCCTCACTTGCTCACTTCTTGACCTTGCTTGTACTGTTACATATATATATATATATATATACTCCTGCTCTTGCTTGTCTAGTCTTTTATATTTATAAACTCCTGCATGTGAACAGGCATTGTGGCCTTAAACTTGTGCTCGGAATGTGTGGTGACTTTGTGATCCACCCTGAGCTTGCTTTGTTTTGCTTTGCTTGACTGGTCTTGTGACCCCTTATTCTCCCCCACTCTGCCTATGGGGGTGTGTAAGAACATTATAGTTTATGCTTTTGTGTAGGCTGTAGTGGGGTAGCCCATATGGGGTACAACCCAATCAAGATTAGTACTTGTACTCACTTCATTCTGTTAGAACATTATAGCTTATGCTGTTGTGTAGGCTATAGTGGGGTATCCCATAGGGGGTACAACCAATTAGGGTTTCATATTTGTACTCACTTCATTCATAGTTGATTCATTCTCGTTTCAGTTTTCACATGGTATCGAGCAGGTTCCCTCGTGGGAACTGTTCCTAAGGCCCTACTACTGCTTCCGCTGCTACTCGATCTGGCGCGCGCCCCGAGGCGCGCAGCCCCGCCTCGGTCGACGCGGCCCCTCTCTCTCGGCCCCTAGTGGCCCCTTTAGCCGCCCGTCCCGGCCCTTAGACGCCCATGCGCCGCCCGTCCCGGCCCTTAGACGCCCGCGCGCCGCCTGTCCCGGCCCTTAGACGCCCGCGCGCCGCCCGTCCCGGCCCTTAGACGCCCGCGCGCCGCCCGTCCCGGCCCTTAGACGCCCGCGCGCCGCCCGTCCCGGCCCTTAGACGCACGCGCGTCGCCCGTCCCGGCCCTTAGACGCACGCACGCCGCCCGTCCCGGCCCTTAGACGCCCGCGCGCCGCCCGTCCCGGCCCTTAGACGCGCGCGCGCCGCCCGTCCCGGCCCTTAGACGCCCGCGCGCCGCCCGTCTCGGCTGCACGCCGCCGTCATGGCCCCACGCCGATTGTGCGCCGCCTGTCCCGGCCGCGCGCCACTGCCTCGGCCCGTCGACGCCCGTGCGCCGCCCGTCCCAACCCCACCCCGCCCGTGCGCCGCCCGTCCCCGCCGCGCGCCGCCGTCCCGGCCCCTCGCTGCCCGTGCGCCGCCGTCCCAGCCCCAAGCTGCCCCAGCCCGTCGACGCCCGTGTGCCGCCCGACCCGGCCCCACCCCGCCCGTGCGCTGCCCGTCCCGGCCGTGCGCCGCCGTCCCGGCCCCACGCCGCCCGTGCGGTACTCGCCCCGGCTCCCACGCCGCCTGTCCCGGCTCTTCGACGCCCGTGCGCCGCCTGTCCCGGCCCGTCACCTGCTGCCGAAGCCGAGCCGCCGACCAGCCCAGCAGCTGAACCGCAGCCGCGCCGCCGAGCAGCCCAGCAGCCGAGCCGCAGAGCAGCCGAGCCGCTGAGCAGCCCAGCGTCCGAGCCGCCCGAGCCGCCCGAGCCGCCCGAGCCGCCCGAGTCGCGACGCCACCTCAGCCGCCCGAGCCGCCGGGTCGCCGAGCCGCCGAGCTGCAGTTGCTGCCGAGCAGCCGTACCGCCGAGCCGCCGAGCCGCCGAGCCGCCCGAGTCGCCCGAGCAGCCGAGCCGCCCGAGTCGCCCGAGCCGCCGAGCCGCAGTTGCTGCAGTGCCGCCGTGCCGCCGAGTCGCCGAGTCGTCGAGCCTGCTCTTCCCGCCACTGGTGAGCCCCTGCCTTACTAGCGTGCTGCCTGCTGCTTGCTTGGCTGCCTGCCTTACTGCTGCTACTTCTGCTCCTGCTTCTACTGGCGGCGGCAAGATGCAGCTCCAAAGAAGCCCACGCGCGTCTCTTACGCCCCAGCAGCTTCGTGAGTGGTACGCTCAGAGTAGAGGGTCTCTCAGTTCTGTTCGCTGCTCTTACGTGATTCGCACTGGTGCTCGGACTGGTCAGCCTTGTGGGACGCCTAGTCACACACCGTCCCGCTGCTTCGCCCGTCTGAGCGACGCCTGGCGTACCGAGTTTGGCGACGAGGCTGAGCTCCCCGACTGGGTGGAGTTGCTTAGGCAGAGGGTAGATATATTTGCTCTTGACTATGATGCTATTCTCACTGCCATGTATGCATTGCCTACTAGTGCTGACCGTGCCGGTCACCTGTGCGTACCACCTGACCCGGGTATAGAGCCTGCTGCTCTAGCTGCTGGTGCGGCTGCTGCTCTGGGTGCTAGTGTGTCTCCTGCTCCAGGTACAGGTGCGGCTGCTTCTCTAGGTGCTAGTGAGTGTGCTTCCTCAGGTGCGGGTGAGTCTGCTTTCTCAGGTACCGCGTCGGCTCCGGCCTCTCACACCTTCACCCTTGACTCGGGGGCTTCCCGCTCCTTCTTTCGAGACCGCACCACACTCACGCCGCTTGGTCGGCTAGTTGCAGTCTCTCTGGCAGACCCCTCTGGGGGCCCTGTCCTTGCTCACTTCTCCACTGTCCTCCCGTGTCCGGCGGCCCCCTCTGGCACCCTGTCTGGTCATTACCTCCCCTCGTTCTCTACGAACTTGGTGAGTGGTGCCTCTCCTCGGCTCAGAGGCATAGCCTCTCGTCTTCTTGTTTCTGGTCTCCCCCGGTCCCTACCTCCCCTTCCTCAGGGCCCTGGCCCTACCTGTGTCCCCTGTGTTGAGGGGCGCCAGCGTGCTGCCCCTCACTCCTCCCAGTTTCCTCCGACAGAGGCCCCGTTGCAGACGCTTCACATGGACGTGTGGGGCCCAGCCTGCGTCCGGGGACAGGGTCACGAGCGCTACTTCCTGCTAGTTGTTGACGACTACTCGCATTACACCGCAGTCTTCCCCTTGCGCAGCAAGGGTGATGTCACTGAGGTGCTGATCGACTGGATCCGCGCAGCTCGTCTCCAGCTCAGGCAGAGCTTTGGCTCGGACTTTCCTGTTCTGCGTCTGCACTCTGACAGAGGCGGAGAGTTTTCCTCTGGCCTTCTGAGAGCCTACTGTCGCGCACGGGGCATCCGTCAGACCTTCACGCTTCCGGACTCTCCGCAGCAAAATGGGATTGCTGAGCGCCGCATTGGCATGGTCATGGACGTCGCTCGTACGTCTATGATGCATGCGGCTGCCCCCCATTTTCTGTGGCCGTTTGCGGTGAGGTACGCAGCGCATCAGCTCAACCTTCACCCCAGGGTCTCCAGGCAGGAGACCTCCCCAGCCCTGCTGTGGACGGGGAAGGTTGGCGATGCGTCGGCATTCCGGGTCTAAGGATCTCGGGCGTTTGTCCGCGACTTGTCTGCGAACAAGCTGTCCCCTCGTGCTGCTCCTTGCGTCTTCCTGGGGTTCCCCCCTGACGCGCCTGGGTGGTAGTTCTACCACCCCACCTCTCGCCGTGTTCTGTCCTCCCAGGACGTCACGTTTGACGAGTCGGTCCCCTACTACCGCCTCTTCCCCTACTGCACTCCGTCCCTCCCCCCGCCCCCGCTCTTCCTTGTACCAGGTCCCCCCCAGGTAGACCCCCTCCCCCCTCAGGGTCCTGCCCCTTCAGGTGTGTCCCAGGTAGACGCAGTCGAGCCTGTCGAGGTCACTGGTGACTCTGGTGCTGCTGGGGGTGCTGAGCCTGGGGGTGCTGAGCCTGGGGGTGCTTCGCCTGGGGGACCTTTGCCTGGGGGTGCCGGGCCTGGGGGTGCTGAGCCTAGAGGTGCTCTCCTTGGAGGTTCTCCGGGTGCTTCGTCTCGGCAGGAGCCACTCTCTCCACAGGAGCTGCGCGAGTGGTTTGCCCGGCGCTGGAGCCGTGCTGCTGGTGCTGGAGGTTCGTCGGCTGCTGAGGGTGCTGCTGTCGCGGGTCCCGGAGGTGCTCGTCCTGGGAGTACTGGAGCTGCTAGGCCTGCAGGTTCGACTGGCGCTGGTGCTGATGAGGGTGTTGGCGCTGAGACTACCACTGGCGGTCCTGCCGGGGGTGCTCCTGGTGCTGCTGGAGGTTCTGGAGCTGCTGGAGGTGCTGCTGGAGCGGGTGCTCCTGCTGGAGGTACTGGTGCTGTCCCTGCTGTTTCTGGCGTCGCCACGTGGCCTCGCACGTTCCACTCCTGCAGCAGGTTCTTGGTCTTCCACCTTCTACTGGTCCTCCTCCTCCTCCCTTAGAGGGTCCACAGCCTGTCCAGTCACAGTCACAGCTACAGCCTGCCTCCCCTTTGCCTGCTCCTTCTCCCTACGCTGGTCCTACTGGAGGTCTTACTGAGCGTCGTGAGCCTTCGTCTCGTCCTGCGTTGCCTGTTCGTGCTGCGCGCGCTAGTGGTCGCGGTTCGCGTCAGCGTCCTCCTCCTCTCCCTGGCACGCACCGGATGTCTCTGCGTCCGTCTACTGCTCCTCTGCGTGCCCCTTTGCCTTCTCCTCCTGAGTCCTCTCTTCTTGCTCTTGCCGACCCGGAGTCGGACTCTCTTCGTGCTGCCAGTCCTACTGTCACGCGTCTCCTTGCTACTGTTGTCACTGACCCTTCTTTCGAGTCCACTGTTGCGTCTGCCCTTGTTACTGAGCTCGTCGACTTTGCTGCTCGCTGTCGTCTGGACTACGCTGCTAGTCTTGTCGCTGAGTCTGAGTCAGTCTGTCCTCCGTCCGTCGGGGGTGAGTGTGCCCTTGGCACGGACGTCCTTGAGGACAAGCAGGAGGAGTTCCAGTGTCTGGCCGCTACTTCACCTCATCTCGTGTCCGTACTGCTTACCCCTGAGGGAGACCCGGATGCACTTGACATCCTGACTCCGCGCTCTTACGCGGAGGCGATAGAGGGTCCCTACTCCTCTCAGTGGCAGGCAGCTATGGATGCAGAGATGGCTTCCTGGAAGTCCACAGGCACCTACGTTGACGCTGTCCCCCCTCCTGGGGCGAACATCATCAGTGGCATGTGGATCTTCAGGGTGAAGCGGCCGCCGGGTTCTCCGCCTGTCTTCAAGGCGCGTTACGTGGCTCGTGGCTTCAGCCAGCGGCAGGGAGTTGACTATTTTCATACCTTCTCCCCCACCCCGAAGATGACCACTCTTCAGGTAGTGCTGCACGTTGCTGCTCACCGTGACTACGAGCTGCACTCTCTCGACTTCAGCACTGCTTTCTTGCAGGGCAGCCTGCACGAGGAGATCTGGCTGCGCCGCCCACCTGGCTTCACTAGGTCTTCCCCTCCTGGTACCCAGTGGAGTCTCCGGCGTCCAGTCTACGGTCTCCGCCAGGCGCCACGTGAGTGGCACGACACACTGAGGACTACGCTTGCGGCTCTTGGGTTTGCTCCTTCTACTGCTGACCCGTCGCTGTTTGTGCGCACCGACACCTCTCTGCCGCCGTTCTACATCCTCGTGTACGTCGACGACTTGGTCTTTGCCACACCTGACACTGCTGGACTCGCCTACGTGAAGTCTGAGCTGCAGAAGAGACACACGTGCACTGACCTGGGTGAACTGCGCAGCTACCTTGGCTTGCAGATCACCCGGGACAGAGCACGCTGCACCATTACCCTGACTCAGTCACACATGGTGCAGCAGGTCCTTCAGCGCTTCGGCTTCACGTACTCCTCGCCTCAGGCCACTCCTCTGCCTACTCGCCACTCACTCTAAGCTCTGCCTTCGGATGAGTCCGTAGAGTCGAGTGGCCCGTATCCAGAGCTTGTTGGCTGCCTCATGTACCTGATGACCTGCACACGACCTGACCTTGCATACCCTCTTAGCATTCTTGAACGCTATGTTGCTCCTGGGAGACACCGACCAGAGCACATGGCTGCAGCGAAGAGGGTGTTGCGCTACTTGTGCAGTACGTCAGGCATGGGGCTAGTGCTTGGAGGGCGGAGTCCAGTGGTCCTCACTGGGCACGCGGACGCTTCTTTGGCTGACGACCAGGCTATGCAGCGGTCGTCACAGGGTTACACCTTCAGACTTGGTTCCGGCTCCGTTTCGTGGCAGGCTACCCGCTCGTCTTCTGTTCTCGGCTCCAGTTGTGAGGCTGAGATCTACGCCGGGGCTATGGCTGCCCAGGAGCTTCGCTGGCTCACCTACCTGCTGACCGACCTTGGAGAGCCGCCTCGTTCTCCTCCAGTCCTGTACGTAGACAACAAGGCCATGCTGGCCTTGTGTCGAGAGCAGCGACTGGAGCACAGGACAAAGCACATTGCTCTCCGCTACTTTCTTGCTCATGAGCTACAGCAGCGTGGACAGTTGCGGCTTGCGTACGTGGCCTCTGAGGCCAACACTGCTGATGTCTTCACCAAGGCACTTGCGCCTTGTGATCATCAGCGCTTCTGCACTCAGTTGGGTCTTGTGCCTGTCTTGCCTCACTTGCTCACTTCTTGACCTTGCTTGTACTGTCACATATATATACTCCTGCTCTTGCTTACTTAGCCTCTTATATATATATATGTGCTCTTGCATGTGAACTGGCCTTTTGGCCTTTGAACTTGTGCTCGGAATGTGTGGTGACTTTGTGATCCACCCTGAGCTTTGCTTTGCTTTGCTTGACTGGTCTTGTGACCCCTTGTTCTCCCCCACTTTGCCTATGGGGGTGTGTCAGAACATTATAGCTTATGCTGTTGTGTAGGCTATAGTGGGGTATCCCATAGGGGGTATAACCAATTAGGGTTTCATATTTGTATTCACTTCATTCATAGTTGATTCATTCTCGTTTCAGTTTTCACACATTCATAGTTGATGCATTCTCGTTTCTTCACACTATGCTTGCTTGCCTTTACTTTATTATGCTATTTCTAGCATAGGATAATTATATGCATGAATTGCTTGATTTCCTAGGCTAGGTGCTTTCCTATATTTTATTGTAGTTATAGCACCGAGCCAGGTTGCGTGCACCGAATTCTGGCTTTTCGGTTGCCACCGAATTGCCTTCAACAAATTCTGGAAGGATCTGTTTGGGACGCTTCGCGACCCGCGGATTCTTCGTGTAACACCTGGTTACGGGGCCTTGTGTCGAGCCTATATATAGCCTCGTGTTGTACCCAGGTGAAATTCAATTCAATTCAATTCAATTCACATCCTCTTTTGTGAGCTCGATCCAAGATCCTCACACTTGGTAATCAGAGCCTGTTTAGACTCGAAGTTTTTAGACCGCCAAAACCTAGCTTTTAAAACCGCGCGGGTGACGACGGAAAGCGCCGATTTCGGGTACGTAAACCAGTTCCGCGTCTTTTTCTAACGTCCCCTCGAACCGGTTTTCGAACACTCCTCAGGTCCAGTGGCGAAAAAGTTGGATTTTCGACCGTCGGATCGATTCGAATCTCAACGGCCTCGAGAATTTCGCCCAAAAACGTTGGAATTTGGAGCGTCGGATCAAATGTTTTCTCAACGGCCGAGATCAGACGCGAATTTCGACTAAGGGAGAATTATGCAAACTACGGAATTAGCCATCGTCATTTCTGCAGTAAACTCGACTCACAGTAAGATGACGAGCGCCTAAAATTCATTTATTTTCGTCGCAAATCTTCCTGTAAATCGCCAAATGGAGGAAAACGGTGATAATTCCATACGGAAAATTACGGGTTACATACCGGCCTGGAACAGACGCGAGCGGCACTCCAGCGAATAGAGGAGCTTCTCGCGAATCAGTCGGCAGCCGCCATGGCAGCAGCGAACGCTGCGGCGAATGCAGCAGCGAACGCTGCGGCGAATGCAGCAGCGACGTGAGCAGCAGCAGCGGCGACACCAACACTTCACCCAGAAGCAGCGGCAGCAGCTAGAGTGAATCTTGAGGCGACACATTCGAGGCTACCAGAGACGTTCAATCCAAATGCGAGAGACACTGACGTTCGTCGATTCATTGCGACTCTCGAAATTTACTTCGAGGCCGTTGGCTGTACGACCCCGACACACGATGTAATGCGGATTCGGTTCGCAGCGACATTGTTACGAGGCTCGGCGCTCGAGTGGATTTACAATAGCAACGAGGTCCGAGGCGAGGGGTCATGGACGCAGTTTCGGGAAGCTTTAATTCAACGCTTCGAACCAATCAACTCCAGCTACATGGCGCGGCAGCAGATTCATCGGCATAAACAGTTTGGCAGTGTAACACAGTACACGCAGCAGATGGAGAGCCTCTTCAACCGAATTACCGACCTGACCGAAGGGGAAAAAATCCAAGCGTATACTGAGGGGCTAAAAATGGAAGTTTGGCGACAGGTGATTGCCGCGAACTACAACAACTACCGCGACATGGTGTGTGCAGCAGAGAGATTCGATGCGCTAATGCGATGTGAGTCCGAGACACGACGCCACGTGCCGAACAGATTATTTGACACGAAGCGATCGGCACAACCCACGACCGCCGACCTGATGGATATGGACAAGATCGACGCGAAGCAGCGGCCGACAAAATATGAGAAGTGCGAATTTTGCGGCGCAGCAGGACATCGACTCTTGGCGTGTTGGAAGTTGAAGAAGGTACTAGCGGAGCTGCAGGGCAACAACAGTGCGACATCCACGATGGCGAAAAAAGGAGGACATGATGGCGCGAATTTAAAACGCCACGACCGGCCGGCAACAGGGGAAATCGCCGAGACAAATGGAGGCTCCGCGAAACAAGACTCTGCACTGACCGGGAAACTCCAGCCGAACACCCCCGAGAGTAAGAATATTCCCTCTCGAGGTTTTCAAGCCTTTAAAAATTTTAGGGGAGATTTCAAGGCCAAGAAAAAGCCTTCAGACATTATTCTGGTACATGAGAAGTTGGGCAAAACACTCCGGAGCGTTTAAAAGGGTCGTGCGTTCGAAAGAGTTAATATTCTCTCCCCGCAGTATAGTGTTAAGGCTCCCAATTGCCCACAGGTGAAGCCTACACAGCTGCAAAGGCTCAAGGGAAGGTTCCAGGCCAAGACGAAGCTGAATCGGCCTCAGATAAATCCTTCCAACCCTACTCAGTTGGAAACTGATATGGAGACAGCAGTTTCGAGCGCAGGACCGAGGGATGATCTATACGACGTACCCTACGATCCTATAAGCGAGACCATCTACGGTTACTCCGAGCAGCAACAACCACTACTACTCGAGGTGATCTGCAATGGGCGACGCCTCCAAGCACTGGTGGACAGTGGTGCGTCCCACTCGGTGTGCGACCACGGGACCTTGAAGAAGAGAATTTTCGGAGGAGACCAAGTTCTCGGCAACAATGGTGGACGGTACGGAACTTCCCATCCACAGCGAAGCATCACTGCAGCCGCACAAAGGGGCGCTGAGGTTGAAGCCGACGTTGCCGATCACGAACATCAAGGGTTTAGATTTCATCTTGGGGCGAGATTTCCTGAAGCGGTTTAACCCCGAGATCGACTGGGTCAACAGGAAGGCGTGCATCTACAACAACAGGAAACGAGTGGAGCTGCGAAGCTGGACAGATACAGGGAGCGTTCCTGAAACGACACTGGCACGGTTCGAACGGACTGTGAATGAGAGTAACACGGGATACTTAGCACTGGTTATGGCAATAGCAGAGGAGGAGAAGCCGAGTTCAGAGCTATCTGCAGCAGTAAAAGAGGTGTTGGAGCAGTACAAGGATATAATGCCCGACGACCTACCTGCAGGCGTACCTCCAGCACGCACCTACGAGCACGAGATCGTGGAGGAACCAGGTGCGAAACCCGTCTCACGTGCACCATACCGACTGAGTCCGACCAAACTCACAGACATGAAGAAACAGATAGAGTATCTACTGGACAGACAACTCATCCGCCCATCCACCTCTCCCTACAGTGCACCAGTCCTCTTCACTCCAAAGCCAGACAACAGTTTACGAATGTGCATCGTGTGAAAGAACAAGGAATGAATGAACTAGCAAGTAGGTGGGTACAACTAGGAAAACCTAAAAGTGTTGTACCCCATATTGTCTACCCCACTACAGCTTACACAGACTATAGCATATGAGTTTGATACACCCCTTTGGCAAAGTGGGGGAGAACAAGAGGTCACAAGACTAGTCAAGCAAAGCAAAGCAAGCTCAGGGTGGATCACAACGTCACCACACAGTCCGAGCACAAGAGCAAGGCCACAAGGCCAGTTCACATGCAAGATCATATATAAAGGTAAACAAGCAAGTGCAGGTATAGAAAGATCACAGTACAAGCAAGGTCAAGAAGTGAGCAAGTGAGGCCAAGTAGGCACAAGACCTAGCATCGTACAAAAGCGCTGATGATCACAAAGCGGAAGTGCTCCAGTCTGTGCTCCCGACACAAGGCCAGCATAGCCTTGTTGTCTACGTACAGCACTGGAGGAGAACGAGGCGGCTCTCCTAGGTCAGTCAGCACGTAGGTGAGCCAGCGTAGCTCCTGTGCAGCCATGGCCCCCGCGTAGATCCCAGCCTCACAGCTGGAGCCGAGAACAGAAGACGAGCGGGTAGACCGCCACGAAACAGAGCCGGAGCCAAGGCTGAATGTGTAACCCTGTGACGAACACTGCGTAGCCTGGTCGTCAGCCCAAGAAGCGTCTGCGTGATCTGTGAGGACCACTCAACGTCGCCCTCCAAGCACTAGCCCCATGCCCGACGTACTGCACAAGTAGCGCAACACCCTCTTCGCTGCAGCCATGTGCTCTGGTCGATGTCTCCCAGGAGCAACATAGCGTGCGAGAATGCTAAGAGGGTATGCTAGGTCAGGTCGTGTGCAGGTCATCAGGTACATGAGGCAGCCAACAAGCTTTGGGTACGGGCCACTTGGCTCTACGGACTCATCCGAAGGCAGAGCTGAGAGCGAGTGGCGAGTAGACAGAGGAGTGGCCTGAGGCGAGGAGTATGTGAAGTCGAAGCGCTGAAGGACCTGCTGGACCATGTGTGACTGAGTCAGGGTAATGGTGCAGCGTGCTCTGTCCCGGGTGATCTGCAAGCCAAGGTAGCTGCGCAGTTCAACCAGGTCTGTGCATGTGTGTATCTTTCGCAGCTCACACTTCACGTGGGCGAGTCCAGCAGTGTCAGTAGTGGCAAAGACCAAGTCGTCGACGTACACGAGGATGTAGAACGGCGGCAAAGAGGTGTCGGTGCGTAGAAACAGCGACGGGTCGGCGGTAGAAGGAGCAAACCCAAGAGCCGCTAGCCTAGTCGTCAGTGTGTTGTGCCACTTACGGGGCGCCTGGCGGAGACCGTAGACTGGCCGCCGGAGGCTCCACTGGGTACCAGGAGGAAACGACCCAGTGAAGCCAGGTGGGCAGTGCAGCCAGATCTCCTCGTGCAGGCTGCCCTGCAGGAAAGCTGTGCTGATGTCAAGAGAGTGAAGCTCGTAGTCGCGCTGAGCGGCTATGTGCAGTAGCACCCGAAGAGTGGTCATCTTCGGGGTGGGAGAGAAGGTCTGAAAGTGGTCAACTCCCTGCCGCTGACTGAAGCCTCGAGCCACGTAATGCGCCTTGAAGACAGGCGGAGAACCCGGCGGCCGCTTCACCTGAAAATCCACATGCCACTCACGATGTTCGCCCCAGGTGGGGGAACCTCGTCGACGTAGGTGCCCGTGGACTTCCAGGAAGCCATCTCTGCGTCCATGGCTGACTGCCACTGTGATGAGTAGGGACCCTCGATCGCCCCAGCGTACGATCGAGGAGTCGGGATGTCTGGTGCATCCGGGTCTCCCTCAGGGGCAATCAGCGTGGACACGAGATGAGGCAAAGCAGCAGCAAAACACTAGAACCCCTCTTGCCTGTCCTCAAGGACGTCCGTGCTAAGAGCACACTCACCCCCGACGGACGGAGGACAAACAGACTCAGACTCAACAACGAGACTAGCGGCGTAGTCCAGACGACAGCGAGCAGCAAAGTCGACAAGCTCAGCAACTAAGGCAGATGCAGCAGTGGACTCAAAGGAAGGGTCAGTGACAACAGTGGCCAGGAGACGCGTGACAGTAGGACTGGTAGCACGAAGAGAGTCAGACCACGGGTCAGCAAGAACAGGAAGAGAGGACTCTGGAGGAGACGGAAACCAGACACGAAGAGGAGCAGTGGAAGGACGCAGTGCCATCTGGTGTGTGCCTGGGACCGTAGGAGGACACGGACGCGGAGCACGACCACTAGTGCGAGCAGCACGAACAGGCGACGCAGGACAAGACGCAGGCTCATGTTGCTCAGCAAGACCTCCAGTAGGACCAGTGTAGGGAGAAGGAGCAGGTAGGGGGGAGGCGGGCTGTAACTGTGATCGCGACTGGACAGGCTGTGGACACTCTAAGAGAGGAGGAGGACCAGTAGAGGGCGGGAGACCAAGAACCTGCTCAAGGAGCGGAACGAAGTACAGCCTCGGCCGCGCAGCGCCTCCAGAACCAGCAGGGACAGCACCAGTACCCCCAGCGGCAGCACCAGCGCCAGCAGCACCTCCAGCTCCAACAGCGCCAACTCCAGCACCTTCAGAAGCACCAGCGCTAGCAGTACCACCAGCGCCAACACCAGTAGGACCGTCAGCTCCAGTACCGCCAGCAGCTCCAGCACTACCTCCAGCAGGACTAACTCCAGCAGCCCCAGCAGCACCCCCAGTCCCAGCAGCTCCAGTACCGCCAGTACGAGCACCTCCAGGACCAGCAGCAACAGTAGTACCTCCAGCTCTAGCAGCACGGCTCCAGCGGTGGGCAAACCACTCGCGAAGCTCCTGCGGAGAGGGTAGCTCCCGCCTCGACGAAGCACCGCCAGAGGCCACACGAGCAGACCTAGCATCCCCAGGCTCCGCACCCCCAGGCTCCGAATCCCCAGGCTCAGCACCCCCAGGCTCCGCACCCCCAGGCTCAGCACCCCCAGACTCAGCACCCCCAGGCTCAGCACCCCTAGACTCAGCACCCCCAGGTTCCGCACCCCTAGGCTCAGCACCCCCAGACCTGGCACCCGCAGGCTCATCGCCCCTAGCAGCACCAGAGTCAACAGCTACCTCGACAGGCTCGACTGCGTCTACCTGGGACACACCTGACGGGGCAGGACCCTGAGGGGGGAGAGGGTCTACCGGGGGAGGACCTGGCGCAAGGAAGAGCGGCGGCGGGGGGAGGGGCGCAGTGCGGTAGGGGAAGAGACGGTAGTAAGGCACCGACTCGTCAAAGGTGACGTCCTGGGAGGACAGAACACGGCGCGAGGTGGGGTGATAAAACTGCCAACCAGGCGCGTCAGGGGGGAAGCGAAGGAAGACGCAGGGAACAGCACGGGGGGACAGCTTGTCCGCAGACAAGTCGCGGACAAACGCCCGAGATCCCCAGACCCGAAACGCCAACGCATCGCCAACCTTCCCCATCCACCGCTAGGTGGGGGAGGTCTCTGGCAAGGAGACCCGGGGCTGAAGGTTGAGCTGATGCGCTGCGTACTGAACCGCAAACGGCCACAAAAAATGTGGAGCAGCTGTCAGATGATTATATATTGCTGATGCATATATGTAGGCTGTAGTGGGGTAGCCCATAGTGGGTACAACCCAATTAGGGTTGGTACTTGTACTTCTCTGATTTCATAGTGCACCATTGCTCGCCTCTATCTCAACATGGTATCGAGCAGGTTCCCTAGTGGGAACTGTTCCTAGGGCCCACCTACTATTCCGTCCTGCCCGGAGCGCGCTCTGCCCTAGCCCGAGTCGCGCTCGGCCTTTTTTTTTTCCTTTGGCGGCCCGATCGTGTCGAGCCGCCCGCGATTTTTTTTTTTTGGCGCACCACCTACACGGCCTCGTCGCGCCGCCCCTAGACGGCCGCGCCACGTCGCGCGTGCCGCCCTCTAGTTGCGCGCCGCCTCCTCTGACCCTCGCGACGCCGGCGCCGTCTCTGACGGCCCCGCGATCGCCTACGACGGCCCCGCCGTCCCCTCTACCGGCCCCTCCGCTGCACTTGACGGCCCCGCCGTCCCCTCTGCCGGCCCCGCCGCTGCACTTGACGGCCCTGCAGTCCCCTCTGCCGGCCCCGCCGCTGCACCCGACGGCCCCGCTGTCCCCTCTGCCGGCCCCGCCGCTGCTTGAGACGGCCCCGCCGCTGCACCTGACGGCCCCGCCGTCCCCTCTGATGGCCCCGCCGCTGCACCTGACGGCCCCGCCGTCCCCTCTGACGGCCCCGCCACTGCACCTACCGGCCCCGCCGCTACCCCTGACGGCCCCGCTGCTGCACCTGCCGGCCCCGCTGCCTCATCTGCAGGCCCCGCCGTCTCACCTGCCGGCCCCGCTGCTATACCTGACGGCCCCGCCGCTTCACCTACCGGCCCCGCCACTACCCCTGACGGCCCCGCAGCTGCATCTCCCGGCCCCGCCGCCCCAGCAACTGCGCCGCCCCAGCAGCCGAGCAGCCCCAGCAGCCGAGCCGCCCCAGCAACCGAGCCGCCCCAGCAGCCGAGCCGCCCCAGCAGCCGAGCCGCCCCAGCAGCCGAGCCGCCCGAGCCGCCCGAGCCGCCGAGCCGCCCGAGCCGCCCACCAGCCGACCTGCCGAGCCGCCCGAGCCACCCGAGCCGCCCGAGCCGCCTGCACTGCCCTGTCTGGTGAGCACTGAGCTTTACTCTGCGCACTGCCCTCACCCTACTGCTGTCATGGCTACCCCCAGTGTCCTCACCTTTGACGCTGAGGGCAGAGCCATCGACTTTGACGTGTGGGTAGACGACCTGCTGCTTTTCCTACACTGCGACAGAGCTGACGGCCTCTCTCTCTTTGATCTCACTTCTGGTGCCTCTCCCGCCCCTGCTGCTACTGAGGATGCCACTGTTCGCTCAGTGTGGGCCACACGCGATGCTGCTGCACGTCTTGCTGTGCGTCGCCACCTCCCTCCCTCTGAGCGTGCACACTTTGGGTCGTACAAGAGTGCTCAGACCTTGTACGACGCCGTTATTGCACGCTACTCCTCCCCTGCCACTGCTGCACTGAGCCGCCTCATGCTACCGTACCTCTTTCCCGACCTTGCTTCTTTTGCCACAGTCACCGACCTCATTACCCACCTGCGCACTAGTGACGCTCGCTTCCGCGCTGCGCTTCCTGCTGAGTTCTGCGCCAAGAACCCCCCCCCCCCCCATGTACTTCACTCTCTACTACATTGTCACCCGCCTCCCTGACTCCCTTCGCGGAGTCAGGGACGACTTACTCTCAGTCTGCCCCACCACTCTCACTGTTGACCTCCTCGAGAAGTCCCTCCTAGCGGCCGAGAAGAGCATTCTCGCTGTAGGGGCCTCTCGTGGTGACCCGCGCACCCCCATCTTTGAGGGGTGTTCCCCCTCCCCCCTCCTGCCCTCTGTCGCCTCTGCTGCTACGGCCGACCTAGTTGGTTTTGAGTCGGTCGGTGCGGCGTCTGCCCCCAGTGGGAGACGTCGCTCTGGCAAGGGAAAGGGGGGCAGGAGCGGTGGTGGAGGCGGCGGGGGCGGTGGAGGCGGTGGTGGAGGCAGTGTAGGAGGTGGGGGTGGTAGCGGGAGTGGTGGCGGGAGTGGAGGTGTCAGCGGCGACAGTGGAGGCGGGGGCGGCAGCGGCGGTGGTGGTGTGAGTGGAGGCGGAGGCGGCGGTGGCGGCGGCGACGGTGGGAGTGGCGGTGGCAGCGGAGGTGGTGGCGGCGGCGGCGGAGGAGGCGGCGGCGGAGGTCGTGGCTCGTCGCAGAGGAGTGGCTCCGATGGTGGTCAGCGCCAGCAGCAGCGGCAGCAGCGTGGTCAGGAGACCCTCTCCCCGCAGCAGCTCCGTGAGTGGTACGCTGCACGTCAGAGGGGTGGGGTACTGGTCCGTGCACCTACGTCCTACGCACTGGCGACCGTGCGGGTGAGCCGTGTGGTGGTCCACACTCCACCCTTCGCGCCGCGAGCCGCTCTCTCCTCTGGAGCTGCGTGAGTGGTTTGCCCGGCGCTGGAGGCGAGCTGCTGGAGCTGGGGGTGCTGCGGGTGCTGGAGGTTCTGTTGCTGCCGAGGGAGCTGGTCCCTCGGGTCCCGGAGGTGCATGTACTGCGAGTACAGGAGCTGCCGGGCCCGGGGGTGCCTCTGGAGCTGGAGCTGCTGCGGGTGCTGGCGCTGAGACTACGACTGTCGGTCCTACTGAGGGTACTTCTGGCGCTGCTGGAGGTGCTGGAGTTAGAGCTGCTACTGGTGCTGGTGCTGCCTCTGGAGGTGTTGGTGCTGTCCCTGCTGTCTCTAGCGGTGCTGCGCGGCCTCGGCCGTACTTCGTTCCGCTCCTTCAGCAGGTTCTTGGTCTCCCGCCTTCCACTGGTCCTTCTCCTCCCGTAGAGTGTCCACAGCCTGTCCCGTCACAGTCACAGTTACAGCCCGCCTCTCCCCTGCCTTCTCCTTCTCCCTACACTGGTCCTACTGGAGGTCTTGCTGAGCGTCGTGAGCCTTCGTCCCGCCCTGCGTCGCCAGTCCGAGCTGCTCGCCCTAGTGGTCGCGGTTCGCGTCAGCGTCCTCCTCCTGTCCCTGGCACACACAGGATGTCTCTGCGTCCGTCCACTGCTCCTCTGCGTGCCCCTTTGCCTTCTCCTCCTCAGTCTTCTCTTCCTACACTTGCCGACCCGGAGTCGGACTCTCGCCGTGCTGCCAGTCCTACTGTCACGCGTCTGCTTGCTTCTCTTGTCACTGACCCTTCCTTTGAGTCCGCTGCTGCTTCTGCCCTAGTTGCTGAGCTAGTCGACTTTGCTGCTGCGTGTCGTCTAGACTACGCTGCCAGTCTTGTTGCTCAGTCTGCTGAGTCTGCGTCTGCTGCGTCTGTGTCTGCCTGTCCTCCGTCCGTTGGGGGTGACTGTGCTCTTGGCACGGACGTCCTTGAGGACAAGCAGGAGGAGTTCCAGTGCTTTGCCGCCGCTTTGCCCCATCTCGTGTCCATGCTTGTTGCCCCTGAGGGAGACCCGGATGCTCTAGACATCCCGACCCCACGCTCTTACGCAGAGGCGATGGCCGGTCCCTACTCCTCTCAGTGGCAGTCAGCCATGGACGCAGAGATGGCTTCCTGGAAGTCCACAGGCACCTACGTTGACGCTGTTCCCCCTCCTGGGGCGAACATTGTCAGTGGCATGTGGATCTTCAGGGTGAAGCGGCCGCCGGGTTCTCCGCCTGTCTTCAAGGCGCGCTACGTGGCTCGTGGCTTCAGTCAGCGACAGGGAGTTGACTTCTTTTAGACCTTCTCCCCGACCCCGAAGATGACCACTCTTCGGGTTCTACTGCACGTCGCTGCTCAGCGTGACTACGAGCTACACTCTCTTGACTTCAGCACTGCTTTCCTGCAGGGCCGCCTGCACGAGGAGATCTGGCTGCGCCGCCCTCCTGGCTTCACTGGGTCGTTCCCTCCTGGTACCCAGTGGAGCCTCCGGCGGCCAGTCTACGGTCTCCGCCAGGCGCCGCGTGAGTGGCACGACACACTGAGGACTACACTTGCGGCTCTTGGGTTTGCTCCTTCTACTGCTGACCCGTCGCTGTTTCTGCGCACCGACACCTCGCTGCCGCCATTCTACATCCTCGTGTACGTCGACGACTTGGTCTTTGCCACTGCGGACACTGCCGCACTCGCCCACGTGAAGTCCGAGCTGCAGAAGAGACACACGTGCACAGACCTGGGTGAACTGACAAGCTATCTTGGCTTGCGGATCACCCGGGACAGAGCACGCCGCACCATTACCCTGACTCAGTCACACATGGTGCAGCAGGTCCTTCAGCGCTTCGGCTTCACGTACTCCTCGCCTCAGTCCACTCCTCTGCCTACGGGACACTCGCTCTCAGCTCTTCCTTCGGATGAGTCCGTAGAGTCGAGTGGTCCGTATCCAGAGCTTGTGGGCTGCCTCATGTACGTGATGACCTGCACTCGACCTGACCTCGCATACCCTCTCAGCATCTTAGCACGCTATGTTGCTCCCGGCCGTCACCGGAAGGAGCACATGGATGCAGCTAAGAGGGTGTTGCGCTACTTGTGCAGTACGTCGGGCATGGGGCTAGTGCTTGGAGGGCGTGAGCGGCCTGTGCTCACTGGGCACTCAGACGCTTCTTGGGCTGACGACCAGGCTACTCAGCGGTCGTCTCAGGGTTACACCTTCAGTCTTGGCTCTGGCTCTGTCTCTTGGCGCTCTACTCGCTCTTCTTCTGTTCTCAGCTCCAGCTGTGAGGCTGAGATCTACGCCACGGCCATGGCTGCCCAGGAGCTTTGCTGGCTCACCTATTTGCTGACTGACCTTGGAGAGCGGCTTCGTTCTCCTCCAGTGCTGTACGTCGACAACAAGGCAACCATTGCCTTGTGTCAGGAGCACAGACTGGAGCACAGGACGAAGCACATTGCTCTGCGCTACTTCCTTGCTCGAGAGCTGCAGCAGCGTGGTCAGCTTCTTCTGCGTTTCGTGGCCACTGAGGCCAACACTGCTGATGTGTTCACCAAGGCACTTCCGCCTCGTGACCATCAGCGCTTTTGCACTCTGCTAGGCCTTGTGCCCACTGGGCCTCACTTGCTTACCTCTTGACCTTGCTTGTACTGCTGCATATATATATCCTTGCTCTTGCTTGTTTAGCACTGTTATATATATATGCTCTGCTGCATGTGAACTGGCCTTGTGGCCTTGACCTTGTGCTCGGAATTTGTGTGGTATCCTTGAGATCCACCCTGAGCTTTGCTTTGCTTTGCTTTGCTTTGCTTGACTGGTCTTGTGACCCCTTGCTCTCCCCCACTTTGCCGATGGGGGTGTGTCAGATGATTATATATTGCTGATGCATATATGTAGGCTGTAGTGGGGTAGCCCATAGTGGGTACAACCCAATTAGGGTTGGTACTTGTACTTCTCTGATTTCATAGTGCACCATTCCTCGCCTCTATCTCAACAGCAGCCGCATGGACCATGGACGTACGAGCGACGTCTGTGACCATGCCAATGCGGCACTCAGCAATCCCATTTTGGTGTGGAGAGGCTGGAAGCGTGAAGGTCTGGCGGATGCCCTTTGCACGACAGAATGCTCTCAGACGGGCAGAGGAAAACTCCCCGCCTATGTCACAGTGCAGACGCAGAACATGAAAGTCTGAGCCGAAACTCTCTTTGAGCTGGAGACGAGCTGCGCGGATCCAGTCGATCAACACCTAAGTGACGTCACCCTTGCTGCGTAAGGGGAACACCGTGGTGTAATGCGAGTAGTCGTCACCCACCGTGGTGAAACTCGGAGGAGTGTGGGACGGCGCGCTGCCGCCCTTCGACGCAGGGAACGCAGGTAGGGGCAGACCCCTGAGGGAGGGAAGGGGGGGATTGGGGGAGACCAGAGACAAGGACACGGGAGGCCATGCCTCGGAGACGAGGCAGGGAGGGGTGACCAAGGCGGTGGTGCCAAAGGAGAGTCTGGTGGGTCAGGAGACGACACGAGCAGGGAGCAGACTATGGACCAGACCTGGACGCTGCAGCAGACACCTGACTCGACGCAGCTACCTGACCAGACGCAGCATCCGGAGGAGACTGAGTAGCCAGTGTGTACAGGCTCGACCCCGGCCGACGGGTAAACGTGGCCAAGTGTCGGCCCGTCTGAGCACACGTACAGTGGGTCACCCGCTGACTTGCGGGAGTGAACTGGTCAACCCCCCGATCCTGTAGATCAGCACCACTCACCAAGTTCGTAGAGAACGAGGGGAGGTAGAGACCTGACATGGTGCCAAAGGGGGCTGCCGGACACGGTAAAAAAGTGGAGAAGCTAGCAAGGACAGGACTCCCAGAGGGGTCCGCCAGGGAGACCGCAACTGACTGACTAAGCGGCGTAAGCGTGGTGCGGTCTCGAAAGAAGGAGCGGGACGCACCCGAGTCAAGGGTGAAGGTGTGTAAGGCCTGAGCCGACGTGGTACCTGAGATAGCAGACTCACCAGCACCTGGGGCAGCAGACGCACTAGCACCTAGAGCAGCAGCCTCACCAGAACCTAGAGCAGTAGCCTCAATGCCCGGGTCAGGCGGAACACACAGGTAACAGTTACCGTCATCACTAGTAGACACAGCATACATGGCAGCAAGAATAGCATCATAGTCAAGATCAAAGATATAAACCCCCGCCCTAGACAATTCTCCCCAGCGAAGGATCTCAGTGGCGTCAGGGAACTGGTGACGCCAAGCGTCCGTCAGGCGGCCGAAGCAGCGCTGGGTGGAGTGCGAGCCCCCGCACTGCTCACCACCGCAGTCGCCAGTACGGAGGACGTAGGTACAGGGACCAGTATCCCCACCTCGCTGATGCCCAGCGTACCACTCACGAAGCTGCTGGGGGGACGGGGTCTCACGAGTGCGCTGCTGCTGCTGGCGCTGACCACCACCTAAGCCACCCCGCTGCGCAGAGCCACCCCAACTAGCTCCACCTCCTCCGCCGCCACCTCCGCCACCGCCGTCACCGCCTCCTCCTCCGCTCCCATCGCCACCGCCGCCGCCGCCTCCGCCGCCACCGCCGCCACCGAAGCCCCCACCCCCGCCACCACTCCCACCACCACCCCTACTCCCTCCGCCTCCTCCACCTCCACCTCCACCGCCCCCGCCAGCCCCTCCAGCGCCCTTGCCCCCCTTTCCCTCGCCGGTGCGGCGTCGCCCGCTAGGGGCAGACGCAGCGCCGACCGACTCGTTGCCAACGAAGTCGACGGCAGCAGCAGAGGCAACACAGGGCAAAAGGGGGGAGGGGGAGCACCCCTCAAAGACAGGGGCATGCGGGTCACCTCTAGAGGCTCCTACAGCGACTATACTCTTCTCAGTTGCCAGGAGGCGCTCCTCGAGGAGGTCAACGATGAGTGTGGTGGGGCAAAAAGAGAGGAAGTGGTCCTTGACCGAGCGAAGGGAGTCAGGAAGCCGGATGATTATATAGTAGAGGGTGATGTACATGGGGGGGGGGGGTCTTGGCGCAGAACTCAGCAGGAAGCGCAACGCGGTAGCGAGTGTCACTAGTGCGGAGGTGCATAACGAGGTCAGCGATAGTGGGAAAGGCGGCGAGGTCAGGAAACAGGTACGGCAGTATGAGGCGGCTAAGAGCAGCAGTGGCAGGGGAAGAGTAGTGTGCAACTACAGCGTCGTACAAGGTCTTAGCACTCTTGTACTGACTAAAGTGCGCACGCTCTGCGGTCGGTAAGTGGCGACGCACAGCAAGATGGGCAGCAGCATCGCGCGTGGCCCACTGTGAGCGAACAGTGCTGTAAGCATTAGAGGTGAGATCGAATAGGGAGAGTCCGTCTACCCTATCGCACTGTAGGAAAAGCTGCAGGTCATCGACCCAGACCTCGAAGTCAACAGCACGACCCTCAGCATCAAAGGTAAGGACACTAGGGGTAGCCATGACAGCAATGGTCTAGCAGGGAGGGCTCTCACCAGTCCGGGTGGGTAGGGCCGGGGCGCGCTGGCAGGAACAAGGCTGCAACTGCGGTGGCAGCGGCTTGGCAGTGGCAGTGGCGGCTCGACGGCGGCCTCGGTGGCTCGGCGGCTCGGCAGCTCGGCGGCTAAACTGCAGACGGCTCGGCTGCTCGGCGGCTCGGCGGCTCGGCTGCTGGGCGGCTCGGCGGTTCGGCGGCTTGGCGGCTCGGCGGCTCGGCGGCTCGGCTGCTCGGCTGTTCGGCTGCTTGGCGGCTCGGCAATTCGGCAGTGAAGGGGCCAGGGAGGGGCCGAAAGGGGGGGCGGCGACGTGGCCGCAAGGGGCGGCGACGGGGCCGCAAAGGGCGGCGTCGAGGCCGCTAGAGGGTGGCGACGGGGCCAGGAAGGGCGGCGACAGGGGCCGCTAGGGGCGACAACGGGGCCGCAAAGGACGGCGACGGGGCCGCGAGGGGGGGGGGGGCGACGGGGCCGCGAGGGGCCTGGAAGGGCGGCGACGGGGCCGCTAGGGGCGGCGACGGGGCCGCGAAGGGGCCTCGAGGGGCCTAGAAGGGCGGCGCCGGGGCCGCTAGGGGTGGCGACGGGGCCGCTAAGGGTGGCGCGAGGGGCCGTGAGAGGGGCCTCTAGGAGGGATCGACAAGAAGGCGGCCCACGGGGCGCGCCTCGGGCAAGGGCGACTCGCGCTTCGGTCAGAAAAAAGTCGATTTTCAGTGGTGGGCCCTAGGAAGTTCCCACTAGGGAACCTGCTCTATACCATGTGAAAGAACAAGGAATGAATGAACTAGCAAGTAGGTGGGTACAAGTAGGAAAACCTAAAAGTGTTGTACCCCATATTGTCTACCCCACTACAGCCTACATAGACTATAGCATATGAGTTTGACACATCGACTACCGCGCACTAAACAAGCAGACAATATAGAACAAGTACCTTATACCGCGCATAGACGACCTACTAGACGAACTGCGTGGTGCAACAGTCTTTTCGAAGCTGGACCTACGGTCGGGTTACTGGCAGATCAAGATGGTAGAAAACTTAGTCCACAAGACGACATTCCGTACCAGATACGGCTCCTATGAATACTTGGTGATGCCGTTCGGACTCTGCAACGCACCAGCAACGTTCCAGGCGGAGATGGATCACATCTTACGGCCCCTGTTGGACGAATGCATGGTGGTGTACCTGGATGACATTCTCATCTACTCCAAGAACATGAAGGAGCACGTGGAGCATCTGTGGAAGGTGTTCGAGATCCTACGGAGAAGAACAAGTTCTATGTGAAGCTGTCGAAGAGCGACTTCGCCTTGAAGAAGTTTCTCGGTGCAGTTTATCGGGCACATGGTGAGTGCCGAGGGCGTACACGTGGACCCGCGGAAGATCGAAGCCGTCAAGAAATGGAAACTAACGGAGAACGTGAAGGAGTTGCAACAGTTCCTAGGCTTTGCCAACTACTACAACAGGTTCGTGCCGCAGTACGCTAAGATAGCAGCGCCACTAACCGACCTACTTAAAAAGGATACGCCCTACAAATGGGATACTCCTTATCAGCAAGCCATGGAGCAGCTATAGACAGCACTGACTACAGCGCCAGTACTCATCCTACCACATCCAAACAAGGACTACGTGGTGGAAGCAGACGCTAGTGGCCAAGCAGTCGGAGCAGTACTGATGCAGGATCACGGACGCGGGTTGCAGCCCATCGCCCACCTCAGTAAGAAGCTATACGGAGCAGAACTGAACTACCTCATCCATGACAAGGAAGCCTTAGCGATAGTCATAGCCTTCAAGGCGTGGAGGTGTTACCTAGAGGGAGCCAAGACTACAGTCTATACTGACCACTGCAGTCTCAAATATCTGAAGTCACAGCCGACACTCTCACGACGACAGGTGCGGTGGGTGGACTTCCTGGAAACTCACTTCCACTTAGTGGCCCCGTTGACCGCCCTCTACGGCCCCTCGCGTCGCCCCTTACGGCCCCTTAAGGCCCCTTGCGTCGCCCTTACGGCCCTCGCGCGGCCCCTTTCGGCCGCTCGCGGCGTCCTTTGTTGCCCCATCTAGGCCCCTTGAGGCCCCGCTACGGCCCCGTCTAGGCCCCTCCGCCGCCCCTTCTAGGCCCCTTACGGCCCCGCTACGGCCCCGTCTAGGCCCCTCCGCGGCCCCGTCTAGGCCCCTTACGGCCCCGCTACGGCCCCGTCTAGGCCCCTCCGTGGCCCCGTCTAGGCCCCTTACGTTCCGCTACGGCCCCGCCACGGCCCCGCTACGGCCCCGCTACGGCCCCGCTACGGCCCGTCCAGGCCCCTTAAGGCCCCACCGCGGCCCCGTCTTGGACCCTTACGGCCCCGTCGCCGCCACGGGCGGCCCCGTCACCGCCACCAGCGGCCCCGTTGCCACCACCTGCGGCCCCGTCGCCGCCACCTGGGGCCACGCAGCCGCCGCCTGCGGCCCCGAACCGCCCACCTGCCGAGCAGCCGAGCCGCCCAGGAGCCGAGCCACCCGGCAGCCGAGCCGCCCGGCAGCCAAGCCGCCCAGCAGCCGAGCCGCCCAGCAGCCGAGCCGCCCAGGAGCCAAGCCGCCCGGCAGCCGAGCCGCCCAGCAGCCGAGCCGCCCAGCCGCCGAGTTGCCGAGCCACCCAGCAGCCGTGCCGCCTAGCCGCCGAGCCGCCGAGCAGCCGAGCCGCCCCGCAGCCGAGCCGCCCAGCAGTCGAGCCGCCCTGCCGCCGAGCTGCCGAGCTGCCGAGCCGCCGAGCCGCCCTACTATCGAGCCGCTGCTGTTCCTACCGGTGCGCTCCGGCCCTCCTTCCTCGGACTGGTGAGCTCACTCCCTACTAGGCCACTACAGTCATGGCTACCCCTAATGTCCTTACTTTTGATGCTGAGGGCCGTGCCATTGACTTTGAGGTCTGGGTCGATGACCTCCAGCTGTTTCTCCAGTGCGATAGGGCAGACGGACTCTCCCTCTTTGACCTCACTTCTGGTGCCTCTCCTGCCCCTGCTGCTGATCCTGACGCCAGTGTTCGCTCACAGTGGGCCACACGCGATGCTGCTGCTCGTCTTGCTGTGCGTCGCCACTTACCAACCACTGAGCGTGCACACTTTAGCCAGTACAAGAGTGCTCAGACCTTGTACGACGCTGTAGTTGCACGCTACTCCTCCCCTGCCACTGCTGCACTGAGCCGCCTCATGCTACCGTACCTCTTCCCTGACCTTGCTGCCTTTCCCACAGTCGCTGACCTCAGTACGCACCTCCGCACTAGTGACATTCGCTACCGTGCTGCGCTTCCTGCTGAGTTCTGCGCCAAGAACCCCCCCCCCCCCCCCCCCCCCCCATGTACATCACCCTCTACTACATAGTCACCCGGCTCCCTGACTCCCTTCGCGTAGTCAGGGACCACTTCCTCTCAGTTTGCCCCACCACTCTCACCGTTGACCTCCTCGAGAAGGCCCTCCTAGCAGCTGAGAAGAGCATAGTCGCTTTAGGAGCCTCTTGTGGTGACCCTCGCACCCCGGTCTTTGAGGGGTGTTCCCCCTCCCCCCTTTTGCCCTCTGTTGCCTCTGCTGCTGCGGCCGACCTCGTTGGTTTCGAGTCGGTCTGCGCTGCGTCTGCCCCTAGCGGAAGACGCCGCACCGGCAAGGGCAAGGGGGCAAGGGCGCTGGAAGGGCTGGCGGGGGCGGTGGAGGTGGTGGTGGAGGCAGTGGAGGGGGTGGGGGTGGTGGTGGGAGTGGTGGCGGGGGTGGAGGTGTAGGTGGCGGCAGTGGAGGCGGAGGCCGAGGCGGCGGAGGCGGTGGGAGCGGAGGTGGTGGAGGTGGCGGCGGTGGAGGAGGCGGCGGCGGAGGAGGTGGAGCTGGTCGGGGTGGCGTTACGCAGAGGGCCGGCTCCGGTGGTGGTCAGCGCCAGCAGCAGCAGCAGCAGCAGCAGCAGCAGCAGCAGCAGCAGCAGCAGCAACAGCGCACTCGTGACACCCCCCCCCCTCAGCAGCTCCGTGAGTGGTACGCTGCACGACAGCGGGGTGGGGGTACTGGTCCGTGCACCTACGTCCTACGCACCGACGACCGCGCGGGTGAGCAGTGCGGGGGTGCGCACCCCACCCAGCACTACTTCGGCCGCCTGACGGACGCTTGGCGTCACCAGTTCCCTGAGGCCACTGAGATCCCCCGCTGGGGAGAGCTGTCTAGGGCGGTTGTAGCTATCTTTGACCTTGACTTTGATGCTATTCTTGCTGCCATGTATGCTGTGACTATTAGTGATGAGGGTGACTGTTACCGGTGTTTTCCGCCCGGCCCGGGCATTGAGAGTGCTACTCTAGGTACGGGTGAGGCTGCTACTCTAGGTGCTAGCGAGGCTGTTGCTCTAGGTGCCAGTGCGTCTGCTTCCTAAGGTGCTGGTGTGTCTGCGCTCTCAGGTACCGCGTCGGCTTCGGCCTCCCACACCTTCACCCTTGACTCGGGGGCTTCCCGCTCCTTCTTTTGAGACCGCACCACACTCACGCCGCTTGGTCGGCCAGTTGCAGTCTCTCTGGCAGACCCCTCTGCAGGTCTTGTCCTTGCTCACTTCTCCACTGTCCTCCCGTGTCCGGCGGCCCCTTCTGGCACCCTGTCTGGTCTTTACCTCCCCTCGTTCTCTACGAACTTGGTGAGTGGTGCTGACCTACAGAATGCGGGGGTTCACCAGTTCACTCCTGCGAGTAAGCGGGTGACCCACTACATGGACGCTCGGACAGGCCGACACCTGGCCACGTTTACACGTCGGCCGGGGTCGAGCCTGTACACACTGACCACTGAGTCTCCTCCAGTCACTTCGTCTGGTCAGGTAGCTGCGTCGGGTCAGGTGTTTGCTGCAGCGTCCAGGTCTGGTCCTGAGTCTGCCCCCTGCTCGTATCGTCTCCTGTCTCACGAGACTCTCCTCTGGCACCACCGCCTTGGTCACCCCTCCCTGCTTCGTCTCTGAGGCATGGCCTCTCGTCTCCTTGTCTCTGGTCTTCCCCGGTCCCTCCCTCCCCTTCCCTCGGGGCCTGCCCCTGCCTGCGTCCCCTGTGTCGAGGGGCGGCAGCGGGCTGCCCCTCACTCCTCCAAGTTTCCTCCGACAGAGGCCCCGCTGCAGACGCTTCACATGGACGTGTGTGGCCCGGCCCGCGTCCGTGGACAGGGTCACGAGGGCTGCTTCCTGCCGGTGGTTGACGACTACTCGCGTTACACCACAGTCTTCCCCTTGCGCAGCAAGGGTGATGTCACTGAGGTGTTGATCGACTGGATCCGCGCAGCTCGTCTCCAGTTCAGGCAGAGCTTCGACTCGGACTTTCCTGTTCTGCGTCTGCACTCTGACAGAGGCGGAGAGTTCTCCTCTGGCCTTCTGCGAGTCTACTGTCGTGCACGAGGCATCCGCTAGACCTTCACGCTTTCGGACTCTCCACAGCAAAATGGGATTGCTGAGCGCCGCATTGGCATGGTCATGGACGTCGCCCGTACGTCCATGATGCATGCGGCTGCCCCCCATTTTCTGTGGCCGTTTGCGGTTCGATACGCGGCGCATCAGATCAACCTTCAGCCCAGGGTCTCCATGCCAGAGACCTCCCCAGCTTTGTTGTGGACGGGGAAGGTAATCAATGCGTTTGCATTCCGTGTCTGGGGATCTCGGGCGTTTGTCCGCGACTTGTCTGCGGACAAGCTGTCCCCTCGCGCTGCTCCTTGCATCTTCCTTGGCTTCCCCCCTGACGCTCCAGGGTGGCAGTTCTACCACCCCACCTCTCGCCGTGTTCTGTCCTCCCAGGACGTCAGGTTTGATAAGTCGGTCCCCTACTACCGCCTCTTCCCCTACCGCACTCCGTCCCTCCCCCCGCCACCGCTCTTCCTTGTGCCAGGACTACGCTTGCGGCTCTTGGGTTTGCTCCCTCTACTGCCGACCCGTCGCTGTTTCTGCGCACCGACACTTCTTTGCCGCCGTTCTACATCCTCGTGTACGTCGACGACTTGGTATTTGCCACAGCTGACACTGCTGGACTCGCCCACGTGAAGTCCGAGCTGCAAAAGAGACACACGTGCACAGATCGGGGTGAACTGCGCAGCTACCTTGGCTTGCAGATCACCCGGGACAGAGCACGCCGCACCATTACCCTGACTCAGTCACACATGGTGGAGCAGGTCCTTGAACGCTTCGGCTTCACGTACTCCTTGCCTCAGGCCACTCCTCTGCCTACTCGCCACTCGCTCTCAGCTCTGCCTTCGGATGAGTCCGTAGATTCGAGTGGCCCGTACCCAGAGCTTGTTGGCTGCCTCATGTACCTGATGACCTGCACACGACCTGACCTTGCATACCCTCTTAGCATTCTGGCACGCTATGTTGCTCTTGGGAGACACAGACCGGAGCACATGGCTGCAGCGAAGAGGGTGTTGCGCTACTTGTGCAGTACGTCGGGCAGGGGGCTTGTGCTTGGAGGGCAGAGTCCAGTGGTCCTCACTGGTCACACAGACGCTTCTTGGGCTGACGACCAGGCTACGCAGCGGTCGTCACAGGGTTACACCTTCAGCCTTGGTTTCGGCTCTGTTTCGTGGCGGGCTACTCGCTCGTCTTCTGTTCTCGGCTCCAGTTGTGAGGCTGATATCTACGCAGGAGTCATGGCTCCACAGGAGCTTCGTTGGCTCACCTACCTGCTGACTGACCTCGGAGAGCCGCCTCGTTCTCCTCCAATGCTGTACGTAGACAACAAGGCCATGCTGGCCTTGTGTCGGGAGCAGAGACTGGAGCACAGAAAGAAGCACATTGCTCTTCGCTACTTCCTTGCTCGTGAGCTACAGCAGCGTGGTCAGCTGCGTCTTGCGTACGTGGCCTCTGAGGCCAACACTTCTGATATCTTCACCAAGGCGCTTGCGCCTTGTGATCATCAGCGCTTCTGTACTCAGCTGGATCTTGTGCCTGCCTTGCCTCACTTGCTCACCTCTTGACCTTGCTTGTACTGTTACATATATATATACACCTGTTTTTGTTTGTCTAGCCTTTTATATATATGTACTCCTGCATGTGAACTGGCATTGTGGCCTTAAACTTGTGCTCGGAATGTGTGGTGTCTTTATGATCCACCCTGAGCTTGCTTTGCTTTGCTTTGCTTGACTGGTCTTGTGACCCCTTGTTCTCCCCCACTTTGCCTATGGGGGTGTGTCAGAACATTATAGCTTATACATTTGTGTAGGCTGTAGTGGGGTAGCCCGTAAGGGGTACAACCCAATTAGGGTTAGTACTTGTACCCAACTGTTTCATAGTTAAATCATTCTCGTTTCTTCTCACGGTCGTCGTTTCGCTGTGCCACCGGCACTACAACCTCCTGTACCTGCAGATATAGTACTTCTAGCTCCCTCACCTACAGCTCCACTACCCCTAGTACCAGTGCCTCCAACTCCAGTACCTCCAGCTCTAGTACCTCCAGCTCCTCCAGTACTAGTGCCTCCAACTCCAGGACCTCCAAAGGCAATACCTCCAGCACGCATACCTCCTGTGGCAGTACCTCCAGTACCGCCAGCTCCAGCACTACCAGCTGCAGCACCCCTAGAACCTCCAACAACAGACCCGGGAAGTGGCAGTGACGTTCGCAGCTGCTCCCAGCACCCCTAAAATCAGCACCTCCAGAGTTAGGTTCCTCAAAGCCCACACCTCCCAGCGTCACCACCCCCAGCAGCACCGAAGTCCACAGCGACAGGCTGCAGAGGTGGCGAAGACGTTTGAGGCGGAAAATCACGAGTGGTCTCCTAGTACGGTAAGCGGCTAGAGGCCACAATGTCGCCAACAACGGGGTCACCCTCCTCATACGGGCCAGCGGGGTACGAGAAGGCTTCCACAGGCTCAACCAAGGGGTGTGGTGTGACCTGAGACACACCTGAGGGAGCAAGACGGGGTGAGCAGGGTCTACCGTGTTGAACAAGGAATGAGATGACTAAGAATGAAATGAGTACAAATATGGAAACCTAGAAGTGTGTACCCCCTATAGGCTAACCCACTGTAGCCTAAACAACTACAACAATATATATTGTTTCACACACCCCCATAGGCAAAGTGGGGGAGAACTAGGGGTCACAAGACCAGTCAAGTAAAGCAAAGCAAAGCAAAGCAAGCTCAGGGTGGATCACAATGTCACCACACAATCCGAGCACAAGTTCAAGGCCACAAGGCCAGTTCACATGCAGGAGTACATATATATATAAGACTAAACAAACAAGAGCAGTTATATATATATGTAACAGTACAAAGAGGGTCAAGAGGAGAGCAAGTGAGGCAAGACAGACACAAGACCCAGCTGGGTACAGCAGCGCTGATGATCACAAGGCGGAAGTGCCTTGGTGAAAACATCAGCAGTGTTGGCCTCAGAGGCCACGTACGCAAGTCGCAACTGACCACGCTGCTGTAACTCACGAGCAAGGAAGTAGCGGAGAGCAATGTGCTTTGTTCTGTGCTCCAGTCTCTGCTCTCGACACAAGGCCAGCATGGCCTTGTTGTCGACGTACAGGACTGGAGGAGAACGAGGCGGCTCTCCAAGGTCGGTCAGCAGGTAGGTGAGCCAGCGAAGCTCCTGAGCAGCCATGGCCCCTGCGTAGATCTCAGCCTCACAACTGGAGCCGAGAACAGAAGACGAGCGAGTAGCCCGCCACGAGACAGAGCCGGAACCAAGGCTGAAGGTGTAACCCTGTGACGACCGCTGCGTAGCCTGGTCGTCAGCCCAAGAAGCGTCTGCGTGCCCAGTGAGGACCACTGGACTCCGCCCTCCAAGCACTAGTCCCATGCCCGACGTACTGCACAAGTAGCGCAACACCCTCTTCGCTGCAGCCATGTGCTCTGGTCGGTGTCTCCCAGGAGCAACATAGCGTGCAAGAATGCTAAGAGGGTATGCAAGGTCAGGTCGTGTGCAGGTCATCAGGTACATGAGACAGCCAACAAGCTCTGGGTACGGGCCACTCGACTCTACGGACTCATCCGAAGGCAGAGCTGAGAGCGAGTGGCGAGTAGACAGAGGAGTGGCCTGAGGCGAGGAGTACGTGAAGCCGAAGCGCTGAAGGACCTGCTGCACCATGTGTGACTGAGTCAGGGTAATGGTGCGGCGTGCTCTGTCCCGGGTGATCTGCAAGCCAAGGTAGCTGCGCAGTTCACCCAGGTCAGTACACGTGTGTCTCTTCTGCAGCTCGGACTTCACGTAGGCGAGTCCAGTAGTGTTTGCTGTGGCAAAAACCAAGTCGTCGACGTACACGAGGATGTAGAACGGCGGCAGAGAGGTGTCGGTGCGCAGAAACAGCGACGGGTCTGCAGTAGAAGGAGCGAACCCAAGAGCCGCAAGCGTAGTCCTCAGTGCGTCGTGCCACTCACGTGGCGCCTGGCGGAGACCGTAGACTGGACGCCGGAGACTCCACTGGGTACCAGGAGGGAAAGACCCAATGAAGCCAGGTGGGCGACGCAGCCAGATCTCCTCGTGCAGGCTGCCCTGCAAGAAAGCTGTGCTGAAGTCGAGAGAGTGCAGCTCGTAGTCCCGGTGAGCAGCAACGTGCAGCTGTACCCAAAGAGTGGTCATCTTCGGGGTGGGGGAGAAGGTCTGAAAGAATTCAACTCCCTGCGGCTGACTGAAGCCACGAGCCACGTAACGCGCCTTGAAAACAGGCGGAGAACCCGGCGGGCGCTTCACCCTGCAAATCCACATGCCACTGACTATGTTCGCCCCAGGAGGGGGAACAGCGTCAACGTAGGTGCCTGTGGACTTCCAGGAAGCCATCTCTGCATCCATAGCTGCCTGCCACTGAGAGGAGTAGGGACCCTCTATCGCCTCCGCGTAAGAGCGCGGAGTCGGGATGTCAAGTGCATCCGGGTCTCCCTCAGGGGCTAGCAGTACAGACGCGAGATGAGGTGAAGCGGCGGCCAGACACTGGAACTCCTCCTGCCTGTCCTCAAGGACGTCCGTGCCAAGGGCACACTCACCCCCGACGGACGGAGGACAGGCAGACTCAGACTCAGCGACAAGACTAGCAGCGTAGTCTAGACGACAGCGCGCAGCAAAGTCGACGAGCTCAGTGACAAGGGCAGACGCAGCAGAAGACTCGAAAGAAGGGTCAGTGACAGCAGCAGCAAGGAGACGCGTGACAGTAGGACTGGCAGCACGAAGAGAGTCCGACTCCGGGTCGGTAAGAGCAGGAAGAGAGGAAGCAGGAGGAGAAGGCAAAGGGGCACGCAGAGGAGCAGTGGACGGACGCAGAGACATTCGGTGCGTGCCAGGGGCAGGAGGGGGACGCGGACGCGAACTACGAGCACTAGTGCCAGTAGGACGGACAGGCGACGCAGGGCGAGACGCAGGCTCACGACGCTCAGTAAGACCGTCAGTAGGACCAGAGTAAGGAGAAGGAGCAGGCAGTGACTGGACAGGCTGTGGACACACTAAAGGAGGAGGAGGAGGACCAGGAGGAGGCGAGAGACCAAGAACCTGCTGAAGGAGCGGAACGAAGTACGGCTGAGGGCGCGCGGCGACTCCAGACACAGCAGGGACAGCACTAGTGCCCCCAGCGGCAGTACCAACGCCCGAGTCCGCAGCACCAGCAGGGACTCCAACACCAGGGTCATCAGCACCAGTCGCAGCTCCAACGCCCGGGTCCGCAGCACCAGCAGCAGCTCCAACGCCCGGGTCCGCAGCACCAGCTCCAACGCCCGGGTCTGCAGCACCAGCAGCAGCTCCAACGCCCGGGTCCTCAGCACCAGCAGCAGCTCCCACGCCCGGGTCCGCAGCACCAGCAGCAGCTCCAACGCCCGGGTCCTCAGCACCAGCAGCAGCTCCAACGCCCGGGTCTGCAGCACCAGCAGCAGCTCCAACGCCCGGGTCCTCAGTACCAGCAGCAGCTCCAACGCCCGGGTCCGCAGCACCAGCAGCAGCAGGGTCCGTGAGACGAGGCGCGCCACTACGAAGTGTGCAACGGCGCTCGTACCACTCACGGATCCGCTCAAGAGAGGGGAGCTCCCGACTAGGAGGAGAAGTACCAGCACCAGTCTCCGTAGCGCGCCTGGTCCCAGAGGTACCTCTCCGGAGGCTGCAGTACTGTAAGTACCACTCACGCAACTGCTCCGAGGAGAGGTCTCGTCCCGGTGTAGGACCCCCTGGCCCAGCACCGCGAGAGTCAGAACTCCCTGACCCAGCACCCCCAGGCTCAGCACCCCCAGTCACCGCACCCCCAGGCTCAGCACCCCCAGGCACAACACCCCCAGGCTCAGCACCCCCAGTGTCCGCACCCCCAGGCTCAGCACCCCCAGAGTCCGCACCCCCAGGCTCAGCACCCCCAGCAGGACGAGAGTCGACAGCAACCTCAACAGGCTCGACCGGGTCTACCTGAGAGACACCTGAGGGAGCGGCACCCTGAGGGGGGAGGGGGTCTACGACAGCAGCACCTGGCGCGAGGAAGAGAGGCGGGGGTGGGAGCGGTGCAGTGCGGTAGGGGAAGAGGCGGTAGTAGGGGACAGACTCGTCAAAAGTGACGTCCTGAGAGGGCAAGACCCGGCGCCAGGTGGCGTGGTAAAACTGCCACCCAGGCGCGTCCGGCACAAAGCCGAGGAAGACGCAGGGAACAGCACGAGAGGAGAGCTTGTCCGCAGACGAATCGCGGACAAAAGCTCGAGATCCCCAGACCCGGAAACGCGACGCATCGCCAACCTCCCCCGTCCACAGCAGTGTGGGCGAGGTCTCCGGCAAGGAGACACGGGGCCAGAGGTTGAGCTGATGCGCAGCGTACCGGACCGCAAACGGCCACAGAAAGTGGGGGGCAGCCGCATGGATCAAGGAGGTACGAGCGACCTCCATGACCAGGCCAATGCGGCGCTCCGCAACCCCATTCTGCTGTGGAGAGGCCGGAAGCGTGAACGACTGCTCAATGCCGTGCTCAGCACAGTAGGCTGCCAAGAGGTCGGAGGAGAACTCACCACCTCTGTCAGAGTGCAAGCGCAGGACAGGAAAGTCCGAGCAGAAACGCTCGCTGAGCTGGAGACGAGCTCTGCGGATCCAAGGGATCAAAACATCAGAGACCTCACCCTTGGTGCGCAAGGGGAAGACCGTGGTGTAGCGCGAGTAGTCGTCAACAACGATCAGGAAGTACCTCTCCTGACCCTGACCACGGACGCGGGCTGGGCCCCACACGTCCATGTGGAGCGTCTGCAAAGGAGCAGTCGTCGGGGGAAACGAGGAGGAGTGAGGAGCGGCGCGCTGCCGCCCCTCGACACAGGGAAGGCAGGGAGGAGCAGGCGAGGGTGGGAGGGGAGGGAGGACCCTGGGAAGACCAGAGACAAGGTACCGGGAGTGCATGGCACGAAGGCGCTGCACAGACGGGTGGCCCAGTCGGTGGTGCCAGAGGACAGTCTCGTGCGCTAGAGAGCGACACGAGCAGGGGGCAGACAGCTGACCTGACGCGGACGCAAACGCAGACGCAGACGCAGCGACCTGAGGGGAGGCAGTAGTCAGTGTGTACAGGTCCGACCCCGGCCGCCGGGTGAAGGTAGCCAAGTGGCGGCCCGTACGAGCACACGTGCAGTGTGTCACACGCTCGTAGGCAGGGGTGAACTGGTGAACACCCCCGTCCTGGAGAGCACAACCTGCCACCAAGTTCGTGGAGAACGAGGGGAGGTGGAGACCTGACAGTGTGCCCGACGGGACCGCAGGACAGGGAAGGACAGTGGAGGAGGTCGCAATGACCGGACCCCCAGAGGGGTCAGCAAGGGAGACAGCAACTGGCCGAGCAAGGGGCTCCAGGGCAGTGCGGTCACGAAAGAAACAGCGAGAGGCACCTGAATCCAGCGTGAAGGTGTGCAGTGCTGCAGTCGACACCGTACCAGGGGGGGCAGACACGCACGCACCTAGAGCAGCAGCCTCACCAGCACCTGGGGTAGCAGACACGTGGGTACCTGGAGCAGCAGACGCACTAGTCCTAATGCCCGGGTCGGGCGGGACACTCAGGTACTCAGAACCCTCTCCACTAGTAGACATCATATACATGGCAGAGAGAATCGCATCAAAGTCTAGAGCATAGATATCAATCCCCTTCTTCAGGAGATCAACCCAGCGGGGCAGCTCAGTGGCCTGAGGGAACTGAACACGCCAAGCGTCGCTCAGACGAGCGAAGCAACGCTGTGTGGCGTGCGGTCCCCCACACGGCTGGCCAGTGCGGTCACCAGTGCGAATGACGTACGTGCAGCTAAGGCCACCCCCCCCCCCCCCCCGTGCTGAGAGTACCACTCACGGACCTCCTGGGGCGAGGGAGTGTGCTGCTGTCCCTGGGCACCGCCAGTGCCTCCACGACCACCACCCCCGCCACCACCCCCTCGACCACCCCAACCCCTGCCGCCGCCTCGTCCACCGCCACCCCCACCACCTCCTCCGCCCCGGCCACCTCCCCCGCCGCTGCCGCCACCCCCACCACCGCTGCCCCCTCCCCCACCCGCGCCACCCCCCCCGCCACCACCTCCCCCACCACCGCCACCCCCGCTGTCACTACCACCGCCCTTGCCCCCTTTGCCCTTGCCGCTGCGACGCCCGCTCGAAGCAGACGCAGTCCCGACCTTCTCAGCACCAAGGAGGTCGACAGCAGCAGCAGAGGCGACAGAGGGAAGAAGAGGGGAGGGAGAACACCCCTCAAAGAACGGGGTACGGGGGTCACCGCGAGAGGCACCTACAGCGACTATGCTAGTCTCGGCTGCAAGGAGTTCCTTCTCGAGGAGGGCAATGGTGAGCTCGGTGGGGCAGCGAGCGAGGAAGTGGTCCCTGACTGAGCGCAGTGAGTCAGGGAGGCGCGTGACTAGGTGGTAGAGAGTGATCCAGAGCGGGGGTGGGTTCGTGGCAAGGAACTCATCAGGCATAGCGGCGCGGAAGCGAGCCTCACTAGTGCGGAGGTGGGTAATGAGGTCAGCGACAGTGTGAAAGGAAGCTAAGTCGGGGAACAGGTAGGGAAGAGAGAGACGGCCTAGAGCGGCAGAGGCCGGTGAGGAGTAGCGGGCAACGACAGCAGTGTACAGGGCCTGTGCAGTCTTGTGCTGCCCAAAGTGCTCGCGCTCATCTATCGGCAGAGAGTTGCGAATAGCGAAGCGAGCATGGGCGTCACGAGTCTGCCACTGTGAGCGAGCAGTGCTGTTGGCAGTAGCAGCAGGAGCAGTAGCGTGGCCTAGGGCATGATCGTACAGCGAGATGTCTTCCTTGGCAGTGAGCTGTAGGAAGAGGTGTAGGTCATCAAGCCAGGTGTCGAACTTCACTGGGCGGCCCTCAGCATCAAAGGCTAGCACAGGAGGGCTAGCCATGGTAGCAGCAGTAGTAAAAGCAGTAGGAGCAGTAGGGTAGGTAGGTAGGGCGACTCAGCACGGTACAGGTAGGGCGGCGCGGCTCGGTATAGGTAGGGACGGCGCGGCTCGGGTTGGGCGGCGCGGCTCGGTTCGGGCGGCTCGGGTCGGGTTGGGCGGCGCGGCTCGGGTTGGGCGGCGCGGCTCGGTTCGGGCGGCTCGGGTCGGGCGGCGCGGCTCGGGTCGGGCGGCTCGGTTCGGGCGGCTCGGTTCCGTTAGGGCCGGGCTGTTCGGTGCGGGCGGCGCGGTCTGGGTGGGGCCGTGCGAGGCGGCTAAGGGTGGGCGCGGGGAGCGGGTGGGATTAGGGACGGGGCCGACGCGGGCCGAAAGGGGTAGGGACGGGGCCGACGCAGGCTGATAGGGGTAGGGACGGGGTCGACGCGGGTTGTTAGGGGTAGGGACAGGGGTCGACGCGGGCCTCTAGGGGTAGGATCGGGGCCGTCGCGGGCCTCTAGGGTAGGCGCGGGGCCATCGCGGGCCTCTAGGGGTAGAGACGGGGCCGTCGCGGGCCTCTAGGGGTAAGGACGGGGCCGTCGCGGGCCTCTAGGGGTAGGCTCGGGGCCAACGCGGGCCTCTAGGGTAGGCGCGGGGCCGACGCGGGCCTCTAGGGGACGAGCTCGGGGCCGGCGCGGGCCGTTAGGGTTAGGCGCGGGGCCGATTCGGGGCCTCTAGGTGCAACAGCGTGGGGCCTACAGGGCCTCTAGAGGCGTGAACGCCGAGGCGCCCTAGGGTAGGTAGGTAGATAGGCAGGTAGGTAGTGGTGGGCCCTTAGGAAAAACGGTCCTAGGAAGGACCTGCTCTATACCATGTTGAACAAGGAATGAGATGACTAAGAATGAAATGAGTACAAATATGGAAACCTAGAAGTGTGTACCCCCTATAGGCTAACCCACTGTAGCCTAAACAACTACAACAATATATATTGTTTGACATACCGGGGGGTAACCTGGAACCATTAAGAGGGGTGGGGAGGGCGTTGGAGAACTACGATGGGGGAAGAGACAGTAGTAGCAAACCGAGTCGTCAAAGGTGACGTCGCGGGAGGACAGAACGCGTTACGTGGCTGGGTGGTAAAACTGCCAGGGCAAGGTGTCAGTGGGAAGCCAAGGAAGACGCAGCGAATAGTGCGAGGAGAGAGCTTGCCCGCGGGAAGATCGCGGATTAGGGCGTGTGTGATCTATTCTGAAGTTCAGAAATAGGTTCGAACTTATAGTGGTTACCCGTTTCGAGAATGTCGCTGAAACCCTGTTATGAGTTGTACTAAGAAAAGTGCGCGGAAGACTTTATCAAAAGGATGTCGAATTCTGAATTACTGAATCATAAAGAAGCAAGCATTTATAGGGTCGAAATCGTGGTAGGCGAGGACCTCGGGACGTGGATGGGTTGGAAGTGTCGCGATTGGTTCGGGCCGAAGTGTAGGCCGAACCTCGAAACTGACGCGAAGTGCTCGGGGTCGTCCTCGCTAGGAGCAGCCTCTACAGTAATGAATTCGTATTCATTACAAACCCGTTGGCGAAGGCATAGAAATGTTGGGCGCGTTTGCGTGTCATTTAACGGGCCGAAAACCGCCGCGCGCCTCGGGGCGCACGGCGGGAATAAAAAGTGCCGCACGCCACGGGGCGTGCGGCTCAGAGTGTAGTGGTAGGAGTTGCAGCGGAAGCTAGGAGGTGGTAAGCCCACCCACAGGATCGATCCAAGGGGATCAACCTGCTCTGATACCATGAGAAAAGTTAGAAGAAAGAAGAGAGAACAGGGTTGCACTAGCAAGAATGGGGATACAAATAGCAAACCCTAGAAGGGTTGTACTCGCTATAGAGCACCCCACTACAAGCTAGAGCATAAGATAACATTCTGACACAGCTGCATGTATCATGGAGGTGCGAGCAACCTCCATGATCAAGCCAATGCGGCACTCTGCAATCCCATTCTGATGTGGAGAGGACGGAAGCGTGACCAACTGGGCAGTGCCCTTCTCACGACAAAATTCATCGAGGAGGCGAGAGGAAAACTCACCACCTTGGTCAGAGTGCAACCGCATCACCAAGAGGTCGTGCCGGAATCGTGCGCTCTGTTAGAGACGAACAGCACGGATCCTAGGGATCAAGTCACTACGGGCATTCACCTTATGCTGTAAGGGGAACACCGTAGTGTAGCGCGGAAGTCGTCAACGACCAGCAAAAAGTAGCCCAGAGATGGGGGCTAGGCCCCACACATTCATGTGCAGCATATGCAGACAAGTAGTAGTCGGAGGAAACGAGTAGTGAGGAGCGGTGCACTGCCGCCCCTCGACGCAGGGAGTGCACGGTGGCGCAAGCGATTGGGGGAGTGGGGGAAGGGACCTTGGGAGGCCAGAGACAAGGAGACGCGGGTGCATGCTGCGGAGGCGTAGCAGGTGATAGAATCAAGGACAGGGTCTATGAAGATTAAGGGTCGAAGTATCTCAAAATCGTTGGACTATAATTCTGGACAGAAATGTCGTTTTCACAAGAAACGCTATCGACAAAAACTTCACTGTTAAAACTTCACTAATTTCGAATATGTTGTAGCACTAGACTTTGGCTACAATTCCTAGTTTATATCGCATGAAAATGTGAAGTAAATCGTGAGTTATGAATTTCGGCGCACTAAGGGATAAGCTTAACTCAATCACAATTACTCCCAAGAATCACACAACACAATTAGAGGAGCTAGAAACCAGGTAGGAAGGGATGAGGAGGACGAGAGGGAAGGTCCCAAGGAATTCCCCAACTAAGGGAACCCCATAAGCACATCAAATCCTCTCCTTATAGTAACCCCACTTTGACTTTTGAATTGGCCACACTTGCCAACCTGGTTTGGCTTCTCCCAACCACTTGGCAGCAACTACAATAGAAATGACGAATTTTCCAACCCCCAATGGTATATGCCCCATATAGAGTTACTGCGCAAATTCTCATAGTCGCTGCATCACAATCAATTTTTCGAACGATAATATATCCGAGCATGCCCATACCACACATGCAAGGCAGGAAGATAAGATGGGAGGCAGGCAGATGTGAATGCATATGATAGCAACAATAACAGTAATGAGGGGTGACCAAGACGGTAGTGCCAGAGTAGGGAAGGGTGCGTGAGTAATCGACACGAGCAAGATGCAGCTACCTGACTGGACGTATCTACCTATGCAGACTCAGTGTGTAGTGTGTACAAGTCAGATTTAGCCTCCAAGCGAACGTGTCGAAGTGGCCGCCAGTCACCGATTCCGTACAGATCGCCACGAGCTCGCCCCCAGGAGTAGTGGTAGTGACCAACTAATCTTGGAGGATAGCTTGACTCACCAAGTTCGTAGCGAACGAGGGGAGGTGGAAACCTGTGAAGGAGCCAGAGGGGGCTGCCGGACACGGGAGGTGGAACTGAGTGCAGCAACTGGGCCAGAGGTGGGGTCGGCCAGAGTGACAGGGACATGTGAAGTAGCGGTGTGATTGTAGTACAGTCGCGAATGCAGCACCTACACGCGCCACCGTCCAGTATGAAAGTGTGCAAAGCGTCCGCAGGAACTGCAACCGTGTTAATAATCTTACAAGCACCTACACTAGTAGCCTTTGCACTGCTAGATCTCAGTTCACAAGAAAATCAGTCACCCTCAGTACTAGAAGAAGTGTACATAGCATACATGCCAGCACATATTTTGTCCTAATCAAGAGCAAACACATCCAACCCTTTCTTGAGCAATCCTAACCAGTTAGGAAGCTCGGTCTCGTCACCGTACTCGGCGCGGAAGGCATCCTCAAGGCGATAGAAGGAGCAAGCCTCAAAGTGCCCCACCAGTCCTCTGACCTGTGTGCTGGACGTACGGGCAACGACCACTACCCCCTAGAGGAGACAAGCTGGACAACCCATTCACGAAGCTGCTGCGGCAAGAGAATCTCTTGCTGACGTGCCTACTGCTGCTGTCCACCTCTAGAGCCTCCGCCTCCACAAGCTGCACCACCAGACGCAGCTCCCGAGCCTCCACCCCCGCCAGCTCCGCCTCGATCGCCACCCTAGTCCCCTCCGCCACCCCCACTGCCTCCACCGCCCCTGGCACCTCCACCGCCACCACCACCTCCACCACCCCCACTACCGCTACCGCCACCATTGTCGCCACCGCCACTGCCTCCGCCTCTTCCACCATCCCCACCACCCTTGCCCTTCTGACGCTCACTCTTGTTGCGCCTCCCGCTAGGAGTGGACACTGCACCAGCCTCCTCAGCACCAAGGAAGTCAACAACAGCATTAGAGGCAATAAAAGGTGCAAAGAGGGAAGGAGAACACCCCTCAAAGGAGGAGCAGGGAGTGCCATGGGAGGCAGCTACAGCGACGGTACTGGTCTCATCCTCAAGGAGACAAGACTCAAACGAGGCAAGGGTGAGCTCGGTAGGGTCTAGGAAAAGGAAGTGGTTGTGAACAACGCCAAGAGAGTCGGGGAGGCAAGTCATGAGGAAGTAGAGAATGAAATGCATGGGGGGCTGGTTCTCATCCAAAAAGGCTGGCTTGAAAGCAGCACGGTAGCGCGTCTAAAGGGAGCGCATGTGAGTCAAAAGGTTGGCTACAGTGGTGAAGTCTGAGAGCTCGGGAAAGAAGAATGGCAATGTACAACGACCTGTAGTGGAAGAACACGGGGAAGAGTAGCGCTTAACTACAGCGTCATAAAGCGCTTTGGCCGCCTTGAGCTGGCAAAAGTGGGGCCTCTGGTCTAGCGGTAGGTGGCTACGGACAACAAGCTGGGCGGTGGCATCGCGCGATAGCTACTGAGAAGAGGCAGTGCAATCAGTCTTAGACTACCATCATGCACTATCGAGAGCGGACGGGCCAGGGTCGCTAGAGACAGAGAAGGCATGAAGGGATCTTGACGTGTGCTCATAAAGGAAGAAATCATCCCTAGTGACACTCTACAGGTGCAGGTGAAGGTCAGTACAGTGGTAGTCACAATGGCAGGCAGCACAAGTAGCAGCAGTGCTCAAGCAGCAGTGGCAGAAGGGCGGCGGCAGTGGTTGTAAGGTAGTAGCAGCTAGAGCAGTAGCAGTGGTGGTGGCAGTAGTGCAGCAATAGATGCAGTAGAGGCAGCTGCAGCTTTGGGAGTAGCTAGGGCAGCAGTAGTGGTTGTAGCGGCTGTAGCAGCTGTAGCGGCAAGGGCGGCTGTACCAGTAGTGTCAGCACACATGTAGCAGTGAAAGTAGCTGCGATTGTAGCTGCAACAACGACGGCTGGAGCTGTGGCGGCTGTAGCGGCTGCTGGTGGCACACAGGCAGCAGAGGCAAGCGGGCCAACATGTCACGCAACATCAGCAGGCCGGGTAGCTCTGAGCGCAACAGCATCGCGCAAGGCAGGTACGCGTGTTTCAGTGGGGCAGTGGGGTCGTTGCGCGCGTGGGAACTGCGCGCAGGGCAGTAGTGCACGCAACAGCAGTGAGTGAGGTAGCAGGGCAGAGGCGCACGCAAGGCAGCGGCAAAGGTGCACGCGGACAGCCGCGAGGATAGGACAGTGGGGCAGCAGCGCGCAACAGTAGTGCCGTGTGGATAGCAGTGTAGAGTGCGGCGTGCTGGGCAGTGAGGCAGCGGGGCAGCGGGTCGCGCACGGCAATACTAGGCACGCGAAAAAACAGCGCGCTAGGGGCAGCGTGGGAAAATGTGCTCGTGGGTAGTACGTGGTAGCAGGTCCAACAGTAGGTAACACTAACGAAACTAACCTAGCCTCGATCCCAACCTAGCGACGGATACCATGTTAGGAAGTAGGAATGATTTGTCAGAACATTATAGCTTATGCATTTGTGTAGGCTGTAGTGGGGTAGCCCATAAGGGGTACAACCCAATTAGGGTTAGTACTTGTACCCAACTGTTTCATAGTTCATTCATTCTCGTTCTAGTTTTCTCATGGTATCGAGTAGGTTCCCTCGTGGGAACTGTTCCTAGGGCCCACCGATTCGATTTTTTTTCCTGCCCGGAGCGCGCTCAGCCCCTGCCCGAGTCGCGCTCCCCTCTCTCGACCCTTCCGCGCCGCCTTAGCGGCCCCGTCGCGTCGCGCTAGCGGCCCCGTCGCGTCGCCCTCACGGCCCCATCCCGTCGCGCCGCCCTCGCGGCCCCGATCCGCCGCCCTAGCGGCCCCGTCGCCTACCCCTGCGGCCCCGGCGCCGCCCTTCCCGGCCCCAATCCGCCGCCCTAACGACCCCGTCGCCTACCCCGCGGCCCCGGCGCCGCTCTTCCCGGCCCCGACGCCGCCCTTCCCGACCCGGCCCCGCCTCTGCTGGCCCCGTCGCCTACCCCTGCGGCCCCAGCGCCGCCCTTCCCGGCCCCGGCCCCGCCTCTGCTGGCCCCGTCGCCTACCCCTGCGGCCCCGGCGCTGCCCTTCCCGGCCCCGGCCCAGCCTCTGCTGGCCCCGTCGCCTACCCTTCCCGGCCCCGGCGCTGCCCTACCCGGCCCGGGCGCCGCCTCCACCCGGCCCCGCCGCCGTCCTCACGCGGCCCCGCCATCACCACCGAGCCGCCGGCGCCGCCGAGCTGCTGCCGAGCCGCCAGCGCCACCCGAGCCGCCCGAGCTGCCGCGCCACCTGAGCCGCTCGAGCCGCCAGGGCGCCGCCCGCCGAGCTGCAGTTGCCGCCGAGCCGCCGTACCGCCGAGCCGCCCGAGTCGCCGAGCCGTAGTAGCCGCCCGAACCGCCGAGTCGCCGAGCCGCAGTTGCCGCCGAGCCGCCCGAGCCGCCGAGCTGCAGTTTCTGCCGAGCCGCCGAGCCGCCCGAGCCGCCCTGTCCGGTAAGAGCAGCACCTCTATCTCTGCACTGCCCTTACCCTACTGTTAGCGCTGCTAGTCTACTGCTGTCATGGCTACCCCTAGTGTCCTCGCTTTTGACGTTGAGGGTCGGGCCATTGACTGTGACGTCTGGGTAGATGACCTGCAGCTTTTCCTACAGTGCGATAGGACAGACGGTCTCTCCCTCTTTGACCTAACCTCCGGTGCCTCTCCTGCTCCTGCTGCTGATGCTGACGCCACTGTTCGCTCACAGTGGGCCACACGCGATGCTGCTGCACGTCTTGCTGTGCGTCGCCACCTGCCTACCTCTGAGCGTGCGCACTTTAGCCAGTACAAGAGTGCTCAGACCTTGTACGACGCTGTAGTTGAACGCTACTCCTCTCCTGCCACTGCTGCACTGAGCCGCCTCATGCTACCGTACCTCTTCCCTGACCTTGGTGCCTTTCCCACAGTCGCTGACCTCATTACGCACCTCTGCACTAGTGACACTCGCTACCGTGATGCGCTTCCTGCTGAGTTCTGCGCCAAGAACCCCCCCCCCCATGTACATTGGTCTCTACTACATAGTCACCCGGCTCCTTGACTCTCTCCGCGTAGTCAGGGACCACTTCCTCTCAGTTTGCCCCACCACTCTCACCGTTGACCTCCTCGAGAAGGCCCTCCTAGCAGTAGAGAAGAGCATAGTTGCTGTAGGAGCCTCTCGTGGTGACCCTCGCACCCCTGTCTTTGAGGGGTGTTCCCCCTCCCCCTTTTGCCCTCTGTTGCCTCTGCTGCTGCGGCCGACCTCGTTGGTTTCGAGTCGGTCGGCGCAGCGTCTGCCCCGAGCATTAGATGCCGAACCGGCAATGGCAAGGGGGCAAGGGCGCTGGAGGGGCTGGCGGGGGTGGCGGAGGTGGCGGTGAAGGCAGTGGAGGGGGTGGGGGTGGTGATGGGAGTGGTGGCGGGGGTGGAGGTGTCGGTGGCGGCAGTGGAGGCGGAGGCGGAGGCGGTGGTGGCGGTGGGAGCGGAGGTGGCGGAGGTGGCGGCAGAGGAGGAGGCGGTGGCGGAGGAGGCGGAGCTGGTCGGGGTGGCGCTGCGCAGAGAGCCGGCTACGGTGGTGGTCAGCGAAAGCAGCAACAGCAGCAGCAACGCACTCGTGACATCCCCCCCCCTCAGCAGCTCCGTGAGTGGTACGCTGCACGCCAGCGGGGTGGGGGTACTGGTCCGTGCACCTACGTCCTACGCACCGGCGACCGAGCGGGTGAGCAGTGCGGGGGTGCGCACTCCACCCAACGCTGCTTTGGTTGCCTCACGGACGATTGGCGTCACCAGTTCCCTGAGATCCCTCGCTGGGGCGAGCTGTCTAGGGCGGGAGTAGCTATCTTTGACCTTGACTTTGATGCTATTCTTGGTGCCTTGTGTGCTGTGACCATTAGTGATGAGGGTGACTGTTACCGGTGTTTTCCGCCCGACCCGGGCATTGAGACTGCTGCTCTAGGTACTGGTGAGGCTGCTGCTCTAGGTGCTAGCGAGGCTGCTGCTCTAGGTGCTGGTGCGGCTGCTCCCTCAGGTGCTGGTGAGTCTGCTCTCTCAGGTACTGTGGCGGCTTCGGCCTCCCACACCTTCACCCTTGACTCAGGGGCTTCTCGCTCCTTCTTTCGAGACCGCACCACACTCACGCCACTTGGTCAGCCACTTGGAGTCTCTCTGGCAGACCCCTCTGGGGGTCATGTCCTTGCTCACTTCTCCACTGTCCTCCCGTGTCCGGCCGCCCCCTCTGGCACCCTGTCTGGCCTTTACCTCCCCTCGTTCTCTACGAACTTGGTGAGTGGTGCTGACCTACAGGATGCGGGGGTTCACCACTTCACTCCTGAGAGTCAGCGGGTGACCCACTGCACGGACGCTCGGACAGGCCGACACCTGGCCACGTTTACACGTCGGTCGGGGTCGAGCTTGTACACACTGACCACTGCGTGTCCTCCAGTCACTGCATCTGGTCAGGTAGCTGCGTCGGGTCAGGTGTTTGCTGCACCGTCCAGGTCTGGTCCTAGTCTGCCCCCTGCTCGTGTCGCCTCCTGTCTCACGAGACTCTCCTCTGGCTCCACCGCCTTGGTCACCCCTCCCTGCTTCGTCTCCGTAGCATGGCCTCCCGTGTCCTTGTCTCTAGTCTTCCCCGGTCCCTCCCTCCCCTTCCTCCACGGCCTGGCCCTACCTGCGTCCCCTGTGTCGAGGGGCGGCAGCGTGCTGCCCCTCACTCCTCCCAGTTTCCTCCGACAGAGGCCCCGCTGCAGACGCTTCACATGGACGTGTGGGGCCCGGCCCGCGTCCGTGGACAGGGTCAAAAGCGCTACTTCCTGCTGGTGGTTGACGACTACTCGCGTTACACCACAGTCTTCCCCTTGCGCAACAAGGGTGATGTCACTGAGGTGTTGATCGACTGGATCCGCGCAGCTCGTCTCCAGCTCAGGCAGAGGGTCGGCTCGGACTTTCCTGTTCTGCGTCTGCACTCTGACAGAGGCGGAGAGTTCTCCTCTGGCCTTCTGCGAGTCTACTATCGTGCACGAGGCATCCGCAAGACCTTCACGCTTCTGGAATCTCCACAGCAAAATGGGATTGCTGAGCGCCGCATTGGCATGGTCATGGACGTCGCTCGTACGTCCATGATGCATGCGGCAGCCCCCCATTTTCTGTGCCCTTTTGCGGTTCGGTACGCGGCGCATCAGATCAACCTTCAGCCCAGAGTCTCCATGCCGGAGACCTCCCCAACTTTGCTGTGGACGGGGAAGGTTGGCGATGCGTCTGCGTTCCGTGTCTGGGGATCTCGGGCGTTTGTCCGCGACTTGTCTGCGGACAAGCTGTCCCCTTGTGCTGCTCCTTGCGTCTTCCTGGGTTTCCCCCCTGACGCGCTAGGGTGGCAGTTCTACCACCCCACCTCTAGCCGTGTTCTGTCCTCCCAGGACGTCACGTTCGACGAGTCGGTCCCCTACTACCGTCTCTTCCCCTACCGCACTCCGTCCCTCCCCCCGCCGCCGCTCTTCCTTGTACCAGGTCCCCCCCCGGTAGAGCCCCTTCCCCCTCAGGGTCCTGCCCCTTCAGGTGTGTCCCAGGTAGACGCAGTTGAGCCTGTCGAGGTCGCAAGTGACTCTGGGGGTGCTAAGCGTGTGGGTGCCACGACTAGGGGTTCTGAGAGTGTGAGTGCCACGACTGGGGGTGCTGAGCCTGGGGGTGCTGAGTTTGGGGGTGCTGAGTGTGGGGGTACTGAGCCAGGGGGTGCCACGCCTGGAGGTGCTGAGTCTGGGGGTGCAGAGCCTGGGGGAGCTTGGCCTACTCGATTGGCGTCTGGCGGTGCTGTGCCTGACGGTTCTCCAGGTGCTTCGTCTCGGCGGGAGCCACTCTCTCCACAGGAGCTACGCGAGTGGTTTGCCCGGCGCTGGAGACGTGCTGCTGGAGCTGGAGGTTATACTGCTGCTTAGGGTGCTGGTACCACGGGTCCCGGAGGTGCTCGTACTGGGAGTACTGGAGCTGCTGTGCCTGCGGGTACTTCTGGTGCTGGAGCTGGAGCTGCTGCGTCTTCTGGTGGTCCGGCTGGAGCTAGAGCTGCTGAGGGTGTTGACTCTGAGGGTACTGCTGGCGCTGCTAGAGCTGGAGGTGCTGCTGGCGCTGGTGCTACCACTGGAGGTACTGGTGCTGTCCCTGTTGTGTCTAGAGTCGCCGCGCGGCCTCGGCCGTACTTCGTTTCGCTCCTTCAGCAGGTTCTTGGTCTCCCGCCTTCTAGTGGTCCGCCTCCTCCCTTAGAGTGTCCACAGCATGTCCCGTCACAGTTACAGTTACAGCCGGCCTCCCCACTGCCTGCTCCTTCTCCCTACAGTGGTTCTACTGGAGGTCTTGCTGAGCGTCGTGAGCCTGAGTCTCGCCCTGCGTCGCCTGTCCGTGCTGCTCGCACTAGTGGTCGTAGTTCGCGTCAGCGTCCTCCTCCTGTCCCTGGCACGCACCGGATGTCTCTGCGTCCGTCCACTGCTCCTCTGCGTGCCCCTTTGCCTTCTCCTTGTGAGTCCTCTCTTCCTGCTCTTCCCGACCCGGAGTCGGACTCTCTTCGTGCTGCCAGTCCTACTGTCACGCGTCTCTTGGCTACTGCTGTCAATGACCCTTCCTTTGAGTCGAGTGCTGCGTCTGCCCTAGTTCCTGAGCTCGTCGACTTTGCTGCTCGCTCTCGCCTTGACTACGCAGCCAGTCTTGTTGCTGAGTCTGAGTCTGGTTGCCCTCCGTCCGTCGGGGGTGAGTGTAACCTTGGCACGGACGTCCTTGAGGACAGGCAGGAGGAGTTCCAGTGTTTGGCTGCTGCTTCACCTCATCTCGTGTCCGTACTGCTCGCCTCTGTGGGAGACCCGGATGCATTTGACATCCCGACTCCACGCTCTTACGCGGAGGCGATAGAGGGTCCCTACTCCTCTCACTGGCAAGCAGCTATGGACGCAAAGATGGCTTCCTGGAAGTACACAGGCACCTACATTGACAACGTTCCCCCTCCTGGGGCGAACATCGTCAGTGGCATGTGGATTTTCAGGGTGAAGCGGCCGCCAGGTTCTCCGCCTGTCTTCAAGGCGCGTTACATGGCTCGTGGCAGGGAGTTGACTACTTTCAGACGTTCTCTCCCACCCCGAAGATGACCACTCTTTGGGTACTGCTGCACGTAGCTGCTCACCGTGACTACGAGCTCCACTCTCTTGACTTCAGCACTGCTTTCTTGCAGGGTAGCCTGCACGAGGAGATCTGGCTGCGCCGCCCACCTGGTTTCACTAGGTCTTTTCCTTCTGGCACCCAGTGGAGCCTCCGGCGGCCAGTCTACGGTCTCCGCCAGGCACCGCGTGAGTGGCACGACACACTGAGGACTACACTTGCGGCTCTTGGGTTTGCTCCCTCTACTGCCGACCCGTCGCTGTTTCTGCGCACCGACACTTCTTTGCCGCCGTTCTACATCCTCGTGTACGTCGACGACTTGGTCTTTGCCACAGCTGACACTGCTGGACTCGCCCACGTGAAGTCCGAACTGCAGAAGAGACACACGTGCACAGACCTGGGTGAACCGCGTAGCTACCTTGGCTTGCAGATCACCCGGGACAGAGCGCGCCGCACCATTACCCTGACTCAGTCACACATGGTGCAGCAGGTCCTTCAGCGCTTCGGCTTCACGTACTCCTCGCCTCACGCCACTCCTTCGCCTACTCGCCACTCGCTCTCAGCTCTGCCTTCGGATGAGTCCGTAGAGTCGAGTGGCCCGTACCCAGAGCTTGTTGGCTGCCTCATGTACCTGATGACCTGCACACGACCTGACCTTGCATACCCTCTTAGCATTCTTGCACGCTATGTTGCTCCTGGGAGACACAGACCGGAGCACATGGCTGCAGCAAAGAGGGTGTTGCGCTACTTGTGCAGTACGTCAGGCATGGGGCCTGTGCTTGGAGGGCAGAGTCTAGTGGTCCTCACTGGTCACGCAGACGCTTCTTGGGCTGACGACCAGGCTACGCAGCGGTCGTCACAGGGTTACACCTTCAGCCTTGGTTCCAGCTCTGTTTCGTGGCGGGCTACCCGCTCGTCTTCTGTTCTCGGCTCCAGTTGTGAGGTTGAGATCTACGCAGGAGCCATGGCTGCACAGGAGCTTCGTTGGCTCACCTACCTGCTGACTGACCTCGGAGAGCCGCCTCGTTCTCCTCCAGTGCTGTACGTAGACAACAAGGCCATGCTAGCCTTGTGTCGGGAGCAGAGACTGGAGCACAGAACGAAGCACATTGCTCTCCGCTACTTCCTTGCTCGTGAGTTGCAGCAGCGTGGTCAGCTGCGCCTTGTGTACGTGGTCTCTGAGGCCAACACTGTTGATATCTTCACCAAGGCGCTTGCGCCTTGTGATCATCAGCGCTTCTGTACTCAGCTGGGTCTTGTGCCTGCCCTGCCTCACTTGCTCACCTCTTGACCTTGTTTGTACTGTTACATATATATATACACCTGCTCTTGCTTGTCTAGCCTTTTATATATATGTACTCCTGTATGTGAACTGGCCTTGTGGCCTTGAACTTGTGCTCGGAATGTGTGGTGACTTTGTGATCCACCTTGAGCTTGCTTTGCTTTGCTTGACTGGTCTTGTGACCCCTTGTTCTCCCCCACTTTGCCTATGGGGGTGTTTTAGAACATTATAGCTTATGCATTTGTGTAGGCTATAGTGGGGTAGCCCATAAGGGGTACAACCCAATTAGGGTTAGTACTTGTACCCGACGGTTTCATAGTTCATTTATTCTCATTCTAGTTTTCTCATGATTGACTAAGGGAAGTGGGAAGTAGAAGTTCTAAATAGGCTACCCGAACAGCCTAGACAACATATAATGGATTTTGACACGAACGGAGCTAGGAGCGCTAGGTTAGGAATAGTCGGAGAGAGGAGCAAACGAAGCTAGGAACACCAGGGTAGGAACGACCAGAGCTAGGAGAGCTGATCTAGGAACAGTCGGAACGATGAGCAAGCCCTATATTCCAACTGGAGCGTGGGAGAAGGTATAAGCGTCAGTAGTACACTAGAACTAGGATGAGGAGCCTCCAGCCGCGGGGGAGCGGAGCACTGAGAGAAGTAACAGTAGCAAAATTTGAAAAACAACGGTGAGGAGCTAGGTAAGGCACTGGTGAGGGCCTAAGCGCGCTAGGGAGGGGCACTTGCCTTGGGCTACATGCGCGCTTCTGGCACTACTACAATGGCGTATGTGCTGGTTGGCTGGTGCACGCGTGCTGGCAGGTAGTGGCACGCGCGCTAGCTGGCTAGGGGCGTGTGCACGCTCTCACCTGCTTGTACTTCCCAGGAGATCATGCAACTAAGTTTCATGATCATGCAACTAAGTTACAACATCGACAAATGGAGCCTCTCCTTAGGGAGGGTGCGTGCGCTTTATGGTAACGGCAAAGGGGGTTCAAGGAGATGTTGCTCACCTTTTGCTTTGGAGCTGCATGTTGACCCGTGGATTGTGGTGTATACGTCCAGCACCCTTGATCAATATCACAGATTTGACGTATTCTCAATGATCCTGTGATCATTCATGCTTGAAAGGGAGGAAACAGGGAAGAATAGTTGTTCGTGCAAGATGGTTGCGAGCGAGCTCATGGTCCCTCATTGTCACAGATGGAGGACCGTGTGGCATCACAGATTCATTAGACCAGCCGGCTGAAGGCAGGGTCGGCGACGCATGGGTCCAAGGCAAGTGTTAGTTTGGCCGCGGCGGAGTTTGGAATGTAGCGTTGCTGTTGAGTGCGATGGCTGTCCCCCAAGGAGATAAAGGTGGCTGATGTTGGCCTGTTGGTAGTGTGACGAGAAAATGGATGTATTGTATTATTGAAATAATGTGCTGATTTGAGTGAGTATATAACAAGCCCTCCGGATGCGAGGGGTTTGATCAACGGGCGGTTAAATGAAGAATGCCAAACGGCTAACGATTTGCAGCCTCAACATCAATGGGCTTGGCAATCAAGGGAAGGAGCGGAAATTCAAGGAATTGTTGAAAGGGGTGGCGGATGTTGTGGTTCTCTCAGACTGTCAATACATCTATATGTTTATACTTTTATGCTAGGCTATTGTGGGGTACAAAGTATAGAGTACATAACATCTCTTGACATCCTACTTGTACTCCCCTCATACTAGTCTAGACCATCTTCTGCTATTCAGTTCCTAAGATGGTATCATAGTAGATTCGCTCCTAGGTCGCTTACCTCCTTAGCTCCTAGCCATCCGACAGTAGGCTAGCCTGCCACCAGCCCCCAGTGCAGAGCACGCCCCAGCCAAAGCAAAGCTTGCCCTTGTTAGAGCAGTGCGTGCCCCAGCCAGAACATGGCGCGCCCCAGCCACAGCAGCGCGCCCTCCAGCCAGAGCAGCGCCCGCCCCAGCCAGAGCAGCGCGCGCCCCAGCCAGAGCATCGCGCGTCCCAGCCAGAGCAGCATGTGTCAGAACATATCTATAGCTTATACTGCTGTGTAGGCTGTAGTGGGGTATCCCATAGGGGGTACAACCCAGTTAGGGTTTCATATTTGTACTGCTTTCATTCATAGTTCACCCATTCCTGTTTTCCTATTTTCACATGGTATAGAGCGGGTCCTACCTTAGGACCGTTGTCTGGGCCCACCGACGCGCGCCCCGAGGCGCGCCCTTTTTTTTTAGCGACCCCTCGGGTCGCCTTTTCACTCGCGGCCCCGCTGCCTCCTCTGACGCGGCTTTGCCGCCTCCCCTGACGCGGCCCAGCCGCCTCCCTTGACGCGGCCCCGCCGCCTCTTTTAACGCGGCCCCGCCGCCTCCCTTGACGCGGCCCCGCCGCCTCCCTTGACGCGGCCTCGCCGCCTCCCCTGACGCGGCCCCGCCGCCTCCCCTGACGCGGCCCTGCCGCCTCCCTTGACGCGGCCCCGCCGCCTCCCTTGACGCGGCCCCGCCGCCTCCCCTGACGCGGCCCCGCCGCCTCCCCTGACGAGGCCCCGCCGCCTCCCCTGACGCGAATCCGCCGCCTCCCCTGACGCGGCCCCGCCGCCTCCATTGACGCGGCCCCGCCGCCTCCCCTGACGCGGCCACGCCGCCTCCTCTGACGCGGCCCCGCCTCTGCTGCCGACGGCCCCGCCGCTGCACTCTACGGCCCGCCGCTGCACCCTGCCGGCCCGCCGCTGCACCCTGCCGGCCCGCCGCTGCTCCTGCCGGCCCGCTGCTGCACCTACCGGCCCGCCGCTGCACCCATCGGCCCGCCGCCTCTTACGGCCCGCCACTTGCACCTGCCGGCCCGCCGCTGCACCTGCCGGCCCGACGCTGCACCTGCCGGCCCGACGCTGCATCTCCCGGCCGAGCCGCCCCAGCAGCCGAGCCGCCCGGGACCCGAGCCGCCCTGCCGCCGAACCGCCCGGGAGCCGAGCCGCCCTGCACCCGAGCCGCCCAGCCGCCGAGCCGCCCGGGAGCCGAGCCGCCCTGCGCCCGAGCCGCCCAGCCGCCGAGCCGCCCGGGAGCCGAGCAGCTGTGCACCCGAGCCGCCCGGTCGCTGAGCCGCCTTTCTGCTGACTGCACGACCTGCCCTGCCTGGTGAGCACTGTCCCACTGACACTGCGAGCTCTTTCCCTACTGCTTGCACTGCGTCGCTGTCGTCACCATGGCTACCCCTAGTGTCCTAGCTTTTGACGCTGAGGGTCGCGCCATTGATTTTGAGGTCTGGTTAGACGACCTGCAGCTGTTCTTACAGTGCGACAGGGCTGACGACCTTTCTCTCTTTGACCTCACCTCTGGCGCCTCTCCTGCCCCTGCTGCTGATGCTGATCCCGCTGTCCGCTCTAAGTGGGCCACCCGCGATGCTGCTGCACGTCTTGCTGTGCGTCGCCACCTCCCTACCTCTGAGCGTGCGCACTTTAGTCAGTACAAGAGTGCTCAGACCTTGTACGACGCTGTAGTTGCGCGCTACTCCTCCCCTGCCACTGCTGCACTGAGCCGTCTCATGCTTCCCTACCTCTTTCCTGACCTCTCTGCCTTTCCCACTGTCGCTGACCTCATTACGCACCTCCGCACTAGTGACACTCGCTACCGCGCCGCCCTTCCTGCTGAGTTCTGCGCTAAGAACCCCCCCCCCATGTACATCGCTCTCTACTACGTAGTCGCACGCCTCCCTGACTCCCTTCGCGTCGTCAGGGACCACTTTCTCGCAGTCTGTCCCACCACTCTCACCGTCGACCTCCTCGAGAAGGCCCTCCTTGCAGCGGAGAAGAGCATCGTCGCTGTAGGTGCTTCTCGTGGTGACCCTCGCACCCCCATCTTTGAGGGGTGCTCTCCTTCCCCCTTGCTGCCCTCTGTTGCCTCTGCTGCTGCTGCCGACCTGCTTGGTCTTGAGTCGGTCGGCGCGGCGTCTGCCCCTAGTGGGAGACGTCGCTCCAGCAAGGGCAAGGGGGGCAAGGGCGCGGGTGGAGCTGGAGGGGGCGGTGGCGGTGGCGGCGGTGGCGGCGGAGGGAGTGGGGGTGGCGGCGGGGCTAGTGGCGGGGGTGGTGGTGGTGGTGGCGGCAGCAGCGGCGGAGACGGTGGTGGTGGTGCCAGCGGTGGTGGTGGAGGCAGCGGCGGAGGTGGAGGCGGCGGAGGTGGAGGCAGTGGAGGCGGCAGCGGAGGAGGCAGTAGTGGTGGAGGAGGTGGAGCTGGTCGAGGTGGTACCCAGCAGCGTGGCGGCGGTGGTGGTGGCCAGCGCTCGCACTGTCAGCAGCAGCAGCGCTCGCGGGACATCCCTTCGCCTCAGCAGCTTCGTGAGTGGTACGCTGGGCGTCAGAGGGGTGGGGGTACTGGTCCCTGCACCTACGTTCTTCGTTCCGGCGACCGCGCGGGTGAGCAGTGTGGGGGTGCCCACGCCACCCAGCGCTGCTTTGGCCGCCTGACGGACGCTTGGCGTCAGCAGTTCCCTGGGGCTAGTGAGATCCCTCGCTGGGATGAGCTTCTCAGGGCTGGTGTAGCGATCTTTGATCTTGATTTTGATGCTATCCTTACTGCTATGTATGTTGTGGATTATAGTGAGGAGAATGAGGGTTACCGGTGTTTTCAGCCCGACCCGGGCATTGGTACTGCTGCGCTAGGTGCTTGTGAGGCTGCTGCTCTAGGTGCCAGTGCGTCTGCGCTCTCAGGTACTGGTGAGACTGCGCTCTCAGGTACTGAGTCGTCCTCGTCCTCCCTCACTTTCACCCTTGACTCCGGAGCTTCTCGCTCCTTCTTTCGAGACCGCACTACCCTTTCGCCGCTCGCCAGGCCGGTTGCGGTCTCCCTTGCTGACCCCTCTGGGGGTCCTGTCCTGTCTCACTTCTCCACTGTCCTCCCGTGTCCGGCTGCCCCTTCGGGCACCCTGTCGGGTCTGTACCTTCCCTCGTTCTCTACGAACTTGGTGAGTGGAGCGGACCTGCAGGATGGGCGTGTTCACCAGTTCACTCCTTCGCGTCAGAGGGTGACCCACTGCACGGAGGCTCGCACAGGCCGACACCTGGCCACGTTCTCACGTCGGCCGGGGTCGAGTCTCTACACCCTGACCGTTGAGTCTCCTCCTGTCCCTGCGTCTGGTCAGGTGGCTGCGTCAGGTCAGGTACTTGCTGCTGCGTCCCGGTCAGGTCCTGAGTCTGCCCCCTGTTCTTGTCGCCTCCTGTCTCACGAGACTCTCCTGTGGCACCACCGTCTTGGCCACCCCTCCTTGCCCCGTCTTCGGAGCATGGCTTCCCGTGTCCTTGTCTCTGGTCTTCCCCAGTCTCTCCCTCCTCTCCCCTCCGGGCCAGGACCTTCCTGTGTCCCCTGTGTCGAGGGTCGCCTCCGGGCTACTCCTCACTCCTCCCACTTCCCCCCGACAGAGGCTCCCCTGCAGACGCTTCACATGGATGTGTGGGGCCCAGCCCCCGTCCGTGGGCAGGGTTACGAGCGCTACTTCCTGTTGGTGGTTGACGACTACTCGCGTTACACCACAGTCCTCCCCTTGCGCAGCAAGGGTGCGGTCACTGAGGTGCTGATCGACTGGATCCGCGAGGCTCGTCTCCAGCTCAGGAAGAGCTTCGGCTCGGACTTTCCTGTTCTGCGTCTGCACTCTGACAGAGGCGGAGAGTTCTCTTCTCGCCTTCTGCGAGACTACTGTCGTGCACGGGGGATCCGCCAGACCTTCACGCTTCCGGACTCACCACAGCAAAATGGGATTGCTGAGCGCCGCATTGGCATGGTCATGGATGTCGCTCGTACGTCCATGATGCATGCAGCTGCCCCCCATTTTCTGTGGCCGTTTGCGGTGAGGTACGCGGCGCATCAGCTCAACCTTCACCCCCGGGTCTCTCGGCCAGCGATGTCCCCAGCCTTGCTGTGGACGGGGAAGGTTGGCGATGCGTCTGTGTTCCGTGTCTGGGGATCTCGGGCGTTTGTCCGCGACTTGTCTGCGGACAAGCTGTCCCCTCGTGCTGCTCCCTGTGTCTTCCTTGGCTTCCCCACTGACGCCCCAGGGTGGCAGTTTTACCACCCCTCCTCTCGTCGTGTTCTGTCCTCCCAGGACGTCACGTTCGACGAGTCAGTCCCCTTCTACCGTCTCTTCCCCTACCGCACTCCTTCCCTCCCCCCTCCCCCGGACTTCCTTGTGCCGGTTCCCCCCCCGGTAGACCCCCTCCCCCCTCAGGTTCCTGCCCCCTCAGGTGTGTCCCAGGTAGACGCCGTTGACCCGGTCGAGGTTACTGGTGACTCTGGTGCTGCTGCGGGTGCTGAGCCTGGGGGTGCTGACTCTGGGGGTGCTGTGCGCGGGGGTGCTGAGCCTGGGGGTTCTACTGCTGGGGGTGCTGGGCCTGAGGGTGCTACTGCGGAGGGTGCGGAGCCTGGGGGTGCTGAGCCGGGGGGTGCTGTGCCTGGAGGTGCTGGGTCTGGGGGTGCTGGGTCGGGAGCTGCTGAGCCTGGGGGTGCTGAGCTGGGAGCTGCTGAGCCTGGGGGTGCTGCGTCTGGAGCTGCTGAGCCTGGGGTTTCTCCTGCTGCTGCGTCTCGCCGGGAGCCCCTCTCTCCACAGGAGTTGCGCGAGTGGTTTGCTCGCCGCTGGAGGCGTGCTGCTGAGTCTGGAGGTGCTGCTGGAGCTGGAGCTGGAGCTTCTTCGACCGTCGAGGGTGCGGGTGCAGCCGGTCCCGGAGCTGCTGGCCCTGCAGGTCCTCCTGGAGCTGGAGCTGCTGAGGGCGTTCGTGCTGAGCCTGCTGCTGTTGTTCCTGCCGCTGGAGGTGTGGGTGGCGCTGGTGCTGTCGCTGAGGGTGCTGGTGCTGTCCCTGCTGAGTCTGGAGCTGCCGCGCGGCCTCGGCCGTACTTCGTTCCGCTCCTTCAGCAGGTTCTTGGTCTTTCTCCTCCAGTAGAGGGTCCACCGCCTGTCCAGTCGCAGCCCCTACTGGAGCCTTCCTCTCCACTGCCTGCTCCCTCTCCTTACACTGGTCCTACTGGAGGTCTTGCTGAGCGTCGTGAGCCTGCGTCTCGTCCCGCGTCGCCTGTTCGTGCTGCTCGCGCTAGTGGTCGCAGTTCGCGTCAGCGTCCTCCTCCTGTCCCTGGCACGCACCGGATGTCTTTACGTCCGTCCACTGCTCCTCTGCGTGCCCCTTTGCCTTCTCCTCCTGAGTCCTCTCTTCCTGCGCTTGCGGACCCTGAGTCGGACTCTCTTCGTGCTGCCAGTCCCACTGTCACGCGTCTGCTTGCTACTGTCGTCACTGACCCCTCTTTTGAGTCCACTGCTGCGTCTGCTCTAGTCGCTGAGCTCGTCGACTTTGCTGCTCGCTGTCGTCTCGACTACGCTGCTAGTCTTGTTGCTGAGTCTGTGTCTGTCTGTCCTCCGTCCGTCGGGGGTGAGTGTGCTCTTGGCACGGACGTCCTAGAGGACAGGCAGGAGGAGTTACAGTGTCTAGCGGCTGCTTCACCTCATCTCGCGTCTGTACTGCTTGCCCCTGAGGGAGACCCGGATGCACTAGACATCCCGACTCCGCGTTCTTACGCGGAGGCCGTAGAGGGTCCCTACTCCTCTCAGTGGCAGGCAGCTATGGATGCAGAGATGGCTTCCTGGAAGTCCACAGGCACCTACGTTGACGCGGTTCCCCCTCATGGGGCGAACATCGTCAGTGGCATGTGGATCTTCAGGGTGAAGCGGCCGCCGGGCTCTCCACCTGTCTTCAAGGCACGGTACGTTGCTCGTGGCTTCAGTCAGCGGCAGGGAGTTGACTACTTTCAGACCTTCTCTCCCACCCCGAAGATGACTACTCTTCGGGTGCTGCTGCACATAGCCGCTCAGCGCGACTACGAGCTTCACTCTCTCGACTTCAGCACTGCGTTCTTGCAGGGTAGCCTGCACGAGGAGATCTGGCTTCGCCGTCCACCTGGCTTCACTGGGACTTTCCCTCCTGGCACCCAGTGGAGCCTCCGACGGCCAGTCTACGGTCTCCGCCAGGCACCGCGTGAGTGGCACGACACACTGAGGACTACGCTTGCGGCTCTTGGGTTTGCTCCTTCTACTGCTGACCCGTCGCTGTTTCTTCGCACCGACACTTCCCTGCCGCCGTTCTACATCCTCGTGTACGTCGACGACCTGGTCTTTGCCACAGCGGACACTGCTGGACTCGCCTACGTGAAGTCCGAGCTGTTGAAGAGACACACGTGCACAGACCTGGGTGAACTGCGCAGCTACCTTGGCTTGCAGATCACTCGGGACAGAGCACGCCGCACCATTACCTTGACTCAGTCACACATGGTGCAGCAGGTCCTTCAGCGCTTCGGCTTCACGTACTCCTCGCCTCAGGCCACTCCTCTGCCTACTCGCCACTCACTCTCAGCTCTGCCTTCGGATGAGTCCGTAGAGTCGAGTGGTCCGTATGCGGAGCTTGTTGGCTGCCTCATGTACCTGATGACCTGCACACGACCTGACCTTGCATACCCTCTGAGCATTCTTGCACGCTATGTTGGTCCTGGGAGACACAGACCGGAGCACATGGCTGCAGCGAAGAGGGTATTGCGCTACCTGTGCAGTACGTCAGGCATGGGGCTAGTGCTTGGAGGGCGGAGTCCAGTGGTCCTTACCGGCCACGCGGACGCTTCTTGGGCTGACGACCAGGCTACGCAGCGGTCGTCACAGGGTTACACCTTCAGCCTTGGTTCCGGCTCTGTCTCGTGGCGGTCTACTCGCTCGTCTTCGGTTCTCGGCTCCAGTTGTGAGGCTGAGATCTACGCCGGGGCCATGGCTGCACAGGAGCTTTGCTGGCTCACCTACCTGCTGAGTGACCTTGGAGAGCCGCCTCGTTCTCCTCCAGTGCTGTACGTAGACAACAAGGCTATGCTGGCCTTGTGTCGAGAGCAGCGCTTGGAGCACAGAACGAAGCACATTGCTCTCCGCTACTTCCTTGCTCGTGAGCTGCAGCAGCGTGGTCAGTTGCGACTTGCGTACGTGGCCTCTGAGGCCAACACTGCTGATGTGTTCACCAAGGCACTTGCGCCTTGTGACCATCAGCGCTTCTGCACCCAGCTGGGTCTTGTGCCTGTCTTGCCTCACTTGCTTTCCTCTTGACTTCACTTGTACTGTGATATATATATATATACCTGCTCTTGCTTGTCTAGCCTTATATATATGTCTGTACTCTTGCTTGTGAACTGGCCTTTGGCCTTGCTCTTGTGCTCGGACTGTGTGGTGACTTTGTGATCCACCCTGAGCTTTGCTTTGTCTTGCTTGACTGGTCTTGTGACCCCTTGTTCTCCCCCACTTTGCCTATGGGGGTGTGTCAGAACATATCTATAGCTTATACTGCTGTGTAGGCTGTAGTGGGGTATCCCATAGGGGGTACAACCCAGTTAGGGTTTCATATTTGTACTGCTTTCATTCATAGTTCACCCATTCCTGTTTTCCTATTTTCACAGCATGCGCCCCAGCTAGAGTCCTGCTGCTATTACAAAGTGTCACGCGACACATGGGTGCTCGTGGACACGTAACTGTGAAGGGAAGTAGGATTCGCTCAGGATTTTTGTTTTGTTTTGTTTTGTTTTTGTTTTTTGCTTTGTTTTGTTCCTTTTTGTTTTTTTCTTTTTTCTTTTTTTTCGAGTGAAAACCGTGGTGGACAACAATGACGAAGAATTCAAGGTTCATTGGGTCATATGTGGCTATGACCAATGTCGGATGCCATAGGCCTCTTCCTCCACTGCTTCCCTGCTGCCAGTCATGCCGTGCCTCCTTCTCTCAGTTACTCAGCTTCCTCCTTTCACTCTCTTGCTATCGTGCCCTCTGTCCCTTTCTTCTACTTCCATATTCCTTCTTCTGCTCATGCTCATCCAACTATATTATCCACTCAAAAAATCCCCTGATCTAACGACAGGCTCCTCCCTCTCTGGCTACTTCGGCTAGGAAGATAGCATACACAAATCCAGTACACGAGGAAACAAACAAACAAGCAAGGAGTCCAGTGCAGGCTAGCTACCTATGTACAAAGCACATCTTGCCTAGCTACTGGCTTCTTGCGAAGGGCGTGGGGTGAGGCCAGAACCTGCACACACACGCCGACACCAAGCACACACATCAATCAAGCCATACACCATCCGACATGCAATTCATCGCAGCCGCGCAATCTGCCCACATATGTACAAGAAGAAATCCACACCATTCGTGATCTTCCTCTTGCAACTGCCCTCGTCAACCCTCTCCTTGGCTCCTCGGCTTTCGCGTGAAACCCCATCTTGGCTGCCATCACTGTACACGCAGGGCGTTTGCATTCCTTCCGCACCCGCTCGATACCCCTGTCTGTCGCATTCCTCCAGCTGGCGCCTCCGAATGTCCCTCATGAATTCCCTATACACCCCACCGGTACTCTACCCCGCGCTGCTCAGTCTACACCTCGTGTCATGCGGAACAGAAGCCATATACTTTCTTGTTTCGTGTGACACCAATGCCACGCAATAGTTTCTGTGAGACATTCGCACCAGTAAGCCACCATGCGTCACATAGAATTCTTGCGCCATTGCCTCCTCAAAGCATTTCCCTCTCCAACATATCCACAAGAATAACGTGTCCCTCTACACGATAAGAGTCGCACTAATCTACGTAGAACAGCCACATACCTACGGAGAAGGGGGTTCACAGTGTACCAACGCAAGAATCGATATACAGTATCAAGTATGCACAACTTTTGCAACATTCTCCTCGACGTTGGCACGCTTCTTGTCAAATTTATATGCTATGGTCTATCTAGGCTGTAGTGGGGTAGACACTATAGGGTACAACATTTCTAGGTTTCCTACTTGTACCCACCTGCTTGCTAGTTCATTCATTCCTCATTTCTTCACATGGTATAGAGCAGGTTCCCTAGTGGGAACGCTTCTCAGGGCCCACCATTGAAATCGACATTGTTTTTCCTGACCGGAGCGCGAGTCGCCCCTGCCCGAGGCGCGCCCCGTTGGCCGCCCTCACGTCGCGTCCCCTGCCCTTAGTGACCTGTCGCGCCCTCCTAGAGGCCCCTCTCACGGCCCCTCACGCCACCCTTAGCGGCCCCGTCGCCACCCCTTACGGCCCCGTCGCCGTCCTTTGCGGCCCCGTCGCCGCCCCTAGCGGCCCCGTCGCCGCCCTTCGAGGCCCCTCGCGACCCCTTTGCGGCCCCGTCGCCGCCCCTAGCGGCCCCATCGCCGCCCTTATCGGCCCCGTCGCCGCCCCTAGCGGCCTCGTCGCCGCCCCTAGCGGCCCCGTCACCGCCCTTCGCGGCCCCGTCGCCGCCCTTCGCGGCCCCGTCGCCACCCCTAGCGGCCCCTTCACCGCCCTTCGCGGCCCCGTCGCCGCCTCTAGCGGCCCCGTCGCCACCCTTCGCGGCCCCGTCGCCGCCTCTAGCGGCCCCATCGCCGCCCTTAGCGGTTCCGTCGCCGCCTCTAGCGGCCCCGTCACCGCCCTTCGCGGCCCCGTCGCCGCCTCTAGCGGCCCCGTCGCCACCCTTCACTGCCCCTTCAGCCGCCAAGCAGCCGAGCCGCCGAGCTACCGAGCCGCCGAGCTACTGAGCCGCCGAGCCCCTGAGCCGCCGAACAGCCGAGCCGCCGAGCCGCCCAGCAGCTGAGCCGCCCAGCAGACGAGCCGCCGAGCCACCGAGCCGAGCCACCGAGCCAAGCCACCGAGCCGCCGAGGCCGCCGTCGCACCGCCACTACCGAGCCGCTGCCGCCGAGCCGCCATCGAGCTGCTACTGTTTCTATCGGCGCGCCCCGGCCCTACGCACCCGGACTGGTGAGAGCACTCCCTGCTAGACCACTGCTGTCATGGCTACCCCCAGTGTCCTTACCTTTGATGCTGAGGGTCGTGCTGTTGACTTTGAGGTCTGGTTCGATGACCTCCAGCTCTTCCTACAGTGCGATAGGGCAGACGGACTCTCCCTGTTCGATCTCACCTCTGGTGCCTCTCCTGCCCCGCCTGCTGATGCTGACAGCACTGTTCGTTCACAGTGGGCCACACGCGATGCTGCTGCCCGTCTTGCTGTGCGTCGCCACTTACCGACCGCTGAGCGTGCGCACTTTAGTCAGTACAAGAGTGGTAAGACCTTGTACGATGCTGTAGTTGCACGCTACTCTTCCCCTGCCACTGCTGCTCTTAGCCGCCTCATGCTGCCGTACCTATTCCATGACCTTGCTGCCTTTCCCACAGTCGCTGACCTCATTGCGCACCTTCGCACTAGTGACACTCGCTACCGCGCTGCGCTTCCTGCTGAGTTCTGTGCCAAGAACCCACCCCCTGTGTACATAACCCTCTACTACATAGTCACCCGGCTCCCTGACTCCCTTCGCTTAGTCAGGGATTTGGTCTTAGTTTGCCCCACCACACTCACCGTTGACCTCCTCGAGGAGCGCCTCCTGGCACCAGAGAAGAGCATAGTCACTGTAGGAGCCTCTCGTGGTGACCCCCTACCCCCGTCTTTGAGGGGTGTTCACCCTCCCCCCTCTTGCCCTCTGTTGCTTCTGCTGCTGCGGCCGACCTCGTTGGCTTCGAGTCGGTCGGAGCTGCGTCTGCCCCTAGCGAGAGACGCCGCACCGGCAAGGGCAAGAGGGGCAAGGGCGCTTGAGGGGCTGGCGGGGGCGGTGGAGGTGGTGGTGGAGGCAGTGGAGGGGGTGGGGGTGGTGGTGGGAGTGGTGGCGGGGGTGGAGGTGTCGGTGGCAGCAGTGGAGGCGGAGGAGGCGGCGGCGGTGGCGGTGGGAGCGGAGGCGGCGGAGGTGGCGGAGGCGGCGGCGGCGGCGGCGGTGGAGCTGGTCGAGGCTCTACGCAGAGGAGTGGCTATGGTGGTGGTCCGTGCCAGCTGCAGCAGCACACTCGTGAGACACCGTCCCCCCAGCAGCTTTGTGAGTGGTACGTTGGGCGTCAGCGAGGTCGGGGTACGGGTCCCTGTACCTACGTCCTCCGTACCGGCGACCACGCTGGTGAGTAGTGCGGGGGCTCGCACTCCACCCAGCGCTGCTTCAGCCGCGTGACGGACGCTTGGCGTCACCAGTTCCCTGACGCCACTGAGATCCCTCGCTGGGGAGAGCTGTCTAGGGCGGGGGTTGCTATCTTTGATATTGACTATGATGCTATTGTTGCTGCCATGTATGTTGTGTCTAATAGTGATGAGGGTGACTGTTACCTGTGTGTTCCGCCTAACCCGGGCATTGAGGCTGCTGCTCTAGGTGCTGGTGAGGCTGCTGCTCTAGGTGCTAGTGCGTCTGCTGCCCCAGGTGCTGGTGAGTCTGCTCTCCCAGGTACCACGTCGGCTCAGGCCTTACACACCTTCACCCTTGACTCGGGTGCTTCCCGCTCCTTCTTTCGAGACCGCACCACGCTTACGCCGCTTAGTCGGCTTGTTGCGGTCTCCCTGGCGGACCCCTCTGGGGGTCTTGTCCTTGCTCACTTCTCCACAGTCTTACCGTGTCCGGCAGCCCCCTCTGGTACCCTGTCAGGTCTTTACCTCCCCTCGTTCTCTACGAACTTGGTGAGTGGTGCTGATCTACAGGATGGGGGGGTTAATCAGTTCACTCCTGCGAGTCAGCGGGTGATCCACTGTACGTGAACTCGGACGGGCCGACACTTGGCCACGTTTACTCGTTGACCGGGGTCGAGCCTGTACACACTGACTACTGAGTCTCCTCTGGTTGCTGAGTTAGGTCAGGTAGCTGCGTCGAGTCAGGTGTTTGCTGCAGCGTCCATGTCTGGTCTTGAGTCTGCTCTCTGCTCGTGTCGTCTCCTGTCCCACCAGACTCTCCTTTGGCACCACCGCCTTGGCCACCCCTCCTTGCCTCGTCTCCGAGGCATGGCCTCCCATGTCCTTGTTTCTGGTCTCCCCCGGTCCCTCCCTCCCCTCCCTCCGGGGCCTGCCCCTACCTGCGTTCCTTGCATCGAGGGGCAGCAGCGCGCTGCCCCTCACTCCTCCGAGTTTCCTCCGACAGAGGCTCCGCTGCAGACTCTTCACATGGACGTGTGGGGCCCCGCCCGCGTCCGTGGCGAGGTTCACGAGCGTTACTTCCTGTTGGTGGTTGATGACTACTCGCGTTACACCACGGTGTTCCCCTTGCGCAGAAAGGGTGACGTCACTGAGGTGTTGATCGACTGGATCCGCGCGGCTCGTCTCCAGCTCTGAGAGAGTTTCGGCTTGGACTTTCCTGTTCTGCGTCTGCACTCTGACAGAGGCAGGGAGTTTTCTTCTGCCCGTCTGGGAGCCTTCTGTCGTGCACAGGGCATCCGCCAGACCTTCACGCTTCCGGCCTCTCCACAGCAAAATGGGATTGCTGAGTGCCGCATTGGCATGATCATGGACGTCGCTCGTGCGTTCATGATTCATGAGGCTGCTTCCCATTTTCTGTGGCCGTTTGCGGTTCAGTACGCAGCGCATCAGCTCAACATTCAGCCCCTGGTCTCCTTGCCAGAGACCTCCCCCACCTTGCGGTGGACGGGGAAGGTTGGCGATGCGTCTGCGTTTCGGGTCTGGGGATCTCGGGCGTTTGTCCGCGACTTGTCTGCGGACAAGCTGTCCCTCCGTGCTGTTCCCTGCGTCTTCCTTGGCTTCCCCCCTGACACGCCAGGTTGGCAGTTTTACCACCCCACCTCGCGACGTGTTCTGTCCTCCCAGGACGTCACCTTCGACGAGTCGTTGCCTTACTACCGTCTCTTCCCCTACCGACTGCGCCCCTCCCCCCGCCGCCGCTCTTCCTTGCGCCAGGTCCTCCCCCGGTAGACCCCCTCCCCCCTCAGGTTCCTGCCCCGTCAGGTGTGTCCCAGGTAGACGAAGTCGAGCCTGTCAAGTTAGCTGTTGACTCTGGTGCTGCTAGAGGTGCTGAGCCTGCGGGTGCCGGGTCTGGAGGTGCTTAGCTTGTGGGTGAGGAGCCTGGGGGTGCTGAGCGTGGGGGTGCTGAGTCTCGGGGTACTGAGCCTGGGGGTGCTGAGCCTGTGGGTGCTGAGCCTAGGGGTGCGGAGCCTGGGGGTGCTGGATCTGCTCGTGTGGCCTCTTACGGTGCTTCGTCGAGGCGGGAGCCACTCTCTCCACACGAGCTGCGCGAGTGGTTTGAGGCGCTGGAGCCGTGCTACTGGAGCTGGATGTACTACTTTTGCTTATGGTACTGGTGGTACTCGTACTGGCGGTGCTGGAGTTGCTGGGACTGGGGGTGCTGCTGGAGCTGCTGGAGTTGGTCCTGCGGGAGGTACTACTAGAGCTGCTGGCGGTACTGGAGCTACCGGTCCTACTGGGGTTGGTGCTGCTGGAGCTGCTGGAGCTGGAGCTGCTGGGGGTGTTGGCGCTGGTGGTTCTGCTGGCGCAGGTGCGTCTGAGGGTGCTGGAGTTGGCGCTGTTGGAGCTGGAGGTGCTACTGGCGCTGGTAATGCCGCTGGGAGTACTGGTGCTGTCCCTGCTGGGTCTAGAGGCGCTGCGCGGCCGTGGCCGTACTTCGTTCCGCTCCTTGAGCAGGTTCTTGGTCTTCCGCCCTCTACTGGTCCTGCTCCTCCCTTAGAGTGTCCACAGCCTGTCTAGTCGCAGTCACAGTTACAGCCCGCCTCCCCCCTACCTGCTCCTTCTCCCTACAACGGTCCTACTGGAGGTCTTGCTGAGTGTCGTGAGCCTGCGTCTCATCCTGCGTTGCCTGTTCGTGGAGCTCGCACTAGTGGTCGTGCTCCACGTCCGCGTCCTCCTGCGGTCCCAGGCACACACCAGATGGCACTCCGTCCTTCCACTGCTCCTCTGCGTATCCCGTTGCCGTCCCCAAACACAAAATGCAGACGCATCGCCAACCTTCCCCGTCCACCACAAGGTGGGGGAGGTCTCCGGCAAGGAGACCCGGGGCTGAAGGTTGATCTGATGCGCTGCGTATAGAACAGCAAACGGCCACAGAAAATGGGGAGCAGCCGCATGGATCATGGGCGTACAAGCGACGTCCATGACCATGCCAATGCGGCGCTCAGCAATCCCATTTTGCTGTGGTGAGGCCGGAAGCGTGAACGTCTGGCGGATGCCCTGTGCACGACAGAAGGCTCCCAGAAGGGCAGAGGAAAACTCCCCGCCTCTGTCAGAGTGCAGACTCAGAACAGGAAAGTCCGAGCCGAAACTGTCTCTGAGCTGGACACAAGCCGCGCGGATCCAGTCGATCACCTTAGTGACGTCACCCTTGCTGCGCAAGGGGAACACCGTGGTGTAACGCGAGTAGTCGTCAACCACCAACAGCAAGTAACGCTCGTGCCCCTGGCCACGGACGCGGGCGGGGCCCCACACGTCCATGTGAAGAGTCTGCAGCGGAGCCTCTGTCGGAGAAAACTCGGAGGAGTGAGGGGCGGCGTGCTGCCGCCCCTCGACGCAGGGAACGCAGGTAGGGCCAGGCCCCAGAGGGAGGGGAGGGAGGGACCGGGGGAGACCAGAGACAAGGACACGGGAGGCCATGCCTCGGAGACAAGGCAGGGAGGGGTGACCAAGGCGGTGGTGCCAGAGGAGAGTCTGGTGGGACAGGAGATGACACGAGCAAGGAGCAGACTATGGACCAGACCTGGACGCTGCAGCAAACACCAAACTCGACGCAGCTATCTGACTCGACGCAGCTACCTGACCAGACTCAGCAACCAGAGGAGACTCAGTAGTCAGTGTGTATAGTGTCAACGGGAGTTGGGTATTGGCCCCGTCCTCGCTTGGGCGGAGCCGACTTCGTGGTCGGGTGTGAGGGGAGCAGCCGACCTGCAGCAGTGGGTGAGCTGGTCGACGAGGAGGTTGACTTGCACGGGGGGCCACTACAAGGGCGCCGAGCAGGAGGTCGCCGCCCTGGACGCCTGGTTGGCGTCCTGGATGCCTGGACGGCGTCCTGGGGGGGGGGACGCCGAGCTGGGCGTCGCCATGACCACCCGGACGCCTGGTCGACGTCGTGGGCGTCTGCACGGCGTCCGGGGATCCGGACTCCGACCTGGGCGTCGGGTCCTGACACCGACCTGGGTGTCTGGTCGGCGTCCTGGGAGGAGGGACGCCGCTCTAGGAGTTCGGAAGGTGTTCTGGGCGCGCCTGGACACCGGACTGGGGACGCCGGGCATGCGTGACCGGCTACGGACTACGCGGGTCGACCAGGCGTGGTTGCCCGGTCGATCGGGATACCCGGGCGACGTGCGCGAGTGTCGCCAGGGTGGAGACAGCGAGGCCGACCTCGGGGGTGGTATCCCGAGGTCGACGTGGCTGGTGGGCACAGTCGCTGGCATGGGATCTGCCAGGCGTCTGCATTGTGCACGTGACAGGGAAGTGCACACCAACTAGCTGCGCGCACCTGCGAAGCAGGTGCACCGTTGTCCTGCGGATGCAACGCTGTGCAGCCGACTTGGTGCAGCGCTGGCACACCGTGGACTTGCAACGTTGGCGAACCGCTACTCTGCTACGCTGGAGCGATGCGAGCGCTGCTGCGCTGGAGTGCGGTCGACCGTGCTGTGCTGGAGGTCGACCAGCAGCCTAGCTAGCTCTGATGTAGTCAATGCTGCCAATGTTGTTGCAATCATTGTTGTCATGTTTTCCTAGTGAAACTCTTGCAAATTCTCCCCGTGAACTAGCAAGGAGCGTGAACACAAGGAAACGACTAAGTGAACGAACGCAGAGATCACACGAGCACACGTGCCTAGCCCGTAGCCTAGCTCCCGTTGCTGCAGTTATCTCCGCATGGTGCGGTGAGCGTGGAGGACACCGCGACGCAGTTCAGTCTAGCCGACTTAGCACATACCGATCGTGTTCGTAGACCGGCAGCCGTGCAGTCACTAGTGTGCGCGTAGGCGACACCGAGGTGATGGATACCCTGGAGGGACGGCTGGAGGATGCTAGGAGACGCCATGAGGCCCAGGAGTATGGGGCAATACCCTGGGCAGTCGTCGAAGCCGGACTCCGCTCCGTGTGGGCGGCGGAGCCACCCCCCTCTCGACCTGCCTCTCCTCGACCGGTGAACAACGACGGCGGCGTCGACGTGGGTGTCAACGCCGGTGGAGGTCAGGTCGGCAGCAGTGCGGGAGGCACGTCGAGGCACTGAGGTGTGATACACGCCGGTGAAGCCAGCGGCGTTCAGGCGCGAGGGATGCAGTCGTCGGCGGCTGTTGGCTCCTCGCATGGCGACGCTGGTGGGCGTCGAAGTGGATTATCGCCGATGTCAGCGTCCCAGGTGACGGCAGGTGGGATTGCACCGAGCTACGGCTACTTCAAGTTTACGCCGGACAGGATCTCGGTCACCCCTCCGCTGGTCGGTCGACCCGACATTCTCACCTGGAAGGAAGCCATCGAGCCCCAGCTGGAGATGGCCGGGCTGATCGGCTTCGCCCGAGGGACCCTGGCGACGCCGGGGGAGCACCACCTCGACCTGCGTGCGGAGTTTCGCGCCGTGCAGCTGTTGACCTTCACGGTCATCTCGCGGTGCTGCTCACCGGGCGTGCAGATCGCCTTGAAGTGGTGCCGGGAGTACATCGACGCTGGCCACCGGGCGTGGCACTTCATTGAGTCGACGTACCAGGTCACCGACGACCTGTTCATCGCCCAGCTGGAGGGACAGCTGACGCACCTGCGTATGGGTGATGAGGAGACAGCGACCGACTACTGCAACTGGGCACGGCGAATTCTCGCCACCATCAGGATGGCCGGCGCGCAGTACTCCACGGCGTCGTACATCACCCATGTCATGCAGGGTCTCTCTAGCAGCTACAACCTGCTGAAGCGGCTGTCTATGGCGCCGAGCACAAGGGCGATGCTCAACGAGGACAATCTGACCTCGTATATCCTCCAGGACGAGGCGATGCAGGAGGCTGAGCGGCCGCAGGAGCTCTTGGCGTAGGCAAACTTGGTCACCTCAGCGAAGCAAGGAGGCCGACCGGGGCAGCGCGGGCAGTCTGGCGGTGGTGGTAGCAGTGGCTGGAAGCCGGCCAAGGAGGTCGACAAGAGGAAGTCGAACAAGGACAGCGGTCGTGGAGGTGGAGGTCGACGTCGGGAGTGCTGGCTGTGCGGCGACCCCGACCATCTCTCCTTCGAGTGTCCCAACCGCAGTGAGTCCGATGACGACGATGCTAAGGGAGGCCGTGGGAGGTCTGGCAGCCGTCGTCCTCGTTGTGGAGGAAACCAGCCGCGCAAGGAGAAGCAGTCGACCAAGACATCGACTTCGGCGAAGGATGCCGACTCCTCTGCTGGCGGCAAGGGGCGAGACGACAAGACGGCGTCGTGCTCGCTGGTCGGCGTCGTGGAGCCGACCATCTCTCTTGCACCGGAGGCCGGAGAGGACTTCCAGGCGGTGGCGGCAGCTGTGCAGGCAAACCCGGCGGTGGTCTTGCTCGACAGCGGTTGCTCCCACCACCTGATGGGGACGAAGGAAGCCTTCGTCGACTTGCAGCCGAGCAGCGCCATCAGGCATGTGCGCGGCTTCAATGGGGCGCTGCAGGATGTCCAGGGCCGCGGCACCGTCGCTCTGCAAGGAGAGGCCGGGAAGGAGGTGCTCATCCCCGACGTGTTGTACGTCCCGGGTGTGCGAGCCAACCTGCTATCGGCAGGCCCGTTGAAGGAGCATGGCGTGAAGCTGCAGGAGGACGGAGACGGCATGCTGCTCGTCTCAGCTGCATGGGAGGTGCTCGGTCGGGCGACGTACTCTGGGCGAGTCCTCTGCACTGACCTGCGTCCCTGCGCGATGAGATCGACGCCGCCCACGACGGAGGTGGTGGCTCTGCGGGCGATCGTCTCGAAGACAAAGTCGACGCCGGACCGGATGCATGCGCGGCTTGCGCACGTTGGCATGGACACCATACGGAGCTCGGCGAAGAACGAGGTCGCTATTGGGCTGGACCTCAAGTCGGCGACGGACGCCGACTCCCCCTGTGTCTCGTGCGTCGGCGGGAAACTGGCGCGGCACACCTTCCCCGACCAAGGCTCCGACGCCGACGACGTGCTGGCCGTCGTTCACATTGACCTGTGCGGGCCGTTTCGCGTGACTGCCAAGGATTGCAGCCTGTACTTCTTGCTGCTGAAGGACCGCAAGACCCGCTACGTGTGGGTGAAGCCGGTCGCCAAGAAGTCAGATGCGTTGCAAGCCTTTGTACAGTGGCTGGCGGTGGCTGAGCGGCAGACGAAGAAGTCGGTGTTGATGCTGCGCTCAGACCGGGGAGGGGAGTTCCTCGGGAAGCAGTTCACCAACTTCGTGAACGGCAAGGGGATCGTCCACGACCTGACCTGCCCATACACCCCGCAGCAGAACGGCATGGCGGAGCGGGAGATGAGGACGGTGGTGGAGTCGGTGCGGACAATGCTCCTACACATGGGTGTGCAGTACCACTGGTGGCACCTCGCTCTGCGGCAGGCCGTTTGGGTCCGCAACTGCCTTGAGAGGTCGACGCTGCCGCCGGGGACGACGCCGTACCAGCTGCTGACTGGGAAGAAGCCCGACTTGTTGCTGGCGCGGGTGTGGGGATGCATGGCGCAATTCCTTGTTCCTGAGCAGCAGCGTGGTGGGAAGCTGAAGCCGAAGGCCAAGTGGGGCCTGCACCTTGGCGTGTCAGAGGCGAGCAAGGGCTGGGAGCTCCTTGACGTCGCCACTGACCGGGTGGTCACCACGTCGGACGTGGTGTTCTACGAGGAGCTGTCGCTGGCCGAGTGGAAAACAGAGCATGGGCCGGTGTCCGGCCGCTTGTCGTCCACCCCGCCCTCTGACACCTCGTCGGCAACGCAGCCGTTGCTTGCCGAGGTCGGTGAGCTTGCTCCTGAGGACGTCGAGGACGTCCGCACCTCTATCCCTCTCCCTCTGACCCCTGCCCCTCCCCTCGTGGCCGACCTACGTGGGCTGACCTCAGTGTCGGCCTCCGGCGATGAGGGGAGTAGTGGGACGCCGCCTTCGGCGCCGGCCAAGTGCATCGCCGGTGGCCGACGTGACGAGCGGCGAATCGACGTGGGATTGCAGTCGACACGGGAGGAGCAGGTCGAAGAGCAGCAGCCGACAATGGAGCAGGCTGCCGTGAAGCCGACCACGGAGCAGTCGGCGACCGGGCCGTCGGCAGGGGAGCCGACCACAGGGGAGAAGTCGGCTGGGAAGCCGACCACAGTGGAGCAGTCGGCTGGGACGCCGGCTGAGGAGCAGCAGGACGCCGAGGGCAGCGACGACAGTGACGATGGAGGGGACGCCGCGGAGGTCCAGCAGGGACCACGGCGTTCATGCCGACTTCGGAGGCCGCCTGACTTCTTCGTCCCCGCTGCCTTCACCACGGTGTATGACGTGGACGATGACGACGACCTGCTGTACGACGACGCCGAGGAGGATGAGGAGTTTCCGGAGCTCGACCCCGACATGCTAGCTGACCCCGAGCACCGTTGGGACATCTCGACGATGACGGTGAAGGAGGCGTTGGCGAGCTGGAAGGGCCCGGCGGTGAAGGCCGCCATGGAGGAGGAGATTCGCAGCCTCATCAACATGGGCACTTGGGAGCTGGTCGAACGCCCGCCGGGGGTGAACGTCATGAAGAACCGGTGGGTGTTGACGACGAAGTACCACATCGACGACACCGTCGAGCGAGAGAAGGCGAGGCTGGTCGTGAAGGGCTTCACACAGGTGTATGGCGCCGACTACGACGAGAGGTTCGCGCCGGTGAGCAGCTACGTCACGCTGAGGATCTTCCTCAGCATCGTCGCCATCCTCAACCTCAACCTGCTGCAGCTCGACATGAAGAACGCCTTCCTGCAGAGCAAGCTCGATCGGGTGCTGTACATGTCCCAGCCGCACTACTTCAACGACGGAACCGGCCGGGTGTGTAAGCTGCTGAAGAGCCTGTACGGGCTGAAGCAGTCGCCGCTGTTGTGGTACTTGGCGCTCAATGATGTGCTGGTCGGTGCCGGGTGGAAGAAGAGCCAGGTCGACGAGGCTCTTTACTTCAAGGTCGGCGAGGGTGAAGTAGTCTGCTGGGTGCTGGTCTACGTCGACGACCTGCTTGCCGCCAGCAGCAACGCCACGATGCTGAAGGAGCTGAAGGAGCTGCTGGAAGCCGCCTTCGAGCTGCGCGAGAACTCGCCGGTGCAGAAGTACCTCGGGCTGGAGATCGTGCGCGACAGGTCGGCGGGGAAGCTGTGGCTGCACCAGTAGGGCTACGCCGACAAGCTGCGTAGGCGCTTCCTGGACGAGGAGCAGACCGGGCGCACCCCGAAGACGCCGGTCTCGGTCGGTGCCTACGCCGAGCTCACCTTCGATGATGAAGAGGCGCAGGAACGGCAGGAGGAGGAGTACCGGCAGAAGGTCGGCTCGCTGCAGTTCGCGGCGACGACGACGAGGCCAGACATCGCCTTCGTCTGCAGCAAGCTGGGGAGCGGCCTCACGGTGAGGAGCGACCAGCACTGGCGCGAGGTCGACCGCTGCCTCGCCTACCTCGCCAACACGCCTGACACCGCCCTGGAGTTCGGCGGTGGACCTGAGTCGCTGGAGCTGGTCGGCTACGTGGACGCCGATGATGCCGGTGACAAGCAGAACAGGACGAGCACGAGCGGCTATGTGTTCGTCTCCGGAGGGGCTGCAGTCTCTTGGCCGAGCCAGCGCATCAAGTGCGCGACACTGTCGTCGACCGAGTCGGAGTACGTGGCGGCCACTGAAGCTGGCAAGGAGGGACGCCGCCTTCGCTTCCTCCTCGCAGAATTCCGGCAACTGGACGCCGGGAAGCCGACTGTCCTGCGCGTGGACAACAAGTCGGCCATCACGGTCGCCGAGAGCATGGGGTTGACGGGCAACCTCAAGCACATGGAACGGCGACAGGCCTGGCTGCAGCACATGGTGAGGCGCGGGAAGTTCTCGCTGCAGTACATCCCAACCGCTGAGCAGCCGGCCGACTTCCTGACGAAGGCGCTGCACTATCCGGCCTTCAACCGGTGCTTCGTCGCAATCGGCCAACTGCGCCTGACAGACGTGGGCGACGGCGACAACGACGTGCAGCAGTAGGTGCCATGCCCTTTTGCATGGCTGGTGCGGTGGACGACGTGCTATGTGTTGGGTGCACGTCCACGAGCTAGTCTCCGAGCTGTACTGCCATGTGGGCTGGGTGCCCAAGCGTGAACGCGGCAGGGGAGTGTCAACGGGAGTTGGGTATTGGCCCCGTCCTCGCTTGGGCGGAGCCGACTTCGTGGTCGGGTGTGAGGGGAGCAGCCGACCTGCAGCAGTGGGTGAGCTGGTCGACGAGGAGGTCGACTTGCACGGGGGGCCACTACAAGGGCGCCGAGCAGGAGGTCGCCGCCCTGGATGCCTGGTTGGCGTCTTGGACGCCTAGACGGCGTCCTGGGGGGGGGGGACGCCGAGCTGGGCGTCGCCATGACCACCCGGACGCCTGGTCGACGTCGTGGGCGTCTGCACGGCGTCCGGGGATCCGGACGCCGACCTGGGCGTCGGGTCCTGACACCGACCTGGGTGTCTGGTCGGCTTCCTGGGAGGAGGGACGCCGCTCTAGGAGTTCGGAAGGTGTTCTGGGCGCGCCTGGACACCGGACTGGGGACGCCGGGCATGCGTGACCGGCTACGGACTGCGCGGGTCGACCAGGCGTGGTTGCCTGGTCGATCGGGATACCCGGGCGACGTGCGCGAGTGTCGCCAGGGTGGAGACTGCGAGGCCGACCTCGGGGGTGGTATCCCGAGGTCGACGTGGCTGGTGGGCACAGTCGCTGGCATGGGATCTGCCAGGCGTCTGCATTGTGCACGTGACAGGGAAGTGCACACCAACCAGCTGCGCGCACCTGCGAAGCAGGTGCACCGTTGTCCTGCGGATGCAACGCTGTGCAGCCGACTTGGTGCAGCGCTGGCACACCGTGGACTTGCAACGTTGGCGAACCGCTACTCTGCTACGCTGGAGCGGTGCGAGCGCTGCTGCGCTGGAGTGCGGTCGACCGTGCTGTGCTGGAGGTCGACCAGCAGCCTAGCTAGCTCTGATGTAGTCAATGCTGCCAATGTTGTTGCAATCATTGTTGTCATGTTTTCCTAGTGAAACTCTTGCAAATTCTCCCCGTGAACTAGCAAGGAGCGTGAACACAAGGAAACGACTAAGTGAACGAACGCAGAGATCACACGAGCACACGTGCCTAGCCCGTAGCCTAGCTCCCGTTGCTGCAGTTATCTCCGCATATAGGCTTGACCTAGGCTGACGGGTAAACGTGGCCAATTGTCGGCCCGTCCGAGCGTCCGTGCAGTGGGTCACCCGCTGACTCGCAGGAGTGAACTGGTCAACCCTCCCACCCTATAGATCAGCACCACTCACCAAGTTCGTAGAGAACGAGGGGAGGTAGAGACCTGACAGGGTGCGAGAGGGGGCTGCCGGACACGGTAAGACAGTGGAGAAGCGAGCAAGGACAGGACCCCCAGAGGGGTCCGCCAGGGAGACCGCAACTGGCCGGCTAAGCGGCGTGAGTGTGGTGCGGTCTCCAAAGAGGGAGCGGGAAGCACCCGAGTCAAGGGTGAAGGTGTGTAAGGCCTGAGCCGACGTGGTACCTGAGAGAGCAGACTCACCAGCACTTGAGGGAGCAGACTCACCAGCACCTGAAGCAGCAGGCGCACTAGCACCTAGAGCAGCAGCCTCACCAGCACCTAGAGCAGCAGTCTCAATGTGCGGGTTAGGCGGAACACACAGGTAACAGTCACCCTCATCACTAGTAGGCAATGCATACATGGCAGTGAGGATAGCAGCATAGTCAAGAGTAAAGATATCTACCCTTAGCCTAAGCAACTCCACCCAGTCGGGGAGCTCAGCTGCGTCGCCAAACTCCGAACGCCAGGCGTCGCTCAGACGGGCGAAGCAGCGGGACTCTTCGTGACCAAACGTCCCTCAAGGCTGACCAGTCCGAGCACCAGTGCGAATGACGTACGGACAGCGAGCAGTACCCCGTGACCCGTCACGCTGAGCGTACCACTCACGAAGCTGCTGGGGTGAAAGGAGTGTGCACGGACGATGCTGCAGCTGCACCTAGCCACTACAAGCAGCTGCCGAACTACTCATTATAGGACGACTCTCACTACGGCCACCCCTACAACCCCAACTAGCGTACCACTCACGAAGCTGTTGGGGGGCGAGGGACTCACTCGGACGGCGCTGGAGCTGCATCTGGCCACGCCAGGAGCAGCAGTAGCAGTAGAAAGAGCAGTAGCAGCAAGAGAAGCAGTAATAGCAGTACGGGCAGGGCAGTGCTCACCAGTGGCGAGAAGGGGAGGCGTACGACGGCGGTAATGGCAAGGCCGCTACCACTGTAGGGCGAGGGCTCCGCAGCAGCTGCAGGGGTGGCTGCTCCAGAGGTGGCTGCTGCAGGGGCGGCTGCTGCAGTGGCGGCTGCTCCAGGGGCGGCTGCTGCAGGGGCGGCTGCTCCAGGGGCGGCTGCTGCAAGGGCGGCTGCTCCAGGGGCGGCTGCTGTAGGGGCGGCTGCTCTAGGGGCGGCTGCTGCAGGGGCGGCTGCTCCAGGGGCGGCTGCTGCAGGGGTGGCTGCTCTAGGGGCGGCTGCTGTAGTGGCGGCTGCCCCAGGGGCGGCTGCTGCAGGGGCGGCTGCTGCAGGGGCGGCTGCTACAGGGGTGGCTGCTCCAGGGGCGGCTGCTGCAGTGGCGGCTGCTCCAGGGGCAGCTGCAGCAGGGGCGGCTGCTCCAGGGGCGGCTACTGCAGGGGTGGCTGCTCCAGGGGCGGCTGCTGCAGGGGTGGCTGCTCCAGGGGCGGCTACTGCAGGGGTGGCTGCTCCAGGGGCGGCTGCTGCAGGGGTGGCTGCTCCAAGGGCGGCTGCTGCAGTGACGGCTACTCCTGGGGCGGCTGCTTCAGTGGCGGCTGCTCCAGGGGCGCCTGGTGCAGGGGAGGCTGCTCCAAGGGCGGCTGCTGCAGTGGCGGCTGCTCTAGGGGCGGCTTCTGCAGTGGCGGCTGCTCCAGGGCGCGGGTTAGGGCAGGGGTGACGCCACGCGGGTCCCGCAGGGGCGTCGCGACGCACAGGAGCCGCGCCTCGCGGGTCCCGCAGGGGCGTCGCGACGAGGCGGGGGCGACGCGGCGGGGCCGCGACTGGGGACGGGGCGGGGCCGCGACTGGCGACGGGGCGAGGCCGCGACTTGCGACGGGGCGGGGCCGCGACTGGCGACAGGGCGGGGCCGCTACGGGCAGCGGGTCGGGGCCACGAAGGGGCCGCGAAGGGAGCCGCGAGGGGGGCCGCGAGGGGGCCGTGAAGGGGCCACGAAGGGGCCGTGAAGGAGCCGCGTGTTATAGACACAGTAGGCTCCAATGTGCCTAAAACGAAAGATAGAGTGCACAGTCGGATTTCTGCACAGCGGCTTCAAACGTTCATATCGTTGTGCTCACAGCTTCAAATGACTTGATTCAACTTAGATCTGGAGCGTCTTATTGTCGCCTACAATAGGCAGTTTAGATCGCACGATTTGACCAAGTATTGACGACACAGCGTTGGTTTGAACGAACAGCACTATGGCAGCCACTATAGTCTTAGAACACAAGATAGAAAGAGTTAGAAAGAGTTACGAGTTGGGAATGACTCCCAGCTCCTACAAACCCCAAGAGCCGAGGTACAGTGATGTGGAACAGTGCCACACTGTCCCCAACCACGAAGGGTCTCGAAACTACCCTTCACTAGTGCCTACACCAAGTGAAATGTTACACTACACAAAGTAATGTAACTATCTTCAATATCTTGAGGTGTACCCTTTTGGCGAGCTTCGAAATCACTTGAGGATTGAGATCAAGGCTCGGGCTCTTCATCACAAACTCATCCTTGAGTTCTTGATGGGTCTGCTGCACACACCTGCGACACACCGAACGTTCGACACATGACAAAATAGAAACCGCGCACGACAAAATAGAAACCACGCGCGAGACACAAACGACCGCGTAACACGCGTCTAGCGATAACTCGCTATTGACTCAACACACACAGTCGCCATCATGACTCAACATTCACACACTATTATAAGCATGAAATATATATTATCCCATGCCCTCATACCATTCCATACACACACACATGCACGCACACGGACAACAAGTCGAGTGCAAACCAAAGGGTTGCACCAACACCGCGAAGGGGCCGTGAAGGGGCCGCGAAGGGGCCGCGAAGGGGCCGCGAAGGGGCCGCGAAGGTGCCGCGAAGGGGCCGCGAAGGGAGGCCGCGAAGGGGCCACGAGGGGCCGGAAGGGGCCACGAAGGGGCCACGAAGGGGCCACGAAGGGGCCGTGAGAGGGGCCGTGAGAGGCCGTGAGAGGGGACGCTACGGGGCCGTAAGGGAGCGCGACGGGCCACTAAGGGCAGGGGACGCGACGGGAGGGTAGGCACACGGGGCGCGACTCGGGCAGGGGCGAAGCGCGCTCCGGGCAGGAAAAAAATCGATATTCGGTGGGCCCTAGGAAACGTTCCCACTAGGGAACGTGCTCTATACCATGTTAAAGAACGAGGAATGAATGAACTAGCAAGCAGGTGGGTACAAGTAGGAAGACCTAAAAGTGTTGTACCCCATATTGTCTACCCCACTACAGCCTACACAGACTATGGCATATGAGTTTGACAGGTTGAACCCTACGAGTAGTGTATAAAATATGAGTACCCCCTTTCTGAAGTAGTGTGTTATGAAAAATCCCTTTTCCTTATCGGGGTTGACTTCTTCGCGTACAACCCCAATTCTCAGACTCGCACGTTCCATCGACATCAACGATTCCGAGGCTGCCTCGCATTGCCTTTCGGTTCTCCTTTTCCAAACCTACACCCTACCTCACGTGAGGGTCCCGCCTAGCTAGGGCTGTTCCTATATTATCTTGCATCTTTCGTTGTATTGGCAGTTCATTTATTCTCGACTTCGTTATTCGTTTTCACGCAACTCTGTTTTACAACTCATAACACCTGGTATCAAGAATTCTTTCCTAGTTCACCCCGGTTTTTTAGGATAGTTTAGTAGCACAGGTGCGATTGGCACGGTGGGCTGCAAAGCGCGATTTTGATAGCCTTTGCGCTTGCACTATTGCAGGATGATCACAGATAACTCTCTGCCTATTATACAGAGCTTGCGACGCATGGACCAAGCAGCTTTCAACAGACTAATGCAGCAAGTGCCGGACATGCAGGCAGGGCTAACAACGGAAGTGGAAGAGTTATGGGAGGGACACTCCGAGCTACGCCAGGTGTAAGGTGAAGCACGCCAGGAGTTGCCCGTTGGAGGAGGCGAAACCACTAGTCAAGGCATGAGGGGCGTCGGTGCAACTACGAGCTCACACACAGCGTCGAAGAAGGCGATAGGCGGACAGCACCGGCACCAGCAAATGCAATTACTATAATCAAGATGAAACAGACAAACATGCCCTCGTTCATCATTATAGACAATAATACAACAGTGAAGGATTGGCTCTTCAGCGTGGAGGTTATCTTTACTGCTGCAAGTGCCGATGACGCTGTTACTGGATCGAATTCACATTCAAAAAATGTTCCACTACAATGAGATACAAGGCGTATTTATACTCTGAAATACAAGGAAACCAGCAATAACCCGAACATTCAAGAACATACCCTTCTAAAAGCTATGGTAACTTGTGTGTAAACCAACACAAGATAATTGGCACATAGGAATATCTAGATTTGTCTTGTTCTTAATCTACCAATTAAAGTATGTTGCTTCGGCGTAAGTTTTTTGGTTAGCCATATAATTTCATTTGTGTACACCTTCTATCGGTGCCGTATGATACATATGTAGGTGCCAAAAATACAAAATAAGTGGAATAATCAAAAAGCTCTTGAAAATGGAGTGGTAGTCCGATCGAGGTGAAATAAATTGCAAATGAAAGAGGAAAATAAGAAAATTAAGATAATAAAAAATATGGAAATATGTGAACGACGGCGTACTCTCACACTCAACCCCCTCAAAGCTGGGTGGTAGGCGTAACACCCTGCTTGACAAGATAGGAGAGAACGTCGAGCGTTACTCATGTCTTCTTCAGAGACCCAGCTATTCTCCGAAGGGCCATGGCCCTTCCAGCTTATAGGAAACTCCACGGTGCCATGCCGACAACAACGGTGCCCAAGCACAGATTCGACCTCGTACTCGGGTTCATCGTTCACAAAGACTGGAGGCGTCAGTGGAGGTTGTCGTCCTGTATATAGTTCATTTGGATCGCAATTGGGCTTAAGAAGCTGCACGTAGAAGGCTTTATGAATCCTCCAAGAAGCTAATAGGCACAAGTGGAATGTGACTGGAGTGACCTGCTCTTCTAGGATGATAAGTTCACAGAAGCGAGGTTGCAACTTGGATGGAAGGTGACCAAGGCTGAGGTTGCATGTCTCGAGAAGCATATGGTCACCAACCGCGATGGTATGATAATGGCGATGGCGATCGGCCGAGCGTTTCTATGATGACTGTATATCATGCAGGCGCTTGTGTGTCCGATCCCAAAGCTGCTGCATTGTGGTAACGAAGTCGTGCATGGGCTGGACGGTTGCCGGTACTGTCAGCTGCTGCGGAGTTAGCAGATGTCGACCGTAACAGAGAAAGAATGGGGCCTCTCCTGTTGCGGCATGCTTCGGATTGTTGTAGGCAAACTCCAACACCAGCAAGTGCAAGTCCGAATTACTAATGTCGTCCTTGCACGTTGCGTGCAAGAGGTGTTCTATAATCTCGTTCAAGCGCTCTATGTGCCCATCGGTCTGAAGATGATCTGCAAATGGCATTGCAAGGCGTGTCCCCATGAGCGACATGAGTTCATTCCAAAACTTGCTAGTGAACTTTGGGTCTCAGTCGGATATGAGCGTTGTCGGGATCCCGTGTTGTGAGATGGTGTATTTGACGAACAGCTCTGCCGTTTCCTCTGTGCGTGCCGGAATGAAGTGTCCCATCTTCGAGCATTTGTCAATGACGACTAGGATGGCATCATGCACCGCTTTGGCAGGTGGTAAGCTGGTGATGAAGTCCAAGCTGACCGCTTGCCAAGGCTATTTTGGGATGGGCAGAGGCTGAAGAAGTCTTGCTTTTTTGCTTGCTTCTCTTCATCCGCTGGCATTTGTCACACGGAGTGACGAACTTCTGCATGTTGTCTGCCATGCGAGGCTAGTAATGGACTTTTGCATTTCCGGCAAGGGTTTGTTATTCCCAAAGTGTCCATCGTAGAGCACATCATGCAAATCTTTAAGAAGTAACTACCGAAGAGGTGGGTAGTTAGGCACCCCAGTCTTCGTTGATCCTAGTGCAATATCCTAGTCTCAGTGCAACAATTTCTTCTTTTATGCCAAGGTAATCTCAGGGTCGATAACATACCCATGCGTGAAGAGTCTCTTCAGTAGCAGACTCATCCCCTCAATCTGTATGGCGGCAACGTGTCACGGCCGGCTCAGTGCATCTGCCTTGTTCTTGTGTCCTGGCTTGTACATGATGTCGTAGTGAAAGTGCATCTCGAGGAAGTTGATCCACCTGACCTGTCGCTTTGAGAGGGTCGGCTGCGCCTGTGGGAATAGTAGTCCGTTTGAGGTGAAATAAAGTGCAAATGAAAGAGGAAAATTAGGAGAATAAGATAATGAAAAAATATGGAAATATGAAATATGTTGAGCGGCGGCGTACTCTCACAACGGCGCCACGCGTATTGATTATGCGGTATCATTTCCCTGCGGACCTGCACTAGAGTGGTGGCGACATACCTTGGACACAGGGACCTTGCCAGGTGTGACACATACGGTGGACGGGACCTCAGAAATGGCAAATCGACGGGCATTATTGATATACGGTGTGGCCACAATTCGCACGTGGAAGGAGTGGGGCGCAGCCTTGCGAGATCGTTTCGAGCGTGTATCCGCTCGGAACAAGCTCGCATGAAAGCTGCGTGCCTGATCGCAGGTGGCTCCTGTTCAAGACTGCACAACTTCATTTATGGCGCTCACTGATCAAGCGAACGACATGGTGGAACCGGAGCGGTTAAATACATACATCAGCAACCTCATACACAAGATACGGAACGAGGTCCGCGAAAGCCGCCCGACATAGTGGAACCGGAGCGGTTGAATACATACATCAGCAACCTCATACACAAGATATAGTACGAGGTCCGCGAAAGCCGCACGAATACGTTCCTGGAAGCCATACGATTGGCCGAGTCTATAGATGTGTTCATAAAGTGGGCGAAATCAAGTTCCCAGGAGGGATACTGTTTTCATGTACAAACCCAGCGGGCCACGATTCACGGGGTCCACGAACCTGACCGCCCTTTTATAGGGTTGTATTACCAGTGTGGGAAGCCAGATTACATGGCTAGAGATTGCCCCGACAAAATGCAGTGGAAGAGGTACGAATGGAAAAGAGCATGGAAATGGGAAAAGCTAGTAATAGATGGACCCTTTACTGACTGTGCTCTGTCGCCCAAACACCACCATCCCCATTGAGTCGTGGTTTCGATTCATGCAATCGACCACACCTGGCCAAATAACAGGGAAAATCATGTGGATAACCCAGTGCTAGTTGTAGGCACAGTATTAAAGAAAAGATAGAAAATGTTGGTCGATGGCGGGGCTAGCCATTGTGAGAATCACGAGGAATGAATGACTAAGGAAAAGTTGGGTACAAGTACAAACCCTAGAAAGCTGTACCCCATATGTGCTACCCCACTATAGCCTACAGCAGCTATGTCATATAAATCTGACACACCCCCATAGGCAAAGCAGGGGAGAACAAGGGGTCACAAGTCCAGTCAAGCAAAGCAAAGCAAGCTCAGGGTGGATCACAAAGTCACCACACATTCGGAGCACAAGTTCAAAGGCCACAAGGCCACTTGACATGCAGGATTACATATAAATATAAGGCTAGACAAGCAAGAGCAGGAGTATATATATAGGTAACAGTACAAGCAAGATCAAGGGGTGAGCAAGTGAGGCAAGGCATGCACAAGACCCAGCTGAGTACAGAAGCACTGATGATCTCAAGGCGCAAGTGCCTTGGTGAAGATATCAGCAGTGTTGGCCTCAGAGGCCACGTAAGCAAGGCGCAGCTGACCACGCTGCTGCAACTCACGAGCAAGGAAGTAGCGGAGAGCAATGTGCTTCGTTCAGTGCTCCAGTCTCTGCTCCCGACACAAGGCCAGCATGGCCTTGTTGTCTACGTACAGCACTAGAGGAGAACGAGGCGGCTCTCTGAGGTCAGTCAGCAGGTAGGTGAGCCAGCGAAGCTCCTGTGCAGCCATGGCTCCTGCGTAGATCTCAGCCTCACAACTGGAGCCGAGAACAGAAGACGAGCGGGTAGCCCGCCACGAAACAGAGCCGGAACCAAGGCTGAAGGTGTAACCCTGTGACGACCGCTGCGTGCCCAGTGAGGACCACTAAACTCTGCCCTCCAAGCACAAGCCCCATGCCCGACGTACTGCACAAGTAGCGCAACACCCTCTTCGCTGCAGCCATGTGCTCCAGTCCGTGTCTCCCTAGAGCAACATAGCGTGCGAGAATGCTAAGAGGGTATGCAAGGTCAGGTCGTGTGTAGGTCATCAGGTACATGAGGCAGCCAACAAGCTCTGGGTACGGGCCACTCGACTCTACGGACTCATCCGAAGGCAGAGCTGATAGCGAGTGGCGAGTAGGCAGAGGAGTGGCCTGAGGCGAGGAGTACGTGAAGCCGAAGCGCTGAAGGACCTGCTGCACCATGTGTGACTGAGTCAGGGTAATGGTGCGGCGCGCTCTGTCCCGGGTGATCTGCAAGCCAAGGTAGCTACGCGGTTCACCCAGGTCTGTGCAAGTGTGTCTCTTCTGCAGTTCGGACTTCACGTAGGTGAGTCCAGCAGTGTCAGCTGTGGCAAAGACCAAGTCGTCGACGTACACGAGGATGTAGAACGGCGGCAAAGAAGTGTCGGTGCGCAGAAACAGCAATGGGTCGGCAGTAGAGGGAACAAACCCAAGAGCCGCAAGTGTAGTCCTCAGTGTGTCGTGCCACTCACGCGGTGCCTGGCGGAGACCGTAGACTGGCCGCCGGAGGCTCCACTGGGTGCAAGGAGGAAAAGACCTAGTGAAGCCAAGTGGGCGACGCAGCCAGACCTCCTTGTGCAGGCTGCCCTGCAAGAAAGCAGTGCTGAAGTCAAGAGAGTGCAGCTCGTAGTCACGGCGAGCAGCTATGTGCAGCAGTACCCGAAGAGTGGTCATCTTCGGGGTGGGAGAGAAGGTTTGAAAGTAGTCAACTCCCTGCCACTGACTGAAGCCACGAGCCACGTAACGCGCCTCGAAGACAGGCGGAGAACCCGGCGGCCGCTTCACCCTGAAAATCTACATGCCACTGACGATGTTCGCCCCAGGCGGGGGAACCTCGTCAACGTAGGTGCCTATTGACTTCCAGGAAGCCATCTCTACGTCCATAGCTCCTTCCCCCTGAGAGGAGTAGGGACCCTCTATCGCCTCCGCGTAAGAGCGCGGAGTCGGGATGTCAAGTGCATCCGGGTCTCCCTCAGGGGTAAGTAGTACGGACACGAGATGAGGTGAAGCAGCAGCCAAACACTAGAACTCCTCCTGCCTTTCCTCAAGGACGTTTGTGCCAAGGGCACACTCACCCCTGACGGACGAAGGACAGATAGACTCGGACACAGCAACAAGACTAGCAGCGTAGTCTAGACAAGAGCGAGCAGCAAAGACGACGAGCTCAGCAACTAGGGCAGATGCAGAAGTGGACTCAAAGGAAGGGTCAGTGACAACAGTAGCAAGGAGACGCGTGACAGCAGGACTGGCAGCACGAAGAGAGTCCGACTCCGGGTCGGGAAGAGCAGGAAGAGAGGACTCAGGAGGGGAAGGCAAAGGGGCACACAGAGGAGCAATGTACGGACGCAGGTGCGTGCCAGGGACAAGAGGAGGACGCTGACGCGAACCACGACTACTAGTGCGAGCAGCACGGACAGGCAACGCAGGGCGAGACGCAGGCTCACGACGCTCAGCAAGACCTCCAGTAGGACCAGTGTAGGGAGAAGGAGCAGGCAGTGGGGAGGCTGGCAGTAACTGTGACTCAAACTTGACAGGTGGCAGACACTCTTAGAGAGGAGCAGGACTGGCAGAGGGTGGAAGACCAAGAACCTGCTCAAGGAGCGGAACGAAGTACGGCCGCGGCCGTGCAGCACCCCCAGAACCAGCAGGAACAGCGCCAGCACCACGAACGCCAGCACCAGCGCCAGTAGCACCCCCAGCTCCAGCAGCGCCAGCAACTCCAGCTCCAGTAGCACCCCCAGCTCCAACCGCGCCAGCAGCACCAGCACCAGCACCCTCAGAAGCACCAGCACCAGCAGCACCTCCAGCGCCAACACCCCCAGCAGCTCCAGCTCCAGCTCCGGCAGAAGTAGTACCCGCAGGCTCAGCAGCTCCAGTACCTCCAGTACGAGCACCTCCGGGACCCGTGGCGCCAACACCCTCAGCAGCAGTAGAACCTCCAGCACCAACAGCACCTCCAGCTCCAGTAGTACGGCTCCAACGCCGAGCAAACCACTCGCGCAGCTCCTGTGGAGAAAGTGGCTCCCGCCTAGACAAAGCACACGGAGAACCTCCAGGCACAGCACCACCGGACGCCACACGAGCAGGCCCAGCTCCCTCAGGCTCCGCACCCCCAGGCTCAGCACCTCCAGGCGTAGTACCCCCAGGCTCAGCACCCCCAGACTCAGCACCCCCAGGCCCAGCACCCCTAGTCGTAGCACCCTCAGGCTCAGCACCCCCAGGCGTAGCACCCACACGCTCAGCACCCCCAGAGTTAGCACCCCCAGGCTCAGCACCCTCAGCAGCACCACAGTCACCAGCTACCTCAGCAGGCTCAACTGCGTCTACATGGGACACACCTGAAGGGGCAAGACCCTGAGGGGGGAGGGGGTATACCGGGGGGGGACCTGGCACAAGGAAGAGCGGTGGCGGGGGGAGGGACGGAGTGCGGTAGAGGAAGAGATGGTAGTAGGGGACCGACTCGTCAAATGTAACATCCTGGGAGGACAGAACACGGCAAGAGGTGGGGTGGTAGAACTGCCACCCAGGCGCATCAGGGGAGAAGCCAAGGAAGACGCAGGGAGTAGCACGAGGGGACAGCTTGTCCGCAGACAAGTCGCGGACAAACGCCCGAGATCCCCAGACACGGAATGCAGACGCATCGCCAACCTTCCCCGTCCACATCAAAGCTGAGAAGGTCTCCGGCATGGAGACCCTGGGCTAAAGGTTGATCTGATGCGCCGCATACCGAACCGCAAACGGCCACAGAAAATGGGGGCAAGCCGCATGCATCACGGACATACGGGCGACGTCCATGACCATGCCAATGCGGCGCTCAGCAATCCCATTTTGCTCTGGAGAGTCAGGAAGCGTGAAGGTCTGGCGGATGCCTCGTGCACGACAGTAGGCTCGCAGAAGGCCAGAGGAGAACTCTCCGCCTCTGTCATAGTGCAGACGCAGAACAGGAAAGTCCGAGCCGACCCTCTGCCCAGCGCCACCCCGACCAGCTCCACCTCCTCCGCCGCCTCCTCCTCCACCGCCGCCACCTCCTCCACCTCCGCTCCCACCGCCATCGCCGCCGCCGCCTCCGCCTCCACTGCCGCCACCGACACCTCCACCCCCGCCACCACCCCCACCGCCACCCCCACCCCCTCCGCCGTCTCCACCGCCGCCTCCACCGCCCCCGCTAGCTCCTCCAGCACCCCTGCCCCCCTTGCCCTTGCCAGGGCGGCGTCTCCCGCTAGGGTTAGACGCCGCACCGACCGACTCAAGACCAACGAGGTCGACCGCAGCAGCAGAGGCAATAGAGGGCAAGAGAGGAGAGGGGGAGCACCCCTCAAAGACAGGGGCACGCGGGTCACCACGAGAGGCTCCTACAGCGACTATGCTCTTCTCTGCTACTAGGAGGTGCTCCTCGAGGAGGTAAACGGTGAGGGTGGTGGGGCAAACAGAGAGGAAGTGGTCCCTGACCGGGCGAAGGGTGTCAGGGAGGCGGGTGACTATGTAGTAGAGGGTGATGTACATAGGGGGGGGGTTCTTGGCGCAAATATCAGCGGGAAGGGCAGCGCGGTAGCGAATGTCACTAGTGCGAAGGTGCGTAATGAGGTCAGCCACTGTGGAAAAAGCTGCGAGGTAAGGGAAGAGGTACGGCAGGATGAGGCGGCTAAGTGCAGCAGTGGCAGGGGAAGAGTAGCGGGCAACTACAGCGTCGTACAAGGTCTTAGCACTCTTGTATTGGCTAAAGTGCGCACGCTCAGAGGTAGGCAAGTGGCGACGCACAGCAAGACGTGCAACAGCATCGCGTGTGGCCCACTGTGAGCGAACAGTGGCGTCAGCATCAGCAGCACGGGCAGGAGAGGCACCAGAAGTGAGGTCAAAGAGGGAGAGACCGTCTGCCCTATCGCACTGTAAGAAAAGCTGCAGGTCATCTACCCAGACGTCAAAGTCAATGGCCCGACCCTGAGCATGAAAAGCGAGGACACTGGGGGTAGCCATGACAGCAGTAGACTAGCAGCGCGAGCAGCAGGCTAAGGACAGTGCAGTGGCAGAGGTGCTGCTCTTACCGGGCAGGCGAGAAGGACCGAGGCTCGCCAGCAGGAACAGGGCCGCGACCACAGTGACAGGGTGCAGCGGACAGGGCGGCTCGGGCGATTGGCGGCTCGGCAGTACCGGTGGCTCGGCGGCTCGGCGGCAACGGCGACTCGGCAGCTCGGGCGGCTCGGCGACTCGGGCGGCTCGGCGGCTCGGGCGGCTCGGCGGCTTGGGCGGCTCGGGCGGCTCGGCTGCTGCAGGGGCAGCGGCGGCTGCTGCTCAACGGACGGCGGCGGCGGCCGCTCCTGCATGGACTGCGGCGGCCGCGGCTGCAGTGGCGGCGGTTGCTGCTGCAGGGGCGGCGGCTGCTGCTGCTGCGGGGACGGCGGCCGCGGCCGCTGTAGCGTTTGCGGCTGCTGCTGCTGCAGAGGCTGCGACGGCGGGCCGAGAGAGGCCGCGAAGGGCGGCACGAGGGGCCGCGGAGGGCGGCGACCGGACGTGAAGAGGCCGCGAGGTGGGGGGGGGGTGTGGAGGGTGGCGACAGGCCGTAAGGGCGGCGCGAGGGGCCGCGGAGGGCGGCGATGGTCCGTGAAGGGCGGCGCGAGGGGCCGTGAAGGGCGGCGACGGGCCGTAGGGGGGCCGTAAGGGCGGCACGAGGGGCCGTAAGGGCGGCGCGAGGGGGCCGTAAGGGGCCTAGAGAGGGCGCGACGGTAGGGAGGGCATGCGGGGCGCGACTCCGGTAGGAGCGAAACGCAATACCGGCAGAATTTTTTTTTATGATTGGGTGGGCCCTAGGAAGCGTTCCCACGAGGGAACTCGCTCTGATACCATGTGAGAATCACGAGGAATGAATGACTAAGGAAAAGTTGGGTACTAGTACAAACCCTAGAAAGCTGTACCCCAGATGTGCTACCCCACTATAGCCTACAGCAGCTATGTCATATAAATCTGACAGCCATAGCCTCCTGAATCTGGCGACAAAGAAAAAATGCAAGTTACATCTGGACATATGTATGCCCGAAATTGACGTGCGCCTTGTGGATGGGACTCCTCAGGTGATTTGGAGGAACACGGACGGTGAGGATTGAATGCATCGAGGACTACGGCTTTAGCATGAAGTTTCTTACGACAATGTTGGATGGCTACAATGTGCTCCTAGGACGCATTGCTTGCAACGGCACAACCAGATCATCGTTTGGATGACGCGCTCGTGCAGCATCAACAAGCATGAGGGACACATTACATTGCCCACGTGGACTAAGGACCATATCGAGTTCACACGCGTTAAAACGATTTGCATCAACTGACATTTCCACAGGGGTGCGCAGCTGTACGCTGTTCATCTGCGTGAGCTGGTAGACAACATCGACGGGACCAGCATCTACAAATCGTGTGCAGTTGTACCGCCCAAGTTGGCGTAGCTGAATCGTCAATACCTGGATATCTTCCCCGATGACGTGCCACCTGGACTGCCACTAGCACGCCTCGAGGACCCCAAGATCACACTCGAGCCTAGTGCTCAACTGACTGTTCATACACAGCGGCGGCAGACTCAGCCTGCGGCAACAGCAAAGAACTGAAAAGCAAACTTTGGTTGCACAACAATAAGCAAGTGAAGCAAGCAAAACAAGCGAAGTGTGCGAACTTGCGGAAAAGAGTTCATTTGATACAGTATATCTTGTCAGAAACAAGAAGTGGTCAACTAGAAACAGTTCGGAGTACAAGTATGAAACCCTAGAGAAATGTATCCCCTAAAGGCTAACCCACTGTAGCCTACACAGCACAAACATATATAATGTTGGACACACCCCCATAGGTTAAGTGGGGGAGAGAAAGGGGTCACAGGACCAGTCAAGAAAGACAAAGCAAGCTCAGGGTGGATCACAACGTCACCACACACTCTGAGCATAAGCAAAGGGCCACAAGGCCAGTTCACATGTAGAGGCATATATGTAGTACAAGCATCACAATGATCTATATCTAGCAAGCATGCAGGTATATGTATATAGATCACAGTACAGGCAAAGTCTACAACAAGTGAGGAAAAGTGGGCACAAGCCCTAGCAAAGTGCAGAAATGCTGATGATCACCAGACTGAAGTGCCTTGGTGAATATTTCAGCAGTGTTGGCCTGAGTGGCCACGTAACGTAGACGAAGCTGACCACGCTGCTGCAACTCTTGAGCCAGGAAGTAACGTAGAGCGATGTGCTTTGTTCTGTGCTCCAGTCTGTGCACCTCACAAAAGGCAATGGCAGCCTTGTTGTCGACGTACAGCATTGGAGGAGAACGAGGCCACTCTCCCAGGTCGGTCAGCAGGTAGGTGAGCCAGCGTAACTCCTGTGCAGCCATGGCTGTGGCGTAGATCTCAGCCTCACAACTGGAGCTGAGAACTGAAGACGTACGCATAGAACGCCACGAAACTGAGCCAGAGCCAAGGCTGAAGGTGTAACCCTGTGACGACCGCTGAGTAGCCTGGTCGTCAACCCAAGAAGCGTCTGAGTGCCCAGTGAGAACAACTGAGCTCCCTCCTCCAAGCACGAGCCCCATGCCTGATGTACTGCACAAGTAGCGCAATACCCTCTTTGCAACATCCCAGTGCACCTTTTGGTGCCTACCAGGAGCCACGTAGCGGGCCAGAAGGCCAAGAGGGTACGCTAGATTAGGACGAGTGCAAGTCATCAGGTACATGACGCAGCCAACTATCTCTGGGTAAGGACCACTCGGCTCTACGGACTCATCCGAAGGCAGAGCTGAGAGCGAGTGACCTGTAGCCAGAGGAGTGGCCTGTGCTGAGGACCAGGTGAAGCCGAAGCGCTGAAGGACCTGCTGCACCATGTGTGGCTGGGTCAGTATGCTGGTGCGGCGTGCTCTGTCCCGGGTGATCTGCAAGCCAAGGTAGCTGCGTAGTTCACCCAGGTTTGTGCACGTGTGTCTCTTCTGCAACTCAGACTTCACGTGGGCGAGAGCCTCAGTGTCAGCCGTGGCAAAGACCAAGTCGTCGACGTACACGAGGATGTAGAACGGCGGCAGCGAAGTGTCGGTGCGCAGAAACAGCGACGGGTCAGCAGTAGAAGGCGCGAACCCAAGTGCCGCAAGAGTAGTCCTCAGTGTGTCGTGCCACTCACGTGGCGCCTGGCGGAGACTGTAGACTAGCCGCTGGAGGCTCCACTGGGTACCAGGAGGAAACGACCCAGTGAGGCCAGGAGGGCGACGCAGCCAGATCTCCTCGTGCAGGCTGCCCTTCAAGAAAGTTGTGCTGAATTCAAGAGAGTGAAGCTCGTAGTCACGCTGAGCGGCAACGCTGCACCGCTCCTCCGCGCCCTCCACCAGCTCCACCGCCGCCACCACTGCCACCACCACCACCTCCACCTCCACATCCACCACCTCCTCCTCCACCACCAGCACCACTCCCACCACTGCCACCACCGCCGCCGCCCCCTCCACCCCCTCCACCACCACCTCCCCCGCCGCTGCCTCCTCCACCCCGGCCCCCCTTGCCCCTGCCGCCCTTGCGCCTCCCACTGTGAGCAACCGCAACTCCGACCCCCTCAGCACCGAGGTAGTCGACAGCAGCAGCAGATGCAATGGAGGGGAGAAGGGGGGAGGGGGAACATCCCTCAAAGAAGGGAGTGCGAGGGTCGCCACGAGAGGCACCTACAGCTACAATGCTCTTCTCAGTTGCTCACTGTGATCTAGGAGTGCTGTCAGCAGTAGCAGCAGGCGCGGGAGCGGCGCCGGACGTGTGGTCAAAAAGGGAAACATCGTCCTTGGCAGTGATATGGAGGAACAGGGGCAGGTCATCGAGCCAAACGTCAAACTTAATCGGACGGCCCTCAGAGTCGGACGTGAGAACGCTAGGACTAGCCATAGTGGCAGTAGCAGTAGCAGTAGTAGCAGTAGCAGCAGTAGCAGTAGCAGAAGTAACAGAAGCAGTAGTAGCAGCAGGAGGGGCAGTAAGAGCAGTGACTGCAGGTAGGGCGGCGCGGCTCGGTCAGGGCAGCGCGACTCGGGCGGCGCGACTCGGGCGGCGCGGCTCGGGCTGCGCGGCTCGGGTAGGTAAGGCGGCACGACGGCGGGCCTATGCTCGGTGCGCGGCGGCGCCTAGGGTGCGGCTGCGCGCGGGCCGTGGCTGCGTTCGTGCGGCGGCTAAGCGCTAGCAGCAGCACCCGATGCGCGATCGCTGCTGCGGGCTGGCTACGTCCTGCGGGCGGGCGGCTGAGGGTCGCGCGTCGGCCTAGGGGCGGGCGGGGCCTACGGGCAACGGCCTGCTAGGGCTCGCGAGAAAAAATCGAGCCGCAGTAGGCGGGGAAGTTCCTACGCGCACTAAAACGGCGGGGTCGCGCTCGGGCTGCTAGCGGGCTGCAAACGGGCAGCGTGAGAGGAGAGCGCACGAGGGCGCACTAGGAGAGATGCGCTCAAGGGCGCTGAAAAAAAAAGGGGCGCACGAGGGCACCTCTAGTGGAACGGTGGGCCCTCAGGTCTAGAACCTAAGCTCTTAATACCATGTTAGAAACAAGAAGTGGTCAATTAGAAACAGTTGGGAGTACAAGTATGAAACCCTAGAGAAATGTACCCCCTAAAGGCTAACCCAATGTAGCCTACACAGCAGAAACATATATAATGTTTGACATATCTCCATTCGCGACACCAATCATGTTCACGCCCAAAAAAGATGGCGGCATTCGCATGTGCATCGACTATCGTGTGCTCAACATGGTTACCATCAAATCTCGTTCTACCATCTCACGCATCGCCGACCTCCACGACCAACTTCGCGGCGCTTGCTATTGTGAAAGTTAGAAGAGAGGAGAGGGTTGCACTAGCAAGAATGGGGATACAAATAGCAAACCCTAGAAGGGTTGTACTCGTGATAGAGCACCCCACTACAGGCTAGAGCATAAGATAACATTCTGACAGCTATTTCTCGAAGGTTGACCTACGCGGAGGTTACCACCATACCATTTTCTTCGCAAACAATTGTGACAAGACCGCCTTCCGAACCTGCTTCGATAGTTACGAGTTTAGAGTGATGCCATTCGGCCGCACAAACGCGCCTTCGACCTTCCAGCTCACCATGAACACGGTATTTCGCGAACTTTTCGACAAGTGTGTTGTCGTCTATTTTGATGGTATTTTGTTTTTTAGCAGGACATGTAAACAACACCTCCGCGATCTCGATGAAATGTTTAAATGACTCCAAGACAACCGGCTCATCACCAAAGGCGCTAAGTGCGAGTTTTTAAAGCAGGAGTTGGAGTTTCTTAGGCACATTACCTCTAGACCATCCAGGAGTGGAAGGCACCTACTAACGTCACGGAACTTTAGAGTTTTCTGGGATTTGTGGATAACGTCTTGTGGTTTATCCTGATTATGGCAAGGATAACTGGCCGGCCGACCGACCTGCTGCACAAGGACATGAATTTCATGTAAAAGGGGGGAGGCAAAGGAGGTTTTTCAACAGTTGAAGAATTTAATGGTGTCACATCCGTTCTGCGCATTCCCAACCCATCCAAGCCGTTTAAAGTCCTCACAGACGCTTCAGATTTTGCCATCGGTGTTGTGCTGCTCCAAGATTTTGACAATGGCTTACAGCAGATCGCCTACGAGTCACGCAAGTGTCAGAATCCCAACCACTAGACCATTGGGATAAAAGGGCTTGTTTGTGTAGCGGGTAAGTGCGCCCATAACCCCCCAGGCAAACGCGCCTGTAACCCTCTCCAGGATCAATCGGGCATCCACAGTGCGGATCTACTGACACCCACCCACACTGGGAGGCCCAGGACTAAGCACAGCGGCAACGGCCTACATGTGCATACACCAGGAATCGAACCCGAGACCGCTCTAATACCATGTCAGAATCCCAACCACTAGACCATTGGGATAAAAGGGCTTGTTTGTGTAGCGGGTAAGTGCGCCCATAAACCCCCCAGGCGAACGCGCCTGTAACCCTCTCCAAGATCAATCGGGCATCCACAGTGCAGATCTACTGACAGCAAGTTGCAAGTAGGCGCACCCAACTACCTTATCCACGACAAGGAAATGCTCGCCATTATTCACACGCTCAAACTGTGGCGCTGCTATCTGACGGACCTGGGCGTCACTATTCGTACAAACCACAAATCTCTACAGTACCTCCTCGCGCAACCCAACCTCAACCCGAAACAAGCTCGATATCATGGAGCCACATTTTCACGATCGCATCACCTACAAGAAAGGGGATGATAACATTGCCGGCGCCCTTACCCGCCCAACACTTGAATCCGCTGCAGTACTGACCACCCACTTGAACCCCGCTCCTTTCGGGGCTATTCATCCACGGCTACTCGACAGACCCGTTCTTTGCAACACTCAGTCACTAGCATGCGACGACGCAGAAATGATATTATTACATAAAAGCCAGAATTGACCGGGTTTGGGTACCCGCTCACCGCTTGCTACGCAAATTGCTTATCCAGGAGGTCCATGACCGCAATCTCTGCGGGCATTTTGAGAAAACTAGAACGAGAATGAATGCACTATGAAATATTTGGGTACAAGTACTAACCCTGATTGGGTTGTACCCCTTATGGGCTACCCTACTACAGCCTACACAAATGTATAAGCTATAATGTTCTAACACACCCCCATAGGCAAAGCGGGGGAGAACAAAGGGTCACAAGACCAGTCAAGCAAAGCAAAGCAAGCTCAGGGTGGATCACAAAGTCATCACACATTCCGAGCACAAGGCCACAAGGCCAGTTCACATGCAGGAGTACATATATATAAAAGGCTAGACAAGCAAGAGCAGGTGTATATATATGTAACAGTACAAACAAGGTCAAGAGGAAAGCAAGTGAGGCAAGGCAGGCACAAGACCCAGCTGGGTACAGAAGCGCTGATGATCACAAGGCGCAAGCACCTTGGTGAAGATATCAGCAGTGTTGGCTCAGATGCCACATACGCAAGGCGCAGCTGACCACGCTGCTGCAACTCACGAGCAAGGAAGTAGCGGAGAGCAATGTGCTTCGTTCTGTGCTCCAGTCTCTGCTCCCGACACAAGGCCAGCATGGCCTTGTTGTCTACGTACAGCACTGGAGGAGAACGAGGCGGCTCTCCGAGGTCAGTCAGCAGGTAGGTGAGCCAGCGAAGCTCCTGAGCAGCCATGGCTCCTGCGTAGATCTCAGCCTCACAACTGGAGCCGAGAACAGAGGACGAGCAGGTAGCCCGCCACGAAACAGAGCCGGAACCAAGGCTGAAGGTGTAACCCTGTGACGACCCCTACGTAGCCTGGTCGTCAGGTGGCGACGCACAGCAAGACCTGCAGCAGCATCGCGTGTGGCCCACTGTGAGCGAACAATGGCGTCAACATCAGCAGCAGGGGCAGGAGAGGCACCAGAGGTGAGGTCAAAGAGGGAGAGACCGTCTGCCCTATCGCATTGTAGGAAAAGCTGCAGGTCATCTACCCAGACATCAAAGTCAATGGTCCGACCTTCAGCGTCAAAAGCGCGGACACTAGGGGTAGGCATGACAGCAGTAGACTAGCAGCTCGATCAGTAGGGTAAGGGCAGTGCAATGATAGAGGCGTTGCTCATACCGGACAGGGTGGCTCAGCGGCTCGGCAGGAACTGCAGCTCGGCGGCTCGGCGGCTCGGGCGGCTCGGCGGCAACTGCGGCTCGGCGACTCGGCGGCTCGGGCGGCTCGGCGGTACGGCAGCTCGGCGGTAACTGCAGCTTGGCGTGCGGCGCCCCGGCGACTCGGGCGGCTCAGGTGGCGCGGAGGCTCGGGTGGCGCTGGCGGCTCGGCAGCGTTGGCCTCAGAGGCCACGTACACAAGATGCAGCTGACCACGCTGCTGCAGCTCACGAGCAAGAAAGTAGCGGAGAGCAATGTGCTTCGTTCTGTGCTCCAGTCGCTGCTCCACACACAAGGCCAGCATGGCCTTGTTGTCTACGTACAGCAGTGGAGGAGAACGAGGCGGCTCTCCGAGGTCATTCAGCAGGTAGGTGAGCCAGCGAAGCTCCTGAGCAGCCATGGCTCCTGCGTAGATCTCAACCTCATAAATGTAGCCGAGAACTGAAGACGAGCGAGTAGCCCACTACGAAACAGAGCCAGAACCAAGGCTGAAGGTGTAACCCTGTGACGACCGCTGCGTAGCCTGGTCGTCAGCCCAAGAAGCGTCTGCGTGTCCAGTGAGGACCACTGGACTCTGCCCTCCAAGCACTAGCCCCATGCCCGACGTACTGCACAAGTAGCGCAACACCCTCTTCGCTGCAGCCATGTGCTCCGGTCTGTGTCTCCCAGGAGCAACATAGCGTGCGAGAATGCTAAGAGGGTATGCAAGGTCAGGTCGTGTGCAGGTCATCAGGTACATGAGGTAGCCAACAAGCTTTGGGTACGGGCCACTCGACTCTATGGACTCATCCAAAGGCAGAGCTGAGAGCGAGTGGCGAGTAGGCAGAGGAGTGGCCTGAGGCGAGGAGTACGTGAAGCTGAAGCGCTGAAGGACCTGCTGCACCATGTGTGACTGAGTCAGGGTAATGGTGCGGCGTGCTCTGTCCCGGGTGATCTGCAGGCCAAGGTAGCTGCGCAGTTCATCCAGGTCTATGCACATGTGTCTCTTCTGCAGCTCGGACTTTACGTGGGCTAGTTCAGCAGGTTCAACAGTGGCAAAGACCAAGTCGTCGACGTACACGAGGATGTAGAACGGCGGCAAAGAGGTGTCGGTGCGCAGAAACAGCGACGGGTCGGCAGTAGAGGGAGCAAACCCAAGAGCCGCAAGTGTAGTCCTCAGTGTGTCGTGCCACTCACGCGGTGCCTGGCGGAGACCGTAGACTGGCCGCCGGAGGCTCCAGTGGGTGCAAGGAGGAAAAGTCTCAGTGAAGCCAGGTGGGCGGCGCAGCCAGATCTCCTCGTGCAGGCTGCACTGCAGGAAAGCAGTGCTGAAGTCAAGAGAGTGTAGCTCGTAGTCACGGTGAGCAGCTACGTGCAGCTGTACCCGAAGGGTGGTCATCTTCGGGGTGGGAGAGAAGGTCTGAAAGTATTCAACTCCCTGCCGCTGACTGAAGCCACGAGCCACGTAACGCGCCTTGAAGATACGCAGAGAACCCGGCGACCGCTTCACCCTAAAAATCCACATGCCACTGACGATGTTCGCCCTAGGAGGGGGAACGTCGTCAACGTAGGTGCCTGTGGACTTCAGGGAAGCCATCTCTCCGTCCATAGCTGCCTGCCACTGAGAGGAGTAGGGACCCTCTATCGCCTCCGCGTAAGAGCGCGGAGTCGGGATGTCAAGTGCATCCAGGTCTCCCTCAAGGGTAAGCAGTACGGACACGAGATGAGGTGAAGCAGCAGCTAAAACCTGGAACTCCTCCTGCCTGTCCTCAAGGACGTCCGTGCCAAGGGCACACTCACCCCCGACGGACAAAGGACAGACAGACTTAGACTCAGCAACAAGACTGGTAGCGTAGTCTAGGCGACAGCGAGCAGCAAAGTCGACGAGCTCAGCAACTAGGGCAGACGCCGAAGTGGACTCAAAGGAAGGGTCAGTGAAAACAGTAGCAAGGAGGCGCGTGACAGTAGGGCTGGCAGCACGAAGAGAGTCCGACTCCTGGTCGGTAAGAGCAGGAAGAGAAGACTCAGGAGGAGAAGGTAATGGGGCACGCAGAGGAGCAGTGGACGGACGCAGAGACATCCGGTGCGTGCCAGGGACACGAGGAGGACGCTGACGCGAACCGCGACCACTAGTGCGAGCAGCACAGAAAGGCGACGCAAGGCGAGACACAGGCTCACGACGCTCAGCAAGACCTCCAGTAGGACAAGTGTAGGGAGAAGGAGCAGGCAGTGGGGAGGCCGGCTGTAACTGTAACTGTGACGGGACATGCTGTGGACACTCTAAGGGAGGAGGAGGACCAGTAGAAGGCGGGAGACCAAGAACCTGCTCAAGGAGCGGAACGAAGTACGGCTAAGGCCGCGCGGCGACTCTAGACACAGCAGGGACAGCACCTGTACCCCCAGCGGCAGCACCAGCACCAGCAGCACCTCTTGCTCCAGTACCTCCAGCAGCACCAGTAGCACCCCCAGCAGGACCGCCTCCAGGACCGACAGCAGTAGCCTCCGCGCCAACATCCGCAGTAGTACTCGCAGGCCCAGCAGCTCCAGTACTCCGAGTACGAGCACCTCCGGGACCCGCGGCACCAGCACCCTCAGCAGCAACAGAACCTCCAGTACCCGCAGCACCTCCAGCTCCAGCAGCTCGCCTCCAGCGCCGGGCAAACCACTCACGCAGCTCCTGGAGAGAGAGTGGCTCCCGACGAGACGAAGCACCCGGAGAACCGCCAGGAACAGCACCGTCAGATGCCACACGAGCAGGCCCAGCTCCCTCAGGCTCCGCACCCCCAAGCTCAGCACCTCCAGGCGTAGGAACCCCAGGCTCAGCACCCCCAGGCTCAGCACTCCCAGGCGTAGCTCCCTCAGGCTTAGCACCCCCAAAGTCAGCACCCTTAGGTTCAGTACCCTCAGCAGCACCAGAGTCACCAGCCACCTCGACAGTCTCAACAGCGTCTACCTGGGACACACCTGAAGGGGCAGGACCCTGAGGGGGGAGGGAGTCTACCGGAAGGAGACCTGGCACAAGGAAGAGCGGTGGCGGGGGGAGGGACGGAGTGTGGTAGGGGAAGAGACGGTAGTAGGGGACCGACTCGTCGAACGTGACGTCCTGGGAGGACAGAACACGGCGAGAGGTGGTGTGGTAGAACTGCCACCCTGGCACGTCAGGGGGGAAACCCAGGAAGACGCAAGGAGCAGCACGAGGGGACAGCTTGTCCGCAGACAAGTCGCGGACAAACGCCCGAGATCCCCAGACACGGAACGCAGACGCATCGCCAACCTTCCCCGTCCACAACAAGGCTGGGGAGGTCTCCGGCATGGAGACCCTGGGCTGAAGGTTGATCTGATGCGTCGCGTACCGAACCGCAAATGGCCACAGAAAATGGGGGGCAGCCGCATGCATCATGGACGTACGGGCGACGTCCATGACCATGCTAATGCGGCGCTCAGCAATCCCATTTTGCTGTGGAGAGTCCGGAAGCGTGAAGGTCTGTCGGACGCCTCGTGCACGACAGTAGGCGCGCAGAAGGCCAGAGGAGAACTCTCCGCCTCTGTTAGAGTGCAGACGCAGAACAGGAAAGTCCGAGCCGAAGCTCCGCCTGAGCTGGAGATGAGCTGCGCGGATCCAGCCGGTTAACACCTCAGTGACATTACCCTTGCTACGCAAGGGGAAGACTGTGGTGTAACGCGAGTAGTCGTCAACCACGAGCAGGAAGTAGTGCTCGTGACCCTGTCCATGGACGCGGGACGGGCCCCACACGTCCATGTGAAGCGTCTGCAGCGGGGCCTCTGTCGGAGGAAACTGGGAGGAGTGAGGGGCAGCACGCTGGCGCCCCTCGACACAGGGGACGCAGGTAGGGCCAGGCCCCGGAGGAAGGGGTCGGAGGGACCGGGAAAGACCAGAGATAAGGACATGGGAGGCCATGCTTCGGAGACGAAGCAGGGAGGGGTGACCAAGGCGGTGGGTCTAGAGGAGAGTCTCGTGAGACAGGAGGCGACACGAGCAGGGGGCAGACTCAAGACCAGACCTGGACGCTGCAGCAAACACCTGACCCGACACAGCGACCTGACCAGACGCAGTGACTGGAAGAGACGCAGTGGTCAGTGTGTACAGGCTCGACCCCGGCCGATGTGTAAACGTGGCCAGGTGTCTGCCTGTCCGAGCGTCCGTGCGGTGGGTCACCCGCTGACTCGCAGGAGTGAACTGGTGAACCCCCGCATCCTGTAGGTCAGCACCACTCACCAAGTTTGTAGAGAACGAGGGGAGGTAGAGACCAGACAGGGTGCCAGAGGGGGCCGCCGGACACGGGAGGACAGTGGAGAAGTGAGCAAGGACAGGACCCCCAGAGGGGTCTGCGAGAGAGACTGCAATTGGCAGACCAAGCGGCTTGAGTGTGGTGCGGTCTCAAAAGAAGGAGCGAGAAGCCCCCGAGTCTAGAGTGAAGGTGTGGGAGGCCGAAGCCGACGCAGTACCTTAGAGCGCAGACTCACCAGCACCTTTGGAAGCAGACGCACTGGCACCAAGAGCAGCAGCCTCGCTAGTACCAAGAGCAGCAGCCTCACCCGCACCTAGAGCAGCAGTCTCAATGCCCGGGTCGGGTGGAAAACACCGGTAACAGTCACCCTCCTCACTAATAGTCACAGCATACATAACAGCAAGAATAGCATCAAAGTCAAGGTCAAAGATAGCTACCCCTGCCCTAGATAGCTCTCCCCAGCGAGGGATCTCAGTGGCCTCAGGGAACTGGGGACGCCAAGCGTCCGTCAGGCGGCCAAAGCAGCGCTGGGTGGGGTGCGCACCCCCACAATGCTCACCCGCACGGTCGCCGGTGCGCAGGACGTAGGTGCACGGACCAGTACCCCCACCCCGCTGGCGTGCAGCGTACCACTCACGGAGCTGCTGAGGGGGGGGGATGTCACGAGTGCGCTGTTGCTGCTGCTGCTGGCGCTGACCACCACCGGAGCCGACCCTCTTTGCAGCGCCACCCCGACCAGCTCCACCTCCTCTGCCTCCGCCTCCTCCTCCGCCGCCACCTCCGCCACCTCCGCTCCCACTGCCACCGCTGCCTCCGCCTCCGCCTCCACTGCCGCCACCGGCACCTCCACCCCCGCCACCACTCCCACCGCCACCCCCACTCCCTCCGCCGCCTCCACCGCCGCCTCCACTGCCCCCGTTAGCTCCTCCAGCGCCCCTGCCCCCCTTGCCCTTGCCAGGGCGGCGCTTCTCACTAGGAGTAGACGCCGCACCGACCGACTCCAGACCAACGAGGTCGGCCGCAGCAGCAGATGCAACAGAGGGCAAAAGGGGGGAGGGGGAACACCCCTCAAAGATGGGGGTGCGAGGGTCACCACGAGAGGCTCCTACAGCGACTATGCTCTTCTCTGCTGCTAGGAGGGCCTTCTCAAGGAGGTCAATGGTGAGAGTGGTGGCGCAAACTGAGAGGAAGTGGTCCCTGACTACGCGGAGAGAGTCAGTGAGCCGGGCGACTATGTAGTAGAGGGTGATGTACATGGGGGGGGGGGTTCTTGGCACAGAACTCAGCAGGAAGCGCAGCGCGGTAGCGAGTGTCACTAGTGCGGAGGTGCGTAATAAGGTCAGGGACTGTGGGAAAGGCAGCAAGGTCAGGGAAGAGGTACGGTAGCATGAGGCGGCTCAGTGCAGTAGTGGCAGGGGAGGAGTAGCGTTCAACTACATCGTCGTACAAGGTCTGAGCACTCTTGTACTGGCTAAAGTGCGCACGCTCAGAGGTAGGCGGTGGGGCCGCTAGGGCGGCGGGTCGGGGCCGACAAGGGCGGCGCCGGGGCCGCAGAGGTAGGCGACGGGTCGCTAGGGCAGCGGATCGGGGCCGTAAGGGTGGCGCGACACGGTCGAGAAAGGGGAGCGCGACTCGGGCAAGGGCTGAGCGCGCTCCGAGAAAAAAAATCGAATCGGTGGGCCCTAGGAACAGTTCCCACGAGGGAACCTGCTTGATACCATGAGAAAACTGAAACGAGAATGAATCAACTATGAAAGAGTTGGGTACAAGTACTAACCCTAATTGGGTTGTACCCCTTATGGGCTACCCCACTATAGACTACACAAAATGCATAAGCTATGATCATTTGACAGTTGTACCCCTTATGGGCTACCCCACTACAGCCTACACAAATGTATAAGCTATAATGTTCTGACACATTTCAGAGTTGACAAGACGTAGAAAATAGTGCACCATCAACATTACTGGCCTGACTCCTTGTCTGACGTGCAGCATTATGTGTCTCCTTGTTCGACAATGCTCGACAGGCTTGCTGCAGCCCCTCGAGCCACCCAATTGAAAGTGACAACAAGAGACAATGGAATTGGTCATGGGGCTGTCTATTGGCGCATCCGGCAACGACGCTATACTCGTCGTTGTTGATTGTCCCACCAAAATGGCTCACTTCGCCCCTTGTTGCACGACAATTACCGCCAAAGATCCCGAAGTTCACAACGAAGTTCTAGAAGGAAATCTGGGTGCAGTACGGCACACGTCTACAGTTTTTGTCGGCCGCAAACCGACGGACAGTCTGAGTGGACCAACCAGACTATGAAGCAGCTCATCCGTACGAACTGCCCTGACCCCGCTCGCTGGGAAATTTCACTCCCGATGCTGGAATCTGCGGGCTATAATGCCCCGTCCAGCACAACTGACCACTCACCATTCTTCCTGAATTACGGGATGGACCCCATGGTACCCACAACGACATCACTCGACAACCAGTGCCGATGTCAGAATATTTTGTGACAGAACTGCAGGCGATTCGCGAGAAGTCTGTCGAAGCCATTTGCAAAGGGAACGCCACTTCCCAAAAATCATCATGGTGGTAGGGCAACTAGTCATACTCGACACCAAGAACCTTAGCCTACCAGGCTCGTTGAATCTTTGCCCACAATTCTGCTGACCTTTCTGCATTGTGAAGATGATCAGCCCGTCATGGTGTGAAATTTGCTGCCCGACGATAGTCGTGCATACGACGCATTCCACGTCAGCCTCCTATAGCCTTTCTTACCCGCGATGACGGATATTGCCCCCCAAAATGCTGCCCCATCGGCTCGTCCTATCCCGGAACTGTGCTTGACCCGTCGAAAATTCTAGCGTATCATGTTTGGCTTGACACCTCCGTACGCCACGTGGATTTCTTGATTCGCTGGACCGATCGCACCAGTGAAGATGACAGGGGAAGGGGGGGGGGGGGGGGGGGGGGGTGGGGGGGGGGAAGTGTAAGGAAAATTCCCCTTTTCCTTATCGGGGTTGACTCTTTCGCGTACAACCCCAATTCTTGGACTCGCATGTTCGGCCGACATCCACGATTCCGAGGCTGCCTTGCGTCGCCTTCGGTTTTCACTTGCCCAACATGCACCCAACCTCACGTTCCCAAGGTTCCCACCTGGCTAGGTATGTTCCTATATTATCTTGCATCCTTCATTGTATCGGCTGTTCAGTTAGTTACAGTGTTGCGAGTGCAACTGGATAAGGAAACACGATCAAAGCAAGAATTCATTTAGCAAAGGAATGAGCGAATGTGAAACACGGAACTAGTGTGGTAACAGTAATGAGCAAATTGTGGGTTGCTTGACGGGCCTAATGCTGAGGTTGGGAATAGTCGAGGTGTCAAACTATATGTTTGTGTTCTCTCTAGGTTATAGTGGGTTAGCCTACAAGGGGTACAACACTTTAGGGTTAGTACTTGTACCCAACTCATTCATAGTTCATTCATTCCTGCACAATGATTCTAACATGGTATTCAGAGCAGGAAACTTGTTAGGTTTTTAGGGCCTATCGATAATTCCACTCTACCTGCCCGAAGCACCCTTGTGCTGTCCAGCCCTGCTCGCTCAGTGTTGCGCTGCCCTGCAGCAACTCGCACTGCCTGCCCTAGCGCGCTGCCCAGCTGTCACACGCGCCCCTCCTACCCGCGAGTGGCTACTGCCCTGCGCGCCCCTACTGCCCGCGAGCGGCCCTTGCCCCGCACGCTCCTACTGCCCGTGAGCGGCCCTTGCCTCGTGCGCCCTACTGCCCGCGAGCAGCTTCTGCCCCGCACACCCCTGCTGCCGCGAGCAGCCCTTGCCCCGCGTGCCCCTGCTGCCCGCGAGCAGCCCCTGCCTTGCACACTCCTTCTGCCCGCGAGCAGCCTCTACCCTAGCGCGCCCCGCAGCCCAGCGTGCCCCGTTGCCCTAAGCGCGCCAGCGCGCCACGCGGCTTAGCACGCCAACACGCCCCACAGCCTAGCGCGCCAGTGCGCCCCGCAGTCCAGCGCGCTAGCACGCCCCGCTGCTAATCACACCAGCGCGCTGTCACAATGTAAAAATTGACTAAAACAGAAAGTACAAACAAGATATATGCAAAACCTAGCCCTAGTGCAAGTAGAAAATAACATAAGGGAGAACACCTAGACTAGAACTACACAAACTATAGAATTATAGCTTGACACACCCCCATAGTCTAGGTGACGGTAGTCCTGTAGAAACAACAAGAGCAAGCAACGGTCACAAGACCAATCCACAAGAACAAGACAAATCTCAGGGTGGAGCTCAAAGGCACCACACCCTCCGAGAGCAAACAAGGGGCCACAAGGCCAGTCCACATGCAGGTATATAGCAAATATAAAGAGATGCAAGAGTACAAGACATGCAGGACAAGGCATCTCTACGAAAGCAAGTGTGGACGGGCAGGCACAAGGCCAAGCTGGGTGCAGAAACGCTGGTGGTCACAAGGCGGCAACGCCTTGGTGAAGATATCTATCATGTTGACCTCACAGACAACATGTCAAACGAGCGCCTGGCCACACTGCTGCAACTCACGCTGAAGGAAGTAATGAAGCTGGATGTGTTTCGCCTTCCCAACCAGTCGGGGCTCCTCACACAACAGGACAGTAGACATGTTGTCGGCGAACAAGACTGGGGGAGAGCGAGGCCGCTCACCAAGGTTGGTGAGAAGGAAAGACAGCCAGCGAAGCTCTTGAGCAGCCATGGCCGCAGCATACACCTCTGCCTCACAACTGGAACCGGCGACAGACGACGCCGGAGTCGACCGCTGCGAAACAGCACCTGCCCCGAGGCTAAAGGAGTACCCCTGTGTAGACCGACGCGTCTCCGCGTCGTCGGCCCACGACGAGTCTGAGTAACCTATGAGTGTAACTGGTGCTTCCCTCCACGGACAAGTCCCATGCCTGATGTACTCGCCACATACTTCGCCACCCTCTTAGCAGCGGACCAGTGGGACGGTCGGTGTCTCCCAGGCACAACAAAGCGCGCAAAGATGCTAAGAGGTTAAGCTTGGTCTGGGCGAGTACAGGTCATCAGGTACATGAGACAACCCACCAGCTTAGGATATGGACCACTGGACTCAAATGACTCGTCCGAAGGTGGAGCCATGAGCCCATGATCCACAGCAAGAGGGGTGAGCTGTACCTTGGAGAACGGGAAGCGAAACCGTGTGAGGATCTGCTTGACCATATGCGACTGCGTCAGCGTAATGGTGCGAGCTGCCCTATCCCTGGTGATCTGCAGGCCAAGGTAGTGCTGCAACTCACCAAGGTCAGTGCAAGTGTGTCTCCTCTGCAGTTCCTCCTTCACGGAGGCCAGCGCGCGTTGGTCGGGAGAGGCGAACACTAGGTCATCGACGTAGACCAGGACAAAGAACGGGGTCGAGCCACGGCGGACAAACAGTGACGGGTCGGCAGACGACGGAAAGAAGTCAAGAGCTGCAAGGGTCAAGCGAAGTGTGTCGTGCCACTCACGTGGAGCCTGATGCAGGCTGTAGACTGGTCGACGCAGCTGCCACTGGGTCCCAGGTGGGAAAGAGCCAGTGAAGCCAGGCGGGCGACGCTGCCAGATATGCTCGTGCAGGCTCCCCTGAAGGAACGCGGTGGAAAAGTCCAAGGAGTGCAACTCATAGTCGCGCTGGGCTGCAATATGCAACAGCACCCGAAGAGTACTCATCTTCGAGGTGGGCGCAAAGGTCTGGAAGAAGTCCACCCTGTCATAACATTATAGCTTATGCTTTTGTGTAGGCTATAGTGGGGTAGCCCATATGGGGTACAACCCAATTAGAGTTAGTACTTGTACCCAACTGTTTCATAGTGCATTCATTCTCGCTTCTTTTCATGGTTTCAGAGCAGGTTCCCTAGTGGGAACGCTACCTAGGGCCCACCACGAATTTTTCTTTCCTGCCCGGAGCGCGCCTCACCCTAGACCGAGTCGCGCGCGCCCCGTGTGCCCTCCCTCCCGTCGCGCCGCCCTTAGTGGCCCCTTGCGCCGCCCGTCGACCCCGCGCGCCGCCCTAGCAGCTCCTTGCGCCGCCCGTCGACCCCGCGCGCCGCCCTAGCGGCTCCTTGCGCCGCCCGTCGACCCTGCACGCCGCCCTAGCGGCACCTTGCGCCGCCCTAGCGGCCCGGCCGCCCTCAACTGCGGCCTCGCCGCCCGTACCTGCGGCCCCGCCGCCCTCACCTGCGGTCCCCGCCACCCTTACCTGCGGTCCCCGCCGCCCTCAACTGCGGCCTCGCCGCCCTTACCTGCGGCCTCGTCGCCCTTACCTGCGGCCCCACCGCCTCACCTGCGGTCCCCGCCGCCCTTACCTGCGGTCCCCGCCGCCCTCAACTGCGGCCTCGCCGCCCTTACGTGCGGCCCCGCCGCCCTCACCTGCGGCCTCGCCACCCTTACCTGTGGCCCCGCCGCCCTCACCTGCGGTCCCCGCCGCCCACACCAGCAGCCCCGCCGCCCTGAATTGCGGCCCTGCCGCCCTTCGCTGCGGCCCCGTCAACTGCTGCAGGGCCGCCCGCCACCCGAGCCGCCCGAGCCGCCTCACCTAGCCGAGCAGCCGATCACGGCGCCGCCCAGCAGCTGAGCAGCCAGACAGCCGAGTCGCCGAGCCGCCCAGCAGCCGAGCACCCGAGCCGCCCAACAGCCGAGCAGACGAGCCGCCCTGCAGCCGAGCTGCCCAGCAGCCGAGCCGCCCTGCAGCCGAGCCGCCGTGCAGCCGAGCCGCCAAGCCGCCCAGCAGCCGAGCCGCCCTGCAGCCGAGCCGCCCAGTAGCCGAGCCGTCGTGCAGCCGAGCCGCCGAGCCGCCCTACCTCCGAGCCACCCAAGCAGCCCCGTCTGGTGAGCACAGCGCCTCTGTCACTGCACTGCCCTTACCCTACTGTTTGCGCTGCTAGTCTACTGTTATCATGGCTACCCCTAGTGTCCTCGCTTTTGACTCTGAGGGTCGAGCCATTGACTTTGATGTCTGGGTAGACGTCCTGCACCTGTTCTTATAGTGCGACAGGGCAGACGGTCTCTCTCTCTTTGACCTCACCTCTGGCGCCTCTCCTGCCCCTGCTGCTGATGCTGACGCCACTGTTCGCTCCCAGTGGGCCACGCGCGACGCTGCTGTACGTCTTGATATGCGTCGCCACCTCCCTACCTCCGAGCGTGCGCACTTTAGTCAATACAAGAGTGCTCAGACCTTGTACGACGCTGTAGTTGCGCGCTACTCCTCCCCTGCCACTGCTGCACTGAGCCGTCTCATGCTACCGTACCTCTTCCCTGACCTTGCTGCCTTTCCCACAGTCGCTGACCTCATTACGCACCTCCGCACTAGTGACACTCGCTACCGCGCTGCGCTTCTTGCTGACTTCTGCGCCAAGAACCCCCCCCCCCCATGTACATCACTCTCTACTACATAGTCACTCGCCTCCCTGACTCCCTTCGCGTAGTCAGGGACCACTTCCTCTCAGTCTGTCCCACCACTCTCACTGTTGACCTCCTCAAGAAGTCCCTCCTAGCGGCCGAGAAGAGCATAGTCGCTGTAGGGGCCTCTCGTGGTGACCCGCGCACCCCCATCTTTGAGGGGTGCTCCCCCTCCCCCCTTCTGCCCTCTCTTGCCTCTGCTGCTACGGCCGACCTCCTTGGTCTTGAAACGGTCGGTGCGGCGTCTGCCCCTAGCGGGAGACGCCGCTCTGGCAAGGGCAAGGGGGGCAAAGGCGCCGGAGGAGCGAGCGGGAGCGGTGGAGGTGGAGGTGGAGGCGGCGGGGGGAGTGGGAGTGGCGGTGGGAGTGGAGGTGGGTGAGGAGGTATCGGTGGCGGCAGTGGAGGCGGAGGCGGCGGCGGCGGTGGTGGTGGGAGTGGAGGTGGTGGAGGTGGCGGCGGTGGAGGCGGCGGCGGAGGCGGCAGTAGTAGCGGAGGCGGCGGAGGCGGTGGGGGTGGCGGTGGAGCTGGTCGCGGGTCTACACAGAGGAGTAGTTCCGGTGGTGGCCCGCGCCAGCAGCAGCAGCGCGATCGTGAGACCCTGTCCCCTCAGCAGCTCGGTGAGTGGGACACTGCACGCCTGCGGGGAGGGGCTTTTGGTCCGTGCACCTACGTCCTGCGCACCGGCGACCGTGCGGGTGAGCAGTGTGGGGGTGCGCACCCCACCCAGCGCTGCTTTGGCCGCCTGACGAACGCGTGGCGTCGCCAGTTCCCGGAGGCCACAGAGATCCCTCGCTGGGGCGAGCTGTCTAAGGCGGGAGTTGCTATCTATGATCTTGATTTTGATGCTATTCTTTCTGCCATGTATGTTGTGTCTATTAGTGATGAGGGTGACTGTTACCGGTGTTTCCCGCCCGATCCGGGCATTGGGATTGCTGCTCTAGGTGCTGGTGAGGCTGCTGCCCTAGGTGCTTGTGACGCTGCTGCTCTAGGTGCTAGTGCGTCTGCGTCCTCAGGTACTGGTGAGTTTGCGCTCTCAGGTACTGCGTCGGCTTCGGCCTCCCTCACCTTCACCCTTGACTCTGGGGCTTCTCGCTCCTTCTTTCGGGACCGCACCACACTCACGCCGCTTAGTCGGCCGGTTGCGGTGTCTCTTGCTGACCCCTCTAGGGGTCCTGTCCTGTCCCACTTCTCCACAGTCCTCCCGTGTCCGGCGGCTCCCTCTGGCACCCTGTCTGGTCTCTACCTCCCCTCGTTCTCTACGAACTTGGTGAGTGGTGCTGACCTACAGGATGGGGGAGTACACCAGTTCACTCCTGCGCGTCAGCGGGTGACGCACTGCACAGAGGCTAGCACAGGCCGACACTTGGCTACGTTTACACGTCAGCCGGGGTCGAGCCTGTACACACTGATCACCGCATCTCCTCCAGTTACTGAGTCTGGTAGGGTAGCTGCGTCGGGTCAGGTGTTTGCTGCAGCGTCCAGGTCTGGTCCTGATCCTGCCCCCTGTTCGTGTCGTCCCCTGTCTCACGAGACTCTCCTCTGGCACCACCGCCTTGGTCACCCCTCTCTGCTTCGTCTCAGAGGCATGGCCTCCCGTCTTCTTGTTTCTGGTCTCCCCGGGTCCCTCCCTCCCCTTCCTCCGGGGCCTGGCCCTACCTGTGTCCCCTGTGACGAGGGGCGCCAGCGGGCTGCCCCTCACTCCTCCCAGTTTCCTCCGACAGAGGCCACGCTGCAGACGCTTCACATGGACGTGTGGGGCCCAGCCCGCGTCCGTGGACAGGGTCACGAGCGCTACTTCTTGCTCGTTGTTGACGACTACTCGCGTTACACCGCGGTCTTCCCCTTGCGCAGCAAGGGTGATGTCACTGAGGTGCTGATCGACTGGATCCGCGCGACTCGTCTCCAGCTCAGGCAGAGCTTTGGCTCGGACTTTCCTGTTCTGCGTCGGCACTCGGACAGAGGCGGAGAGTTTTACTCTGGCCTTCTGAGAGACTACTGTCGCACACAAGGCATCCGTCAGAACTTCACGCTTCCGGACTCTCCACAGCAAAATGGGATCGCTGAGCGCCGCATTGGCATGGTCATGGACGTCGCTCGTACGTCTATGATGCATGCGGCTGCCCCCCATTTTCTGTGGCCGTTTGCGGTGAGGTACGCGGCGCATCAGATCAACCTTCACCCCAGGGTCTCCAGGCCGGAGACCTCCCCAGCCTTGCTGTGGACGGGGAAGGTTGGCGATGCATCGGCGTTCCGGGTCTGGGATCTCGGGCGTTTGTCCGCGACTTGTCTGCGGACAAGCTGTCCCCTTGTGCTGCTCCTTGCGTCTTCCTGGGGTTCCCCCCTGACGCGCCTGGGTGGCAGTTGTACCACCCCACCTCTCGACGTGTTCTGTCCTCCCAGGACGTCACGTTTGACGAGTCGGTCCCCTACTACCGCCTCTTCCCGTACCGCACTCCGTCCCTTCCCCTCCCCCCCGCTCTTCCTTGTACCAGGTCCCCCCCCGGTAGATCCCCTCCCCACTCAGGGTCCTGCTCCTTCAGATGTGTCCCAGGTAGACGCAGTCGAGCCTGTCGCGGTTACTGGTGACTCTGGTGCTGCTGGGGGTGCTGAGCCTGGGGGTGCTGACTCTACGGGTGCTACGCCTGGGGGTGCTGAGCCTGGGGGTGCTGCGACTGGGGGTGCTGAGCCTGGGGGTGCTGAGCCTGGGGGTACTGCGAGTGGGGGTGCTCAGCCTGGGGGTGCTGAGCTTGGGGGTACTGCGACTGGGGGTGCTGAGCCTGGGGGTGCTGAGCCTGGGGGTACTGTGCTTGGGGGTGCTTTGCCTGGGAGTGCTACACCTGGGGTTGCTGAGCCTGGGGGTGCTGAGCTTGGAGGTGCTACGCCTGGAGGTTCTCCGGGTGCTTCGTCTCTGCGGGAGCCGCTCTCTTCACAGGAGCTGCTCGAGTGGTTTGCCCGGCGCTGGAGCCGTGCTGCTGGCGCTGGACGTTCTTGGACTTCTGAGGCTGCTGCTGTTGCGGGTTTCGGAGGTGCTCGTACTGGGAGTACTGGAGCTGCTGGGCTCGCGGGTTCGACTAGAGCTGGTGCTGCTAAGGGTGTTGGCGCTGAGACTACTACTGGCTGTCCTACTGAGGGCACTACTGGTGCTGGTGGTGGTTCTGGAGCTGCTGGAGGTGCTGCTGGAGCGGGTGCTCCTGCTGGGGGTACTGGTGCTGTCCTTGTTGTCTCTGGCGTCGACGTGCGGCCTTGACCGTACTTCCTTCCACTCCTGGAGCAGGTTCTTGGTTCTCCGCCTTCTGCTGGTCCTCCTCCCTCTTTAGCGTGTCCACAGCCTGTCCCGTCCGAGTTACTGTTGCAGCCTACCTCCCCTTTGACTGCTCCTTCTCCCTACACTGGTCCTACTGGAGGTCTTGCTGAGCGCCGTGAGCCTGCGTCTCGCCCTGCGTCGCCGGTTCGTGCTTCTCGCACTAGTGGTCGCGGTTCGCGTCAGCGTCCTCCGCCTGTCCCTGGCACGCACCGGATGTCTCTGCGTCCGTCCACTGCTCCTCTGCGTGCCCCTTTGCCTTCTCCTCCTTCTTCCTCTCTTCCTGCTCTTGCCGACCCGGAGTCGGACTCTCTTCGTGCTGCCAGTCCTACTGTCATGCGTCTCCTTGCTACTGTTGTCACTGACCCTTCTTTCGAGTCCACTGCTGCGTCTGCCCTCGTTACTGAGCTCGTCGACTTTGCTGCTCGCTGTTGCCTAGACTACGCTGCTAGTCTTGTCGGTGAGTCTGAGTCTGTCTGTCCTCCGTCCGTCGGGGGTGAGTGTGCCCTTGGCATGGACGTCCTTGAGGACAAGCAGGAGGAGTTCCAGTGTCTAGCTGCTGCTTCACCTCATCTCGTGTCCGTACTGCTCACCCCAGAGGGAGACCCGGATGCACTTGACATCCCGACTCCGCGCTCTTACGCGCTGGCGATAGAGGGTCCCTACTCTTCTCAGTGGCAGGCAGCTATGGATGCAGAGATGGCTTCCTGGAAGTCCACAGGCACCTACGTTGACGCTGTCCCCCCTCCTGGGGCGAACATCGTCAGTGGCATGTGGATTTTCAGGGTGAAGCGGCCGCCGGGTTCTCCGCCTGTCTTCAAGGCGCGCTACGTGGCTCGTGGCTTCAGTCAGGAGCAGGGAGTTGACTACTTTCAGACCTTCTCCCCTACCCCAAAGATGACCACTCTTCGGGTACTGCTGCATGTAGCTGCTCACCGTGACTACGAGCTACACTCTTTTGACTTCAGCACTGCTTTCTTGCAGGGCAGCCTGCACGAGGAGATCTGGCTGCGCCGCCCACCTGGCTTCACTAGGTCTTTTCCTCCTGGCACCCAGTGGAGCCTCCGGCGGCCAGTCTACGGTCTTCGCCAGGCACCCCGTGAGTGGCACGACACACTGAGGACTACACTTGCGGCTCTTGGGTTTACTCCCTCTAATGCTGACCCGTCGCTGTTTCTACGCACCGACACTTCTCTGCCGCCGTTCTACATCCTCGAGTACGTCGACGACTTGGTCTTTGCCACAGCTGACACTGCTGGACTCGCCTACGTGAAGTCCGAGCTGCAGAAGAGACACACGTGCACAGACCTGGGTGAACCGCGTAGCTACCTTGGCTTGCAGATCACCCGGGACAGAGCACGCCGCACCATTACCCTGACTCAGTCACACATGGTGCAGCAGGTCCTTCAGCGCTTCGGCTTCACGTACTCCTCGCCTCAGGCCACTCCTCTGCCTACTCGCCACTCGCTCTCAGCTCTGTCTTCGGATGAGTCCGTAGAGTCGAGTGGCCCGTACCCAGAGCTTGTTGGCTGCCTCATGTACCTGATGACCTGCACACGACCTGACCTTGCATACCCTCTTAGCATTCTTGCACGCTATGTTGCTCCTGGGAGACACCAACCAGAGCACATGGCTGCAGCGAAGAGGGTGTTGCGCTACTTGTGCAGTACGTCGGGCATGGGGCTAGTGCTTGGAGGGCGGAGTCCAGTGGTCCTCACTGGACACGCGGACGCTTCTTGGGCTGACGACCAGGCTACGCAGCGGTCGTCACAGGGTTACACCTTCAGCCTTGGTTCCGGCTTTGTTTCGTGGTAGGCTACTCGATCGTCTTCTGTTCTCGGCTCTAGTTGTGAGGCTGAGATCTACGCAGGGGCCATGGCTGCACAGGAGCTTCGCTGGCTCACCTACCTACTGACCGACCTTGGAGAGCCGCCTTGTTCTCCTCCAGTCGTGTATGTAGACAACAAGGCCATGCTGGCCTTGTGTCGAGAGCAGAGACTGGAGCACAGAACAAAGCACATTGCTCTTCGCTACTTCCTTGCTCGTGAGCTACAGCAGCGTGGTCAGTTGCGACATGCGTACGTCGCCTCTGAGGCCAACACTGCTGATGTCTTCACCAAGGCACTTGCGCCTTGTGATCATCAGCGCTTCTGCACGCAGCTGGGTCTTGTTCCTGTCTTGCCTCACTTACTCTCCTCTTGACCTTGCTTGTACTGTTACATATATATACACCTGCTCTTGCTTGTCTAGACTTTTATATATATGTACTCCTGCATGTGAACTGGCCTTGTGGCCTTGAACTTGTGCTCGAAATGTGTGGTGACTTTGTGATCCACCCTGCGCTTGCTTTGCTTTGCTTTGCTTGACTGGTCTTGTGACCCCTTGTTCTCCCCCACTTTGCCTATGGGGGTGTGTCAGAACATTATAGCGTATGCTTTTGTGTAGGCTATAGTGGGGTAGCCCATATGGGGTACAGCCCAATTAGGGTTAGTACTTGTACCCAACTGTTTCATAATGCATTCATTCTCGTTTCTTTTCACACCCCCTCTCACTGACTGAAGCCTCTCGCCACATAGCACGCCTTGAACACTGGTGGTGATTAGGCGGCCGCTTCACCTTGTAGAGCCATCGGCCACTGACGACGTTTGTCCCTGGTGGTGGGACTGCGTCGACGTAAGTGCCTGTGGACCTATAAGATGCCATCTCTACCTCCTCAGCTGCTATCCAGTACGAGGCCCAGGGTCCCGAGACCGCCTCAGCGTGATTGCGAGGGATCGGGATGTCAAAAGCGTCTAAATCCCCCTTAGGGGTAAGCAGTATGGCGCAGAGAGAGGAACAGCAACCGCAAGGAAAGCAAGCTCAAACTGCCTGTCCTCTAGGACCTCCAGGGGAAAGACAGGAGCACCTCCAGAGAATGGAGAACGAGCAGGGCCACTCACCAAGTGAGCGGCGTAGTCAAGGCGGTGGGAAGAGGTAAAGCCAGCGACAGTGGTAACAAGTGTTGAGATAGACGACAGGGGTGCAGACAGGTGAGTCACCAACGCGGACAAAACACGGGAGATGACAGGACGAGATGCACGAAGGTAGTTGGACGGGTTGTGAAGCACAACGAGGGACGAATCAGGAGGCTGTGGAAGGACAGGAGGAGGTGGAACACGAGAGCGAAGAACAAGGTGGAATGGACTGTCTGCACGGTAACGGGACCGACGACGCTCTGGGGACACAGCACGACTAAGGGGAGAACGACGAGTCCACTGAGACGAGGACAGGGAATCAACAGGGGGAACAGGAGAGGACGGTAGGGGACCACGAACAAAGCGTGCAGGTGCTGGGTCGGGGAGGTCGCATAGTTGCAGTCGCTGCTGCTCCGCCTCCTCTGGCGTCTGCTGCGACGGTACTGGCCCCTGCTGCTGCTCCTGTGGCTCCGCGTCTGCCCTCTCCTGTTGTGACTGCAGCTGCACCCGCTGCTGCGACCGGGACTCCTGAACTACCCTCTCCTGCTGCGGCCGTGACTCCTCCTCTACTCTAATCTGCTGGGTACGTAACTTCACCTGCTGCTGCGGGTGGGACTGCTGCTCTACCCTCTCTTGATGCGGCCGTGACTGGTCCTCTACTCTCTCCTGCTGTGTTTGTAACTGCACCTGCTGCTGCGGGCGGGACTCCTACTCTACACTCTCCGGGTGCGGTCGTGACTCCTCTACCCTCTCGTGCTGCGGCTGTGACTCCTCCTCTACTCTCTCTCCTGCTGCTGCTGGTGCTGCTGCTGCTGCTTCTGCTGCTGTGCCCTCTCAAACCGCTCACACTCCTCCCTCTCCAACCTGAGGAGACGCTGCTCACGGGTCAAGAAACGTACAGTGCATGGTGTGGGCGCCACAGTGCTAGTGCCTCCAGCTCCAGCACCCCCCGAACCAGCACCTCCACCACCGACACCCCCGGGGCCTCCGTACCTCCCGCAGGAACACCCCAAGGCTCCGCAGCAGCCGGCTGCAGAAAAGAACGAGGAGGAAACTGCGGGACGGACGGGAAGCCAGGGGGTGAGGAGGGGCGAGGCCGCCGAGTCGAGGCTGCCGTGTCCTCCACAGGAGTGACCTCCATGCCCACAACCCCTGCACCCCCATAGCCGACACCACCAGCTCCTGCAGCCCCAGTACCCTCACCCTCCGCAAGTGCACCTTCCGCACCCCCAGACACGGCAGGGACTGGACGCAGCGAGGGGGGGGGGGGGGAGACTGCGGATTGACGTACGACACACCTGACGAGGCAGGACGCGAGGGGGGGGGGAGGCTACCGAGGCGACCGGTGGGGGCTCAAGGGTGAGGAACAGCGGGGGGGAAAAGACCTCAGTACCTCGGTGGGGGCGACTCCTGTAGTAACAGACAGACTCGTCGAACGTGACCACCTGAGAAGCGAAGAACTGGTAGGAGAGTGGGTCGTAGAACACCCAGCCGGAGGCGTCCAACGGGAAGCCAAGGAAGACGCAGGCACGAGTGCGCGGAGACAACATTTTCGCGCCAGGGGCGCGAACGTGAGCCAGAGAACCCCAGACAAGGAAGTCAGCTGCTACGCCCGGAGAACCTGTCCAAAGGGAGACCGGTGTCACCCGTGGCCGTGCGTCACTGGACCACAGGTTCAGCTGGTGCGCGGCGTAGCGGACTGCCTGAGGCCACAAGAACTGGGGGGCACCGGCATGGCACATGGAGGTCCAGGCAACCTCCATGACCAGGCCGATGCGTCGCTCGGCTACCCCGTTCTACTGCGGTGAGGCTGGTAGCGTGAAAGACAAGATGATCCACCAACCCTGACAGAACGTCTCCAGGCGAGTGGAAGAAAACTCACCACCACGATCCGAGTGTAGGCGAAGCCCACACAGGCCCTGGGCGCCACCCCACACTAGTAGCCATGGCTCGAAGACGGTAGGCACGTCAGCCTTCCGAAGCAAGGGGAAAACCGTGGTGTAGCGGGAGTAGTCGTCCACCACAATCAGGAAGTAGCGCTCGTGATGTGGCCCAAGGACCGGGAAGGGGCCCCAGACGTCCAAGTGCAGGGTCTGGAAGGGAGCCGTGGTGGGGGGGAATGAGGAGGAGTGAGGGGCAGCACGCTGCCGACCCTCGACGCAAGGAGTGCACAGCGGTGCAAGCGACTCTGGGAGAGAACTGAGACCAGACAGTAGCGTGCCATCCTACTGAGACGCGGAAACGACGGGTGACCTAGACGGTGGTGCGAGAGGACCGACGGGTGGGTGAGGGACCGACAGTCACACGACACAGCAGCTACCTGACCTGACCTGACCTGACCATGTGTGGTGGGACCTAGTTTGTAGTGAGTACAGACCAGAGCCCGGCTCCCTGTGAAAAGTGGCCAGAGGGACCCCAGTGGTACCGACTGTGTAGGAGGCAACAGGCTCGTCGACTGGGAAAGTGGTGACTACACCTAAGTCGTGGAGGTGACTGAGACCCACCAGGTTCCTTGAGAACGAGGGGGTGTAGTAACCTATGAGGAACCCAGAGGGAGTCGCCGGACACAGGAGAGTGGTGGTGCTGCGGGCAACTACAGGTCCCACAGTGGGGTCAGCCAAGGCGACAGTAACTGGAGAGCGCAATGGTGTGAGGTCAGTACAGTCGCGAAAGAAACAGCTGGACGCTCCAGAGTCTAGGGTGAAGGAAAGCTATGCAGTCTGTGAGGTCGCATCCGAGCCAGCTACAAAGGCTGGTAGACTAGTGGTAGCTGCAGCTCCTACACAATGACCCTCAGAGGCGCCTGGACTAGAAACAACACACGCACCAAGACTGGAAACACATGTCTCTACTCGTGCAGTCGCATACGGTCCTAGACCAGGTAGGTGAGACTCAACTGGTGTAATAGTGCGCTGGAGAAGTCGCGAGGGCCAGTGCAGTGTAATAGCGTGAGGACCAAAACGCTCACGGTGGAGGTCGTCGAGTCGAAGGTAGCAGCTGGACGCTAAGTGGTCGGGATTCCAGCAGGTGGTGCCAGCACCAGGGCATGTCAGGGCCCAGTACCAGCAGGGGCCGACGTCTCGCCCACTGCTAGCTGAGCCACTGCTGGGGGCTCCACCCTTTGGACCCGCAGGTGCCCACTACCGGGAGTGCTGCGGCTGGCCCTACTGCTGTAGAACTCTAGTACACACCATGTGAGCCTAAGCTGCTGCTGGTTCTGCTGGGGGCAGCCTAAGCTGCTGCTGGTGCACTGGGGGCAGCCTAAGCTGCTGATGGTGCGCTGGCGGTAGCCTAAGCTGCTGCTCGAGCGCTGGGGCAGCCTATGCTGCTTCTGGTCTTGCTGGGGGCAGCCTAAACTGCTGCTACTGGTGGGACAGCAGGTGCGGTTTGGTGCGGTTCTGTGCGGTTCTATGCAGTTCTGCGAGGTGGAGAGTACCGGGTGAGGCAGCTGATTCTGGGTGAGGTGACTGGAACAGGTGGGGCAGCAGCTCTGGCTGGAACGGCTGGGGCAGCGGGTGCGGTTCTGTGCGGTTTTGTGAAGGTTCTGCGCGGTTCTGTGCAATTCTGTGCGGTTCTGCGGGGTGGAGAGTACCGGGTGGGGAGGCTGATTTCAGGTGAGGTGACTAGAACGGGTGGGGCAGCAGCTCTGGCTGGAACGGGTGGGGCAGCGGGTGCAGTTCTGTGCGGTTCTGTGCAGCTCAATGCGGTTCTGCGTGGTTCTGTGCAGTTCTGTGCGGTTTTGCGGGGTGGAGATTACCGGGTGGGGAGGCTGATTTCGGGTGAGGTGACTAGTACGGGTTGGGCAGCAGCTCTGGCTGGAACGGGTGGGGCAGCGGGTGCGGTTCTGTGCGGTTCTGTGCAGTCCAGTGCGGTTCTGCGCGGTTTTGTGCGGTTCTGTGCACTTCAGTGCGGTTCTACGCGGTTCTGTGCGGTTCTGTGCGGTTCTGCGGGGTGGAGAGTACCGGGTGGGGAGGCTGATTTCGGGTGAGGTGACTAGAACAGGTGGGGCAGCAGCTCTGGCTGGAACGGGTGGGGCAGCGGGTGCGGTTCTGTGCGGTTCTGTGCAGTTCAATCCGATTTCTGGTGTGGTGGCGGATTTCTGCTCGTGGGGCGGCAGATCGTGGGTGAGGCGACGGCTAACAGACCGGGCAGCGGATAAGGCAGCGGGTGGGGCCGCGTGTAACGGGTGGGGCGGCGGTTATGACGGTGGGAAACAGGTGGGGCGACGGGTCGCTCGTACGCGCGGCTGCTGCTGTGCGTGCGTGCGACTAACTACGGGGCCGCCTGGCCCGCTAGCGAAGGAGCCTCGGGGCCCACGAACGAAGGGCCGCGAGGCCCGCTAACAAAGGGCCGTGGGGCCCGCTAACGAAGGGCCGCGGGGCCCGCTAACGAACAGCCGCGACGGGTGACGGGCGACGGGAAAAAAAAAGGTCAACAGGCGACGGGGCTAAGGTAAGCGCGCTACGGGCGGTCTAGGACGGGGCGTGACTAGGTGGGCCCATGATAGTCGAGTGATTTTTCCAAAGGGGAAAATCTCGCTAGGGTTAACCTAGCTCTGATACCATGTCACAATGTAAAAATTGACTAAAATAGAAAGCACAAACAAGATTTATGCAAAACCTAGCCCTAGTGCAAGTAGAAAATAACATAAGGGAGAACACCTAGACTAGAACTACACAAACTATAGAATTATAGCTTGACACGCGCCCTGCTGCTAAGCATGCCAGCGCACCCTGCAGCTCTACGCGCGCCAACGTGCCCCACTGCAAAGCGCGCCAGCATGCCTTGCGGCCCAGCACGCCAGCGCTCCGTGTAGCCCTAAGCGCGCCAGCGCGCCCTGCAGCAAAGGGTGCCAGTGCGCCCCGCAACCCTAAAAGCACCAATGCGCCGTGCTGCCCAACGCGCCGCTGCTGCATGAGTTACTGCTACTACTACGGCTGCTACTACTACAACTAGAAAAAAAAGAAAAGAAGAAAAAAAAGCTGCTGCTCGTGCTGCCACTGCTGACACTAATGCTGTTACTGCGCTAGCCTGTGCCCTGAAGTCCACGTACTCTACTGGCCTCCACAGTCACTACAGCAGTCGCTACTACTGCCCTTGCGCCGCTGCTCCTGACTGCCACTGCCTATCATGGCCACTCTCACGGTAGTCGAAGCGGCTAGGGGTGGACAGCAGCAGCCACTGCCTCACCATGACACGCTATCCCCACAGCAGCTTCACGAGTGGGTTCTTCAGCGAGCCCGTCTAGGTGGTGGAGGCCTTGGTTTTATACGTACTGCGCAGAGCCGGCAGCAGAGTCAGTAGGAGGCCTTCTCCCTCCAGCCGCTTAATAAGTTGGTTTCTCAGCGATATGTCTATGTTTCTGTAGAGCCTACTACTCTAGGTGCTAGTGAGTCTGCTGCCGCACTAGGTGCTAGTGAGTATGCTGCCGCTCCAGGTGCTAGTGAGTCTGCTGAAGCTTTAGGTGCTCATGCGTCTACTACCACAAGCCCTGCCTCACGTGAGGCCTTGCACACTTTCACACTTGACTCAGGCGCGTCACGTTGCTTCTTTCGTGATTACACCACAATCACACCACTCGCAAACCTGTCCCAGTCTCCCCGTAGTTGCCCGAGCCTCCACTGTCCTCCCGTGTCCGGTAGTCCCCTCCGGGTCTCTCTCAGGTCTCCATCTCCCTGCGTTCTTGTCGAACTAGTTGAGCAACGCAGTTCTCCAGGATGCATGGGTTGACACCTTCATTCCTAGAGGACAGCGTGTGGCGATCTGTAAGTGCCCACGGACTGGCCGTCACCTTGCTACGTTCACTCGTAAGCCTGGGTCCGGTCTGTACACACTGATCACTGCGTCTGCACAGGTGGCTGAGTTAGGTCAGGTGGCTGCGTCAAGTCAGGTGTCTGCGTCTGGTCAGCTTGCAGCGTCTTGCTTGTGTCGGATACTCTCTCACCAGACTCTCCTCTGGCACCACCGCCTAGGTCACCCCTCGCTGTCGCGACTCCGCAGCAGCACTCCCGTCTCCTTGTCTCTAGCCTTCCCAGGTCCCTGCCATCCCTCCCACACCCGCCTGCACCGCCGTGCCTTCCCTGCGTCAAGGGGCGGCAGCGCGCCGCTCCTTACTCCTCCTCGTTTCCTCCGACCACTGTTCCTCTGAAGACTCTCCACATGGACGTGTGGGGCTCGCCCCCCGTCAGTGGAATGGACCAGGAGCGCTACTTCCTGCTGGTTGTTGATGAATACACACACTATACCACTGTCTTCCCCTTGCGCCACAAGGCGGACGCCAGCGGTGCTTTGATCCATTGGATCCGTGCTACTCGTCGCCAGCTGCGCGAGCGGTTTTGTCGGGACTTGCCAGTCCTGCGTCTGCACTCTGACAGAGGCGGTGAGTTCTCTTCTGGCCTCCTTGAGGAGTTCTGTCAAGACGAGGGCATCCGCCAGATGTTCACGCTTCCGGCCTCTCCTCAGCAGAATGGGATTGCTGAGCGTCGCATTGGCTTGATCACGGAGGTTGCTTGTACCTCCATCATCCATGCGGCTGAGCCCCATTTTATGTGGCCATTTGCGGTCCGATATGTTGCGCATCAGCTCAACCTCTGGCCCCGTATCTCTGAGCCAGGGACCTCGCCCAACACTCCAATGGACGGGGAAGGTTGACGATGCATCGGTTTTTTGGGTCTGCAGCGCACTCTCCCTTGTTCACGATGCCAAAGCAAGCAAGCTCTCCTCTTGCACTCTCCGCTACGTCTTCCTTGGCTTCCCTACTAACGCCCCGCCGTGGCAGTTCTACCACCCGCGCGAGCGTCGAGTCTTCTCCTCCTAGGACGTCGCCTTTGATGAGTCTGTTTGTTTCTACAGGCTACACCCGCACGTGTCCCCTAGCGCCTCTCTTCGTGGTACCAATCCCCCCCCCCCCGGTAGACCCCCTCCCCCCACAGGGTCCTGCTCCCTCAAGTGTGTCTCAGGTAGACCCACCCCCCTTGGTCGAGCCTTTGGAGATCTCTTCGGACTCCTCTGGCCCAACTGAGGGGGGCGACCCCGCCGCTGACGACACGGCAGGCACTCGCCACTCTTCACGCTTGGAGACCCCTCCTAGTTTTCCGCCTCGGCCATCTTTGCCGCCTCCGCAGCCTGCTGCTGTGGACTCTGGAGCTGAGACTGCTGGTGTTGAGCCTGGGGGTGCTGAGAGAGAGGGTGAGGGTTCTGGGGATGCTGCGACTGGGGGTGCTGACTCTAGGGGTGCTGCGAGTCCTAGTGGCGGTGGAGCTGTGGGTGACCCTGTTGGAGTTCCTGGAGTTGGACAGCCACCGTAGCCTGATCTATTTGAGAGGCTTTCGCCGCAGGCGATTCGTGCGTGGATCGTTCGGCGAGGCAGTCCTGGTGGTGGAGGGTACGGTCCTGCTGGTGCTGGAGCTACTAGTCCAGGAGGTACTGCTGGTGCTGGAGGTGCTGGAGGTACTACTGGAGGTGCTGGAGGTGCTGCTTGTGCTGGAGGTACTAGAGGTGCTGCTGGTGCTGGAGGTGCTAGAGATGCTAGTCCTGGAGGTGTTAGAGGTGCTGCTCGTATTGGAGGTGCTGGAGCTACTAGTAATGGAGGTGCTACTGGTGCTGGAGCTACTAGTCTTGGAGGTCCAGCTGGTGCTGGAGGTGCTGGAGCTGCTGGCACTGGAGGTGCTGGTGTTGTTGGTGCTGGAGTTGCTGGAGGTGCTGCTGGAGCTGCTGGCGCTGGATGTGCTGGAGGTACTGCTGGTGCTGAAGATGCTGGCGCTGCCGGAGCTCATGGTGCTGCTGGTGCTGGAGGTGCTACTGGAGATGCTGGTATTGGAGGTGCTGGTGCTACTGGTGCTGGAGGAACTGGAGCTGCTGGTACTGCCCCGCGCTGACCGTTTTTCTGCCTACAGGCGCAGTCGTCCCTGCCGCCGCCTGACTCGGTCCTTCACAAGGTTCTTATTCTCCCGTCTTCCACTGGCCTCACTAAACCTCTTTTGTGTCCACCGACAGACCAGTCTCAGCCACAGCTACTGCCTGGCTCCCCGCTGCCTGCTCCTGCTCCTCACACTGAGGTGACTAATTCCCTGAGTAAGCGTCGTGAGCCTAAGACTTGTGCTTCCACACCTGTTCGTGCTAGTCATGTCACCCATCCTCGTCCTCCTACTATCCCAGGCACTCACAGTATGACACTTCGTCCTCCCTCTATTCCACAACGTGTTGTTCTTCCTGAGCCTCCTGCGTCCTCTCTTCCGCATGTTCCTGACCCTGAGTCCGACCTTGCTTGTGCTGCCAGTCCTACTGTCACGCGTCTCCTCGCTGCTGTCGTCACTGACCCTGGCTTTGTGTCTACTACTATGTTTGCCCTAGTCACTGAGCTAGTCGACTTTGCAGCTAGGAGTCGTCTCGACTACGTCGCGAGTCTTGTTACTAAGTCCAAGTCTGACTGTCCTCCATCTGACGAGGACAGGCAGTTTGAGCTTGAGTGTCTTGCGGCCGCTTTACCTAGTTTCGCATCCATGCTGCTTGCCCTGAGGAAGACCCGGATGCACTTGACATCCCTACTCCGCGCTCTTACGCTGAGGCGATCGCGGGTGAGTACTCCTCTCAATGGGAGACAGCCATGGACGCAGAGATGGCTTCCTGGAAGTCCACAAGCACCTACGTTGACGAGGTTCCTCCTCCTGCGGCGAATATAGTTGATGACATGTGGAATTTCAGAGTGAAGCGGTCGTCGGGCTCTCCGCCTGCCTTCAAGGCGCGTAACGTTGCTCGAGGCTTCAGTTAGTGACAGGGGGTCGACTTCTTCCAGACCTTCTCCCCCACCCCGAAGATGACTACTCTTCGGGTGTTGCTGCACGGTGCAGCACAGCGTGACTACAAACTGCACACCCTCGACTTCTCTACATCTTTCTTGCAGGGCAGCCTTCACGAGGAGATCTTGTTTTGCTGCCCACCTGGCTTCACCGGGTCGTTTCCTGCGGGTACCCAGTGGAGTCTCCGGCGGCTAGTCTACGGTCTCCGCCAGGCGCCTCACAAGTGGCACGACACACTCAGGACGACACTTGCGGCTCTTGGGTTTGCTCCTTCCTCTGCTGACCCGTCGGTTTCTACGCACCGACACTACCATGTCATCGTTCTACGTTCTCGTGTACGTTGATGACTTGGTTTTTGCTACTGCTGACACTGAGGCACTGGTGGAGCTGCAAGAGAGACACACTTGCACTGACCTGGGTGAGCTGCGGAGCTATCTTGGCTTGCAGATCACCCGGGACAGAGCACGGCGTACCATCACCCTGACTCAGTCACACATGGTGCAACAGGTCCTTCAGCGCTTCGGCATCCAGTTCTCCTCGCCACAGCCCACTCCTCTGTCTACTGGCCACTCGCTCTCAGCTCGACCTTCGGACGAGTCCGTAGAGCCAAGTGGTCCATACCCAGAGCTTGTGGGTTGCCTCATGTGCCTGATGACGTCCACACAACCTGGCCTCGCGTATCCTCTCAACCTCCTTGCTCGTTACGTGGCTCCCGGTAGACACCAAAAGGTGCTCTGGGATGCTGCGAAGAGGGTACTGCGTTACTTGTACTGTACATCAGGCATGGGGCTAGTGCTTGGAGGATGGGGTTCAGTTGTTCTGACACAACACTCTAACCATCAGCGTTTTTGCACTGCTCTTGGGCTTCTGTCCACTCTGCCTCACCTGCTGGTTGCTTGACTTGCTCTTGTTGTACCCTGGTATATATTTTTATACTTGCTTGTTTACTCTTGCTAGGTTGTGATCAGTGTAGTGCCTTGCTATTATAACTCTGCATGTGGACTGGCCTTGTGGCCGCTTGCTTGTGCTAAGATTGTGTGGTGTCCTTGAGATCCACCCTGAGCTTTGCTTTGCTTGTTCTCTTACTTGACTGGTCTTGTGACTGTCTGTTGTGTTTGCTCTCTCCCACTCAGCCTATGGGCGTGTGTCTAACTATATGTTTGTGTTCTCTCTAGGCTATAGTGAGTTAGCCTTCCAGGGGAACAACACTTTAGGGTTAGTACTTGTACCCAACTCATTCATAGTTCATTCATTCCTGCACAGTGATTCTGACATGAGGCGTAGGGTCGGGGCATGGGTTACCAGCCAAAACGTGAGGTTGGGGTGCGATGGGAACAGTGGCAGGAGCACTGGTGAATGTCACGTGGTGGTAATGGTTACTATTGGGGTGTTGTGGCAGGAACAGCTGTGTATACGGTAAATAGGGATGCGAAATAAGAAGGGATCTTTCTTACACTACCCCCCTCCCCAAGGGAGGTTCCATTACAAAGTGGCGTGTGCGTCGCGGAAGTTTCGGCTTGGCAGGTATTCGGTGAGGACGGGGTGGTTCTCGATTTTATCCAGGGGGACCCAACTGTCCTTTGTGGGCGTGCGGTTCTTCCACCGTATCAAAAACTTGATGCATCGTGCTCCCTGTGGGTCGCGAACTCCGTGGGTCACTATCTTTCCGGGGCTGATGACTGGCTTAGTTGGCGGGAGTGTCATGCTTGATGGGCGGCTGCATGGCAGCTCGTGGATGGGTCGTAAGGGCGAGGAAGGCTGACGTGGAAAGAGGGGCTGACGTACCAGTCAGCAAGCACGAGGAGGTGGGCGGTGACGGGGGTGATCATGTGGCTGATGCAAAATGGCCCGCAGTATCTTGGGCGTAATTTTGGGGTGATGGGCAGGCGGAGGTTCTGAGTGTCGAGTAATATGAGGTCGTCAGGTTGATAAGTGACGGGGCAGCGGTGAAGATCGGCGTTGCGTTGAGCAATGACGTTTGATTGTTTAGTGACTTCAGCTGCTCGGGTCTGGGCTGCGTGTAAAATCTCGGCGAACTGCTGCACGCGTCGGACCGGGTTGTCTGTGGTTGAGGTAGTGTCTGTTGTGTGGTTGCTGACGTGAAGTTGTACGCAAAATTTATGAGCGGAAACTGCTGCTCCCAAGTTGTTGGGTCGTTTTATCTGGCTCAAATTAAGTGCTCCATGGTCTGATGGGTCTACTCCGGCTGACCGTTGGTTTGTAGTCGTGTGCTGATCTGCTGCCATAGGTTCCACCAAAAGTTGCTGGTAATTTTTGTGTCGTGGTCGCTCATGATCGCCGTGGGTATCCCGTGCAATCTAACGTCGGTGATGATGAAGAGTCGTGTTGTTTCTTTGGTTGAGATTGATTTCCTGCAAGCTGCGAAATGGGCCAGTTTCGTTAACCGTTCGACGATGACCAGGATTGCATAATTCCCACTTGCCCCAGCTGGTGAACACGTGACGAAGTTTATCATCACCTGCTGCCAAGCGCGCTCTGGGGGTGGTCTTGGTTACAATCGTCCGGGCGGTCGTTGTCGTAACAACTTCATGAGCTGGCAGGTGGGGCACGATGCCACGGGTCGCTGCATGTCGGTCAGCATCTTGGGCTAGTAATAACATCGCTGCAGCGTCAATAATAGCCAGGTCAGTCAGCGTTGATACCAATGAACGCACAGAGCTGCGTCTTGGGAGCGAGCTTCCCACCCTGACGTGCTCGATCGGCGGGATTGATGAGGACATAAGCGACACAGCCCCACACCTGAAGAGGGCGGGCGGAGGGTTGGCGGCCAGTCCAGAGCTGGAAGGGTGTAATGGAAGGGCGAAGGGGATGAGGGCGAAGGTTGGAAAGAAGAGTGGCATGAACAAGAGGGTAGCTCCAAAGAGAATGTGGAGTAGAGGCATGAGTAAGGAGACAGCGAGTGATCTCCATGAGAGTGCGAATACGACGCTCGGCAACACCATTCTGTTCGGGAGAATGCGGAAGGGTGGAGGTTTGGCGAATGCCATGAGAGGAGTAGTAAGAAGAGAGAGAGTGGTTAAAGAACCCGCCACCTCCATCAGAGTGGAGGCGTATGATAGGACGACCAAAGCGAAGGCGTGCCTGCTCAGCCCAGTAAATGATGAGGGAGGGGGCGTCAGATTTGGCTCGGAGGGGATAGACAGTGGCAAAGCGAGGGTGGTCATCAACAAGAAGGAGAAAGTAACGATGACCCTAACGGGAGGCAATGGGAGAGGGACCCCATAGGTCCATATGCACAAGATCAAGGGGTTTGGGGGAGGCAGAAGGGGAAGAAGGATGAGGAGATTGGGATAGCTTGGCATGAACACAAGGGGTGCATGGAGGAGCAGGAGAGGGGGGAAGGGGCGGGAGAGAGGAAGGGAGATCATGAAGCAGCTTCGAATTGACTATGCTGCGAAGGAGAGGGAATTTGGGGTGGCCAAGGCGATGATGGAGAAGAAGGGTAGGTTGGGTGAGAGAGCGTCAGTCGCAAGAGGAGACAGAAGGGGCAGAAGAGGAGGAAGTGTGATGGACAGATGAGGGGATGGGAACACGAAGGATGTAGAGGCGAGTAGTAGGGGAAAGGGTGAAACGAGCGAAGTGCCGGTCGTGGTAATGAAGATCACAATAGAGTGCAACTGCGGGGAAGAGCGCTCACACACCGAGGCGTTGGAGGGCAGGAAGGGATAGGAGGTTATGACAGCAAGAGGGAACATAAAGGCCAGTAACAGCGCCAGAGGGAGAGGCAGGACAGGGAAGAGAGGAAGTGCATGTGCAGATCATGGTCATGGTCTCCCCAGCCCCATCAATAGAGAGGGGACGAGGCAAATTGCGAAGAACACCAGCATCACGAAAGACAGAGTCAGTAGCAGCACTGTCAAGGACAAAATCCAAGGTGCGAGGAAGTGAGAGAGCGGCAGCCGTAGGGCTGGGAAATTGAGAAGCAGTGCTTAGAAGCGGTGGAGAAAATGGAACGAGAAAGCGAGGGTCCATAAGAGGAGAAGCACCAAGGATGCTATCCTGAGAGGGCATGGTCACACTGAAGACAGAGACCAGAAAACCAATGCCAGAGGTTACAGCGGTAGAAGAGCGGTGAGGCTGATGGGACAGCGGAATCAAAGCAGAGGAGTGGAGAAGAGGGGAGGTCCCGCGACAAGGAGGAGAGGTGCAAGGGGAGGAAGGGGCAGCGAAGGGAGGCAAGGGTAGGAGAGGAGGTACGGTAGAAGGAGGGTGAGGGCGGAAGCGCAGAGGAAGAGAGGTAAGAGTGAGAAGAGGCCCCATATGGGGGAGGGAATAGCAATAAAGCAGTTGTGGGGAGAGAAAAGAGGAGGACGAATAGGGGTGAGGTACTCAGCTGCTGAGCCGTTGAGGGGAGAAATACGAGGAGGAGGGATGGCAGCAAAGTAGTCTACTGCTGCGCCGCTGAGGGGAGACATAAGAGGAGGAGGGATAATGGCGGGGTAGTCTGCTTCTGCGCTGCTGAGGGGAGAAATACGAGGAGGAGGGATAGCGGCGAAGTAGTCTGCTGCTGTGCCACTGAGGGGAGAAACAAGAGGAGGAGGGATAGCGGCGAAGTAGTCTGCTGCTGCGCCGCTGAGGGGAGAAATAAGAGGAGGAGGGATAGCGGCAAAATAGTCTGCTGCTGCGTCGCTGAGGGGAGAAACAAGAGGAGGAGGGATAGCGGCGAAGTAGTCTGCTGCTGCGCCGCTGAGGGGAGAAACAAGAGGAGGAGGAAAGGTGTGGAAGGCGACGAAACACGGACAGCTACCAGCTGCAGCAGATAGGGAGAGAAGAGAGGTGGAGGAAGAGGTGAGAGGGTGGGGGAAATAGAGGGAGAGAGACGAGGAGGAGGAGGGTGAAGGAGCGAATTGTGGGGAGGAAGTAGGGTCACGATCACCAAGTGGCAAGTAGTAACACGCAGCCAAGTGGCAGATGTGGAGGGGAAGGAGGTGGAGGAAGGGAGGAAAGAATGAGGAGAGGAGGAGGAGGAGGGTGAAGAGGCGGATGGGGTGAGGGGAGAAGGAGGAGGTGGTGCATAAACGGCAGAAGAAGGCGCACCACGAAGGGAGGGGAAGGCGCCTGCAAGGAGGTGACGCAGGCCGCCCACGAGAGGGTATGGGAGGGTGGCCGCGAGGAGGGAAGGGTGGCCGGGGAGATGGAGGGCGGTGGGCAGAACACGCGCGCGGGCGTCGACGGCGGGGAGGCCGCGCGCGTCGCCGTCGACGCGTCAACGACGGGCAGGGTGCGCGACGTGGCGGTGGCTAGGGCTCGCGACGAGGCGGGGCAGGGGGAGGGCGGCGCGGCGACGGGACAGGGCGCGGCGACGAGACAGGGCGCGCGACTAGGGGACGGGGCGCGTAACTAGGCAGGGAGGCCTCAGGCGATGGATAGAAGGTACCGTGATTGAATAATAAGAAGAAATTTAAGGGTCGAAATAGTAGGAAAAATATTTTTCGACAAGGTAAAAGAGTGGCGCGCCGGATGCTAAGGCCTAAACCGTACTAAGAGATATAGATTGGGACAAAACGCCAAGGGTTTGGCTCTATATACCATGTTAAGGCTGAGAGTATGGTAGCCATGGCTAGGAAGAGAGAAGGTAGCGAGAGAATTGGTACTAGGAAAGAGTGTCGAGATACAAATGTATGAAACCCTAATTGAACTTAGGGTGTGTTCGTGCTAGAAACTAAGAAATGAACCTAAACTAAATCGAAAGTGTAACTCACTCTAAACATGGCGAAATAACAACAGATTACTAGGATAAATGCCAGAGCGAGCTCTAGCCTACTCCAACACAAATTTCCTCTGGCAAAGAAGCGGTTAATCTGGTAGACGTGGGTGAATATTCCTATGAGCACTGGGCTTGCGTAGGTGAGTAGTACCGCATGTATTTGGGCAGTCGGACAGATAAGTGCGTCGGCAATGTTAGAGGCGCCCTTTTCGTAGGTGACAGTGTAGTGGAAACTCGACGCGAGGTAGTCGAGCAAGCGAATTTGTCATGGGTTGACGGGGAGTTGTGCGCAAAGGTATTGTGGTGATTGGTGGTCTATCCTTACTGTCACGTCTGCGCCGATCAAGTAACAGCCATGCACAATTGCGGGCATTTCGCAGTCGTGTATCGGGTAGCTCTTCTTAGGCGGGTGCAACTTTTGTGACTCGTATGCGACGGGTTGAAATCTGTTGCCAAAATTTTGTAGCAGTGCGACTCCATTGGCGATGTCTCTGGCGTCGGTAGCCACTTCGAATAAGCAGTGTGGTTCGGCGATACATAGCACGGGCGGTAAACAGAGAATATATTTCAGGGCACTGAAGGCAGCATGCTCTTTCTCCCCCCATATAAAAGTGACCCCCTTCCGCAGTAAGTCCATCAGCGGGGTTGTTAAGCATGCCATGACGGGGGAATAACCAGTGCACATAACTAACAATACCCACAAACTCTGCAGCTTTGTGATGTTTGTCGGGGGTGCCATGCTTTGACAATATCCATTTTTTTTTTTCTGTTTAAACCTCTCCAAAATGACGTGCCCTAGAAACTCCAAGAGATCCTGAAATAAACTCACACTTGGAACCTTTTGTTAGCAGCGGATGCTCGTCTAAATTTTTGAATACTGCTTCCAAGTCGGCAAAGTGTGTGAAGAAATTAGGAATGAATGAACTAGCAAGCAGGTGGGTACAAGTAGGAAAACCTAAAAGTGTTGTACCCCATATTGTCTACCCCACTACAGCCTACACAAACTATAGCATATGAGTTTGACACACCCCCATAGGCAAAATGGGGGAGAACAAGAGGTCACAAGACCAGTCAAGCAAAGCAAAGCAAGCTCAGGGTGGATCACAACGTCACCACACATTCCGAGCACAAGTTCAAGGCCACAAGGCCAGTTCACATGCAAGATCATATATAAAGGTAAACAAGCAAGTGCAGGTATAGAAAGATCACAGTACAAGCAAGGTCAAGAAGTGAGCAAGTAAGGCCAAGTAGGCACAAGACCTAGCATCGTACAGAAGCGCTGATGATCACAAGGCGGAAGTGCCTTGGTAAAGATATCAGCAGTGTTTGCCTCAGAGGCCACGTAAGCAAGGCACAGCTGACCACGCTGCTGCAGCTCACGAGCAAGGAAGTAGCAAAGAGCAATGTGCTTCGTTCTGTGCTCCAGTCTGTGCTCCCGACACAAGGCCAGCATGGCCTTGTTGTCTGCGTACAGAAATGGAGGAGAACAAGGCGGCTCTCCTAGGTCAGTCAGCAGGTAGGTGAGCCAGCGTAGCTCCTGTGCAGCCATGGCCCCCGCGTAGATCTCAGCCTCACAGCTGGAGCCGAGAACAGAAGACAAGCGGGTAGACCGCCACGAAACAGAGCCGGAACCAAGGCTGAAGGTGTAACCCTGTGACGACCGCTGCGTAGCCTGGTCGTCAGCCCAAGAAGCGTCTGCGTGACCTGTGAGGACCACTGAACGTCGCCCTCCAAGCACTAGCCCCATGCCCAACATACTGCACAAGTAGCGCAACACCCTCTTTGCTGCAGCCATGTGCTCTGGTCGGTGTCTCCCAGGAGCAACATAGCGTGCCAAGATGCTAAGAGGGTATGCAAGGTCAGGTCGTGTGCAGGTCATCAGGTACATGAGGCAGCCAAGAAGCTCTGGGTACGGGCCACTAGGCTCTACGGACTCATCCGAAGGAAGAGCTGAGAGCGAGTGGCGAGTAGAAAGAGGAGTGGCCTGAGGCGAGGAGTACGTGAATTCGAAGCGCTGCACCATGTGTGACTGAGTCAGGGTAATGGTGCGCTGTGCTCTGTCCTGGGTGACCTGCAAGCCAAGGTAGCTCCGCAGTTCACCCAGGTCTGTGCACGTGTGTCTCTTCTGCAGCTCCGACTTCACGTGGGCTAGTCCAGCAGTGTCAGCAGTGGGAAAGACCAAGTCACCGACGTACACGATGATGTAGAACGGCGGCAAAGAGGTGTCGGTGCGCAAAAACAGCGACGGGTCGGCAGTAGAAGGAGCAAACCCAAGAGCCGCAAGTGTAGTCCTCAGTGTGTTGTGCCACTCAAGGGGTGCCTGGCGGAGACCGTAGACTGGCCGCCGGAGGCTCCACTGGGTACCAGGGGGAAACGACCCAGTGAAGCCAGGTGGGCGGCGCAGCCAGATCTCCTCGTGCAGGCTGCCCTGCACGAAAGCTGTGCTGAAGTTAAGATAGTGAAGCTCGTAGTCACGCTGAGCGGCTATGTGCAGCAGCACCCGAAGAGTGGTCATCTTCGGGGTGGGAGAGAAGGTCTGAAGCCTCCCTGTCGCTGACTGAAGCCTCGAGCCACGTAACGCGCCTTGAAGACAGGCGGAGAACCCGGCGGCCGCTTCACCCTGAAAATCCACATGCCACTAAAGATATTCGCCCCAACTGGGGGAACCTCGTCGACGTAGGTGCCTGTGGACTTCTAGGAAGCCATCTCTGCGTCCATGGCTGACTGCCACTGAGAGGAGTAGGGACCCTCGATCGCCTCAGCGTACGATCGAGGAGTCGGGATGTCTAGTGCATCCGGGTCTCCCTCAGGGGCAATCAGCGTGGACACGAGCAGGAAAACACTAGAACTCCTCCTGCCTGTCCTCAAGGACGTCCGTGCTAAGAGCACACTCACCCCCGATGGACGGAGGACAGACAGACTCAGACTCAGCAACAAGACTAGCAGCGTAGTCTAGACGACAGCGAGCAGCAAAGTCGACAAGCTCAGCAACCAAGGCAGACGCAGCAATGGACTCAAAAGAAGGGTCAGTGACAACAGTAGCCAGAAGACGCGTGACAGTAGGACTGGCAGCACGAAGAGAGTCAGACTCCGGGTCAGCAAGAAGAGTAAGAGAGGACTCTGGAGGAGACGGCAACGGGACACGCAGAGGCCACACGAGCAGACCCAGCACCCCCGGGCTCCGCACCCCCAGGCTCAGCACCCCCAGGCTCCGTACCCCCAGGCTCCGCACCCCCAGGCCCAGCACCCCCAGACTCAGCACCCCCAGGCTCAGCACCTCCAGACTCAACACCCGTAGCAGTACCAGAGTCAACAGCTACCTCGACATGCTCGACAGCGTCTACTTGGGACACACCTGACGGGGCAGGACCCTGAGGGGGGAGGGGGTCTACCGGAGGGGGACCTGGCGCAAGGAAGAGCAGCGGCGGGGGGAGGGGTGCAGTGAGGTAGGGGAAGAGACGGTAGTAAGGAACCGACTTGTCAAATGTGACGTCCTGGGAGGACAAAACACGGCGCGAGGTGGGGTGGTAAAAGTGCCAACCAGGAGCGTCAGGGGGGAAGCCAAGGAAGTTACAGGGAACCGCACGGGGAGACAGCTTGTCCGAAGACAAGTCGCGAACAAACGCCCGAGATCCCCAGACACGAAACGCAGATGCATCGCCAACCTTCCCCGTCCACCGCAAGGTGGGGGAGGTCTCTGGCAAATAGACCCGGGGCTGAAGGTTGATCTGATGTGCTGCGTACTGAACCGCAAACGGCCATAGAAAATAAGGAGCAGCCGCATGGATCATGGACGTTCGAGCGACGTCCATGACCATGCCAATGCGGCGCTCAGCAATCCCATTTTTCTGTGGAGAGGCCGGAAGCGTGAAGGTCTGGCGGATGCCCTGTGCACGACAGAAGGCTCCCAGAAGGGCAGAGGTAAACTCCCCGCCTCTGTCAGAGTGCAGACGCAGAACAGGAAAGTCCGAGCCGAAACTCTCTCTGAGCTGGAGACGAGCTGCGCGGATCCAATCGATCAACACCTCAGTGACGTCACCCTTGCCGCCTTGTCCGGTAAGAGCAGCGCCTCTATCTCTGCACTGCCCTTACCCTACTATTCGAGCTGCTAGTCTACTGCTGTCATGGCCACCCCTAGTGTCCTCGCTTTTGATGCTGAGGGTCGGCTATTGACTTTGACGTCTGGATAGATGACCTGCAGCTTTTCCTACAATGCGATAGGGCAGACGGTCTCTACCTCTTTGACCTCACCTCTGGCGCCTCTCCTGCCCCTGCTGCTTTTGCTGACGCCACTGTTCGCTCACAGTGGGCCACACGCGATGCTGCTGCACGTCTTGCTGTGCGTCGCCACCTGCCTACCTCTGAGCGTGCGCACTTTAGCCAGTACAAGAGTGCTCAGACCTTGTACGACGCTGTAGTTGCACGCTACTCCTCCCCTGCCACTGCTGCACTGAGCCGCCTCATGCTACCGTACTGCTTCTTTTGACCTTGCTGCCTTTCCCACAGTCGCTGACCTCAGTACGCACCTCCGCACTAGTGACACTCGCTATCGCGCTGCGCTTCCTGCTGAGTTCTTCGCCAAGAACCCCCCCCCCCCAATGTACATCACCCTCTACTACATAGTCACCCGACTCCCTGACTCTCTCCGCATAGTCAGGGACCACTTCCTCTCAGTTTGCCAGGAGGTGGTGGAGGTGGCGGCGGTGGAGGAGGCGGCGGCGGAGGAGGAGGAGGAGGAGGAGGAGGAGGAGGAGGAGGAGGAGGAGGAGGAGGAGGAGGAGGAGGAGGAGGAGGAGGAGGTCGCGGCTCTTCACAGAGGAGTGGCTCCGGTGGTGGTACGCGCTAGCAGCAGCAGGGCGGTCGGGAGACCCTGTCCCCTCAGCAGCTTCGCGAGTGGTATGCGGCGCGTCAGCGCGGTGGGGGTACGGGTCCCTGCACCTACATTCTCTGCACCAGCGCTCGAGCTGGTGAGCAGTGCGGGGTTGCGCACTCCACTCAGCGCTGCATTGGCCGCTTGACGGACGCTTGGCGTCACTAGTTCCCTGAGGCCACTGAGATCCCTCGCTGGGGCGAGCTGTCTAGGGCGGGAGTAGCTATCTTTGATCTTGACTTTGATGCTATCCTTGCTGCCATTAGTAATGAGGGTGACTGTTACCGGTGTTTCCCGCCCGACCCGGGCATTGAGACTGCTGCTCTAGGTGCTGGTGAGGCTGCTGCTCCAGGTGCTAGCGAGGCTGCTGCTCTAGGTGCCGCTGTGTCTGCTTTCTTAGGTGCTGGTGAGTCTGCGCTCTCAGGTACTGCGTCGGCTTCGGCCTCCCACACCTTCACTCTTGACTCGGGGGCTTCTCGCTCCTTCTTTCGAGACCGCACCACACTCACGCCGCTTGGTCAGCCAGTTGCAGTCTCTCTGGCAGACCCCTCTGGGGGTCCTATCCTTGCTCAGTTCTCCACTGTCCTCCCGTGTTCAGTGGCCCCCTCTGGCACCCTGTCCGGTCTTTACCTCCCCTTGTTCTCTACAATCAGGTCAGGTCTGATTGTGTGGCAGCGGCGTTTGTTGGCTGAATTGGGGGAGGAGCAGCAAGGACCTACCCCACTCTAATGTGACAGCCAGGGTGCCATTGCTCTTGCTAAGAACCCTGTGTTGCATGGACTCACAAAGCACATGAGGGTGAAGTGGCATTGGACGAGGAGCATGGTGACCGCGGGTGAAGTTGAGTTGCGGTACGTGAAGACCACGGGGCAGCCGGCTAACATGACGACTAAGAGGCTGGTGGAGCAGCAGCATTGGAAGTGTTGCAAGCTGGCTGGGATGGCTCTGAACTGAGAGAGCAACATATCCTAAGGCCAACAATCCGAGGGGGAGTTTGTTGGTGCAACCCTATGGTTTGCACTCGGCTTGTTGTCCGTGTGCGTGCATGTGTGTGTGTATGGAATGGTATGAGGGCATGGGATAATATATATTTCATGCTTATAATAGTGTGTGAATGCTGAGTCATGATGTCGAGTGTGTGTGTTGAGTCAATAGCGAGTTATCGCTAGACGCGTGTTACGCGGCCGTTTGTGTCTCGCGCGCGGTTTCTATTTTGTCGTGCGCGGTTTCTATTTTGTCGTGCGCGGTTTCTATTTTGTCCTGTGTCGAACGTTCGGTGTGTCGCAGGTGTATGCAGCAGACCCATCAAGAACTCAAGGATGAGTTTGTGATGAAGAGCCCGAGCCTTGGTGTCAAGCCTCAAGTGATTTCGAAGCTCGCCAAAAGGGTACACCTCAAGATATTGAAGATAGTTACATTACTTTGTGTAGTGTAACATTTCACTTGGTGTAGGCCCTAGTGAAGGGTGGTTTCGAGACCATTCGTGGTTGGGGACAGTGTGGCACTGTTTCACATCACTGTACCTCGGCTCTTGGGGTTTGTAGGAGCTGGGAGTCATTCCCAACTCGTAACTCTTCATATCTCTTCCTATCTTGTGTTCTAAGAATATAGTGGCTGCCATAGTGCCGTTCGTTCAAACCGACAATGTGTCGTCAATACTTGGTGAAATCGTGGGATCTAGATTGCCTATTGTAGGCGACATTAAGACGCTCCAAATCCAAGTAGAATCAGGTCATTTGAAGTTGTGACCAGAACGCTATGAACGTTTGAAGCCGATGTGCAGAAATCCGACTGTGCACCCTATCTTTCGTTTTAGGCACATTGGAGCCTATTGTGACTATAACAGTCGTCGTCTTCTGCGTCCGCGTCCTCCTGCGGTCCCAGGCAGGCACCGAATGGCACTGCGTCCTTCCACTGCTCCACTGCGTATCCCTTTGCCGTCTCCCCTAGTGTCCTCTCTTCCTGCTCTTGATGACTCGGAGTCTGACTCTCTTCGTGCTGCCAGTCCTACTGTCACGCGTCTCCTGGCTACTGTTGTCACTGACCCTTCCTTTGAGTCCACTGCTGCGTCTGCCTTAGTTGCTGAGCTTGTCGACTTCGCTGCTAGCTGACGTCTAGACTACGCTGCTAGTCTTGTTGCTGAGTCTGAGTCTGTCTGTCCTCCGTCCATCGGTGGTGAGTGTGCTCTTAGCACGAACGTCCTTGAGGACAGGCAGGAGGAGTTCCAGTGTTTTGCCGCTGCTTTGCCTCATCTCGTGTCCTTGCTGATTGCCCCTGAGGGAGACCCGGATGCACTTGACATCCCGACTCCGTGCTCTTACGCAGAGGCGATAGAGTGTCCCTACTCCTCTCAGTGGCAGTCAGCCATGGACGCAGAGATGACTTCCTGGAAGTCCACAAGCACCTACGTCGACGAGGTTCCCCCACCTGGGGCGAACATCGTCAGTGGCATGTAGATTTTCAGGGCGAAGCGGCCGCCGGGTTCTCCGCCTGTCTTCGAGGCACGTTACGTGGCTCGAGGCTTCAGTCAGCGGCAGGGAGTTGACTACTTTCAGACCTTCTCTCCCATCCCGAAGATGACCACTCTTCGGGTGCTGCTTCACATAGCCGCTCAGCGCGACTACGAGCTTCACTGTCTTGACTTCAGCACTGCTTTCCTACAAGGCAGCCCACACGAGGAGATCTGGCTACGCTGCCCAGCTGGCTTCACTGGGTCATTTCCTCCTGGTACCCAGTGGAGCCTCTGGCGGCCAGTCTACGGTCTCCGCCAAGCGCCCCGTGAGTGGCACGACACACTGAGGACTACATTTGCGGCTCTTGGGTTTGCTCCTTCTACTGCCGACCCGTCGCTGTTTCTACGCACCGACACTTCTTTGCCACCGTTCTACATCTTCGTGTACGTCGGAGACTTGGTCTTTGCTACTGCTTACACTGCTGGACTTGCCCACGTGAAGTCCGAGCTGCAGAAGAGACACAAGTGCACAGACCTGCGTGAAATGCGCAGCTACCTTGGCCGTCAACGGGTCGATTTCATGGCTTGGCACACCCTGCATGAGGGCACATATCGCTACATGCCGTTAGCTGAATCAGGCCAATAATATTGACGGTGCAACAGCTTCTGGGTTTTGTCAACCCTGAAATGTCCGGAGAGGTAGGAATCATGGACCTCTCGGGGAAGGAGTTTACGCAGCAGCTGATAAGCGGGAACCCAAATCCGGTCAATTCCGGCTTTTAGGTAATAGGCCCCCTTCTGTGTCGTCGCCTGCTGGTGATTTCCGGTCGTGAAGAACAGTTCTGTAGTGTAGCCATGGGTGAATAGTCCCATAAGTAGCGTGCTCAAATGGGTGATGAGAACTGCAGCGGATTAAACTATCGGTCGGGTAAGGGCATCGGCGACGTTACTCGCCCCTTTCTTGTACGTGATGCGGTAGGTGAAGTGGCTCTCCATATAGTCCAGCCACCGAATTTGTCACGGGTTGAGGTTGGGTTGAGCTTGCAGGTACTATAGGGACTTGTGGTTCGTGCAAACAGTGACGCCAGCACCCGCCAAGTAGCAACGCCACAGTTTGAACGCGTGTATTTTGGCGAGCATCTCCTTGTCATATGTTAGATAGTTGCGCTCGGCGGACTGCAACTTGCGTGATTCGTAGGCAATCGGTGATGACTTCGAACGGCTTCGATGGGTCGGCAATGCGCAAAACCAAAGGGGAAACGAGAAAAAAAAATCAACTCTTGTCGCCTCAGCTTCCTCCCCCCACACAAGATCTCTATCTTTGTGTAGCAGGCTGGTTAGCGAGCAAGTTATTTCTGCCATATTCGGGATAAAATGGCTTACGTAATTCATGAACCCTAGGAAACTTTGAAGTTTGGTGATGTTAGTCAGGGACTTCTACTCCTGAATATTCTTTATTTTCGCCCTGTCGATCTTCATGCCGTCGCGGGAGATGATGTGGCCCCAAAACTCCAAATCTTGCTTAAAAAACTTACACTTGGAGCCCTTGGTGATGAGGCAGTTCTCCTGTAGTCGCTTAAACACTACATCAAGGTCGTGGAGGTGTTGTTCCCGTATCCTGCTATAATCAGAATATCGTCAAAGTAGACAATAATACACTTGTCGGAAATTCCCGGAAAACCCTGTTCATGGTCAGTTAATAGGTTGAAGGCGAGTTTGTGAGGCCGAACGGCATTACGGTAAACTCGTAGCTTCCGTAGCGGGTGCGAAACGCGGTCTTGTGACAGTCATGGGCGAAGAACCGAATCTTGTGGTAACCGCCACGCAAGTCGATTTTCGAGAAATAGCGAGCGCTGCGAAGTTGAACGAGGAGGTCGTCCGTGCGTGGGATTGGATAACGAGATTTGATTGTTACTCAATTGAGCGTGTGATAGTCGATGCACATGCGAAGCCCACCATCCTTCTTCGGCGTGAACAGGATCGGGGACGCAAAGAGAGATATACAGGGTTGAAAATACCACTTCTCCAACAGGCCATCAATTTGTCTTCGCAACTCCTCGAGTTCCAGTTGGGTCAACCGCCACTGTGTACGAACAGTCGGCTGCGCGCCAGGCTTTAGTTGGATTTGTGGTCCTCGGACGTTCGGGTGGTGTCAGATATATATGACATAGTGTCTGTAGGCTCTACTGGGGTAAACACTAAGGGGTACAAGTTTCTAGGGTTTCATATTTGTATCACACACTTTCCTAGTTCATTCATTCCTCGCTATTTCACATGGTATAGAGCAGGTTCCCTAGTGGAAACGTTTCCTAGGGCCCACCACTAAAACGAAAAAAAAAAATTACCTGCCCGGAGCGCACTTCGCCCCTGCCCTAGTCGCGCCCCGTGTGCCTACCCTCCCGTCGCGTCCCCTGCCCTTAGCGGCCCGTCGCGCCCTCTTAAGGCCCCCTCGCGGCCCCTCTCACGGTCCTTCGCGGCCCCTTCTCAGCTCCCTCGCGGCCCCTCCGCGGCCCTTCGCGGCCCCTCTCACGGCCCTTCGCGGCCCCTCCGCGGCCCCTCGCGGCCCCTTCGCCGCTCTTCGCGGCCCCTCCCGGCCCCTCGCGGCCCTCCGCGGCTCCTTCGCGGCTCGTCGCGGCCCCCTTCGCGGCCCCTCCCCAGCTGCTGCCCCAGCAGCAGCTGCCGTCGCGCCTGCTGCCGCTGCTGCTTCTTCTACATCCTCTCCCCGCCGCCGCTGCTGCCGTGACAGCCGACGCCGCTCCTGCTGAGGCAACCGCCGCAGCCGCTGCCGTGACAGCCGCCGCCGCCGTCCCGGCCCTGCCCTGCAGCCGAGGCACGGCACTCCTCTGCCGCCGTGTCACGGCCCTGTCCCTGTCGGCGCGCCTCGGCCCTGCCCCATCGCTTGCGGACCTCTACCCACCCGCCCATGGTAAGAGCACCGCCGAGCCACGCCTCTCCTGCTGAGCTGCTCCTAGCCTGCTGCTGCCACTGCTAGCCTGCTGCTGCTGCTGCTGCTAGCCTATTGCTGCTACTGTCATGGCTACCCCTAGTGTTCTCACCTTTGATGCTGAGGGTCGGGCTGTCGACTTTGAGGTCTGGGTCGATGATCTGCAACTTTTCCTGCAGTGCGATAGAAAAGATGGTCTCTCACTGTTTGATCTCACGTCTGGCGCCTCTGCTGCCCCTGCTGCCGATGCTGACAGTACTGTTCGTTCACAGCGGGCCACACGCGATGCTGCTGCCCGTCTTGCTGTGCGTAGTCACTTGCCGTCCACTGAGCGCGCGCACTTTAGTCAGTACAAGAGTGCTAATGCCTTGTACGACGATGCAGTTGCACGCTACTCTTCCCTTGCCACTGCTGCCCTTGGCCGCCTCATGCTGCCGTACCTGTTCCCTGACCTTGCCGCCTTTCCCACAGTCGCTGACCTCATTACGCACCTTCGCACTAGTGACACCCGCTACCGCGCTGCGCTTCCTGCTGAGTTCTGCGCCAAGAACCCCCCCCCCCCCCCCCATGTACATCACCCTCTACTACCTAGTCACCCGGCTCCCTGACTCCCTTCGTTCGGTCAGGGACCACTTCCTCTCTGTTTGCCCCACCACACTCACCGTTGACCTCCTCGAGGAGCGCCTCCTGGCAGCAGAGAAGAGCATAGTCGCTGTAGGAGCCTCTCGTGGTGACCCTCATACCCCCTTCTTTGAGGGGTGCTCCCCCTCCCCCCTTTTGCCCTCTGTTGCCTCTGCTGCTGCAGTCGACCTCGTTGGCACCGAGTCGGTCGGCGCTGCGTCTGCCCCTAGTGGGAGACGCCGCAACGGCAAGGGCAAGGGGGTAAGGGCGCTGGAGGAGCTGGCGGGGGCGGTGGAGGTGGCGGTGGAGGCGGCGGAGGGGGTGGGGGTGGTGGTTGGAGTGGTGGCGGGGGTGGGGGCTTCGGTGGCGGCGGTGGAGGCGGAGGCGGCAGCAGCGGTGGCGGTGGGAGCGGAGGAGCAGGCAGTGGCAGCGGCAGCGGCGGAGACGGTGGAGCTTGTCGGGGTGGCTCTGTGCAGCGGGGCGGCTTTGGTGGTGGTCAGCGCCAGCAGCAGTAGTGCACTCGTGAGACCCCGCCCCCCCAGCAGCTTCGTGAGTGGTACGCTGCGCGTCAGCAGGGTGGGGGTGCAGGTCCCTGTGCCTACGTCATGCGTACCGGGGACCGCAATGGTGAGCCGTGCGGTGGCCCGCACACCACCCAGCGCTGCTTCGGCCGCCTGACGGACGCCTGGCGTCTCCAGTTCCGTGACGCCACTGAGATCCCTCGCTGGGGCGAGCTGCTTAGGTCGGGGGTTGCTATCTTTGATCTTCATTATGATGCTATTCTTGCTGTCATGTATGTTGTGTCTACTAGTGATGAGGGTGACTCTTACCTGTGTGTTCCGCCTGACCCGGGCATTGAGGCTGCTGCTCTAGGTGCTGATGAGGCTCCTGCTCTAAGTGCTAGTGCGTGTGCTGCCCCAGGTGCTGGTGAGTCTGCTCTCTCAGGTACCACGTCGGCTCAGGCCTTACACACCTTCACCCTTAACTCAGGTGCTTCCCGCTCCTTCTTTCGAGACCGCACCACACTCACGCCGCTTAGTCGGCCGGTTGTAGTCTCCCTGGCGAACCCCTTCTGGGGGTCCTGTCATTGCCCACTTCTCCACTGTCCTTCCTTGTCCGGCGGCCCCTTCCGGCACCCTGTTAGGTCTTTACCTCCCCTCGTTCTCTACAAACTTGGTGAGTGGTGCTGATCTACAGGATGGGGGGGTTCACCAGTTCACTCCTACGAGTCAGCGAGTGACCCACTGCACATGTGCTCGGACGGGCCGACACTTGGCCACGTTTACCCGTCAGCCGGGGTCGAGCCTGTACACACTGACTACTGAGTCTCCTCTGGTTGCTGCGTCTGGTCAGGCAGCTGCGTCGGGTCAGGTGTTTGCTGCAGCGTCCAGGTCTGGTCCTGAGTCTTCCCCTTGCTCGTGTCGTCTCCTGTCTCACCAGACTCTCCTCTGGCACCACCGCATTGGTCACCCCTCCCTGCCTCATCTCCGAGGCATGGCCTCCCATGTCCTTGTCTCTGGTCTCCCCCGGTCCCTCCCTCCCCTCCCTCTGGGGCCTGCCCCAGCCTGCGTTCCTTGCGTCGAGGGGCGGCAGCGCGCCGCTCCTCACTCCTCCGAGTTTCCTCCGGCAGAGGCTCCGCTGCAGAGGCTTCACCTGGACGTGTGGGGCCCCGCCCGCGTCCGTGGACAGGGTCACGAGCGTTACTTCCTGCTGGTAGTTGACGGCTACTCACGTTACACCACAGTCTTCCCCTTGCGCAGCAAGGGTGAGGTCACTGAGGTGTTGATCGACTGGATCCGCGCAGCTCGTCTCCATCTCAGAGAGAGTTTCGGCTCGGACTTTCGTGTTATGCGTATGCACTCCGACAGAGGCGGAGAGTTTTCCTCTGACCTTCTCCGAGCCTTCTGTCGTGCACGGGGTATCCGCCAAACGTTCACGCTTCCGGCCTCTCCACAGCAAAATGGGATTGCTGAGCGCCGCATTGGCATGGTCATGGACGTCGCTCGTACGTCCATGATCCATGCGGCTGCTCCCCATTTTCTGTGGCCGTTCGCGGTTCAGTATGCGGCGCATCAGATCAACCTTCAGCCCCGGGTCTCCTTGCCGGAGACCTCCCCAGCTTTGCTATGGACGGGGAAGGTTGGCGATGCGTCTGCGTTTTGTGTCTGGGGATCTCGGGCTTTTGTCCGCGACTTGTCTGCGGACAAGCTGTCCCCCCGTTCTGTTTCCTGCGTCTTCCTTGGCTTCCCACCTGACGCGCCAGGTTGGTAGTTTTACCACCCCACCTCGTGCCGTTCTGTCCGCTCAGGACGTCACGTTTGATGAGTCGGTTCCTTACTACCGTCTCTTCCCCTACCGCACTGCACCCCTTCCCCCGCCGCCTCTCTTCCTCGCTCCAGGTCCCCCCCTGGTAGACCCCCTTCCCCCTTAGGGTCCTGCCCCCTCAGGTGTGTTTCAGGTAGACGCAGTCGAGCCTGTCGAGGTAGCTGTTGACTCTGGTGCTGCTAGGGGTGCTAGCCTGCGGGTGTGGGGTCTGGGGGTGCTGGGCCTGGGGGTGCAGAGCCTGGGGGTGCTGAGCCTGCGCGTGCGGACCCTGAGGGTGCTGAGCGTGGGGGTGCTGCGTCTGGGGTTGCTGAGCTTGTGGGTGCTGCGCCTGGGGGTGTGGAGCCTGACGGTGCTGGGCCTGCTCGTGTGGAGTCTCGCGGTACTGGGTTTGGAGGTCCTTTGGATGCTTCGTCCCGGCAGAAGCTACCCTCTCCACAGGAGCTGCACGAGTGGTTTCCTCGGCGCTGGAGCTGTGCTGCTGGAGCTGGAGGTGCTGTTGGAGCTGGAGGTTCTACTGCTGCTGAGGGTGTTGGTGCCACGGGTCCTGGAGGTGCTCGTACTAGACGTACTAGAGCTGCTGGGCCTGGGGGTGCTCCTTGTGCTGAAGCTGCTGGCGGTGCTGGAGCTGGCGGTACTGCTGGGGTATGTGCTACTGGAGCTGTTGTAGCTGGAGCTGTTGAGTCTTCCATTGGTCCTGCTGGAGCTGGAGCTGCAGGGGACGTTGGCCCTGGAGGTGCTGCTGGTGCTGGTGCTTCTGGGCGTGCTGGAGTTGGCGCTGCTGGAGCTGGGGGTGCTACTGGCGTAGGTGATGCCGCTGGGGATGCTGGTGCACTACCTGCTGGTTCTGGAGGCGCTGTGTGGTCGCGGCCGTACTTCGTTCCGCTCCTTGAGCAGGTTCTTGGTCTCCCGCCTTCTGCTGGTCTTGCTTCTTCCTTAGAGTGTCCACCGCCTGTCCAGTCCGAGTCACAGTTACAGCCCCCCTCCCAACTGCCTGCTCCTTCTCCCTACACTGGTCCTACTGGAGGTCTTGCTCAGCGTCGTGAGCCTGCGTCTCGTCCTGCGTCGCCTGTTCGAGCTGCTTGCACTGGTTGTCGTGTTTAGCGTCAGCGTCCGCCTGCGGTCCCACGCACGCACTAGATGGCACTGCGTCCTTCCACTGCTCCAATACGTGTCTCTTTGCTGTCTCCTCCTGAGTAATCTCTTCCTCCTATTGCTGACCCGGAGTCTGACTCTCTTCGTGCTGCCAGCCCTACTGTCACGCGTCTTCTCGCTACTGTTGTCACTGACCCTTCCTTTGAGTCCACTGCTGCGTCTGCCCTAGTTACTGAGCTTGTCGACTTCGCTACTCGCTATCGTCTAGACTACACTGCTAGTCTTGTTGCTGAGTCTGAGTCTGTCTGTCCTCCGTCCGTCGGGGGTGAGTCTGCTCTTAGCACGGACGTCCTTGAGGACAAGCTGGAGGAGTTCTAGTGTTTTGCTGCTTCTTTTCCTCATTTCGTGTCCATGCTGATTGCCCGGATGCACCAGACATCCTGACTCCGCGCTCTTACGTAGAGGCGATAGAGGGTCCCTACTCCTCTCAGTGGCAGTCAGCCATGGACGCAAAGATGGCTTCCTGGAAGTCCACAGGCACCTACGTCGACGAGGTTCCCCCACCAGGGTGTTGGTGCAACCCTATGGTTTGCACTCGGCTTGTTGTCCGTGTGCATGCATGTGTGTGTGTATGGAATGGTATGAGGGCATGGGATAATATATATTTCATGCTTATAATTGTGTATGAATGTTGAGTCATGATGTCGAGTGTGTGTGTTGAGTCAATAGCGAGTTATCGCTAGACGCGTGTTACGCGGTCGTTTGTGTCTCGCGCGCGGTTTCTATTTTGTCGTGCGCGGTTTCTATTTTGTCCTGTGTCGAACGTTCGGTGTGTCGCAGGTGTGTGCAGCAGACCCATCAAGAACTCAAGGATGAGTTTGTGATGAAGAGCCCGAGCCTTGGTGTCAAGCCTCAAGTGATTTCGAAGCTCGCCAAAAGGGTACACCTCAAGATAGTGAAGATAGTTACATTACTTTGTGTAGTGTAACATTTCACTTGGTGTAGGCCCTAGTGAAGGGTAGTTTCGAGACCCTTCGTGGTTGGGGACAGTGTGGCACTGTTCCACATCACTGTACCTCGGCTCTTGGGGTTTGTAGGAGCTGGGAGTCATTCCCAACTCGTAACTCTTCATATCTCTTCCTATTTTGTGTTCTAAGACTATAGTGGCTGCCATAGTGCCGTTCGTTCAAACCGACACTGTGTCGTCTATACTTGGTGAAATTGTGCGATCTAAATTGCCTATTGTAGGCGACGTTCAGACGCTCCAGATCCAAGTTGAATCAGGTCATTTGAAGTTGTGACCAGAACGCTATGAACGTTTGAAGCCGCTGTGCAGAAATCCGGCCGTGCACTCTATCTTTCGTTTTAGGCACATTGGAGCCTATTGTGACTATAACAAGTGGTATCAGAGCCCCTTGGAGCAGTTTCGACAATGGCTGGACCTGAGGAAAGGGGTGGCAGAGGTGCTGGTGGCAGAGGAGAAGCCCAAGCTCAAGGCCAACCCCGTGATTCAACCATGGCGCCCGTGCAACCAAGTGTTGGCCCATCTAGGGATGAGCCTAGAGTATTTGGCCTTGACAAGTTCAATGGTGACAACTTTGCTGAGTGGTCCTTCAAAATGGAGAACATATTTGACCACTATGACCTGCTGGAGATGATGGAAGGAATGGAGAAGCGTCCCGAGAACGACCCGGAGAAGAGCCCGTGGGTGCGGAAGAGCGCACAAGGCTACCTCCTACTTGGGCAAGCGTTGGGGAGCAGCCAAATCCGTCACATCAAGCCTTTCCAGCGTAATTCAGAGAAGGGACCAAAAGCATGGGCTGCTCTCAAGGGTGTACACGCTCCTGCAACAGCGGCGGTAGCTGTGGTGTTGGAACGGCAAATGGCGACGTTACGAATTGAAGAGGATGAAGCGGTTGAAGAAGGGGTGCAGAAATTCTTCGACTTGTTGACGCGGCTTGAGGGAGCTGATTTGAACTATAGTGAGCTCCAAAAGAAGACCAAGTTGCTGGCCCTACTCCCCGAATCATGGTCCTCGCTCATCATCAACCTTAATCGCGACTTGCCCCGCCTCTCGCTCGAAGACGTGAAGCGGGCTATCCTTCAAGAGGATTTCCGCCGCCGTGAGTTGGCGAGTGCGGATGGCGCTGGGGCAGCGAGCATCGGCCGTGGATATGGTCGAGGAAGAGGCAGAGGACGAGGGGGAGGAAGGTTTGGTGGCAGCAACTTCGGCGGAGGCCGCGGGAGTGGCGGTTACGGCAGCGACGACAAGAGCTACGGACGCGGTCGCGGCCGATTCGACGGCGAGTGTCACTATTGCCACAAGAGCGGACACATGTGGCGCGACTGCTACAAACTCCCTGATGGTTGGACCCCTGCTCAAGGCCAAGAGAGTAGAGGAGCAGGAGGAGGGAGAGGACGAGGCCGTGGAGGCCATGGCGGTCGCGGTGGCGGAGCTGCAAACATGAAGAGCGGAGACAACGACAAGGACCCGAGCGACGATCGATACCCGGGTCTATTCTACTTCGTGTCGACGCAAGCACCGGCTGGTCCAGAGAAGGATGAAGGCTTTGAGGAGCCAGCAGCTGTGGGGAAGGTGACCCTACACCCCCTGGACTACTGGGTGATTGATAGTGGCGCTACCTATAGCATGACACCTCACCCGGACTTGCTCACCGAACTCGAGCCGTCACCAATGAAGCATGTCACATCGGCTTTGGGGCAGCGAGCTGAGGTGAAAGGCATGGGGAAGGCCATGTTCAAGGGTGCTGATGGGAAGATGGTGGGCCTCAAGAACGTGCTTTGGGTGCCCAGCCTTGCTGCAAACCTGATTTCCGTGCGGCGGTTGGCAAAGGCCGGCATGGACACGAACTCGAAGGGAGCCAAGACCTACACCGCAAGGCTTGGCGATCGAATTCTCTGGGACCTTCATGAGGACAAGGATGTCTACAACGAGATGTGGCAGATCCCAGTGGTCCCTATGCCTAAGGAGAGGCAAGTGGCAGCAAGCATCAGCACCAAGGATGGAGCGGTCGGTAGCGACGATGGCGCGAACGGTCGCGCTAAGGAGAATGAGCTCAAGAAGAGAAAACCTGGAGGGACCAGCAAGCTTGGTGAACCTATGGAGAGAGGTGCAGCAGCCAAGGAGCAGCAAAAGGGTGAGAAGAACCCCGAGGCAGCAGCGGAGGAGGACTACGGAGAGAGTATGTGGGGCGCTATTGCGAGCGCGGCATTCTCCAATCCAACTTCGGCTACGGGGGAGTGTGATTGGCTCACCTTGCATCGGCGCATGGGGCATGTGGCCCTGCCCATCTTGCAGCAGCTAGTGAAGAATGAGATGGTTGCTGGCATACGTGTGAAGGGGGAGCCCGATGAGGTACTTGGCTGCCCGACGTGCATGCAAGCCAAGTTCACCCGTTTCCCATTCTCTAGTTCGGAGGCAACAGCTAAGGCACCACTTGATGAGGTGGTGATGGACGTGGTGGGCCCCCTGAAGCTTGGAGCTGCTGGAGCTGAGTACTTCCTCACTATTGTGGACGTCTACACCCGTATGACTTGGGTGTACGTGCTGGCCAGGAAGAGCGACGTGGCTGAAACGTTGAAGACGGATTGGTTCCCGATGGTGGAGCGGCAACAAGACCGTCTAGTCAAGTCAATCCGCACCGATCGAGGGGGGGAGTTCCTGAGCAAGGAGTTTGGGTTGTGGCTGAAGAAGAATGGTATTCGGCACTCCCTCACCATGCCATACTCCCCTGCAATGAACGGCATCGCCGAGCGAGCGAACCGCACAATCACGGAGGCGGCACGTGGGTTGCTCATTAAAGCCGGGCTACCCGACTATTTCTGGCCTGATGCGGTGCGGAGTGCGTGTGTGGCCAAGAACAGAGCCTTGACTCATGTAGGAGCAGACAAATGGGTGCCCTATGTGGAGTGGCTAGGAAGGAAGCCAAAGGTGGATATGCTTCGGGTGTTTGGGTGCATGTGCATGGCGCTCGTGCCTAAGCATCTTCGGCACAACAAGCTTGGTGCCAAGGCGGTGTGGGCCGTGCACTTGGGCATGGCTCAAAACAGCAAGGGATGGCTTCTTTGGGACCCATTCACCAAGAAGTTCTTGGTGAGCAGGGACTGCAAGTTCATGGAGAACTTCATGTACAAGGATTGGAAGGCGGAGAATGAGGCGAAGATAGGCGTGCGGTTTGGGGAGGTGAAGAGTTCCGGTTTGGAGCATGTGGAGCTGCCTTTGGAGCTGAGCAGCGGCAGCACTACCACAAGGCAATCTTCCCTTGTGAATGGGGGAGAGGAGGCCAATAATGCAGAGGAAGAAGAGGAGGAGGTGCAGCAAGTGAGCGAGCGTGCACCGTCACTCCCTTCCCGCACTACAAGTGCTCCACGGATTCGAGCCACACCGCAGCAACGCCAAGGCCTTCAAGTCCCTGCAGCTGAGGAGGAAGGAAGGGGGAAGAGGAGAGTTCAACCCCCTAATAGGCTGACCTATGATGCGCTGGGAAAGCAGGGCAAGACAGCCCTGGCCGGAGCGGCAATGATGGTCGGAGACGACGAGGAGAGTGACTACGAGGAGTGTGCCTTCGCGTTCTTCTCTCCGGTGGAGATGCCGGGAGAACCAGCAACTCTCAAGGAGGCTTTGGAGAGTAGTGATGCTAAGGAGTGGAAGAAGGCCATGGAGAGTGAGCTGAAGAGCATCGAGGAGAATGACACGTTTGAATTGGTGGAGCTACCGGAGGGGCGTACGGCGATAACGTCCAAGTGGCTCTTCAAAATCAAGTCGGATGCCGACGGCAAGATCGAGCGCTACAAGTCTAGGCTTGTAGCCAAGGGGTACCAGCAGAAGGAGAAGGTGGACTTCAAGGAGCTGTTTGCCCCTGTGGTGAAGACGACGACGCTGCGAACCCTAATCGCGGGAGCCGCCATCAAAGGATGGGTAGTAAAACAAATGGACATCGTAACGGCATTCCTTAACGGCATCCTTGAGGAGGAGATTTTTATGGCACACCCAGAGGGGTTTGATGATGGTAGTGGCAGAGTGTGGAAGCTGAAGAAGGCCCTCTATGGGCTGAAGCAGGCCCCTAGGCAATGGTACATGAAGCTGCGCGAAGTGTTGGAGGAGATCGGCTTCACTCCCTCAACGGCCGATCACTCCTTGTTCATGCTTGGCGAGGGGGAGCAGAGGAGCTTCATGGTGGTTTATGTGGATGAAATTCTCATATTCTCACCCTCCTCTGACCTTGTGAAGGAGGTGATGCTGAAGCTGCATGACAAGTTCAAGTGCAAGTCCCTTGGCGACGTGAAATTCTACCTTGGGCTCCACATCGAACGAGACGTGGAGAAGCGGAGCATGCGAGTGCACCAACGGAAGTACCTGGAGGCGTTGGCTGCCAACTTCGGCCAGAGTGAAGGTCATGTGGCTACTCCCTTTCCCTCTGGGTTCAAGTGTGTGAAGGGGCCAGAGGAGGAGAGCGTTGGAGAAGAGGAGAGGCGCCGATTTCACTCGTTGGTGGGCAGCCTCATGTATGCGGCGGTAAACACCCGACCGGACGTCGCGTTTGCTACCGGGCAGCTGGCTAGGGTTGTGCAATGCCCTAATGAGGAGCAGGTAGCAGCTGGAATGAGGGTGGCCAAGTATCTTGGCCAAACACCGACCGTTGGGCTGCAATACTCGGCGGCGGCACAAAGGCGCCAAAAGGGCGCGGATGGTGTTGAGCCTGGGCGTTTGTTCCTCACCGCCTACTCGGATGCGTCATATGCATCGGAACCAGAGGACATGACTAGTGTGGGAGGCTTCATATGCTGTGTTGGTGGAGGCCCAACTGCTTGGGAGAGCAAGAAGCAGGTTGACCAAGCTTTGAGCTCGGTGGAGTCCGAGTACATGGCACTCTTCCGTGCCGTACGGGAGATTGTGTGGCAGCGGCGTTTGTTGGCTGAATTGGGGGAGGAGCAGCAAGGACCTACCCCACTCTACTGTGATAGCCAGGGTGCCATTGCTCTTGCTAAGAACCCTGTGTTGCATGGACTCACAAAGCACATGAGGGTGAAGTGGCATTGGACAAGGAGCATGGTGAACGCGGGTGAAGTTGAGTTGCGGTACGTGAAGACCACGGGGCAGCCGGCTGACATGATGACCAAGAGGCTGGTGGAGCAACAGCATTGGAAGTATTGCAAGCTGGCTGGGATGGCTCTGAACTGAGAGAGCAACATATCCTAAGGCCAACAATCCGAGGGGGAGTTTGTTGGTGCAACCCTATGGTTTGCACTCGGCTTGTTGTCCGTGTGCATGCATGTGTGTGTATATGGAATGGTATGAGGGCATGGGATAATATATATTTCATGCTTATAATTGTGTCTGAATGTTGAGTCATGATGTCGAGTGTGTGTGTTGAGTCAATAGCGAGTTATCGCTAGACGCGTGTTACGCGGTCGTTTGTGTCTCGCGCGCGGTTTCTATTTTGTCGTGCGCGGTTTCTATTTTGTCCTGTGTCGAACGTTCGGTGTGTCGCAGGTGTGTGCAGCAGACCCATCAAGAACTCAAGGATGAGTTTGTGATGAAGAGCCCGAGCCTTGGTGTCAAGCCTCAAGTGATTTCGAAGCTCGCCAAAAGGGTACACCTCAAGATAGTGAAGATAGTTACATTACTTTGTGTAGTGTAACATTTCACTTGGTGTAGGCCCTAGTGAAGGGTAGTTTCGAGACCCTTCGTGGTTGGGGACAGTGTGGCACTGTTCCACATCACTGTACCTCGGCTCTTGGGGTTTGTAGGAGCTGGGAGTCATTCCCAACTCGTAACTCTTCATATCTCTTCCTATTTTGTGTTCTAAGACTATAGTGGCTGCCATAGTGCCGTTCGTTCAAACCGACACTGTGTCGTCTATACTTGGTGAAATTGTGCGATCTAAATTGCCTATTGTAGGCGACGTTCAGACGCTCTAGATCCAAGTTGAATCAGGTCATTTGAAGTTGTGACCGGAACGCTATGAACGTTTGAAGCCGCTGTGCGGAAATCCGGCTGTGCACTCTATCATTCGTTTTAGGCACATTGGAGCCTATTGTGACTATAACACAGGGGAGAACATCGTCAGTGGCATGTGGATTTTCAGGGTGTAGCGGCCGCCGGGTTCTCCACCTGTCTTCAAGGCGCGTTACGTGGCTCGAGGCTTCAGTCAGCGGCGGGGAGTTGACTACTTTCAGATCTTCTCTCCCACCCCGAAGATGACCACTCTTCGGGTGCTGCTGCACATAGCCGCTCAGCGCGATTACGAGCTTCACTCTCTTGACTTCAGCACAGCTTTCTTGCAGGGCAGCCTGCACGAGGAGATCTGGCTGCGCCGCCCACGTGGCTTCACTGGGTCGTTTCCTCCTGGTACTATGTGGAGCCTCCGGCGGCCAGTCTACGGTCTGCGCCAGGCGCCCCGTGAGTGACACACTGAGGACTACTCTTGCGGGTCTTGGGTTTGCTCCTTCTACTGCGGACCCGTCACTGATTCTACGCACCGACACTTCTTTGCCGCCGTTCTACATCCTCGTGTACGTCGACGACTTGGTCTTTGCTACTGATGACACTGCTGGACTCGCCCACGTCAAGTCCGAGCTGCAGAAGAGACACATGTGCACAAACCAGGGTGAACTGCGCAGCTACCTTGGCTTGCAGATCACCCGGGACAGAGCACAGCGCACCATTACCCTGACTCAGTCACACATGGTGCAGCAGGTCCTTCAGCGCTTCGACTTCATGTACTCCTCGCCCTCAGGCCACTCCTCTATCTACTCGCCACTTGCTCTCAGCTTTTCCTTCGGATGAGTCCGTAGAGCCGAGTGGCCCGTACCAAGAGCTTTTTGGCTGCCTCATGTACCTGATGACCTGCACACGACCTGACCTTGCATACCCTCTTAGCATCTTGGCACGCTATGTTGCTCCTGGGAGACACCGACCAGAGCACATGGCTGTAGCGAAGAGGGTGTTGCGCTACTTGTGTAGTACGTCGGGCATGGGGCTCGTGCTTGGAGGGCGGAGTCCAGTGGTCCTCACTGGTCACGCAGACGCTTTTTGGGCGGACGACCAGGCTACGAAGCGTTCGTCGCAGGGTTACACCTTCAGCCTTGATTCCGGCTCTGTTTCGTGGCAGTCTACTCGCTCGTCTTCTGTTCTCGGCTCCAACTGTGAGGCTAAGATCTACGCAGGGGCCATGGCTGCACAAGAGTTACGCAGGCTCACCTACCTGCTGACCGACCTAGGAGAGCCACCTCGTTCTCCCCCAGTTCTGTACGTAGACAACAAGGCCATGCTGGCCTTGTGTCGGGAGCACAGACTGGAGCACAGAACGAAGCACATTGCTCTTCGCTACTTCCTTGCTCGTGAGCTGCAGCAGCGTGGTCAGCTGCGCCTTGCTTACGTGGCCTCTCGGGCCAACACTGCTGATATCTTTACCAAGGCACTTCAGCCTTGTGATCATCAGCGCTTGTGTACGATGCTAGGTCTTGTGCCTACTTGGCCTCACTTGCTCACTCCTTGACCTTGCTTGTACTGTGATTTATCTATACCTGCACTTGCTTGTTTACCTTTATATATAATCCTACATGTGAAGTGGCCTTGTTGCCTTGAACTGGTGCTCGGAATATGTGGTGAGATTGTGATCCACCCTGAGCTTGCTTTGCTTGACTGATCTTGTGACCCCTAGTTCTCCCCCACTTTGTCTATGGGGGTGTGTCAGATATATATGACATAGTGTCTGTAGGCTCTAGTGGGGTAGACACTAAGGAGTACAAGTTTCTAGGGTTTCATATTTGTATCACACACTTTCCTAGTTCATTCATTCCTCGCTATTTCACAGTTGGTAGTCTAGGTGGCAGATCATCGGGGAAGATTTCGGGGTACTGTTGAATCATCTCCGTTAAATCCGGCGGTATAGATATCGATGTCCTGACCCTTAGTGTCGGCTGCCAACTCGAGCAAGCAAACGGCAGCTGCGCGCCTCGGTTGCAGTGGCGAGCTATAGTGATAGCTTTGCCGCACGGGGCTTGGATGTAGTCAGGTGTCCTTGTAGGCAACTTAATTAGCCCCTCATGCTTGCTGATGCTGCACTATTACATTGTCCAGTTGATGACGGGGTTGTGCTATCGCAGCCAATCACGTCCTAGTACCACGTCGCAGCCATCCAGCATCATTGCGAGAATCTTTATGCTGAAGCTGAAGTCGTTGCTGCATTTGATCCGCACCGTCCGTGTTTCTTCCAAAATTGCCAAGGGCGTCCCATCCACGAGGCGATTGTCGATTTCGGGCAGACACTTGTCAAGTTGCAGTGTGCATATTTCTATTGTCGCTTAGTTGAAGAGGCTGTGGCTGGCCCCTCCGTCGACGAACATTTTCTAATTGTTTTTATCACTTTGCCGACGACCAGCACAGGGTGATCCACATGGCTATCCCCGTTATTCAGCCAAGTGCAATCGATTGCATGAATCTGAACCACAACTCGATAGGGATGATGGTGTTTGGGCGACAGAGCACAGTCTGCAAAGGGGCCCGTCTGTTACTGACTCTTCCCATTTCCTGGCTCTTTTCGCACTTAAAACACAACCCTGTGGAAGGGCAGTCTGGTGCATGGACTCCGTTGATCGTGGCCCGTTGGGTCTGGCCGCGAAAACTGTTTCCCTCCCGAAAACATATTCTCACTTAGTGCATCAGCATGTCCGTGGATTCTGCCAACCGTGTTGCTTCCAGGAACGATGTCGGGCAGCATCGGCGCACCTCGTACTGTATCTTATGTTTAAGGCCGCTGACGTACATATCTAACCGCTCCGCTTTTGACATGTCGTCCACTTGCTCGGCAAGTGCCATAAATGACGATGTGTAGTCTTGGACAGATGCCAAGTGCGACCAGACACGCAGCTTCATGCGAGCCGGATACATGCTCAAAGTGATCTCGTAAGGTTGCGTTCCACTCCTTCCACGTGCGTATCTTGGTCACGCCGAATTTCGGTGCTGCCACTTGATAAACCAACGTTGAAGCTCCGTATGCCGCATGTGTCACACCTGTCGGGGTCTGCGTGACCAAGGTATGTCAGCACCACTCAGAGCTGCTCATCTTCAATGCACGCTGCAGTAAAGAAGACTTCCATGCCAAACAACCACCCCTTCACTGTAGTCGTCTTGTCGCTAGGGTTGAACGGGGGCGGGCTCACGGGCTTGATCGTGATTGTAACAACCGCAAGTGTCGCTGGCGCCGACGCTGCCGGCCGCTCACTCTTGTTGTTGCCTCGTGCGAGCTTGCCACTTGTGACGGCTCCACCTTCTCCATGGCTGGCGGTGTCACCTTCTTCGTCGGACGACTCTTGGCACGCTTCACCTCGCGTCCTGCGTAGCTCGGCGTTTTCTTCACTCAGTGTTATGACCTCTGTTGAAAGTGTCTTCACTGTTGCTTGTAGTGCTGCCATCTGCGCCAATGTATCGTTCAACTTCTCCTGGTCCATGAGTCGCACGCTTTGTCTAGAGGGCAGAGGGGTGTTCGTAGCCTTTCAGTCAAGAAGAAAGCAAAAACTGTCGGATTCGGGCATGTTAGAATTAACGACCCTTGTAGCCTGACGTTTTGCAGTTTTCTGAACCAGCCAACCCGTGCCTCCAAACTACCCTTGAAAAGCAGGGTGAACTAGGAAAGTAGCTCTGATACCAGGTGTTCTGAGTTGTAAAAGAGAGTGCGCAGAATAACGAATAACGAAGATGTGACTCAATGAACTCACAATACAATGAAAGGCACGCGTCTATATAGCAGGTCAACCTAGCTATGCGGGCACCTCAGGAATAGGAGGTTGGGCAAAGGAAAGCCAAAGGCGACGCGGGGTCGCTGCGGTTGCAAGTAAATTGGCCGAACGTGCACTCCCGAAATTCGGGGTTGTACGTGGTTGAGTAAACCCCAGTAAGGAAACGGGGTTTTCCTTACACGAATGTTGTGTGGTGGCAATGGTTACAGTTGGGTTGTTGTTGTCATGAGTTGTAAAAGACGGTGCGTGGAATAACGAATAACGAAGATGTGACTCAATGAACTGACGGTACAATGAAAAGCACGCAATTATATAGCGGGCCAACCTAGCTAGGTTGGGTGCAAGTTGGGCAAGGGAAAGCCAACGGCGATGCGAGATTTCTTCGGCAACAAGCAAAGTGGCCAAACGTGCACTTCTAAAAGTTGGGGTTGTACGCGGTTGAGTAAACCCCAGTAAGGAAAAAGGTTTTTCCATACACTACCCCCCCCCCTTCAAGAAAGGTGGCCAATATCCGCAGCTCCCTTGCAGGCGAGGTGATAAACAAGAAGCAAGGAAGCTTCAAGCGAGTCAGATGGCACCCAGGTGTCATCTTCACTGGTGCGGTTAGTCCAACGGATTAAAAAATCCACGTGGCGTGGATCTTGGACGGGTCAAGTGACGGTTCCGGGACAGGTCGGGCTGTTGAGGTGGCGTTCTTGCGTGCGATGACTGCCGTGGCAGGCACGAACTTGCGAAGGAGGCTGACATGGAAGGCGTTATGTATACACCAGTCATCAGATAGCAGCAGCTTCGTAGTGATAGGTGTCACCATCTGAATGAAGCGAAATGACCCACAAAATCGTGGTCGTAGCTTGCTCGGGCCAAGCAGGCGCAGGTTTTTTGTGTCGAGCAGCACTAGTTGCCCAGCTGCGAGGAAGGCTTCTTGTCGTAGGAGATCGGTGTATTTGCGGGCAGTGATATTAGCCTTGCGAATTGTGTCAGCTACCTTCTCGCGAATCTCCTGGAGTTCCGTCACAAAAGTTTGTGACCTTGGGACTGGTTTGTCAAGTGTAATTGTGGTTGGCACCACCGGGTCCATCCCGCCAGTCAAGAAGAATGAGGAGTGATTAGTCATGCTGGACGGACCTGTCAGAACATTATAGCTTACTTATTTGTGTAGGCTATAGTGGGGTATCCCATAGGGGGTACAACCCAATTAGGGTTTCCTATTTGTACTCACTTCGTTCATAGTCATTTCATTCTTGTTCTAGTTTTCTCATGGTATCGAGCAGGTTCCCTCGTGGGAACTGTTCCTAGGGCCCACCGTTCTTTTTTTTTCCTGCCCAGAGCGCCCTCTGCCTCTACCCGAGTCGCGCTCCCCTCTCTCTCGGCCCCGAGTGGCCCCTTTAGCTGCCCGTTGCGGCCCCTTAGACGCCAGCGCGCCGCTCGTCCCGGCCCCTAGACGCCCGTGCGCCCGCCCGTCCCGGCCCCTAGATGCCCGCGCGCCGCCGTCGCGGCCCCTAGACGCCCACGCGCCCGCCCGTCCCGGCCCCTAGACGCCCGCGCGCCCGCCCGTCCCGGCCCCTAGACGCCCGAGCGCCGCCGTCGCGGCCCCTAGACGCCCACGCGCCGCCGTCGCGGCCCCTAGACGCCCACGTGCCCGCCCGTCCCGGCCCCTAGACGCCAGCGCGCCGCCTGTTCCGGCCCCTAGACGCCCACGCGCCCGCCCGTCCCGGCCCTTAGACGCCCGCGCGCCAGCCGTCCAGGCCCCTAGTCGCCCGCGCGCCAGCCCGTCCCGGCCCTTCGACGCCCGCGCGCCCGCCCGTCTCGGCCCCTAAACGCCTGCGCGCCCGCCGTTCGGCCCGTAGACGTCCGCGCGCCCGCCCGTCTCGGCCCTTAGCCACCCACGAGCCGCCCGTGCGTCGCCCTCAGCAGCCCGACGCGCCGCCCGTGCAGCCGCCCGTGCAGCCGCCCGTGAGCCGCCCGTGCGCCACCCGACGTGCCGCCCGTGCCGCCCGTGAGCCCCCGCGTCACCCGAGCCGCACGAGCCGCCCGAGCAGCAGAGCCGCCCGAGTCGCCCGTGCCGCTGAACGCCCGAGCCGCCCGAGCCGCCCGAGCCGCCCGAGTCGCCCGAGCCGCCCGAGCCGCCCGAGCCGCCCGAGCCGCCCGAGTCGCCCGAGCCGCCTGAGGTGCCGAGCTCCTGCTCCTGTGGGGCTGCTACTGCTCCTGGCCCGGCGGAGTTGCTGTGCTGCCGTGTTACTGTGCTGCTGAGCGGCCCGACCCTTCCTGTCCGGTGAGACTGTCGGCTGCTGTCATGGCCACCCCTAGTGTCCTGGCTTTTGACGCTGAGGGTCGCGCCATTGACTTTGCGGTCTGGGTCGACGACCTGCAGCTGTACTTACTGTGCGATACGGTAGATGAAGTTTCTCTCTTTGACTTTGTCTCTGGCGCTGTCCCTGCCCCTCCTGCTGATGCTGACCCCACTGTTCGCTCCAAGTGGGCCTCACGCGATGCTGCTGCACGTCTTGCTGTGCGTCGCCACCTCCCTTCCTCCGAGCGTGCACACTTTAGTCAGTGCAAGACCGCTCAGGCCTTGTACGACGCTGTAGTTGCGCGCTACTCCTCCCCTTCCTCTGCTACACTGAGCCGCCTCATGCTACCGTACCTCTTCCCTGACCTTGCTGCCTTTCCCACAGTCGCTGACCTCTTTACCCACCTCCGCGCTAGTGACACTCGCTACCGAGCTGCGCTTCCTGCTCACTTCTGCGCCGCAAACCCCCCTCCCATGTACATCACCCTCTACTTTCTCGTCACCCGTCTCCCTGAGTCCCTTCGTGTAGTTAGGGACCAGTTCCTCTCTGTCTGTCCCACCACCCTCACTGTCGACCTCCTCGAGAAGTCCCTGCTAGCGGTCGAGAAGAGCATAGTCGCTGTAGGGGCCTCTCGTGGTGACCCTCGCACCCCCATCTTTGAGGGGTGTTCTCCTTCCCCCCTGTTACCCTCTGTCGCCTCTGCTGCTGCGGCCGACCTCGTTGGTTTAGAGTCGGTCGGTGCGGCGTCTGCCCCCAGCGGTAGGCGCCGCTCTGGCAGGGGCAAGGGGGGCAAGGGAGCGGGTGGAGCTAGCGGGGGCGGTGGCGGGGGAGGTGGGGGCGGCGGGGGGAGTGGGGGTGGCGGTGGGGGTGGTGGCGGGAGTGGAGGTGCTAGTGGCGGCACTGGAGGCGGAGGTGGCGGCGGAGGTGGTGGCGGAGGTGGCGGTGGGAGCGGCGGGGTCGAGGGTGGCGGTGGCGGCGGTGGCGGTCGAGGCGGGGGTGACGGTGGTGGAGGTGGTTGGAGTGGCTCGTCCCAGCGGAGCAGCACTGGGGGTGGTCAGCGCCAGCAGCAGCAGCAGCAGCAGCAGCGCTCGCGACGTCCCCGCCCCTTAGCAGCTCCGTGAGTGGTACTCGCAGCGTCAGCGTGGTGGGGCGTTTGGTCCTGCTGAGCCTGGGGGTGCTGAGCCTGAGTGTGCGGAGCTTGGTGGTCCTGAGTCTGGAGGTGCTGAGCCTGGAGGTACTGTGTCTGCTGGAGGTCCTGTGGGTGCCTCGTAGACAGGGTGCCAGAGGGAGCCGCCGGACACGGGAGGACTGTGGAGAAACGAGACAGGACAGGACCCCCAGAGGGGTCAGCCAGGGACACCGCAACCGGCCGACTAAGCGGCGTGAGAGTGGTGCGGTCCCGAAAGAAGGAGCGAGACGCCCCAGAGTCAAGGGTGAAGGTGTGAGAGGCCGAAGCCGACACAGTACCTGAGAGTGCAGACTCACTAGTACCTGAGAGCACAGACGCACTGGCACCTAGAGCAGCAACCTCACTGGCACCTAACGCAGCAGTACCAATGCCCGGGTCGGGCGGGAAACACCGGTAACAGTCACCCTCATCACTAACAGTCACAGCATACATGGCAGCAAGGATAGCATCAAAGTCAAGATCAAAAACAGCTACACCGCCCTAGACAGCTCTCCCCAGCGGGGGATCTCAGAGGCCTCCGGAAACTGCTGGCGCCAAGCGTCGGTCAAGCGGGCAAAGCAGCGGCGGGCGGTGTGGGTGCCCCCACACTGCTCACCCGCGCGGTCGCCAGTGCGAAGGACGTAGGTGCAGGGACCGAACGCCCCACCACCCTGACGCTGCGAGTACCACTCACGGAGATGCTGAGGGGCGGGGACGTCGCGAGAGCGCTGCTGCTGGTGGCGCTGACCACCCCCAGTGCTGCTCCGCTGGGACGAGCCACTCCGACCACCTCCACCACCGCCACCCCCGCCTCCGCCGCCACCGCCGCCACCTTCACCCTCGCCCCCGCCGCTCCCACCGCCACCTCCACCGCCACCTCCGCCGCCACCTCCGCCTCCACTGCCGCCACTAGTACCTCCACCCCCGCCACCACCTCCACCGCCACCCCCACTCCCCCCGCCGCCCCCACCTCCTCCGCCACCGCCCCCGCTAGCTCCACCCGCTCCCTTGCCCCCCTTGCCCCTGCCAGAGCGGCGCCTACCGCTAGGGGCAGACGCCGCACCGACCGACTCTAGACCAACGAGGTCGGCCGCAGCAGCAGAGGCGATAGAGGGTAACAGGGGGGAAGGAGAACACCCCTCAAAGATGGGGGTGTGGGGGTCACCACGAGAGGCCCCTACCGCGACTATGCTCTTCTCGGCCGCTAGCAGGGACTTCTCGAGGAGGTCGACAGTGAGGGTGGTGGGACAGACAGAGAGAAACTGGTCCCTAACGGCACGAAGGGACTCAGGGAGACGGGTGACTAGAAAGTAGAGGGTGATGTACATGGGAGGGGGGTTTTCGGCGCAGAAGGCAGCACGAAGCGCAGCTCGGTAGCGAGTGTCACTAGCGCGAAGGTGGGTAAAGAGGTCAGCGACTGTAGAAAAGGCAGCAAGGTCAGGGAAGAGGTAAGGTAGCATGAGGCGGCTCAGTGTAGCAGTGGAAGGGGAGGAGTAGCGCGCAACTGCAGCGTCGTACAAGGCCTGAGCACTCTTGCACTGACTAAAGTGTGCACGCTCGGAGGAAGGGAGGTGGCGACGCACAGCAAGACGTGCAGCAGCATCGCGTATGGCCCACTTGGAGCGAACAGTGGGGTCAGCATCAGCAGGAGGGGCGGGGACAGCGCCAGAGGCAAAGTCAAAGAGAGAGATGTCATCTACTGAATCGCACTGCAAGTACAGCTGCAGGTCCTCGACCCAGACCGCAAAGTCAATGGCGCGACCCTCAGCGTCAAAGGCCAGGACACTAGGGGTGGCCATGATAGCAGCCGACAGTCTCACCAAAGAGGAAGGGTCGAGCAGCTCAGTAGGCAGCTCAGCAACTCCGCCGGCCCAGGAGTAGCAGCAGCCCCACAGGACCCGGCGCTCGGCACCGTAGGCGGCTCGGGCGGCTCGGGCGGCTCGGGCGGCTCGGGCGTTCAGCGGCACTGGCGACTCGGGCGGCTCTGCTGCTCGGGCGGCGCGCGCGGCTCGGGTGTCGTGACGGGCGGCTCACGGGCGGCTCGCGGGCGGCTCACGGGCGGCTGCACGTGCGGCTGCACGGGCGGCTCACGGGCGGCTGCACGGGCGGCTGCACGAGTGGCTCATGGGCGGCTGCACGGGCGGCTCACGGGCGGCTCGCGGGCGGCTCACGGGCGGCTGCACGGGCGGCTGCACGGGCGGCACTGGCGGCTCACGGGCGGCACGACGGGCGGCTGAACGGGCGGCTGCACGGGCGGCTGCACGGGCGGCTATACGGGCGGCTGCACGGGCGGCTGCACGGGCGACTCACGGGCGTCCGAGGGCGGCTGCACGGGCGGCACGTCGGGCGGCTGAGGTCGGCTGACGGGCGGCGCACGGGTGGTGCACGTGCAGTGCACGTGCAGCTCACGGGCAGCCGAGGGCGGCGCACGGGCGGCGCGTCAGGCGGCTGACGGGCGGCTCACGGGCGGCGCACGGGCGGCCCACGGGCGGCTAAGGGCGACGCGCGGACGGCGCGTGGGCTGCCTGGGGCCTAGCGAGCGGCGCGTGGGCTGATTAGCTCGGCGCGCGGGCCGCTTAGGGTGGCGCGCAGGCTGCTAAGGGCGGCGCACGGGCTGCTAAGGGCGGCGCGCGAGCTGCAAAGGGCGGCGCGCGGGCTGCACAGGGCCTGGACGGGCGGCGCACTAGCGTCTAGGGCGGCGCGTGGCGGCGTGAGGCCTGAACGGGCAGCGCGCGGGCGGCTAAGGGCCGGTCGACAGAGGTAAGAGAGAGCCCGGAGTGCGCTCCGGGCAGAAAAAAAAGTTCGAAGTAGTGGTGGGCCCTAAGCACAGTTCCCACAGGGGAACCTGCTCGATACCATGAGAAGAAGTGAACAAGAATGAAATGACTATGAACGAAGTGAGTACAAATAGGAAACCCTAATTGGGTTGTACCCCCTATGGGATACCCCGCTATAGCCTACACAAATAAGTAAGCTATAATGTTCTGACAATCACCTGGGTACAACATGAGGCTATATATAGGCTCGACACAAGGCAGGTAACCCAGGTGTTACGCGAATGTTCTGAGGGTCGCGAAGCGTCCCGAACAGAACCTTCCCGAACTCGGTAGAAAGCAATTTGGTGGCGACCGAATAGCTTGAGTTTGGTGCACGTAACCTGGTTCGGTGCCTATAACTATAATAACTATAGTATAGCAACGAACCTAGGAAATCAAGCAATTCATGCATGCAGAAAATAATCCTAAGCTAGGAATAGCGTAAGGAAATAATAGCAAGCATGAATAACAAGCATAAGCCGACGTACTCTCACACGTCCCCCCCTCAAAGCTGGGTGGCGTGAGATACACGCTGCTTGACAAGATAATCCTTGAGAGCACGGCGTGCGTTGCCCATATCAGCTTCTACAACCCAACTGTCCTCAGTGGGGTCATAACCCTTCCAGCGTATCAGGAACTCGAGGGTCTTGCCGCCGCGGCGTCGATGAGAAAGAACGCGCTCCACTTCATATTCAGGTTCATCCTGGATGAGAACAGGAGGAGGTGGCGAAAGCTGCCGTCACTGGAACTGTTGGTTGGGTTCCTTGTAGGGCTTCAGTAGCTGGACATGGAAAGCGTTGTGAAGCTTCCATGCATCTGGTAAGCGCAAGCGGAATGTAACTGGTGTCACCTGTGCCTCAACGAGAAAAGGACCACAGAAGCGAGGCCGGAGTTTGGATGGGAGGTGAGACAGGTTCAAGTTGCTCGTGTCAAGAAGCACCTGATCTCCGACTGCTACTAAGTGATCACGTCGCTGACGATCGGCATACTGCCTCTGGGAGGTCTGCATCGTGGTGAGTCGTCGCTGAGTCTTCTCCCATAGCTGCTGCATGGTGGTGACGAAGTCATGTGCGGCTTGGACGTGTGCCGGTGTGGTTGGCTGCTGTGGTGTGAGTGGTTCCCGTCCGTAACACAGGAAGAAAGGAGTTTTCCCTGTGGCCGCATGTGATGCGTTGTTGTAAGCGAACTCTAGGGTCGGTAACTGTGTGTCCCAGTGGCTGACGTCGTCCTTGCAAGCTGTGCGCAGTAACTGTTCAACCACTTGATTGAGTCGCTCTGTCTGTTCGTCAGTCTGGGAGTGGTATGCTGAAGACATTGCAAGCTTTGTCCCCAACAGTCCCATGAGCTCGTTCCAGAACTTACTGGTGAATTTTGGGTCTCTGTCTGAGATGAGTGTAGCGGGGATGCCGTGGATAGTGATGATGCGGTCGAAGAAGAGGCGAGCAGTTGCTTCAGCTGTAGCTGTGGCGTTGGTCGGTATGAAGTGACCCATTTTGGAGAACTTATCGATGACTACGAGGATGGAATTGTGCCCCCGTGAGGTCGAAGGAAGTCTTGTGATAAAGTCGAGGCTAACGACCTGCCATGGCTGCTCCGGTACAGGTAGAGGCTGAAGTAACCCTGCTTTTTTCTGCTTGCTGCTCTTCATCCGCTGGCACGTGTCGCATGAGGTGACGAACTGCTGCACGTCTGCTGCCATCCCGGGCCAGTAGTAATACTTCGCTATCCCTGCTAATGTCTTGTTGCTCCCGAAATGTCCCGCGTAAGGTACGTCGTGAAACTCCTCCAATAGGATCTGCCGTAGCGGGGCGTAATTCGGTACCCAAATCTTTCCTGAACCCTTCCTTACAGCCAAGTCTTTCTCCCACTGTAACAACTTCTTGGTCTGTGCTGTAGCGATTTCTGCGTCCACGGAGTACCCATGTTGGAATAGACCCTTGAGCAGAGGGTTCATCCCGTCGAGCTGGATGCCTGCTACATGTCCGGGGCGGCTCAACGCGTCTGCCTTGTTGTGTAGCCCGGTTTTGTAGATGATGTCGTAGTGGAAGTGAGTTTCCAAGAAGTCCACCCACCGCACCTGTCGTCGTGAGAGCGTCGGCTGCGACTTCAGGTATTTGAGACTGCAGTGGTCAGTATAGACTGTAGTCTTGGCTCCCTCTAGGTAACACCTCCACGCCTTGAAGGCTATGACGATCGCTAAGGCTTCCTTGTCATGGATGGGGTAGTTTAGTTCTGCTCCGTGTAGCTTCTTACTGAGGTAGGCGATGGGCTGCAAACCGCGTCCGTGATCCTGCATCAGTACTGCTCCGACTGCTTGGTCACTAGCGTCTGCTTCCACCACGTAGTCCTTGTCTGGATCTGGTAGGATGAGTACTGGCGCTGTAGTCAGTGCTGTCTGTAGCTGCTCCATGGCTTGCTGATGAGGCGTATCCCATTTGTAGGGCGTATCCTTTTTCAGTAGGTCGGTCAGTGGCGCTGCTATCTTAGCGTACTGCGGCACGAACCAGTTGTAGTAGTTGGCGAAGCCTAGGAACTGCTGCAACTCCTTCACGTTCTCCGGTACTTTCCATTTCTTGACGGCTTCGATTTTCCGCGGGTCCACGTGTACGCCCTTGGCACTCACCATGTGCCCGAGAAACTGCACCTTCTTCAGGGCGAAGTCGCTCTTCGACAGCTTCACGTAGAACTTGTTTTTCCGCAGGATCTCGAACACCTTCCGCAGATGCTCCACGTGCTCCTTCATGTTCTTGGAGTAGATGAGAATGTCGTCCAGGTACACCACCACGCACTCGTCCAGCAGGGGTCGTAAGATGTGATTCATCTCCGCCTGAAACGTTGCTGGTGCGTTGCAGAGTCGGAACGACATCACCAAATATTCGTAGGAGCCGTATCTAGTACGGAACGCCGTCTTGTGGATCGAGTTGTCTGCCATCTTGATCTGCCAGTAACCCGACCGTAGGTCCAGCTTCGAGAAGACTGTTGCTCCACGCAGTTGATCGAGTAGGTCGTCTATGCGCGGTATGGGATATTTGTTTTTTACTGTCTGTTTGTTCAGTGCGCGGTAGTCGATGCACATCCGTAGACTGCCGTCTGGTTTTGGAGTAAAGAGGACTGGTGCACCGTAGGGAGAGGTGGATGGGCGGATCAGTTGTCTGTCCAGTAGATATTCTATCTGTTTCTTCATGTTTGTCAGTTCGGTCGGACTTAGTCGGTATGGTGCACGTGAGACGGGTTTCACACCTGGTTCCTCCACGATCTCGTGCTCGTGGGTGCGTGCTGGAGGTACGCGTGCGGGTAGGTCGTCGGGCATTATATCCTTGTACTGCTCCAAGACCTCCTTCACTGCTGCAGGTAGCTCCGAACTCGGCTTCTCCTTCTCTGTTGCTGCCATAACCAGTGCTAAGTAACCCGTGTTACTCTCGTTCACTGTCCTTTCGAACCGTGCCAGTGTCGTTTCAGGAACGCTCCTTGTATCCATCCACCTTCGCAGCTCCACTCGTTTCCCGTTGTTGTAGATGCACGCCTTCCTGTTGACCCAATCGATCTCGGGGTTGAACCGCTTCAAGAAATCTCGCCCCAAGATGAAATCTAAGCCCTTGATGTTCGTGATCGGCAACGCCGGCTTCCACCTCAGCGCCCCTATGTGCAGCTGCAGTGATGCTTCGCCGTGGACGGGAAGTTTCGTACCGTCCACCATTGTTGCCGAGAACTTGGTCTCCTCCGAAAATTCTCCAATGTTCTCCAACGTCCCGCGGTCGCACACCGAGTGGGACGCACCACTGTCCACCATTGCCTGGAGGCGTCGCCCATTGCAGATCACCTCGAGTAGTAGTGGTTTTTGCTGCTCCGAGTAACCGTAGATGGTCTCGCTTATAGGATCGTAGGGTACGTCGAATAGATCATCCCTCGGTCCTGCGCTCGAAGCTGCTGATTCCATTTCAGTTTCCAACTGAGCAGGGTTAGAAGGATTTATCCGAGGCCGATTCAGCTTCGTCTTGGCCTGGAACCTTCTCTTAAGCCATTGCAGCTGTGTAGGCTTCTCCTGTGGGCAATGGGGAGCCTTAACACTATGCTGCGGGGAGAGAATATTAACTCGGAACGCACGACCCTTTTCAACGCTCCGGAGTGGTTTGCCCAACTTCTCAGGTACCTGAATAATGTCTGAAGGCTTTTTCTTGGCCTTGAAATCTCCCCTGAATTTTTTAAAGGCTTGAAAACCTCGAGAGAAAATATTCTTACTCTCGGGGGTGTTCGGCTGGAGTTTCCCGGTCGGTGCAGAGTCCTGTTTCGCGGAGCCTCCATTTGTCTCGGCGATTTCCCCTGTTGCCGGCCGGTCGTGGCGTTTTAAATTCGCGCCATCATGTCCTCCTTTTTTCGCCATCGTGGATGTTGCACTGTTGTTGCCCTGTAGCTCCGCTCGTCCTATCTTCAACTTCCAACACGCTAAGAGTCGATGTCCTGCTGCGCCGCAAAATTCGCACTTCTCATATTTTGTCGGTTGCTGCTTCGCGTCGATCTTGTCGATATCCATTGGGTCGGCCGTCGTGGGTGGTGCCGATCGCTTCGTGCCAAATGATCGGTTTGGCACGTGGCATCGTGTCTCGGGTTCACATCGCATCAGCGCATCGAATCTCTCTGCTGCACACACCAAGTCGCGGTAATTGTTGTAGTTCGCGGCAATCACTTGTCGGTGGACCTCCATCTTTAGCCCCTCAGTATACGCTTGGATTTTTTCCCCTTCGGTCAGGTCGGTAATTCGGTTGAAGAGGCTCTCCATCTGCTGCGTGTACTGTGTTACACTGCCGAACTGTTTATGCCGATGAATCTGCTGCCGCGCCATTGTGAAAATAAATGACCAGGAATGAAATGACTAAGTCAGAGTTGGGTACAAATACAACCCTAGAAAGCTGTACCCCATATGTGCTACCCCACTATAGCCTACAAACATGCATCAGCTATAATACTCTGACACACCCCCATAGGCAAAGTGGGGGAGAACAAGGGGTCACAAGACCAGTCAAGCAAAGCAAAGCAAAGCAAGCTCAGGGTGGATCACAAAGTCACCACACAGTCCGAGCACAAGAGCAGGGCCAGAGGCCAGTTCACATGCAGGAGTACAGACATATATATAAAACTAGACAAGCAGAAGCAGGTATATATATGTCACAGAACAAGTAAAGTCAAGAAGAGAGCAAGTGAGGCAAGACAGGCACAAGACCCAGCTGGGTGCAGAAGCGCTGATGGTCACAAGGCGCGAGTGCCTTGGTGAACACATCAGCAGTGTTGGCCTCAGAGGCCACGTACGCAAGTCGCAACTTACCACGCTGCTGCAGCTCACGAGCAAGGAAGTAGCGGAGAGCAATGTGCTTCGTTCTGTGCTCCAAGCGCTGCTCTCGACACAAGGCCAGCATGGCCTTGTTGTCAACGTACAGCACTGGAGGAGAACGAGGCGGCTCTCCAAGGTCAGTCAGCAGGTAGGTGAGCCAGCGAAGCTCCTGTGCAGCCATGGCCCCAGCGTAGATCTCAGCCTCACAACTGGAGCTGAGAACCGAAGACGAGCGAGTAGACCGCCACGAGACAGAGCCGGAACCAAGACTGAAGGTGTACCCCTGTGACGACCGCTGCGTAGCCTGGTCGTCAGCCCAAGAAGCGTCCGCGTGCCCTGTAAGGACCACTGGACTCCGCCCTCCAAGCACTAGCCCCATGCCCGACGTACTGCACAGGTAGCGCAACACCCTCTTCGCTGTAGCCATGTGCTCTGGTCGGTGTCTCCCAGGAGCAACATAGCGTGCAAGAATGCTCAGAGGGTATGCAAGGTCAGGTCGTGTGCAGGTCATCAGGTACATGAGGCAGCCAACAAGCTCTGGGTACGGGCCACTCGACTCTACGGACTCATCCGAAGGCAGAGCTGAGAGCGAGTGGCGAGTAGACAGAGGAGTGGCCTGAGGCGAGGAGTACGTGAAGCCGAAGCGCTGAAGGACCTGCTGCACCATGTGTGACTGAGTCAAGGTAATGGTGCGGCGTGCTCTGTCCCGAGTGATCTGCAAGCCAAGGTAGCTGCGCAGTTCACCCAGGTCTGTGCACGTGTGTCTCTTCAGCAGCTCGGACTTCACGTAGGCGAGTCCAGCAGTGTCCGCTGTGGCAAAGACCAAGTCGTCGACGTACACGAGGATGTAGAACGGCGGCAGAGAAGTGTCGGTGCGCAGAAACAGCGACGGGTCAGCAGTAGAAGGAGCAAACCCAAGAGCCGCAAGCGTAGTCCTCAGTGTGTCGTGCCACTCACGCGGTGCCTGGCGGAGACCGTAGACTGGCCGTCGGAGGCTCCACTGGGTGCCAGGAGGGAAAGTCCCAGTGAAGCCAGGTGGACGGTGCAGCCAGATCTCCTCGTGCAGGCTACCCTGCACGAACGCAGTGCTGAAGTCGAGAGAGTGAAGCTCGTAGTCGCGCTGAGCGGCTATGTGCAGCAGCACCCGAAGAGTGGTCATCTTCGGGGTGGGAGAGAAGGTCTGAAAGTAGTCAACTCCCTGCCGCTGGATGAAGCCACGAGCAACGTACCGCGCCTTGAAGACAGGTGGAGAGCCCGGCGGCCGCTTCACCCGGAAGATCCACATGCCACTGACGATGTTCGCCCCAGGAGGGGGAACTGCGTCAACGTAGGTGCCTGTGGACTTCCAGGAAGCCATCTCTGCATCCATAGCTGCCTGCCACTGAGAGGAGTAGGGACCCTCTACGGCCTCCGCGTAAGAGCGCGGAGTCGGGATGTCTAGTGCATCCGGGTCTCCCTCAGGAGCAAGCAGTACAGACGCGAGATGAGGTGAAGCAGCAGCCAGACACTGTAACTCCTCCTGCCTGTCCTCTAGGACGTCCATGCCAAGAGCACACTCACCCCCGACGGACGGAGGACAGACAGACGCAGACTCAGCAACAAGGCTAGCAGCGTAGTCTAGACGACAGCGAGCAGCAAAGTCGACGAGCTCAGCGACAAGAGCAGACGCAGCAGTGGACTCAAACGAGGGGTCAGTGACGACAGTAGCAAGCAGACGCGTGACAGTAGGACTGGCAGCACGAAGAGAGTCCGACCCAGGGTCGGCAAGAGCAGGAAGAGAGGACTCAGGAGGAGAAGGCAAAGGGGCACGCAGAGGAGCAGTGGACGGACGCAGAGACATCCGGTGCGTGCCAGGGACAGGAGGAGGACGCTGACGCGAACCGCGACCACTAGCGCGAGCAGCACGAACAGGCGACGCGGGACGAGACGCAGGCTCACGACGCTCAGTAAGACCTCCAGTAGGACCAGTGTAAGGAGAGGGAGCAGGCAGAGGAGAGGAAGGCTCCAAGAGTGACTGCGACTGGACAGGCTGTGGACACTCTACCGGAGGAGAAAGACCAAGAACCTGCTGCAGGAGCGGAACGAAGTACGGCCGAGGCCGCGCGGCAGCTCCAGACTCAGCAGGGACAGCACCAGCACCCTCAGCGAGAGTACCAGCGCCACCAACACCTCCAGCGGCAGGAGCTCCAGCAGTACCAGCAGCAGAACCACCGAGAGGACAGACAGCAGTGGTCTCAGCACCAACACCCTCAACAGCTCCAGCTCCAGAAGGACCCACAGGCCCAGCAGCTCCGGGACCGGCAGCACCAGCACCCTCGACGGTCGAAGAAGCCCCAGCTCCAGCAGCACGCCTCCAGCGGCGAGCAAACCACTCGCGCAGCTCCTGGGGAGAGAGGGGCTCCCGTCGAGACGCAGCAGCAGGAGAAACCCCAGGCTCAGCACCCCCAGGCTCAGCAGCTCCAGACTCAGCACCCCCAGGCTCAGCAGCTCCAGGCACAGCACCCCCCGGCGCAGCACCCTCCGCAGCAGTATCCCCAGGCCCAGCACCCCCAGGCTCAGCACCCCCAGGCTCAGTAGCTCCAAACTCAGCACCCCCAGGCTCAGCAGCTCCAGGCACAGCACCCCCCGGCGCAGCACCCTCCGCAGCAGTATCCCCAGGCCCAGCACCCCCAGGCTTAGCACCCCCAGTAGCAGCACCTCCGGGCCCGGCACCCCCGCGTACAGCACCCCCAGAGTCAGCACCCCCAGGCTCAGCACCCGCAGCAGCACCTGAGTCACCAGTAACCTCGACCGGGTCAACTGCGTCTACCTGGGACACACCTGAGGGGGCAGGAACCTGAGGGGGGAGGGGGTCTACCGGGGGGGGAACCGGCACAAGGAAGTCCGGCGGAGGGGGGAGGGAAGGAGTGCGGTAGGGGAAGAGGCGGTAGAAGGGGACTGACTCGTCGAACGTGACGTCCTGGGAGGACAGAACACGACGAGAGGAGGGGTGGTAAAACTGCCACCCTGGAGCGTCAGTGGGGAAGCCAAGGAAGACACAGGGAGCAGCACGAGGGGACAGCTTGTCCGCAGACAAGTCGCGGACAAACGCCCGAGATCCCCAGACACGGAACGCCGACGCATCGCCAACCTTCCCCGTCCACAGCAAGACTGGGGACATCGCGGGCCGAGAGACCCTGGGGTGAAGGTTGAGCTGATGCGCCGCGTACCTCACCGCAAACGGCCACAGAAAATGGGGGGCAGCCGCATGCATCATGGACGTACGAGCGACATCCATGACCATGCCAATGCGGCGCTCAGCAATCCCATTTTGCTGTGGAGAGTCCGGAAGCGTGAAGGTCTGGCGGATCCCCCGTGCACGACAGTAGTCTCGCAGAAGGCGCGAGGAGAACTCTCCGCCTCTGTCCGAGTGCAGACGCAGAACAGGAAAGTCCGAGCCGAAGCTCTTCCTGAGCTGGAGACGAGCCTCGCGGATCCAGTCGATCAGAACCTCAGTGACAGCACCCTTGCTGCGCAAGGGGAGGACTGTGGTGTAACGCGAGTAGTCGTCAACCACCAACAGAAAATAGCGCTCGTGACCCTGCCCAAGGACGGGGGCTGGGCCCCACACGTCCATGTGAAGCGTCTGCAGAGGAGCCTTTGTCGGGGGGAACTGGGAGGAGTGAGGAGCAGCCCGGAGGCGACCCTCGACACAGGGGACACAGGAAGGTCCTGGCCCGGAGGGAAGGGGAGGCAGAGACTGGGGAAGACCAGAGACAAGGACACGGGAAGCCATGCTCCGAAGACGGGGCAAGGAGGGGTGGCCAAGACGGTGGTGCCACAGGAGAGTCTCGTGAGACAGGAGGCGACAAGAACAGGGGGCAGACTCAGGACCTGACCGGGACGCAGCAGCAAGCACCTGACCTGACGCAGCCACCTGACCAGACGCAGGGACAGGAGGAGACTCTACGGTCAGGGTGTAGAGACTCGACCCCGGCCGACGCGAGAACGTGGCCAGGTGTCGGCCTGTGCGTGCCTCCGTGCAGTGGGTCACCCGCTGACTCGCAGGAGTGAACTGGTGAACCCCCACATCCTGCAGGTCCGCGCCACTCACCAAGTTCGTAGAGAACGAGGGAAGGTATAGACCAGACAGGGTGCCCGAAGGGGCAGCCGGACACGGGAGGACAGTGGAGAAGTGAGAGAGGACAGGACCCCCAGAGGGGTCAGCCAGGGAGACGGCAACCGGCCGGCCAAGCGGCGTAAGGGTGGTGCGGTTTCGAAAGAAGGAGCGAGAAGCCCCAGAGTCAAGTGTGAAAGTAAGGGAGGACGAGGGCGACGCAGTACCTGAGGGCGCAGTCTCACCAGTACCTGAGAGCGCAGACGCACTGGCACCTAGAGCAGCAGCCTCACAAGCACCTAGCACAGCAGTACCAATGCCCGGGTCGGGCTGGAAACACCGGTAACCCTCAGTCTCCTCACTAATAGTCACAGCATACATAGCAGCAAGGATAGCATCAAAATCAAGATCAAAGATCGCTACACCAGCCCTAAGAAGCTCATCCCAGCGAGGGATCTCACTAGCCCCGGGGAACTGCTGACGCCAAGCGTCCGTCAGGCGGCCAAAGCAGCGCTGGGTGGGGTGGGCACCCCCACACTGCTCACCCGCGCGGTCGCCGGAACGAAGGACGTAGGTGCAAGGACCAGTACCCCCACCCCTCTGACGCTGAGTGTACCACTCACGAAGCTGCTGAGGCGGAGGGATGTCCCGCGAACGCTGCTGCTGCTGCTGCTGCGAGCGCTGGCCACCACCACCGCCGCTCCGCTGCTGGGTACCACCCCGACCAGCTCCACCTCCTCCACCACCACTGCCTCCACCACTGCCTCCTCCGCTGCCTCCTCCGCCGCCTCCACCTCCGCCGCTGCCACCACCACCACCGCTGCCACCACCACCGCCGCCTCCGCCGCTGCTGCCACCGCCACCACCACCCCCGCCACTACTCCCGCCGCCACCCCCACTCCCTCCGCCGCCTCCGCCGCCACCGCCACCGCCCCCTCCAGCTCCACCCGCGCCCTTGCCCCCTTTGCCCTTGCCAGAGCGACGTCTCCCACTAGGGGCAGACGCCGCGCCGACCGACTCAAGACCAAGCAGGTCGGCAGCAGCAGCAGAGGCAACAGAGGGCAGCAAGGGGGAAGGAGAGCACCCCTCAAAGATGGGGGTGCGAGGGTCTCCACGAGAAGCTCCTACAGCGACTATGCTCTTCTCCGCTGCGAGGAGGGCCTTCTCGAGGACGTCGACGGTGAGGGTGGTGGGACAGACTGCGAGAAAGTGGTCCCTGACTACGCGAAGGGAGTCAGGGAGGCGTGCGACTACGTAGTAGAGAGTGATGTACATGGGGGGGGGGTTCTTAGCGCAGAACTCAGCAGGAAGGGCGGCGCGGTAGCGAGTGTCACTAGTGCGGAGGTGCGTAATGAGGTCAGCGACAGTGGGAAAGGCAGAGAGGTCAGGAAAGAGGTAGGGAAGCATGAGACGGCTCAGTGCAGCAGTGGAAGGGGAGGAGTAGCGCGCAACTACAGCGTCGTACAAGGTCTGAGCACTCTTGTACTGACTAAAGTGCGCGCGCTCAGAGGTAGGGAGGTGGCGACGCACAGCAAGACGTGCAGCAGCATCGCGGGTGGCCCACTGAGAGCGCACAGTGGGATCAGCATCAGCAGCAGGAGCAGGAGAGGCGCCAGAGGTAAGGTCAAAGAGAGAGAGGCCGTCTGCCCTATCGCACTGTAAAAACAACTGCAGGTCGTCTACCCAGACCTCAAGTCAATGGCGCGACCCTCAGCGTCAAAAGCTAGGACACTAGGGGTAGCCATGACGACGACAGCGAAGCAGTGCAAGCAGTAGGGGAAGAGCACGCAGTGACAGTGGGACTCTGCTCACCAGGCAGGGCAGGCCGGGCAACTCTGCAGAAGGGCGGCTCGGCTGCTGGGCGGCTCGGCTCCCGGGCGGCTCGGCGGCAGGGCAGCTCTGGTGCAGGGCGGCTCGGCTCCCGGGCGGCTCGGCCGCAGGGCGGCTCGGGTGCAGGGCGGCTCGGCTCCCGGGCGGCTCGGCGGCAGGGCGGCTCGGGTGCGGGGCGGCTCGGCTGCACTGCTGCTCGGCTGCTGCAGGTGGGCGGCTCGGCTGCTGCAGGTAGGGTGGCGGGGCCGCGAGATCAGGGGCAGTGGGGCCGAAGTAGAAGGGCCGGCAGGTGCAGCGGCGGGGACGGCGGGGCCGCGTCTGGTGGAGCGGCGGGGCCGGCAGAGAGGGCGGCGGGGCCGGCGGCGTAGCGGGCGGCGGGGCCGTGTCGTAGTCGGCGGCTGGGCCGCGTCGTAGCGGGCGGCGAGGCCGCGTCAGAGCAGGCGGCGGGGCCGCGTCAGAGGTGGCGGCGGGGCCGCGTCAGATCAGGCGGCGGGGCCGCGTCAGAGGTGGCGGCGGGGCCGCGTCAGATCAGGCAGCGGGGCCGCGTCAGAGGTGGCGGCGGGGCCGCGTAAGAGGTGGCGGCGGGGCCGCGTCAGAGAAGGCGGCGGGGCCGCGTCGTAGCGGGCGGCGGGGCCGCGTTAGAGTAGGCGGCAGGGCCGCGTCAGAGCAGGCGGCAGGGCCACGTAGAGCAGGTGGCGGGGCCGCTGCGTAGCTGGCGGCGGGGCCGCGATCGGGCGGCGGGGCCGCGACGTGGCGGCGGGGCCGCGATCGGGTGGCGGGCCGCGATCAGAAGGGGTGGCGGGGCCGCGTCTGAGGGACGGCGGGGCCACGAGGGAAAGGGCGACTCGAGGGATCGCTAAAAAAAAAAGGTGCGCGCTTCGGTGGGCCCTAGGCAACGTTCCCACAGGGAACTCGCTCTATACCATGTGAAAATAAATGACCAGGAATGAAATGACTAAGTCAGAGTTGGGTACAAATACAACCCTAGAAAGCTGTACCCCATATGTGCTACCCCACTATAGCCTACAAACATGCATCAGCTATAATACTATGACAGTCATGTAGCTGGAGTTGATTGGTTCGAAGCGTTGAATTAAAGCTTCCCGAAACTGCGTCCATGACCCCTCGCCTCGGATCTTATTGTTGTTGTAAATCCACTCGAGCGCCGGGCCTCGTAACAGTGTCGCTGCGAGCCGAATCTGCATTGCATCGTGTGTCGGGGTCGTACAGCCAACGGCCTCGAAGTAAATTTCGAGAGTCGCAATGAATCGACGAACGTCAGTGTCTCTCGCATTCGGATTGAACGTCTCTGGTAGCTTCGTACGTGCCGCCTCAAGATTCACTTTAGCTGCTGCCGCTGCTGCTGGGTGAAGTGTCGGTGTCGCTGCTGCTGCTGCTGCTGCTGGCGTCGCTGCTGCATTCGCTGCTACGTTCGCTGCTGCTGTGGCGGCTACCAACTGGTTCCCGAGAAGCTCCTCTATTCTCTGGAATGCCGCTCGCGTCCGGTCCAGGCCGGTGTGTAACTCCGTAATTTTTCGTACGGAATTATCACTGTTTTCCTCCATTTGGCGATTTACAGGAAAATGTGCGACGGAAATAATTGAGTTCTAGGCCCTGGTCATCTTAATGTGAGTCGAATTGACTGAAGAATTGACGAGCGTTGATTCTGTAGGTCGTGTAATTCTCCCTTAGTCGAAATTCGCGTCCGATCTGGGCCGTTGAGAAGAAATTCGATCCGACGTTCCAAATTCCAACCGTTTTGGTCGAAATTCTCAGGGCCGTTGAGATTCGAATCAATCCGACGGTCAAAATTTCAACTTTTTCGCCACTGGACCTGAGGAGGGTTCGAAAACCGGTTCGAGGGGGACATTAGAAAATATCGCGGAACTGGTTTACGTACCCGAAATCGGCGCTTTCCGTCGTCGCCCCCGCGGTTTTAAAAGCTAGGTTTTAGCGGTAGAAAAACTTCGCTTCGAACAGGCTCTGATTACCAAGTGTGAGGGTTTAGGCTATATATAGGCTCGACACAAGGCAGGTAACCCAGGTGTTACGTGAATGTTCTGAGGCTCGCGAAGCGTCCCGAACAGAACCTTCCCGAACTCGGTAGAAAGCAATTTGGTGGCGACCGAATAGCTTGAGTTCGGTGCACGTAACCTGGTTCGGTGCCTATAACTATAATAACTATAGTATAGCAACGAACCTAGGAAATCAAGCAATTCATGCATGCAGAAAATAATCCTAAGCTAGGAATAGCGTAAGGAAATAATAGAAAGCATGAATAACAAGCATAATCCGACGTACTCTCACAGTGTCGACGACATGCAGCTGTTCTTACGGTGCGATAGGGCAGACGGTCTTTCTCTCTTTGACCTCACCTATGGCGCCGTTCCTGCCCCTGCTGCTGATGCTGACCCCACTGTTCGCTCCCAGTGGGCCACGCGCGATGCTCCTGCACGTCTTGCTGTGCGTCGCCACCTGCCTACCGCTGAGCGCGCGCACTTTAGTCAGTACAAGAGTGCTCAGACCTTGTACGACGTTGTATGAGAAGAAGTGAACGAGAATGAAATGACTATGAACGAAGTGAGTACAAATAGGAAACCCTAATTGGGTTGTACCCCTTATGGGATACCCCACTATAGCCTACACAAATAAGTAAGCTATAATGTTCTGACACACCCCCATAGGCAAAGTGGGGGAGAACAAGGGGTCACAAGACCAGTCAAGCAAAGCAAAGCAAAGCTCAGGGTGGATCACTAAGTCACCACACATTCCGAGCACAAGTTCAAAGGCCAGAAGACCAGTTCACATGCAAGATCACATATATAGATATACAAGAGTCTAAGCAAGCAAGAGCAAGAGTATATATATGTGAAAGTACAAGCAAGGTCAAGAAGTGAGCAAGTGAGGCAAGACAGGCACAAGACCCAGCTGCGTGCAGAAGCGCTGATGATCACAAGGCGCAAGTGCCTTGGTGAAGACATCACCAGTGTTGGCCTCAGAGGCCACGTACGCGAGTCGCAACTGTCCACGCTGCTGCAGCTCACGAGCAAGAAAGTAGCGGAGAGCAATGTGCTTTGTCCTGTGCTCCAGTCGCTGCTCTCGACACAAGGCCAGCATGGCCTTGTTTTCTACGTACAGGACTGGAGGAGAACGAGGCGGCTCTCCAAGGTCGGTCAGCAGGTAGGTGAGCCAGCATAACTCCTGTGCAGCCATGGCCCCGGCGTAGATCTCAGCCTCACAACTGGAGCCGAGAACAGAGGACGAGCGGGTAGCCCGCCACGAAACAGAGCCGGAACCAAGGCTGAAGGTGTAACCTTGTGACGACCGCTTGTCGTCAGCCCAAGACGCGTCCGCATGCCCAGTGAGGACCACTGGACTCCGCCCTCCAAGCACTAGCCCCATGCCCGACGTACTGCACAAGTAGCGCAACACCCTCTTCGCTGCAGCAATGTGCTCTGGTCGGTGTCTCCCAGGAGCAACATAGCGTGCGAGAATGCTAAGAGGGTATGCAAGGTCAGGTCGAGTGCAGGTCATCAGGTACATGAGGCAGCCAACAAGCTCTGGATACGGGCCACTCGACTCTACGGACTCATCCGAAGGCAGAGCTGAGAGCGAGTGGCGAGTAGGCAGAGGAGTGGCCTGAGGCGAGGAGTACGTGAAGCCGAAGCGTTGAAGGACCTGCTGCACCATGTGTGACTGAGTCAGGGTAATGGTGCGGCGTGCTCTGTCCCGGGTGATCTGCAAGCCAAGGTAGCTGCGCAGTTCACCCAGGTCAGTGCACGTGTGTCTCTTCTGCAGCTCGGACTTCACGTAGGCGAGTCCAGCAGTGTCAGCTGTGGCAAAGACCAAGTCGTCGACGTACACGAGGATGTAGAACGGCGGCAGAGAGGTGTCGGTGCGCAGAAACAGCGACGGGTCTGCAGTGGAAGGAGCAAACCCAAGTGCCGCCAGCGTAGTCCTCAGTGTGTCGTGCCACTCACGCGGCGCCTGGCGGAGACCGTAGACTGGACGCCGGAGACTCCACTGGGTACCAGGAGGGAAAGACCCAGTGAAGCCAGGTGGGCGACGCAGCCAGATCTCCTCGTGCAGGCTGCCCTGCAAGAAAGCAGTGCTGAAGTCGAGAGAGTGCAGCTCGTAGTCACGGTGAGCAGCAACGTGCAGCAGTACCCGAAGAGTGGTCATCTTCGGGGTGGGGGAGAAGGTCTGAAAGTAGTCAACTCCCTGCCGCTGACTGAAGCCACGAGCCACGTAACGCGCCTTGAAGACAGGCGGAAAACCCGGCGGCCGCTTCACTCTGAAGATCCACATGCCACTGACGATGTTCGCCCCAGGAGGGGGGACAGCGTCAACGTAGGTGCTTGTGGACTTCCAGGAAGCCATCTCTGCATCCATAGCTGCCTGCCACTAAGAGCGCGGAGTCGGGATGTCAAGTGCATCCGGGTCTCCCTCAGGGGTAAGCAGTACGGACACGAGATGAGGTGAAGGAGCGGCCAGACACTGGAACTCCTCCTGCCTGTCCTCAAGGACGTCCGTGCCAAGGGCACACTCACCCCCGACAGACGGAGGACAGACAGACTCTGACTCAGCGACAAGACTAGCGGCGTAGTCTAAGCGACAGCGAGCAGCAAAGTCGACGAGCTCAGTAACAAGGGCAGACGCAGCAGTAGACTCGAAAGAAGGGTCAGTGACGGTAGTAGCAAGGAGACGCGTGACAGTAGGACTGGCAGCACGAAGAGAGTCGGACTCCGGGTCGGCAAGAGCAGGAAGAGAGGACGCAGGAGGAGAAGGCAAAGGGGTACGTAGAGGAGCAGTAGACAGACGCAGAGACATCCTGTGCGTGCCAGGGACAGGAGGAGGACGCTGACGCGAACCGCGACCACTAGTGCGCGCAGCACGAACAGGCGACGCAGGACGAGACGCAGGCTCACGACGCTCAGTAAGACCTCCAGTCTGACAAGCGTAGGGAGAAGGAGCAGGCAAAGGGGAGGCAGGCTGTAGCTGTGGCTGTGACTGGACAGGCGGTGGACCCTCTAAGGGAGGAGGAGGAGGACCAGGAGAAGGTGGAAGACCAAGAACCTGCTGCAGGAGAGGAACGAAGTACGGTCGGGGCCGCGTGGCGACGCCAGAAACAGCAGGAACAGTACCAGTACCTCCAGCAGGAGGACCAGCTCCAGCAGCACCTCCAGCAGCACCTCCAGTAGCTCCAGAGCCCCCAGCAGCAGCAGAACATCCAGCAGCACCAGGAGCACCGCCAGTCGGACCGCCAGTGGTAGTCTCAGCGCCAACACCCTCAGCAGCACCAGCTCCAGTCGAACCCGCAGGCCCAGCAGCTCCAGTACTCCCAGTACGAGCACCTCGGGGACCCGCGGCAACAGCACCCTCAGCAGCCGAAGAACCTCCAGCACCAGCAGCACGCCTCCAACGCCGGGCAAACCACTCACGCAGCTCCTGTGGGGAGAGTGGCTCTCGACGAAACGAAGCACCCGGAGAACCTCCAGGCGAAGAACCTCCAAGCTCAGCACCCCCAGGCAAAGCACCTCCAGGCGTAGCACCTCCAGTCTCAGCACCCCCAGGCCCAGCACCCCCAGGCTCAGCACCCCCAGGCTCAGCACCCCCAGGCTCAGCACCCCCAGGCTCAGCACCCCCAGGCTCCGCACCCCCAGGCTCAGCACCCCCAGGCACAGCACCCCTAGTCACAGCACCCCTAGGCTCAGCACCCACAGCAGCACAAGAGTCACCAACGACCTCGACAGGCTCGACCGTGTCTACCTGCGACACACCTTAAGGGGCAGGACCCTGAGGGGGAAGGGGGTCTACCGGGGGGGAACCTGGTACCAAGAAGAGCGGGGGTGGGGGGAGGGACGGAGTGCGGTAGGGGAAGAGGCGGTAGTAGGGTACCGACTCGTCGAACGTGACGTCCTGGGAGGACAGAACACGGCGAGAGGTGGGGTGGTAGAACTGCCACCCAGGGGCGTCGGGGGGGAACCCCAGGAAGACGCAGGGAGCAGCGCGAGGGGACAGCTTGTCCGCAGACAAGTCGCGGACAAACGCCCGAGATCCCCAGACCCGGAACGCCGACGCATCGCCAACCTTCCCCGTCCACAGCAAAGCTGGGGAGGTCTCCGGCCTGGAGACCCTGGGGTGAAGGTTGATCTGATGCGCCGCGTACCGAACCGCAAACGGCCACAGAAAATGGGGGGCAGCCGCATGCATCATGGACGTACGGGCGACGTCCATGACCATGCCAATGCAGTGCTCAGCGATCCCATTTTGCTGTGGAGAGTCCGGAGGCGTGAAGGTCTGACGGATGCCTCGTGCACGACAGTAGGCTCGCAGAAGGCCAGAGGAGAACTCTCCGCCTCTATCAGAGTGCAGACGCAGAACAGGAAAGTCCGAGCCGAAGCTCTGCCTGAGCTGGAGACGAGCTGCGCGGATCCAGTCGATCAACACCTCAGCGACATCACCCTTGCTGCGCAAGGGGAAGACTGTGGTGTAACGCGAGTAGTCGTCAACCACCAACAGGAAGTAGCGCTCGTGACCAAGTCCACGGACGCGGGCAGGGCCCCACACGTCCATGTGAAGCGTCTGCAACGGAGCCTCTGTCGGAGGAAACTGGGAGGAGTGAGGGGCAGCACGCTGGCGCCCCTCGACACAGGGGACACAGGCAGGGCCAGGGCCCTGAGGAAGGGGAGGGAGGGACCGGGGGAGACCAGACACAAGAAGACGGGAGGCCATGCCTCTGAGCCGAAGCAGAGAGGGGTGACCCAGGCGGTGGTGCCAGAGGAGAGTCTCGTGAGACAGGCGACGACACGAACAGGGGGCAGACTCAGGACCAGACCTGGACGCTGCAGCAAACACCTGACCTGACAAAGAGACCCTACCAGACGCAAGAACTGGAGGAGACGCAGTGGTCAGTGTGTACAGGCTCGACCCTGGCTGACGTGTAAACGTAGCCAGATGACGACCTGTGCTAGCCTCTGTGCAGTGCGTCACTCGCTGACGAGCAGGGGTGAACTGGTGGACTCCCGCATCCTGTAGGTCAGCACCACTCACCAAGTTCGTAGAGAACGAGGGGAGGTAGAGACCAAACAGGGTGCCAGAGGGAGCCGCCGGACACGGGAGGACTGTGGAGAAGCGAGACAGGACAGGACCCCCAGAGGGGTCAGCCAGGGACACCGCAACCGGCCGACTAAGCGGCGTGAGTGTGGTGCGGTCCCGAAAGAAGGAGCGAGACGCTCCAGAGTCAAGGGTGAAGGTGTGGGAGGCCGAAGCCGACGCAGTACCTGAGAGCGCAGACTCACTAGTACCTGAGAGAGCAGCCTCACGAGTACCTGAGAGCACTGACGCACTGGCACCTAGAGCAGAAGTACCAATGCCCGGGTCGGGTGGGAAACACCGGTAACAGTCACCCTCATCACTAATGGTCACAGCATACATGGCAGCAAGGATAGCATCAAAGTCAAGATCAAAGATGGCTACACCAGCCCTAGACAGCTCTCCCCAGCGGGGGATCTCCGCGGCCTCCGGGAACTGCTGGCGCCAAGCGTCCGTCAGGCGGCCAAAGCAGCGCTGGGCGGTGTGGGCACCCCCACACTGCTCTCCAGCGCGGTCGCCAGTGCGAAGAACGTAGGTGCAGGGACCAAAACCCCCACCACGCTGACGCTGCGTGTACCACTCACGGAGCTGCTGAGGGGTGGGGACGTCTCGAGAACGCTGCTGCTGCTGTTGCTGCTGCTGCTGCTGCTGCTGCTGGCGCTGACCACCCCCAGTGCTGCTCCGCTGCGAAGCGCCACTCCGACCACCTCCGCCACCGCCACCCCCGCCTCCGCCTCCACCCCCGCCTCCGCCTCCACCGCTGCCGCCTCCACCACCTCCGCTCCCACCGCCACCGCCGCCGCCACCCCCGCCTCCACTGCCGCCACTAGCACCCCCACCCCCGCCACCACCTCCACCGCCACCCCCACTCCCTCCGCCGCCTCCACCTCCACCTCCACCGCCCCCGCTGGCCCCACCCGCTCCCTTGCCCCCCTTGCCCTTGCCAGGGCGGCGTCTCCCGCTAGGGGCAGACGCCGCACCGACCGACTCAAGACCAACGAGGTCGGCCACAGCGGCAGAGGCGACAAAGGGCAAGAGAGGGGAAGGAGAACACCCCTCAAAGATGGGGGCGCGGGGGTCACCTCGAGAGGCTCCTACAGCGACTATGCTCTTCTCCGCCGCTAGGAGGGCCTTCTCGAGGCTGTCGACTGTGAGAGTGGTTGGACAGACCGCAAGGAAGTGGTCCCGGACTACACGAAGGGAGTCAGGGAGGCGGGTGACTAGAAAGTAGAGAGTGATGTACATGGGGGGGGGGGGTTCTTGGCGCAGAAGTCAGCGGGAAGCGCAGCGCGGTAGCGGGTGTCACTAGTGCGAAGATGCGTAATGAGATCAGCGAAGATGCGTAGTGGGAAAGGCGGCAAGGTCAGGGAAGAGGAAAGGGAGCATGAGGCGACTCAGTGCAGCAGTGGCAGGGGAGGAGTAGCGCGCAACTACAGCGTCGTACAAGGTATGAGCACTCTGGTACTGACTAAAGTGCGCGCGCTCAGCGGTAGGCAGGTGGCGACGCACAGCAAGACGTGCAGCAGCGTCGCGTGTGGCCCACTGGGAGCGAACAATGGGGTCAGCATCAGCAGCAGGGGCAGGGACGGCGCTAGAGGTGAGGTCAAAGAGAGAAAGACCGTCTGCCCTATCGCACTGTAAGAACAGCTGCAGGTCGTCTACCCAGACCTCAAAGTCAATGGCGCGACCCTCAGCGTCAAAGGCTAGGACACTAGGGGTAGCCATGACAGCAGGCGGCGATCTCACCAGACAGGGCGGGTCGGGCAGCTCAAGTGCGCAGTAACACGGCAACACAGCTGCTCGGCCGGCCGAGCAGCTCCGGTGGACCAGCGGCTCGGCTCCTCAGATGACCCGGGCGGCTCGGGCAGCTCGGGCGGCTCGAGCGGCTCAAGCGGCTCGGGCGGCTCGGGCGGCTCGGGCGGCTCGGGCGGCTCGGGTACTCAGCGGCTCGGGGACTCAGCGGCTCGGGCGGCTCTGGCGGCTCGGGCGGCTCGGGTACTCAGCGGCTCGGGCGATTCGGGCGGCTCGGCTCCTCAGCGGCACAGGCGGCTCGAGCGGCTGGGTGTCACAGCGGCGTAAGGGCGGCGTGGGGCCGAGGCGGCGGCTGAAGCGTGCAGCCGAGTCGGCGGCGAGCGGTAGGGGCGGCGGCGTGAGCCGCAGGTAGGGCGGCGGTAGGCCGCAAGGAAGGGCGGCGGGTGGGTCGCAGGTAAGGCGACGGGGCCGCTACGTGAGGGTCGGGCAGGGCCGCGACGTAAGGGCGGCGGGGCCGCGACGTAAGGGCGGTGGGGCCGCGACGTAAGGGCGGCGGGGCCGCGACGTAAGGGTGGCGAGGCCGCGACGTAAGGGCAGCGGGGCCGCGACGTAAGGGCGGCAGGGCCGCGATGTAAGGGCGGCGGGGCCGCGAAGTAAGGGCGGCGGGGCCGCGTAGGTAAGCGCGGCGAGGCCGCGTCGTAAGGGCGGCGGGGCCGCGACGTAAGGGTGGCGGGGCCGCAACGTAAGGGCGGCGGGGCCGCAACGTAAGGGCGGCGGGGCCGCAACGTAAGGGCGGCGGGGTCGCGTAGGTAAGGGCGGCGTAACGGGCCGCTAGGGGCGACACGAAGGGTCGCTAAAAAAAAGAACGCGCGCCTCGGGGCGCGCTTCGGTGGGCCCTATGAACAGTCCCTAGGAGGGGACCTGCTCTGATTCCATGAGAAGAAGTGAACGAGAATGAAATGACTATGAACGAAGTGAGTACAAATAGGAAACCCTAATTGGGTTGTACCCCTTATGGGATACCCCACTATAGCCTACACAAATAAGTAAGCTATAATGTTCTGACACTGTAGTTGCGCGCTACTCTCCCCCTGCCACTGCTGCACTGAGCCGCCTCATGCTACCCTTCCTCTTCCCTGACCTTGCTGCCTTTCCCTCAGTCGCTGACCTCATTACGCACCTCCGCACTAGTGACACCCGCTACCGCGCCGCGCTTCCTGCTGAATTCTGTGCCAAGAACCCCCCCCCCCCCATGTACATCACTCTCTATTTTATAGTCACCCGCCTCCCTGACTCCCTTCGTGTAGTCAGGGACCACTTCCTCTCAGTCTGTCCAACCAATCTCACAGTCGACCTCTTAGAGAAGGCCCTCCTAGCAGCAGAGAAGAGCATTGTAGTGTGAGAATTGAAACGAGAATGAATGAACTATGAATGAAGTGAGTACAAATAGGAAACCCTAATTGGGTTGTACCCCCTATGGGATACCCCACTATAGCCTACACAATAGCATAAGCTACAAAGTTCTGACACACCCCCATAGGCAAAGTGGGGGAGAACAAGGGGTCACAAGACCAGTCAAGCAAAGTAAAGCAAAGCAAAGCTCAGGGTGGATCACAAAATCACCACACATTCTGAGCACAAGTTCAAGGCCAGAAGGCCAGTTCACATGCAGGAGCATATATATATATATATATAAGAGGCTAAGTAAGCAAGAGCAAGAGTATATATATATGACAGTACAAGCAAGGTCAAGAAGTGAGCAAGTGAGGCAAGACAGGAACAAGTCCAAGCTGAGTACAGAAGCGCTGATGATCACAAGGCGCAAGTGCCTTGGTGAAAACATCAGCAGTGTTGGCCTCAGAGGCCACGTACGCAAGCCGCAACTGACCACGGTGCTGTAGCTCACGAGCAAGGAAGTAGCGGAGAGCAATGTGCTTCGTTCTGTGCTCCAGTCGCTGCTCTCGACACAAGGCCAGCATGGCCTTGTTGTCTACGTACAGAACTGGAGGAGAACGAGGCAGCTCTCCAAGGTCGGTCAGCAGATAGGTGAGCCAGCGAAGCTCCTGAGCAGCCATGGCCCCAGCGCAGATCTCAGCCTCACAACTGGAGCCGAGAACAGAAGATGAGCGAGTAGCCCGCCACGAGACAGAGCCAGAACCAAGGCTGAAGGTGTAACCCTGTGACGACCGCTGTGTAGCCTGGTCGTCAGCCCAGGAAGCGTCTGCGTGCCCAGTGAGGACCACTGGACTGCGCCCTCCAAGCACTAGCCCCATGCCCGACGTACTGCACAAGTAGCGCAACACCCTCTTCGCTGCAGCCATGTGCTCTGGTCGGTGTCTCCCAGGAGCAACATAGCGTGCGAGAATGCTAAGAGAGTATGCAAGGTCAGGTCGTGTGCAGGTCATCAGGTACATGAGGCAGCCAACAAGCTCTGGATACGGGCCACTCGACTCTACGGACTCATCCGAAGGCAGAGCTGAGAGCGAGTGGCGAGTAGGCAGAGGAGTGGCCTGAGGCGAGGAGTACGTGAAGCCGAAGCGCTGAAGGACCTGCTGCACCATGTGTGACTGAGTCAGGGTAATGGTGCGGCGTGCTCTGTCCCAGGTGATCTGCAAGCCAAGGTAGCTGCGCAGTTCACCCAGGTCTGTGCACGTGTGTCTCTTCTGCAGCTCGGACTTCACGTGGGCGAGTCCAGCAGTGTCAGCAGTGGCAAAGACCAAGTCGTCGACGTACACGAGGATGTAGAAAGGCGGCAGAGAGGTGTCGGTGCGCAGAAACAGCGAAGGGTCGGCCGTAGAAGGAGCAAACCCAAGAGCCGCAAGAGTAGTCCTCAGTGTGTCGTGCCACTCACGTGGCGCCTGGCGGAGACCGTAGACTGGGCGCCGGAGACTCCACTGGGTACCAGGAGGGAACGACCCAGTGAAGCTTGGTGGGCGACGCAACCAGATCTCCTCGTGCAGGCTGCCCTGCAAGAAAGCTGTGCTGAAGTCGAGGGAGTGCAGCTCGTAGTCACGGTGAGCGGCAACGTGCAGTAGCACCCGAAGAGTGGTCATCTTCGGGGTGGGAGAGAAGGTCTGAAAGTAGTCAACTCCCTGCCGCTGACTAAAGCCACGAGCCACGTACCGTGCCTTGAAGACAGGCGGAGAACCCGGCGGCCGCTTCACCCTGAAAATCCACATGCCACTGACGATGTTCGCCCCAAGAGGGGGGACAGCGTCAACGTAGGTGCCTGTGGACTTCCAGGACGCCATCTCTGCATCCATAGCTGCCTGCCACTGAGAAGAGTAGGGACCCTCTATCGCCTCCGCGTAAGAGTGCGGAGTCGGGATGTCAAGTGCATCCGGGTCTCCCTCAGGGGTAAGCAGTACGGACACGAGATGAGGTGAAGCAGCGGCCAAGCACTGGAACTCCTCCTGCCTGTCCTCAAGGACGTCCGTGCCAAGGGCACACTCACCCCCGACGGACGGAGGACAGACAGACTCAGACTCAACGACAAGACTAGCGGCGTAGTCTAGGCGACAGCGAGCAGCAAAGTCGACGAGCTCAGTAACTAGGGCAGACACAACAATGGACTCGAAAGAAGGGTCAGTGACGACAGTAGCAAGGAGACGCGTGACAGTAGGACTGGCAGCACGAAGAGAGTCCGACTCCAGGTCGGCAAGAGTAGGAAGAGAGGACGCAGCAGGAGAAGGCAAAGGGGCACGCAGAGGAGCAGTGGACGGACGCAGAGACATCTGGTGCGTGTCAAGGACAGGAGGAGGACGCTGACGCGAACCGCGACCACTAGTGCGAGCAGTACGAACAGGCGACGCAGGACGAGACGCAGGCTCACGACGCTCAGCAAGACCTCTTGTAGGACCAGTGTAAGGAGAGGGAGCAGGTAGTGGGGAGGCAGGCTGTAACCGTAGCTGTGACGGGACAGGCTGTGGACACTCTAAAGAAGGAGGAGGACCTGTAGAAGGTGGAAGACCAAGAACCTGCTGCAGGAGTGGAACGAAGTACGGTCGAGGCCGCACGGCGACACCAGACACAGCAGGGACATCACCAGTACCCCCAGAAGGAGCACCTGCTCCAGCAGCACCTCCAACAGCTGCAGAACCTCCAGCAGCACCAGTAGCACCCCCAGCAAGACCGCAGGCAGGAGACTCAGCACCAACGCCCGCAGCAGCACCAGCTCCAGTCGAACCCGCAGGCCCAGCAGCTCCAGTACTTCCAGCACGAGCACCTCCGGGACCCGCAGCAACAGCACCCTCAGCAGCCAAAGAACCTCCAGCTCCAGCAGCACGCCTCCAGCGCCGAGCAAACCACTCGCACAGCTCCGGGGGAGAGAATGGCTCCCGACGAGACGAAGCCCCCGGAGGACCTCCAGGCGTAGTACCCCCAGGCTCAGCACTCTCAGTCGCAGCACCCCTAGGCTCAGCACCCCCAGGCTCAGTACCCCCAGGCTCAGCACCCCGAGTCGCAGCACCCCCAGGCTCAGTACCCCCAGGCTCAGCACCCCCAGTCGCAGCACCCCCAGGCTCAGTACCCCCAGTCGCAGCACCCCCAGGCTCAGCAACCCCAGGCCCAGCACCCCCAGTCGGAGCACCCCCAGGCTCAGAACACTCAGCAGCACCAGAGTCACCAGTAACCTCGATAGGCTCGACTGCGTCTACCTGGGACACACGTGAAAGGGCGGGACCCTGAGGGGGTAGGGTGTCTACCGGGGGGGGACCTGGGACAAGGAAGAGCGGGGGTGGAGGGAGGGACGGGGTGCGGTAGGGGAACAGGCGGTAGTAGGGGACCGACTCGTCAAACGTGACGTCCTGGGAGGACAGAACACGGCGAGAGGTGGGGTGGTAGAATTGCCACCCAGGCGCGTCAGGGGGGAACCCCAGGAAGACGCAAGGAGCAGCACGAGGGGACAGCTTGTCCGCAGACAAGTCGCGGACAAACGCCCGAGATCCCCAGACCCGGAACCCCGACGCATCGCCAACCTTCCCTGTCCAGAGCAGGGCTGGGGAGGTCTCCAGTCTGGAGACCCTGGGGTGAAGGTTGAGCTGATGCGCCGCGTACCTGACTGCAAATGGCCACAGAAAATGGGTGGCAGCCGCATGCATCATTGACGTATGAGCGACGTCCATGACCATGCCAATGCGGCGCTCAGCAATCCCATTTTGCTGCGGTGAGTCCGGAAGCGTGAAGGTCTGACGGATGCCTCGTGCACGACAGTAGGCTCGCAGAAGGCCAGAGGAAAACTCTCCGCCTCTGTCCGAGTGCAGACGTAGAACAGGAAAATCCGAGCAAAAGCTCTGCCTGAGCTGGAGACGAGCTGCGCGGTTCCAGTCGATCAGCACCTCAGTGACATCACCCTTGCTGCGCAAGGGGAAGATTGTGGTGTAACGCGAGTAGTCGTCAACAACGAGCAGGAAGTAGCGCTCGTGACCCTGTCCACGGACGCGGGCTGGGCCGCATACGTCCATGTGAAGCGTCTGCAACGGGGCCTCCGTCGGAGGAAACTGGGAGGAGTGAGGGGCAGCACGCTGGCGCCCCTCGACGCAGGGGACACAGGCAGGGCCAGGGCCCTGAGGAAGGGGAGGGAGGGATTGGGGCAGACCAGACACAAGAAGATGGGAGGCCATGCCTCTGAGCCGAAGCAGAGAGGGGTGACCAAGGCGGTGGTGCCAGAGGAGAGTCTCGTGAGACAGGAGACGACACGAACAGGGAGCAGACTCAGGACCAGACCTGGACGCTGCAGCAAACACCTGACCCGACGCAGCTACCCTACCAGACTCAGCAACTGGAGGAGATGCAGTGGTCAGTGTGTACAGGCTCGACCCTGGCTGACGGGTAAACGTAGCCAGGTGTCGGCCTGTGCTAGCCTCGGTGCAGTGCGTCACCCGCTGGCGCGCAGGAGTGAACTGGTGGACACCCGCATCCTGGAGGTCAGCACCACTCACCAGGTTTGTAGAGAACGAGGGGAGGTAGAGACCAGACAGGGTGCCAGAGGGAGCCGCCGGACACGGGAGGACTGTAGAGAAGCGAGACAGGACAGGACCCCCAGAGGGGTCAGCCAGAGACACCGCAACTAGCCGACCAAGCGGCTTGAGTCTGGTGCGGTCCCGAAAGAAGGAGCGAGAAGCCCCAGAGTCAAGGGTGAAGGTGAGGGAGGCCGAAGCCGACGTAGTACCTGAGAGCGCAGACTCACCAGTACCTGAGGGCGCAGACGCACTGGCACCTAGAGCAGCAGCCTCACCGGCACCTAGAGCAGCAGTACCAATGCCCGGGTCGGGCGGGAAACACCGGTAACAGTCACCCTCATCACTAATAGTCACAGCATACATGGCAGCAAGGATAGCATCAAAGTCAAGATCAAAGATAGCTACGCCTGCCCTAGACAGCTCTCCCCAGCGGGGAATCTCACTGGCCTCCGGGAACTGCTGACGCCAAGCATCCGTCAGGCGGCCAAAGCAGCGCTGGGCGGTGTGGGCACCCCCACACTGCTCACCCGCGCGGTCGCTGGTGCGAAGGACGTAGGTGCAGGGACCAAAGCTCCCACCACGCTGACGCTGCGTGTACCACTCACAGAGCTGCTGGGGGGACAGGCCCTCATGACCGCGCTGCTGTTGCTGGCGCGTGGCACCACCAGAGCCACTCCTCTGCGAAGACCCGTGACCAGCTCCACCGCCACCCCTGCCGCCTCCGCCGCCTCCACCGCCTCCGCCGCCTCCGCTAGTGCCGCCGCCTCCGCCACCGCCTCCCCCGCCACCACCTCCTCCACCGCCGCCTCCACCGCCGCCACCGCCACCACCTCTGCCTCCACTGCCGCCACCGACCCCTCCACCTCCACCTTCACCCCCACTGCCACCCCCACTCCCCCCACTGCCGCCACCTCCACCTCCACCACCCCCGCTCGCTCCTCCAGTGCCCTTGCCCCCCTTGCCCTTGCCATGGCGGCGTCTCCCACTAGGGGCAGACGCCGCACCGAGCGACTAAAGACCAAGGAGGTCGGCCGCAGCAGCAGAGGCAACAGAGGGCAGAAGGGGGGAAGGGGAACACCCCTCAAAGATGGGGGTGCGCGGGTCACCACGAGAGGCCCCTACAGCGACAATGCCCTTCTCGGCCGCTAGTAGGGACTTCTCGAGGAGGTCGACAGTGAGAGTGGTGGGACAGACTGAGAGGAAGTGGTCCCTGACTATGCGAAGGGAGTCAGGGAGACGAGTGACTATGTAGTAGAGGATGATGTACATGGGGGGGTGGTTCTTGGCGCAGAAGTCAGCAGGGAGTGCAGCGCGGTAGCGAGTGTCACTAGTGCGGAGGTGCGAAATGAGGTCAGCGACTGTGGGAAAAGCAGCAAGGTCAGGGAAGAGGTACGGTAGCATGAGACGGCTCAGTGCAGCAGTGGCAGGGGAGGAGTAGCGCGCAACTACAGCGTCGTACAAGGTCCAAGCACTCTTGTACTTACTAAAGTGCGCACGCTCAGAGGTAGGGAGGTGGCGACGCACAGCAAGACGTGCAGCAGCATCGCGTGTGGCCCACTAGGAGCGAACAGTGGCGTCAGCATCAGCAGCAGGGGCAGGGGCAGTGGCAGAGGTGAGGTCAAAGAGAGAGAGACTGTCTGCCCTATCGCACTGTAAGAACAGCTGCAGGTCATCTAGCCAGACCTCAAAGTCAATGGCCCTAACCTCAGCGTCAAAGGCGAGGACACTAGGAGTAGCCATGACCCTAGACGACCAGTAGTGCAAGCAGTAGGGTGAGGGGCAGTGCAGTGACAAAAGGGGCTGTGCTCACCGGACTGTGCAGGTCGGGCGGCTCGGAAGAAGGGCGGTTCGAACGCTCGGCGGCTCGGCTGCTGGGCTGCTCGGTGGCTCGGCTGCTCTGCGGCTCGGCTGCTGGGCCGCTCGGCGGCTTGGGGCCGGGGCGAATGCCGCACGGGCGGCGACGGGCCGGGGCACGGGCGGTGCACGGGAGGCGTGGGGGAGGGACGGCGGCGCGGGGCCGGGACGTCGGCGCAGGTCCGGGACGGGCGGCGCACAGGCGGCTTGGGGGTCAGGACGGCAGTGCGCGGCCGGGACGGGCGGCGCACGGGCGGCGTGGGGCCGGGACGGGCGGCGCACGGGCGTCGAGGGGCCGGAGCAGCGGCGCGCGGCCAGGAAGTGCGGCGCACAGGCGGCGTGGGGCCGGGACAGGCGGCGCACGGGCGGCGTGGGGCCGGACGGCGGCGCGGGGCCGGGACGGTCGGCGTACGGGCGGCGTCGGGCCGGGACGGCGGCGCAGGTCCGGGACGGGCGGCGCACAGGCGGCTTGGGGGCTAGGACGGCGGTGCGCGGCCGGGACGGGCGGCGCACGCGCGGCGTGGGGCCGGGACGGGCGGCGCACGGGCGTCGAGGGGCCGGAGCAGCGGCGCGCGGCCGGGAAGTGCGGCGCACAGGCGGCGTGGGGCCAGGACGGGCGGCGCACGGGCGGCGTGGGGCCGGGACGGCGGCGCGGGGCCGGGACGGGCGGCGCACGGGCGTCTAAGGGGCCGGGACGGGCTGCGCGCGGGCGTTTCAGGGCCAGGACGGGCGGCGCGCGGGCGCCTAAGGGCCGGGACGGGCGGCTCGCGGGCGTCTAAGGGCAGGGACGGGCGGCGCGCGGGCGTCTAGGGGCCGGGACGGGCGGCGCGCGGGCGTCTAGGGGCCGGGACGGGCGGCACGCGGGCGTCTAAGGGCCGGAACGGGCGGCTAAAGGGGCAGAGTGCGCTCCGGGCAGGAAAAGAAAGACGGTGGGCCCTAGGAATAGTTCCCACTAGGGAACCTGCTCGATACCATGTGAGAATTGAAACGAGAATGAATGAACTATGAATGAAGTGAGTACAAATAGGAAACCCTAATTGGGTTGTACCCCCTATGGAATACCCCACTATAGCCTACACAATAGCATAAGCTACAAAGTTCTGACATGTAGCTGTAGGAGCCTCTCGTGGTGACCCTCGCACCCCCATCTTTGAGGGGTGTTCTCCTTCCCCCCTCTTGCCCTCTGTCGCCTCTGCCGCTGCGGCCGACCTCGTTGGTCTTGAGTCGGTCGGTGCGGCGTCTGCCCCTAGCGGGAGACGCCGCCCTGGCAAGGGCAAGGGGGGCAAGGGCGCGGGTGGAGCTAGCGGGGGCGGTGGAGGTGGAGGTGGAGGCGGCGGAGGGAGTGGGGGTGGCGGTGGGGGTGGTGGCGGGGGTGGAGGTGCTGGTGGCAGCAGTGGAGGCGGAGGCGGCGGAGGCGGCGGCGGTACTGGCGGAGGCGGCGGTGGTGGCGGAGGTGGAGGAGGCGGAGGTGGAGGTGGTGGAGGTCGTCGGAGTGGCGCTTCGCAGCGGGGCAGCACTGGTGGTGGTCAGCGCTAGCAGCAGCAGCAGCAGCAGCAGCAGCGTTCTCGCGACATCCCCCCCCCTCAGCAGCTCCGTAAGTGGTACACGCAGCGTCAGCGTGGTGGGGGTTTTGGTCCCTGCACCTACGTCCTTCGCACCGGCGACCGCGCGGGTGAGCAGTGTGGGGGTGCCCACCCCACCCAGCGCTGCTTTGGCCGCCTGACGGACGCTTGGCGTCAGCAGTTCCCGGAGGCCACTGAGATTCCCCGCTGGGGAGAGCTGTCTAGGGCAGGCGTAGCTATCTATGATCTTGACTTTGATGCTATCCTTGCTGCCATGTATGCTGTGACTATTAGTGATGAGGGTGACTGTTACCGGTGTTTCCCGCCCGACCCGGGCATTGGTACTTCTGCTCTAGGTGCTGGTGAGGCTGCTGCTCTAGGTGCCAGTGCGTCTGCGCCCTCAGGTACTGGTGAGTCTGCGCTCTCAGGTACTACGTCGGCTTCGGCCTCCCTCACCATCACCCTTGACTCTGGAGCGTCTCGCTCCTTCTTTCGGGACCGCACCACACTCACGCCGCTTAGTCGGCCGGTTGCGGTGTCTCTGGCTGACCCCTTTGGGGGTCCTGTCCTGTCTCGCTTCTCCACAGTCCTCCCGTGTCCGGCGGCTCCCTCTGGCATCCTGTCTGGTCTCTACCTCCCCTCGTTCTCTACGAACCTGGTGAGTGGTGCTGACCTACAGGATGCGGGTGTCCACCAGTTTTCTCCTGCTCGTCAGCGGGTGACGCACTGCACAGAGGCTAGCACAGGCCGACACCTGGCTACGTTTACCCGTCAGCCAGGGTCGAGCCTGTACACACTGACCACTGCGTCTCCTCCAGTTGCTGAGTCTGGTAGGGTAGCTGCGTCGGGTCAGGTGTTTGCTGCAGCGTCCAAGTCTGGTCCTGAGTCTGCTCCCTGTTCGTGTCGTCTCCTGTCTCACGAGACTCTCCTCTGGCACCACCGCCTTGGTCACCCCTCTCTGCTTCGGCTCAGAGGCATGGCCTTCCGTCTTCTTGTGTCTGGTCTCCCCCGGTCCCTCCCTCCCCTTCCTCAGGGCCCTGGCCCTGCCTGTGTCCCCTGTGTCGAGGGGCGCCAGCGTGCTGCCCCTCACTCCTCCCAGTTTCCTCCCACAGAGGCCCCGTTGCAGACGCTTCACATGGACGTGTGGGGCCCAGCCCGCGTCCGTGGACAGGGTCACGAGCGCTAATTCCTGCTCGTTGTTGACGACTACTCGCGTTACACCACAGTCTTCCCCTTGCGCAGCAAGGGTGATGTCACTGAGGTGCTGATCGATTGGATCCGCGCAGCTCGTCTCTAGCTCAGGCAAAGCTTTGGCTCGGACTTTCCTGTTTTGCGTCTGCACTCGGACAGAGGCGGAGAGTTCTCCTCTGGCCTTCTGCGAGCCTATTGTCGTGCACGAGGCATCCGTCAGACCTTCACGCTTCCGGAATCTCCGCAGCAAAATGGGATTGCTGAGCGCCGCATTGGCATGGTCATGGACGTCGCTCGTACGTCCATGATGCATGCGGCTGCCCCCCATTTTCTGTGGCCGTTTGCGGTCAGGTACGCGGCGCATCAGATCAACCTTCACCCCAGGGTCTCCAGGCCGGAGACCTCCCCAGCCCTCCTGTGGACGGGGAAGGTTGGCGATGCGTCGGTGTTCCGGGTCTGGTGATCTCGGGCGTTTGTCCGCGACTTGTCTGCGGACAAGCTGTCCCCTCGTGCTGCTCCTTGCGTCTTCCTGGGGTTCCCCCCTGACGCGCCTGGGTGGCAGTTCTACCACCCCACCTCTCGCCGTGTTCTGTCCTCCCAGGACGTCACGTTCGACGAGTCGGTCCCCTACTACCGCCTCTTCCCATACCGCACTCCGTCCCTCCCCTCGCCCCCGCTCTTCCTTGTACCAGGTCCCCCCCCGGTATACCCCCTCCCCCCTCAGGGTCCTGCCCCTTCAGATGTGTCCCAAGTAGACGCAGTCGAGCCTGTCGATGTGAGAGTACGACGGCTTATGCCAGCTATGCTTGCTTGCCTAGAAATTATTACGCTATATCTAGCTTGGGTTTTATTTATCATGCATAGATATGCTTGATTTCCTAGGTTAGGTGCATTCCTATATATTATTATAGTTATAGCACCGAACCAGGTTACGTGTACCGAACTCAAGCCTATTCGGTTTCCACCGAATTGCTTTCTACTGAGTTCGGGAAGGTTCTGTTCGGGGCGCTTCGCGACCCTCAGAACATTCGCGTAACACCTGGGTAAATGGCCTTGTCTCGAGCCTATATATAGCCTCGTGTTGTACCCAGGTGAATCATTCAATTACTATTCTCTTTTCTGAGCTCGATCCTAGATCCTCACAGTCGAGGTCACTGGTGACTCTGGTGCTGCTGAGGGTGCTGAGCTTAGAGGTGCTGAGCCTGGGGGTGCTGAGCCTGGGGGTGCTGGGCCTGGGGGTGCGGAGCCTAGGGGTGCTGAGCCTGGGGGTGCTGAGCCTGGGGGTGCTACGCCTGGGGGTGCTGAGCCTGGGGGTGCTGAGCCTGGGGGTGCTGAGCCTGGGGGTGCTGAGCCTGAGGGTGTTACGCCTGGGGGTGCTTTACCTGGGGGTGCTGGGCCTGGGGGTGCTGAGCCTGGAGGTGCTCCGCCTAGAGGTTCTTCGGGTGCTTCGTCTCGCCGGGAGCCACTCCCTCCCCAGGAGCTGCGCGAGTGGTTTTCTCGGCGCTGGAGCCGTGCTGCTGGTGCTGGAGGTTCTTCGGCTACTGAGGGTGCTGCTGTCGCAGGTCCCGGGGGTGCTCGTGCTGGGAGTACTGGAGCTGCTGGGCCTGCAAGTTCGACTGGAGGTGGTGCTGCTGGGGGTGTTGGCGCTGAGACTACCACTGGCGGTCCTGCTGGGGGTGCTCCTGGTGCTACTGGAGGTTCTGGAGCTGCTGGAGGTGCTGCTGGAGCGGGTGCTCCTGCTGGGGGTACTGGTACTGTCCCTGCTGTTTCTGGAGTCGCCACGCGGCCTCGACCGTACTTCGTTCCACTCCTGCAGCAGGTTCTTGGTCTTCCACCTTCTACTGGTCCTCCTCCTCCCTTAGAGGGTCCACAGCCTGTCCCGTCACAGTCACAGCTACAGCCTACCTCCCCTTTGCCTGCTCCTTCTCCCTACGCTGGTCCTACTGGAGGTCTTACTGAGCGTTGTGAGCCTGCGTCTCGCCCTGCGTCGCCTGTCCGTCCTGCTCGCGCTAGTGGTCGTGGTTCCCGTCAGCATCCTCCTCCTGTCCCTGGCACGCACCGGATGTCTCTGTGTTCGTCCACTGCTCCTCTGCGTGCCCCTTTGCCCTCTCCTCCTGAGTCCTCTCTTCCTGCTCTTGCCGACCCTGAGTCAGACTCTCTTCGTGCTGCCAGTCCTACTGTCACGCGTCTCCTTGCTACTGTCGTCACTGACCCTTCCTTCGAGTCTACTGCTGCGTCTGCACTCGTTGTTGAGCTCGTCGACTTCGCTGCTCGCTGTCGTCTAGACTACGCTACTAGTCTTGTCGCTGAGTCTGAGTCTATCTGTCCTCCGTCCGTCGGGGGTGAGTGTGCCCTTGGCACGGACGTCCTTGAGGACAGGCAGGAGGAGTTCCAGTGTCTGGCAGCTGCTTCACCTCATCTCGTGTCTGTACTGCTTACCCCTGAGGGAGACCCGGATGCACTTGACATCCCGACTCCGCGCTCTTACGCGGAGGCGATAGAGGGTCCCTACTCCTCTCAGTGGCAGGCAGCTATGGATGCAGAGATGGCTTCCTGGAAGTCCACAGGCACCTATGTTGACGCTGGCCCCCCTCCTGGGGCGAACATCGTCAGTGGCATGTGGATCTTCAGGGTGAAGCGGCCGCCGGGTTCTCCGCCTGTCTTCAAGGCGCGTTACGTGGCTCGTGGCTTCAGTCAGTGGCAGGGAGTTGACTCCTTTCAGACCTTCTCCCCCACCCAGAAGATGACCACTCTTCGGGTACTGCTGCACGTTGCTGCTCACCGTGACTACGAGCTGCACTCTCTCGACTTCAGCACAGCTTTCTTGCAGGGCAGCCTGCACGAGGAGATCTGGCTGCGCCGCCCACCTGGCTTTACTGGGTCTTTCCCTCCTGGTACCCAGTGGAGTCTCCGGCGTCCAGTCTACGGTCTCCGCCAGGCGCCACGTGAGTGGCACAACACACTGAGGACTACGCTTGCGGCTCTTGGGTTTGCTCCTTCTACTGCCGACCCGTCGCTGTTTCTGCGCACCGACACCTCTCTGCCGCCGTTCTACATCCTCGTGTACGTCGACGACTTGGTCTTTGCCACAGCTGACACTGCTGGACTCGCCTACGTGAAGTCCGAGCTGCAGAAGAGACACACGTGCACTGACCTGGGTGAACTGCGCAGCTACCTTGGCTTGCAGATCACCCGGGACAGAGCACGCCGCACCATTACCCTGACTCAGTCACACATGGTGCAGCAAGTCGTTCAGCGCTTCGGCTTCAGGTACTCCTCGCCTGAGGCCACTCCTCTGCCTACTCGCCACTCGCTCTCAGCTCTGCCCTCGGATGAGTCCGTAGAGTCGAGTGGCCCGTATCCAGAGCTTGTTGGCTGCCTCATGTACCTGATGACCTGCACACGACCTGACCTTGCATACCCTCTTAGCATTCTCGCACGCTATGTTGCTCCTGGGAGACACCGACCAGAGCACATGGCTGCAGCGAAGAGGGTGTTGCGCTACTTGTGCAGTACGTCGGGCATGGGGCTAGTGCTTGGAGGGCGGAGTCCAGTGGTCCTCACTGGGCACGCGGACGCTTCTTGGGCTGACGACCAGGCTACACAGCGGTCGTCACAGGGTTACACCTTCAGCCTTGGTTCCGGTTCTGTTTCGTGGCGGGCTACTCGCTCGTCTTCTGTTCTCGGCTCCAGTTGTGAGGCTGAGATTTACGCCGGGGCCATGGCTGCACAGGAGCTTCGCTGGCTCACCTACCTGCTGACCGACCTTGGAGAGCCGCCTTGTTCTCCTCCAGTCCTGTACGTAGACAACAAGGCCATGCTGGCCTTGTGTCGAGAGCAGCGACTGGAGCACAGAACGAAGCACATTGCTCTCCGCTACTTCCTTGCTCGTGAGCTACAGCGGCGTCGACAGTTGCGGCTTGCGTACGTGGCCTCTGAGGCCAACATTGCTGATGTCTTCACCAAGGCGCTTGCGCCCTGTGATCATCAGCGCTTCTGTACTCAGCTTGGTCTTGTGCCTGTCTTGCCTCACTTGCTCACTGCTTGACCTTGCTTGTACTGTCACATATATATACTCTTGCTCTTGCTTGTTTAGCTCTTATATATATATGTGCTCCTGCATGTGAACTGGCCTTGTGGCCTTGAACTTGTGCTCGGAATGTGTGGTGACTTTGTGATCCACCCTGAGCTTTGCTTTGCTTTGCTTGACTAGTCTTGTGACCCCGTGTTCTCCCCCACTTTGCCTATGGGGGTGTGTCAAATTATAATATTCTGTAGGCTATAGTGGGGTAGCCCATAGGGGGTACACATTTCTAGGGTTGCGTACTTGTATCACTTTCATTCCATAGTTCATTCATTCTCGTTCTACTTTTCTCAATGGCGTATCTTACTTCGGGTCATAAGGCCACTTTGGGTCATCACTGTACACTTTGTGTCATGGGAGGACCAATGATATTCCAATAGTGTAGTTAAAATGTGTCTTATTGGTCGTCCAAGAATCTCGGATGACCCAAAGAGTACCCATGACCCGAACTGTTATGAGTTGTAAAGGAGAATGCGCATGTTAACGAATAACGAGGTTGTGATTGAGCAGACTGAGAATACAATGAAGGCACACACTAATGTAGTGGCTAGCCTAGCTAGGAGGGAACCTCAAGTGAGCGAGGTTGGGTGCAGGTTTGGCGATGGGAAATGCCGAAGGCGACACGAGGAGCCTCGGCTTCGTTGATGTCGGCCAAACGTGCTGAGTCCGAAAATTGGGGTTGTAGGCGAAGCAGTCAACCCCGATAATGAATTCGAAAAAAATCCTTACACTACCCCCCTCTTAAAGCCCAAGACCTGAATTACTCAACGCAAGTCAATGGGAGAGTGTTAGGTTTGGAACTGGGTTAGGGGGAGGTTCGGGTGGGTTGTGCTCGCAGCGATCCTGCGAAATAACCCTAGCAACGACACTGCTTCGCCACACCAGAAGAGTGAACAAAACGGTTGAGTGGGCAATTGCATTCAACACACAAGTAAGAAAGCAAGTTTCTCAAACAGTGCACAGTTTGCCTCATCACATGAAAATTAGTAAGTGAGTTGCACACTGTGTGGTTCGTCATTCTCGCGCACTCACTGTGCGACCCGCCCTTGGCGGACGGTGTTGGCGCCAGTGGCGAGTTGCGCAGCACGATTGGCGGCCCGCGCGAGCGCGCGATGGCGGGAGCGAGCGTGACTATACGCGCGCGCGGTGGCGAAGCAGGCAGGGCAGGGGCGATTGATAGGAGCGGGGCGGTGATTGGGTGTGGTAGTGTTGCGTGCGGGGATGCGCGAGCCACCTCGCATCACTCCGTACCACCGTCGCACGCATCCTTCCACCAGTCGTGGGGACCGCGAATGGCGCTGCCGCATGAATACGCGCGCACCTTGTCAAGTGCGCACCTCGTCAAGCGCGCACTGCTGTAGCTTCAGTGGCGCCCACGCGGCTGCAGGCGCGGCTGGCGGAAGGGCGTTGGGTGCACTCAGGCGAGGCGAGCAGCAGAAGCAACGCGCCTAACTATCGTCACACCTATCCATCGTCACTCCTATCCATGAATCGACACTATTAGAGAGCCTCATAACCCCCTGCACCACCGCACACTTGCCTCATTATCACATCGAAACTGCCTCTAGTCTATCGAAGCTGTTAGCCATTACGTAACCGTGTCAGAATACGAACGGTGTGGAAAAGGTTGGGGGATGGAGTGCGCAATGGTGTGGAAACGGGTGGTGTGAAACAAGTGAACAGGAATGAATGAACTAGCAGTGAAATGAGTACAAGTAGGAAACCCTAGAATTGTGTACCCCCTATAGGCTAACCCACTGTAGCCTACACAAGCATAACATATATAATGTTTGACACACCCCCATAGGCAAAGTGGGGGAGAACAAGGGGTCACAAGACCAGTCAAGCAAAGCAAAGCAAAGCAAGCTCAGGGTGGATCACAAAGTCACCACACAGTCCGAGCACAAGAGCAGGGCCAGAGGCCAGTTCACATGCAGGAGTACAGACATATATATAAAACTAGACAAGCAAGAGCAGGTATATATATATGTCACAGTACAAGTGAAGTCAAGAGGAGAGCAAGTGAGGCAAGACAGGTACAAGACCCAGCTGGGTGCAAAAGCGCTGATGGTCACAAGGCGCGAGTGCCTTGGTGAACACATCAGCAGTGTTGGCCTCAGAGGCCACGTACGCAAGTCGCAACTGACCACGCTGCTGCAGCTCACGAGCAAGGAAGTAGCGGAGAGCAATGTGCTTCGTTCTGTGCTCCAAGCGCTGCTCTCGACACAAGGCCAGCATGGCCTTGTTGTCTACGTACAGCACTGGAGGAGAACGAGGCGGGTCTCCAAGGTCAGTCAGCAGGTAGGTGAGCCAGCGAAGCTCCTGTGCAGCCATGGCCCCGGCGTAGATCTCAGCCTCACAGCTGGAGCCGAGAACCGAAGACGAGCGAGTAGACCGCCACGAGACAGAGCCGGAACCAAGGCTGAAGGTGTAACCCTGTGACGACCGCTGCGTAGCCTGGTCGTCAGCCCAAGAAGCGTCCGCGTGGCCGGTAAGGACCACTGGACTCCGCCCTCCAAGCACTAGCCCCATGCCCGACGTACTGCACAGGTAGCGCAATACCCTCTTCGCTGCAGCCATGTGCTCCGGTCTGTGTCTCCCAGGAGCAACATAGCGTGCAAGAATGCTCAAAGGGTATGCAAGGTCAGGTCGTGTGCAGGTCATCAGGTACATGAGGCAGCCAACAAGCTCTGCATACGGACCACTCGACTCTACGGACTCATCCGAAGGCAGAGCTGAGAGTGAGTGGTGAGTAGGCAGAGGAGTGGCCTGAGGCGAGGAGTACGTGAAGCCGAAGCGCTGAAGGACCTGCTGCACCATGTGTGACTGAGTCAAGGTAATGGTGCGGCGTGCTCTGTCCCGAGTGATCTTCAAGCCAAGGTAGCTGCGCAGTTCACCCAGGTCTGTGCACGTGTGTCTCTTCAGCAGCTCGGACTTCACGTAGGCGAGTCCAGTAGTGTCCGCTGTGGCAAAGACCAAGTCGTCGACGTACACGAGGATGTAGAACGGCGGCAGGGAAGTGTCGGTGCGAAGAAACAGCGACGGGTCAGCAGTAGAAGGAGCAAACCCAAGAGCCGCAAGCGTAGTCCTCAGTGTGTCGTGCCACTCACGCGGTGCCTGGCGGAGACCGTAGACTGGCCGTCGGAGGCTCCACTGGGTGCCAGGAGGGAAAGTCCCAGTGAAGCCAGGTGGACGGCGAAGCCAGATCTCCTCGTGCAGGCTACCCTGCAAGAACGCAGTGCTGAAGTCGAGAGAGTGAAGCTCGTAGTCGCGCTGAGCGGCTATGTGCAGCAGCACCCGAAGAGTAGTCATCTTCGGGGTGGGAGAGAAGGTCTGAAAGTAGTCAACTCCCTGCCGCTGACTCAAGCCACGAGCAACGTACCGTGCCTTGAAGATAGGTGGAGAGCCCGGCGGCCGCTTCACCCTGAAGATCCACATGCCACTGACGATGTTCGCCCCAGGAGGGGGAACCGCGTCAACGTAGGTGCCTGTGGACTTCCAGGAAGCCATCTCTGCATCCATAGCTGCCTGCCACTGAGAGGAGTAGGGACCCTCTACGGCCTCCGCGTAAGAACGCGGAGTCGGGATGTCTAGTGCATCCGGGTCTCCCTCAGGGGCAAGCAGTACAGACGCGAGATGAGGTGAAGCAGCCGCTAGACACTGTAACTCCTCCTGCCTGTCATCTAGGACGTCCGTGCCAAGAGCACACTCACCCCCGACGGACGGAGGACAGACAGACGCAGACTCAGCAACAAGACTAGCAGCGTAGTCGAGACGACAGCGAGCAGCAAAGTCGACGAGCTCAGCGACTAGAGCAGACGCAGCAGTGGACTCAAAAGAGGGGTCAGTGACGACAGTAGCAAGCAGACGCGTGACAGTAGGACTGGCAGCACGAAGAGAGTCCGACTCAGGGTCGGCAAGCGCAGGAAGAGAGGACTCAGGAGGAGAAGGCAAAGGGGCACGCAGAGGAGCAGTGGACGGACGCAAAGACATCCGGTGCGTGCCAGGGACAGGAGGAGGACGCTGACGCGAACTGCGACCACTAGCGCGAGCAGCACGAACAGGCGACGCGGGACGAGACGCAGGCTCACGACGCTCAGCAAGACCTCCAGTAGGACCAGTGTAAGGAGAGGGAGCAGGCAGTGGAGAGGAAGGCTCCAGCAGGGACTGCGACTGGACAGGCGGTGGACCCTCTACTAGAGGAGAAAGACCAAGAACCTGCTGCAGGAGCGGAACGAAGTACGGCCGAGGCCGCGCGGCAGCTCCAGACTCAGCAGGGACAGCACCAGCACCCTCAGCGACAGCACCAGCGCCACCCACACCTCCAGCGGCAGGACCAACAGCAGTAGGCTCAGCACCAACGTCCTCAGCAGCTCCAGCTCCAGGAGGACCCGCAGGTCCAGCAGCTCCGGGACCGGCAGCACCCGCACCCTCGACGGTCGAAGAAGCTCCAGCTCCAGCTCCAGCAGCACCTCCAGACTCAGCAGCACGCCTCCAGCGGCGAGCGAACCACTCGCGCAGCTCCTGTGGAGAGAGGGGCTCCCGGCGAGACGCAGCAGCAGGAGAAACCCCAGGGTCAGCAGCTCCAGACGCAGCACCCCCAGGCTCAGCAGCTCCCAGCTCAGCACCCCCAGGCTCAGCAGCTCCCGACCCAGCACCCCAAGACCCAGCACCTCCAGGCACAGCACCCCCCGGCTCAGCACCCCCAGGCTTCGCACCCTCCGCAGTAGCACCCTCAGGCCCAGCACCCCCAGCACTAGCACCCCTAGGCTCAGCACCCCCGCGCACAGCACCCCCAGAGTCAGCACCCCCAGGCTCAGCACCCGCAGCAGCACCAGAGTCACTAGTAACCTCGACCGGGTCAACGGCGTCTACCTGGGACACACCTGAGGGGGCAGGAACCTGAGGGGGGAGGGGGTCTACCGGGGGGGGAACCGGCACAAGGAAGTCCGGGGGAGGGGGGAGGGAAGGAGTGCGGTAGGGGAAGAGACGGTAGAAGGGGACTGACTCGTCGAACGTGACGTCCTGGGAGGACAGAACATGACGAGAGGAGGGGTGGTAAAACTGCCACCCTGGGGCGTCAGAGGGGAAGCCAAGGAAGACACAGGGAGCAGCACGAGGGGACAGCTTGTCCGCAGACAAGTCGCGGACAAACGCCCGAGATCCCCAGACACGGAACACAGACGCATCGCCAACCTTCCCCGTCCACAGCAAGGCTGGGGACATCGCAGGCCGAGAGACCCGGGGGTGAAGGTTGAGCTGATGCGCCGCGTACCTCACCGCAAACGGCCACAGAAAATGGGGGGCAGCCGCATGCATCATGGACGTACGAGCGACATCCATGACCATGCCAATGCGGTGCTCAGCAATCCCATTTTGCTGTGGTGAGTCCGGAAGCGTGAAGGTCTGGCGAATCCCCCGTGCACGACAGTAGTCCCGCAGAAGGCGAGAAGAGAACTCTCCGCCTCTGTCCGAGTGCAGACGCAGAACAGGAAAGTCCGAGCCGAAGCTCTTCCGGAGCTGGATACGAGCCTCGCGGATCCAGTCGATCAGCACCTCAGTGACCGCACCCTTGCTGCGCAAGGGGAGGACTGTGGTGTAACGCGAGTAGTCGTCAACCACCAACAGGAAGTAGCGCTCGTGACCCTGCCCACGGACGGGGGCTGGGCCCCACACATCCATGTGAAGCGTCTGCAGGGGAGCCTCTGTCGGGGGGAAGTGGGAGGAGTGAGGAGTAGCCCGGAGGCGACCCTCGACACAGGGGACACAGGAAGGTCCTGGCCCGGAGGGGAGAGGAGGGAGAGACTGGGGAAGACCAGAGACAAGGACACGGGAAGCCATGCTCCGAAGACGGGGCAAGGAGGGGTGGCCAAGACGGTGGTGCCACAGGAGAGTCTCGTGAGACAGGAGGCGACAAGAACAGGGGGCAGACTCAGGACCTGACCGGGACGCAGCAGCAAGCACCTGACCCGACGCAGCCACCTGACCAGACGCAGGGACAGGAGGAGACTCAACGGTCAGGGTGTAGAGACTCGACCCCGGCCGACGCGAGAACGTGGCCAGGTGTCGGCCTGTGCGTGCCTCCGTGCAGTGGGTCACCCACTGACTCGCAGGAGTGAACTGGTGAGCCCCCACATCCTGCAGGTCCGCTCCACTCACCAAGTTCGTAGAGAACGAGGGAAGGTACAGACCAGACAGGGTGCCCGAAGGGGCAGCCGGACACGGGAGGACAGTGGAGAAGTGAGACAGGACAGGACCCCCAGAGGGGTCAGCAAGGGAGACCGCAACCGGCCGCCCGAGCGGCGTAAGGGTAGTGCGGCCTCGAAAGAAGGAGCGAGAAGCCCCGGAGTCAAGTGTGAAAGTGAGGGAGGACGAGGACGACGCAGTACCTGAGAGCGCAGTCTCACCAGTACCTGAGAGCACAGACGCACTGGCACCTAGAGCAGCAGCCTCACAAGCACCTAGCGCAGCAGTACCAATGCCCGGGTCGGGCTGGAAACACCGGTAACCCTCATTCTCCTCACTATAATCCACAGCATACATAGCAGCAAGGATACCATCAAAATCAAGATCAAAGATCGCTACACCAGCCCTTAGAAGCTCATCCCAGCGAGGGATCTCACTAGCCCCAGGGAACTGCTGACGCCAAGCGTCCGTCAGGCGGCCAAAGCAGCGCTGGGTGGCGTGGGCACCCCCACACTGCTCACCCGCGCGGTCGCCGGAACGAAGAACGTAGGTGCAGGGACCAGTACCCCCACCCCTCTGACGCCCAGCGTACCACTCACGAAGCTGCTGAGGCGGAGGGATGTCCCGCGAGCGCTGCTGCTGCTGCCGCTGCGAGCGCTGGCCACCACCACCGCCACTACGCTGCTGGGTACCACCCCGACCAGCTCCACCTCCTCCACCACCACCGCCTCCTCCGCTGCCGCCTCCACCGCCTCCACCTCCGCCGCCTCCACCTCCGCCGCTGCCTCCACTACCACCGCTGGCACCACCACCACCGTCTCCGCCGCTGCTGCCACCACCACCACCACCCCCGCCACTAGTCCCGCCGCCACCCCCACTCCCTCCGCCGCCACCGCCGCCACCGCCACCGCCCCCTCCAGCTCCACCCGCGCCCTTGCCCCCCTTGCCCTTGCTGGTGCGACGTCTCCCACTAGGGGTAGACGCCGCGCCGACCGACTCAAGACCAAGCAGGTCGGCAGCAGCAGCAGAGGCAACAGAGGGCAGCAAGGGGGAAGGAGAGCACCCCTCAAATATGGGGGTGCGAGGGTCACCACGAGAAGCACCTACAGCGACTATGCTCTTCTCCGCTGCGAGGAGGGCCTTCTCGAGGAGGTCGACGGTGAGGGTGGTGGGACAGACTGCGAGAAAGTGGTCCCTGACGACGCGAAGGGAGTCAGGGAGGCGCGCGACTACGTAGTAGAGAGCGATGTACATGGGGGGTGGGTTCTTAGCGCAGAACTCAGCAGGAAGGGCGGCGCGGTAGCGAGTGTCACTAGTGCGGAGGTGCGTAATGAGGTCAGCAACAGTGGGAAAGGCAGAGAGGTCAGGAAAGAGGTAGGGAAGCATGAGACGGCTCAGTACAGCAGTGGCAGGGGAGGAGTAGCGCGCAACTACAGCGTCGTACAAGGTCTGAGCACTCTTGTACTGACTAAAGTGCGCACGCTCAGAGGTAGGGAGGTGGCGACGCACAGCAAGACGTGCAGCAGCATCGCGGGTGGCCCACTGAGAGCGGACAGTGGGATCAGCATCAGCAGCAGGAGCAGGAGAGGCGCCAGAGGTGAGGTCAAAGAGAGAAAGGTCGTCAGCTCTGTCGCACTGTAAGAACAGCTGCAGGTCGTCTAACCAGACCTCAAAATCAATGGCGCGACCCTCAGCGTCAAAAGCTAGGACACTAGGGGCAGCCATGGAGACGACAGCGACGCAGTGCAAGCAGTAGGGAAAGAGCTCGCAGTGTCAGTGGGACTGTGCTCACCAGGCAGGGCAGGTCGTGCAGCTCTGCAGAAAGGCGGCTCAGCGACCGGGCGGCTCGGGTGCACAGCGGCTCGGCTCCCGGGCGGCTCAGCGGCTGGGCGGCTCGGGCGCAGGGCGGCTCGGCTCCCGGGCGGCTCGGCGGCAGGGCGGCTCGGGTGCAGGGCGGCTCGGCTCCCGGGCGGCTCGGCGGCAGGGCGGCTCGGGTCCCGGGCGGCTCGGCGTTGGGCGGCTCGGCTCCCGGGCGGTGCAGGGGCGGGGCCGTCAGGTGCAGCGGCGGGTCGACCGGTGCAGCGGCGGGCCGGCAGGTGCAGCGGCGGGGCCGTAGGGTGCAGCGGCGGGCTGACCAGGTGAGGCGGCGGGCCGTAGGGTGCAGCGGCGGGCCGTAGGGTGCAGCGGCGGGCCGGCAGGTGCAGCGGCGGGGCCGTCAGGTGAAGCGGCGGGCCGCTGGGTGCAGCGGCGGGCCGGCAGGTGCAGCGGCGGGCCGGCAGGTGCAGCGGCGGGGCCGTCAGGTGAGGCGGCGGGCCGTAGGGTGCAGCGGCGGGCCGTAGGGTGCAGCGGCGGGCCGGCAGGGCCGCGTCAGAGCCGGCGGCGGGGCCGCGTCAGTGGAGGCGGCGGGGCCGCGTCAAGCAGGCGGCGGGGCCGCGACGAAGCGGGCGGCAGGGCCGCGTCAGAGCCGGCGGCGGGGCCGCGTCAGTGGAGGCTGCGGGGCCGCGTCAAGCAGGCGGCGGGGCCGCGATCAGGAGAGGTGGCGGGGCCGCGTCTGAGGGACAGCGGGGCCGCGAGGGAAATGGCGACCCGAGGGGTCGCTAAAAAAAAAGGCGCGCCTCGGGGCGCGCTTCGGTGGGCCCTAAAAAAAACGGTCCTAAGGAAGGACCCGCTCTATACCATGTGAAACAAGTGAACAGGAATGAATGAACTAGCAGTGAAATGAGTACAAGTAGGAAACCCTAGAATTGTGTACCCCCTATAGGCTAACCCACTGTAGCCTACACAAGCATAACATATATAATGTTTGACAGGTGGGTCTCATGTAGTATGCTCACAAGGCACGACCAGAATTACCAAAGAACTCAAACTATGCACACTTTGAGTGCTTGCTCCTTCAGGAGGGTTTGGTAGTGACTTTCGCCAACCACCCTGTTCTGCTGGGTGATTCGGGGTTTTATGGCGCGATGTTGTTTGGTAACCTGCCTGGCTCGGGAAGTCAACTTTGGGTTCGGTAGGCAACCTGTGCACAATTTGCCTTTTTTTAAATCAGGTCTTGGACTTTAAGAAAGGTGTGTCAGAATGTTATTATCTAGCCTGTAGTGGGGTGCTCTATAGCGAGTACAACCCTGTTAGGGTTTGCTATATGTATCCCAACTGCTGCTAGTGAAAACCCTCCTTTGTTCATTTCTCTCTTGCCTAGCTAGCTAAACCCTAGCTATGGCTCCTACTTGTGACTACGATTCTCACATGCTATCAGAGCATCTACGCTCCTGGCCTGTGGGCCCACCTAACTGCTTCCGCTGCTACTCTGTCTGTTGCACGCCCCGTGGCGTGCGACTCCTTCTTCCTGCCGGCGATTTTTTTTCGGGTTTTCTTTCCGCCGTGCGCTCGGGGCGCGCGGCGGTTTTCTGCCCGCCGTGCGCCCCGAGGCGCGCGGCGGTTTCCTACCTTGGGGACCCGCGCGCGGCCCCTGCCCTGCTCGTCTCGGCGCCCTGGGGAGCACGCGCGGCCCCCGCCCGTCACGTCGCGGCGCCCTGGGGAGCCGCGCGCGGCCCCTCGCTGACCCGTGGTGGCTCCATGGGGGCCGCGCGTCACCCCTGGAGCCGCGCGCCACCCCTGGCGCCGCGCGCAGCCCCCTTTCGCTGCCCCGTGGTGGCGCCCTGGGGGCCGCGCCCCGTCCCCCTCGCCGCCCCCCGCGCTCCTACCCCGTGCCACCCGTTTTAGGGTTTGGGGGTGGGGAGTGTGGGGGTGACGGTTGTGGGGGTGCCGGTTGTGTGCGCCGTCCCCTGCTCCTCCTCCTCCTCCGTCTCCCGCTGCTGCAGCTGCCGCTCAAAGGGGTGGGTGTGTGGGAGCCGAAGGAGTGGTGCTAGGGGGGTGACGTGGGAGTGGAGTTAGGGGTTCAGCAGGGGGTGTGTGTCAAGGGTGTGGGTCAGTTGGAGGAAGTTGTGTGGAGGTAGCTGTCGTGTCGCCTGCAGCGCCTGTAGTCCGTCGCCCTTGCTTCGGTAGCCAGTGAGCCTGTTGCACCAGTCGCCAGTGGGTCCATTGCTCCTGCCGCTTGTCTTAGCCGCGGAGCCAGTCACTCCAGTAGTCCGTCGCCCTTGCTTCGGTAGCCACTGAGTCAGCCGCTCCTGTGCCCGTGCCTCTGCAGCTTCAGTCGTTGCCTCCCATCTTCTCTCCTTCCACAGTTCCTCCTCCTCCTCACTTGCCCTCTGTGATAGCCTCTAGCTTTGCTTGCAATTGTGCACCTGCTCTATGACTATGTGCTCTGCTGATTACACCCCACTTTGGCTATGCGGGTGTGTCAGAATGTTATCATCTAGCCTGTAGTGGGGTGCTCTATAGCGAGTACAACCCTGTTAGGGTTTGCAGTATGTATCCCATCTGCTGCTAGTGAATACCCTCCTTTGTTCATTTCTCTCTTGCCTAGCTAGCTAAACCCTAGCTATGGCTCCTACTTGTGACTACGATTCTCACAAGGTGGTCACAATCCTCAGCTCGCTTGCGGGCGAGATAATCACCAATAAGCGGAGATGCCTCAAGCGAAGCGGATAACAACCATGTGTCGTCTTCACTGGTGCGGTCAGTCCAACCGATTAGAAAAGCCACGTGGCGACCAGCTGCGTCCAGCTGTACACGGTGCGCCAATATCTTGGATGCGTCGAGTGTCGGTTCTGGCACAGGACGTGCTGTTGGTGCAGCCCGTTGTCGCGCAATGTCGGTCGTGACTTGCACGAACTTGCAAAGGAGGCTGACATGGAAGGCGTCGTGTATACGCAAGTCGTCGGGTAGCAGCAGCTTCGCGGTGTATTTCCGGGAAGTCGTATTCGCCTTGCGAGTTGCGTCCGCAGTGTTTTCGCGAAATTCCTGAAGTTCCGTCACAACTGTTTGTGACCTCGAGACCGGGTTGTCGATTGTAGTCGTTGTAGACACTGTCGGGTCCATCCCGTGATTAAGGAAAAACAGGGAGTGATTAGTCGTGCTGGACGGGGCGTTGTTGAACGTGAACTCCAGCATGGCTAGCGAGTCTTCCCAGCGAGCAAGTGTCAAACATTATATATGTTGTTGTAGTTGTTTAGGCTACAGTGGGTTAGCCTATAGGGGGTACACATTTCTAGGTTTTCATACTTGTACTCATTTCACTGTTAGTTCATTCATTCTTGTTCAACATGGTATAGAGCAGGTCCTTCCTAGGACCGATTTGTTTTAGGGCCCACCACTACCTACCTACCTACCTACCTACGCCCTAGGGCGCCTCGGCTTTCACGCCCCTAGAGGCCCCGTCGGCCCCGCGCTCTCGCACCTAGAGAACTCGGTCGGCCTCGCGCTCGCATTTAGAGGCCCCGAATCGGCCCCGCGCTTACCCCTAGAGGCCCGCGTCGGCCCCGCGCTCGTCCTTAACGGCCCCGAATCGGCCCCGCGCTCGTCCCTTCCGGCCCCGATCGGCCCCGCGCTCGTCCCTCACGGCCCCGATAGGCCCCCGCGCTCGCCCTTAGAGGCCCACGTCGGACCCGCGCTCGTCCCTTACGGCCCCGATAGGCCCCGCGTGTCAACGGGAGTTGGGTGTTGGCCCCGTCCTCGCTTGGGCGGAGCCGACTTCGTGGTCGGGTGTGAGGGGAGCAGCCGACCTGCAGCAATGGGTGAGCTGGTCGACGAGGAGGTCGACCTGCACGGGGGACCACTGCACGGGCGCCAACTTCAGGGTGGCGCCGACTTCGGGGAGGTCGACTTGGGAGTCGACCTGCGGAGGACGTCGAAGCCGACTTCGGCGGTCGGCTAACGGACCGCTGGTCGACTGGACCTGGTGGTCGACGAAGGAGGGACCGACGTCGACCTTTACGCAAGACGCCGAGCAGTCGGGCGTCGAGTAGCGGGGCGTCAACTTCGTGACGCGCTTCGGGCGGCCGACGTGGGTGGTCGGCCGACGACTGTGCTGGTCGACGTGGAGCTGGTCGACCAGAGGGGACGTCGACCTGGAGGAGGTCGACGTGGAGGTGGTCGTCGACTTGGGAGGTTGACGGGCACGTACGGGAGCTGCTGGTCGACGCGGTTGCCCGGTCGACCAGGTTACCTGGGTGACGAAGTGCTGCGGAGGAGTGCGACGGTCGCCCAGGCGAAGTTGGCAAGCCCGACCTTGGTGGTGGTATCCCGAGGTCGACATGGCCGATCAGAGGCAGTCGTCAGCTCAAGGTTGACATGGTGTTGTGCGCTGTGTAGGTGACGAGGCTCTGCACGCCAATCACCTGCACGCAACTGCGAAGCAGGGTGCACTGCTGTCCTGCGTGAGCAACGCTGTCACGCCGTCAACCTGTGACGTTGGCACGCCGTCGACCTTGCCTTGCTGGAGCGCGGTCGACCAAGTCGTGCTGGAACGCGGTCGACCAAGCTGCGCTGGCAGTTGGCCGACCTGAATGCTTGCTCTGATGTAGTCTTGCTATGCCAACTTCATTGTACCAATTGTTCTGAACTTTTCCTAGTGGAACTCTTGCCAACTTTCCCCGTGAACTAGCAAGTAGTGTGCGCACAAGGAAAACGACCAAGGAACAGAGAACGAAGACATCACACGAGCACACGTGCCTAGCCCGTAGCCTAGCTCCCGTTGCTGCAGTTATCTCCGCATGGTGCGGTGAGCGTGGACGGCACACGACTTACCTTTCAGTCAGGTCGACGTAGACACCACTTACCTATTTCGCGCCGCTATGCCTGATGAGTTCCTTGCCAAGAACCCACCCCCGCTCTGGATCACTCTCTACCACCTAGTCACGCGCCTCCCTGACACTCTGCGCCCAGTCAGGGACCACTTCCTAGCTCGCTGCCCCACCGAGCTCACCATTGCCCTCCTCGAGAAGGAACTCCTTGCAGCTGAGGCTAGCATAGTTGCTGTAGGTGCCTCTCGCGGTGACCCCCGTACCCCGTTCTTTGAGGGGTATTCTCCCTCCCCCCTTCTTCCCTCTGTCGCCTCTGCTGCTGCTGTCGACCTCCTTGGTGCTGAGAAGGTCGGGACTGCGTCTGCTTCGAGTGGGCGCCGCAGCGGCAAGGGCAAGGGGGGCAAGGGCGGTGGTGGTGACAGCGGGGGTGGCGGTGGTGGGGGAGGTGGTGGTGGCGGGGGGGGTGGCGCGGGTGGGGGAGGTGGCAGCAGTGGGGGGGGTGGCGGCAGCGGCGGGGGAGGTGGCCGGGGCGGAGGAGGTGGTGGGGGTGGCAGTGGACGAGGCAGCGGCCGGGGTTGGGGTGGTCGAGGAGGTGGTAGCGGCGGTGGTGGTCGTGGAGGCACTGGCGGTGGCCAGGGCCAGCAGCACACTCCGTCGCCCCAGGAGGTCCGTGAGTGGTACTCTCAGCACGGGGGGGGGGGGGGGGGGGGGGGGGGGTGGCCTTAGCTGCACGTACATCATTCGCACTGGTGACCGCACTGGCCAGCCGTGTGGGGGACCGCACGCCACACAGCGTTGCTTCGCTCGTCTGAACGACGCTTGGCGTGTTCAGTTCCCTCAGGCCACTGAGCTGCCCCGCTGGGTTGATCTCCTGAAGAAGGGGATTGATATTTATGCTCTAGACTTTGATGCTATTCTCACTGCCATGTATGTGATGTCTACTAGTGGAGAGGGTGCTGAGCACCTGAGTGTCCCGCCCGACCCGGGCATTAGGACTAGTGCGCCTGCGGCTCCAGGTACTCGCGTGTCCGCTACCCCAGGTGCTGGTGAGGCTGTTGCTCTAGGTGCGTGTACGTCTGCCCCCCTAGTACTGTGTTGGCTGCAGCACTGCACACCTTCACACTGGATTCTGGTGCCTCTTGCTGTTTCTTACATGACCGCACTGCCCTTGAGCCCCTTGCTCGGCCAGTTGCTGTCTCCCTCGCTGACCCCTCTGGGGGTCCGGTCCTTGCGACCTCCTCCACTGTCCTTCCCTGTCCTGCGGTCCCGTCGGGCACACTGTCAGGTCTCCACCTCCCCTCGTTCTCTACGAACTTGGTGGCAGGTTGTGCACTACAGGACGCGGGTGTTCACCAGTTCACCCCTGCCTACGAGCGTGTCACACACTGCACGTGCGCCCGTACAGACCGCCACTTGGCTACATTCACCCGGCAGCCGGGGTCGGACCTGTACACACTGACTACTGCCCCCCCTCAGGTCGCTGCGTCTGCGTCTGCGTCCGCGTCAGGTCAGCTGTTCGCCCCCTGCTCGTGTCGCTCTCTAGCGCACGAGACTGTCCTTTGGCACCACCGACTAGGCCACCCGTCTGTGCAGCGCCTTCGTGCCATGCACTCCTGGTACCTTGTCTCTGGTCTTCCCAGGGTCCTCCCTCCCCTCCCACCCTCGCCTGCTCCTCCCTGTCTTCCCTGTGTCGAGGGGCGGCAGCGCGCCGCTCCTCACTCCTCCTCGTTTCCCCCGATGACTGCTCCTTTGCAGACGCTCCACATGGACGTGTGGGGCCCAGCCCGCGTCCGTGGTCAGGGTCAGGAGAGGTACTTCCTCATAGTTGTTGACGACTACTCGCGCTACACCACGGTCTTCCCCTTGCGCAGCAAGGGTGAGGTCCCTGATGTTTTGATCCCTTGGATCCGCAGAGCTCGTGTCCAGCTCAGCGAGCGTTTCTGCTCGGACTTTCCTGTCCTGCGCTTGCACTCTGACAGAGGTGGTGAGTTCTCCTCCGACCTCTTGGCAGCCTACTGTGCTGAGCACGGCATTGAGCAGTCGTTCACGCTTCCGGCCTCTCCACAGCAGAATGGGGTTGCGGAGCGCCGCATTGGCCTGGTCATGGAGGTCGCTCGTACCTCCTTGATCCATGCGGCTGCCCCCCACTTTCTGTGGCCGTTTGCGGTCCGGTACGCTGCGCATCAGCTCAACCTCTGGCCCCGTGTCTCCTTGCCGGAGACCTCGCCCACACTGCTGTGGACGGGGGAGGTTGGCGATGCGTCGCGTTTCCGGGTCTGGGGATCTCGAGCTTTTGTCCGCGATTCGTCTGCGGACAAGCTCTCCTCTCGTGCTGTTCCCTGCGTCTTCCTCGGCTTTGTTCCGGACGCGCCTGGTTGGCAGTTTTACCACGCCACCTCGCGCCGGGTCTTGCTCTCTCAGGACGTCACTTTTGACGAGTCTGTCCCCTAATACCGCCTCTTCCCCTACCGCACTGCCCCGCTCCCACCCCCGCCTCTCTTCCTCGCGCCAGGTGCTGCTGTCGTAGACCTTCTCCCCCCTCAGGGTGCCGCTCCCTCAGGTGTGTCTCAGGTAGACCCGGTCGAGCCTGTTAAGGTTGCTGTCGACTCTCGTCCTGCTGGGGGTGCTGAGCCTGGGGGTGCGGACTCTGGGGGTGCTGGGCCTGGGGGTGCGGACTCTGAGGGTGCTGAGCCTGGGGGTGCGGACACTGGGGGTACTGAGCCTGGGGGTGCTGAGCCTGGGGGTGCGGTGACTGGGGGTGCTGAGCCTGGGGGTGCGGTGACTGGGGGTGCTGAGCCTGGGGGTGCTGGGTCTAGGAGTTCTGACTCTGGCGGTGCTGGGCCTGAGGGTACTACACCTGGACGAGACCTCTCCTCGGAGCAGTTGCGTGAGTGGTACTTACAGTACTGCAGCCTCGGGAGAGGTACCTCTGGGACCAGGCGCACTGCAGGGACTGGTGCTGGTTCTTCTCCTAGTCGGGAGCTCCCCTCTCGTGGGCGGATCCGTGAGTGGTACAAGCGCCGTTGCACACTTCCGAGTGGTGCGCCTCGTCTCACGGACCCGGCTACTGCTGGTGCTACGGATCCGGGCGGTGGAGCTGCTGCTGGTGCTGAGGACCCGGGCGTTGGGGCTGCGGCTGGTGCTGAGGACCCTGGTGTTGGAGCTGCTGCTGGTGCTGCGGACCCGGGAGTTGGAGGTGCTACTGGTGCTGAGGACCCGGGCGTTGGAGCTGCGGCTGGTGCTGTGGACCCTGGTGTTGGAGTCCCTGCTGGTGCTGAGGACCCGGGCGTTGGAGCTGCGGCAGGTGCTGTGGACCCTGGTGTTGGAGCCACTGCTGGTGCTGAGGACTCGGGCGTTGGTGCTGAGGCTAGTACTGAGGACCTGGGCGTTGGAGCTGCTGCTGGTTCTGGTACTGCCGCTGGGGGTACAGGTGCTGTCCCTGCTGTGTCTGGAGTCCCCGCGCGCCCTCAGCCATACTTCGTTCCGCTCCTTCAGCAGGTTCTTGGTCTCTCGCCTCTTCCTGGTCCTCCTCACTTAGCGTGTTCACAGCCTATCCCGTCACAGTTACAGTTGCAGCCGGCCTCCCCACTACCTGCTCCTTCTCCTTACACTGGTCCTACTGGCGGTCTTACTGAGCGTCGTGAGTCTGTGTCTCGTTCTGCGTCGCCTGTCAGTCCTGCTAGCGCTAGTGCTCGTAGTTCGCGCCAGCGTCGTCCTCCTGCCCCTGGCACGCACCGGATGTCTCTACGTCCGTCTACTGCTCCTCTACGTGCCCCTTTGCCTTCTCCTCCTGCGTCCACTCTTCCTGCTCTCGCCGACCCTGCGTCGAACTCTCTTCGTGCTGCCAGTCCTACTGTCACGCGTCTCCTTGCTACTGCAGTCACTGACCCTTCTTTCGAGTCTTCTACTGCGTCTGCCCTCTTTGCTGAGCTCGTCGACTTTGCTGCTCGCTGACGCCTAGACTACGCTGCGATTCTTGTCGCTGAGTCTGAGTCTGTCTGTCCTCCGTCCGTCGGGGGTGCGTGTGCCCTTGGCACGGACGTCCTTGAGGACAGGCAGGAGGAGTTCCAGTGCTTGGCCACTGCTTCACCTCATCTCGTGTCCGTACTACTTACCCCTGAGGGAGACCCGGATGCACTTGACATCCGGACTCCGCGCTCTTACGCGGAGGCGATAGAGGATCCCTACTCCTCTGAGTGGCAGGCAGCTATGGATGCAGAGATGGCTTCCTGGAAGTCCACAGGCACCTACGTTGACGCTGTCCCCCCTCCTGGGGCGAACATCGTCAGTGGCATGTGGATCTTCAGGGTGAAGCGGCCGCCGGGTTCTCCGCCTGTCTTCAAGGCGCGTTACGTGGCTCGTGGCTTCAGTCAGCGGCAGGGAGTTGAATACTTTCAGACCTTCTCCCCCACCCCGAAGATGACCACTCTTCGGGTAATGCTGCACGTTCCTGCTCACCGGGACTACGAGCTGCACTCTCTCGACTTCAGCACAGCTTTCTTGCAGGGCAGCCTGCACGAGGAGATCTGGCTGCGCCCCCCACCTGGCTTCACTGGGTCTTTCCCTCCTGGTACCCAGTGGAGTCTCCGACGTCCAGTCTACGGTCTCCGCCAGGTGCCACGTGAGTGGCACGACACACTGAGGACTACGCTTGCGACTCTTGGGTTTGCTCCTTCTACTGCCGACCTGTCGCTGTTTTTGCGCACCGACACCTCTCTGCCGCCGTTCTACATCCTCGTGTACGTCGACGACTTGGTTTTTGCCACAGCTGACACTACTGGACTCGCCTACGTGAAGTCCGAGCTGCAGAAGAGACACACGTGCACAGACCTGGGTGAACTGCGCAGCTACCTTGGCTTGCAGATCACCCGGGACAGAGCACGCCGCACCATTACCCTGACTCAGTCACACATGGTGCAGCAGGTCCTTCAGCGCTTCGGCTTCACGTACTCCTTGCCTCAGGCCACTCCTCTGTCTACTCGCCACGCGCTCTCAGCTCTGCCTTCGGATGAGTCCGTAGAGTCGAGTGGCCCGTATGCAGAGCTTGTTGGCTGTCTCATGTACCTGATGACCTGTCTCACCAAGTTCGTAGAGAACGAGGGGAGGTAAAGACCTGACAGGGAGCCAGAAGGGGTCGCCGGACACGGTAAGACAGTGGAGAAGTGGGCAAGGACAGGACCCCCAGAGGGGTCTGCCAGGGAGACTGCAACCGGCCGACTGAGCGGCGTGAGTGTGGTGCGGTCTCGAAAGAAGGAGCGGGAAGCACCCGAGTCAAGGGTGAAGGTGTGTAAAACCTGAGCCGACGTGGTACTTGAGAGAGCAGACTCACCAGCACCTGGGGCAGCAGACTCACCAGCACCTGGAGGAGTAGACGCACTAGCACCTAGAGCAGCAGCCTCACCAGCACCTAGAGCAGCAGCCTCAATGCCCGGGTCAGGCGGAACACACAGGTAACAGTCACCCACATCACTAGTAGGCAATGCATACATGGAAGTGAGGATAGCATCATAGTCAAGAGCATGGATATCTACCCCCTGCCTAAGCAGCTCCACCCAGTCGGGGAGCTCAGCGGCGTCGCCAAACTCCGTACGCCAGGCGTCCCTCAGACGGGCGAAGCAGCGGGACTCTGCGTGACCAAACGTCCCGCAAGGCTGACCAGTCCGAGCACCAGTGCGAATGACGTACGGACAGCGAGCAGTACCCCGTGACCCTCCACGCTGAGCATACCACTCACGAAGCTGCTGGGGCGAAAGGACCGCGCGCGTACTACGCTGCAGCTGCACCTGGCCACTACAAGCAGCTCCCGAACTACTCACGCCAGAACGACTCGCACTACGGCCACCCCGACAACCCCAAGTAGCGTACCACTCAAGAAGCTGCTGGGGCGTGAGGGACTCACGCGGACGTCGCTGGAGCTGCATCCGGCCACCGCTTGGGGCAGCAGGAGCAGTGGTAGCCGCAGTGGCAGTAGTAGCAGCAGTAGCAGTGCGGCCACCCCTACAACCCCAACTAGCGTACCACTCATGAAGCTGATGGGGGGCGAGGGACTCACGCGGACGGCGCTGGAGCTGCATCTGGCCACGCCAGGAGCAGCAGTAGCAGTAGAAAGAGCAGTAGTAGCAAGAGCAGCAGAAACAGCAGCACGGGCAGGGCAGTGCTCACCAGTGGCGAGAAGGGCAGGCGTACGACGGCGGCAACGGCAAGGCCGCTACCACTATAGGGCAAGGGCTCCGCGGCACCTGCAGGGGCGGCTGCTCCAGGGGCGGCAGTTGTAGGGGCGGCTGCTGCAGGGGCGGCAGCTGCAGGGGCGGCTGCTCCAGGGGCGGCTGCTGCAGTGGCGGCTGCTCCAGGGGCGGCTGCTGCAGGGGCGGCTGCTCCAGGGGCGGCTGCTGCAGGGGTGGCTGCTCCAGGGGTGGCTGCTGCAATGGCGGCTGCTCCAGGGGCGGCTGCTACAGTGGCGGCTGCTCCAGGGGCGGCTGCTGCAGGGGCGGCTGCTCCAGGGGCGGCTGCTGCAGGGGTGGCTGCTCCAGGGGTGGCTGCTGCAGGGGCGGCTCCTCCAGGGGCGGCTGCTGCATGGGCGGCTGCTCCAGGGGCAGCTGCTGTAGTGGCGGCTGCTCCCGGGGCGGCTGCTTCAGGGGCGGCTGCTCCAAGGGCGGCTGCGTGAGGGGCGACAGGGACGCAAAGGGCGGCGACGGGGCCGCTAGAGGTGGCGACGGGTCCGCGAAGGGCGGCGACGGGGCCGCTAGGGGCGGCGACGGGGCCGCGAAGGGCGGCGACTTGGCCGCCAGAGGCGGCGACGGGGCCGCGAAGGGCGGCGACGGGGCCGATAGGGGCGGCGACGGGGCCGCTAGGGGCGGCGACGGGGCCGCGAAGGGGCCGTGAGGGGCCTCGAAGGGCGGTGACGGGGCCGCTAGGGGCGGCGACGGGGCCGCGAAGGGGGCCGCGAGGGGCCTCGGAGGGGCGGCGACGGGGCCGCTAGGGGCGGCGACGGGGCCGCGAAGGGGCCGCGAGGGGCCTCGAAGGGCGGCGACGGGGCCGCTAGGAGCGGCGACGGGGCCGCGAAGGGGCCGACGGGGCCGTGAAGGGTGGCGACGGGGCCGCTAGGGGTGGCGATGGGGCCGCTAAGGGTGGCGCGAGGGGCCGTGAGAGGGGCCGCTAGGAGGGCGCGACAGGCCGCTAAGGGCAAGGGACGCAACGAGAGGGCGGCCCACGGGGCACGCCTCGGGTAGGGGCGACTCGTGCTCCGGCCAGAAAAAATTTCGATTTTCATTGGTGGGCCCTAGGAAGCGTTCCCACTAGGGAACCTACTCTGATACCATGTGAAGAAATGAGGAAAATGCATGAACTAGCAAGCAGGTGGGTACAAGTAGGAAAACATAAAAGTGTTGTACCCCATATGGTCTACCCCACTACAGCCTACACAGACTATAGCATATGAGTTTGACACCTAGTTCATCCCGCTTTTCACGGGTAGTTTGGTGGCATGTGTGTGGCTGGTATAGTGGACTACACGATAGTTGGTTGCAAGGTTTGTTAATTCAATCCTGCCCTACTCCGATTGTTCGTGTTTTCCATTCGCCTGAAAGCCAGGGGACCCGCTTGCCCACCAGACGTAGTGCGATGGATCAGGAGGCGGTTAACATACTCATGGCGCAAGCGACAGAGATGCATGAGGGCATAAAATCATTAATGGCGGAAGTGACAACACTACGTGGAGAAAACGCCGAGCTACGCCAGGCGCGAGGTGAAGCGTGCAAGGAGTCACCCGAGGACAAAGGCGAGGGCAACAGTCAAGCGGTGAGCAACCCTTTGAACGCGCTCACACGTGACTTCGAAGAGGAAGGCAGGCAGCGAGCGGCAGCAGCGCCAATTGCAGTAACGACAATCAAGATTAAACTTGTCAACCCGTTAGCGTTGGATGATTGGTCTGGTTTTTTTTTAATGTATTTTCAGGTTTTTTTTTATTGGCTGTTTTTCTTTTTTTTTTTTCGCTGATTGATCAGAGTTGTAACGAGAGTGTAGGCTGAATTTTCGCTATTACAGATTCGTGCTAGAGCCGTGAGTTTCGGCTGTCCAGGTACATCAACCGTCAATTACGCAGAAGTTGCCATCTACATCGCCAACACGTGGGAAAAACGAATATGCGGGACGCGAAGGTTGTGTCATTGTCACCGACAGACAGCATAAAGTGATGTGATTGGTTGTTTAACTAATCACATCCCTTATGGGCCAATCACCCACCATCAGTTCAGCACAGCAACGCACCGCACGCACTCACGACATGGACACCCACCTCACCCCATCTCAACCACCCCGAACCTGCATCCAAGTGCGTGCATGGTGCCCCCACGTCGCGCCGCGTTGCAGCTGGGTGGTGAGAACGAGAGGCCCTTTATTTACGGCCCTCTCTTGATGACCCCACCGTACCCACCCACCAGGCGAGCTGCACTGTCAATCCCCACCTCTCGCCCTGGTTTTCCCAAACACTAGCAACGTTAGAGCTTGGCACGCTCTCCTCTTTCAGCCATGGAAGGCCATGCCGAAGTCTTGGCTTGCGATGATGATGCAGATATGGATAGTGGTGATGAAGTAGACGGCATGGAGGAAGCCAGGACGGGGCTTGATATGCTCCTGCGCTCGCTTGGGATTGGTGTCCTCGCACCCAGGCCTCGTACTGCAAAGCCTGCTCTAGTCGAGATGGTGAACCACGACCACCCACCCATTTGTTCAAGCCCGGATTCCATCCGGAGTGAGCCTGCTGCGCCGGGTGCCGTCTCCGACAGCGTGGTTGTCAAGCCGCCAACAAAGAAGTCCTTTGCCCTGCGCACCTAAAGCTGTGGACGCTGAGCTGGGCAAAGCCATCTTCTAGCGCCGCAGTCGAGCAACCTGTCGTGAACAATACATCCCCTCGCCCATCATTGGTCATAGAAATTTCTGAGGCCATAGAGCCGTCTATGCAGACGCTCTCGTGAAGTACAAAACCAAGTGGTCAGAGAGGTTCCCGTGGCTTTTTCTAACGAAATCTAAATCCGGTTTCCCTGCTTTTAAGTGCAGTGTCTGCACCAAGCATGCCGGAGTCATGGGACGATGTGGCCGGACAGGGCGAGGGGCGACCGACGTGCAGACACAGGCGTTTCGCAAGCACATCGGTACGATGAAACACAAGCTGGCGATGGAGAAGCAGGAGGCTCTGCTGAACGCGGCTTCAAAGCAGCCACGGATCGACCAACATCGTGCCGTCATCGATGCTGAGAAGATCCGAGTCATGGCTTTGTTCGACTCCATGCTGTTCGTCAATACCTGCGATGCGCCCATGGGAACATGGGTGAAGCTGGTGCAGTACCTCACGCGCAAGGGTGTTCAGGGCGTCCCTAAGAAGGGATATGGCACCTACTACACAACGGGAGTAGTGGTCAGCCAAGTATTGTGTTGGTTAAAGATTTTTTTATACTGCTTTTAATATATGGTCATGGATTTTTCTGCTGGCAAGTACGGCTTTGGTGAGCTCACACATGCCCTTGCTACCTGGCTACAGACAATTCAACTAGAGCACATCCTGACAAGCCCTTTCATCTGCATCAGCATCGATGAATGCACGGATCGACTCAAGGGGGAGCACATGCAAAAGGCGAACGCTTCTTCTCTTCTCCGCATCCTCCTTTCCCACTTGCAGGCATTTGGTGTCGATCTGCAGACGATTTCCAGCATTAGCACCGACGGCGCTAGAGTGATGATGGGGTCGAAGGTCGGCCAGGTTGTCCGACTGCGTCAGAAAATCCCGCACCTTGTCTCCGTTCACTGCATCTCTCACAGGTTAGTGTGCACGACTGTTTCGTTTATAGCCCATTACCCTATCTTGTTTGAACTCGTTTTTAATGTCCCGAGTTTGATGTGTTCCACTTGCAGGGAGGCTCTTGCAGCGAAGGATGCGGCAGAGGAGCTCCCCGTCTTCGAGATGGTCGATGATCTCATCCGGGCTGTGGCCGATTTACTGGGTCAGTCAGGTCCGCGCTATGCACAGTTCATGGATCTGCAAGAGCTGTTCACCAAAACGAGCCTTGAAGGGCAAGGCATCCACTCGGTTCGGTGGCTGTCAAGGGGGGATGCCGTCCGTCGCCTCGTCGTTGTTTTGCCGGAAGTGATTGTGCTGCTGAAGGAGCTTAACAGCAAGATGTATGCTCGGGCAAGCTCCTACCATTTTCATTCTTCCTTTACTTCCTTGCCGATGTGCTTGAGCAGCTCAACATCTTGAACAAGACCTTTCAGCAGACACAGGTGAGGTGGTACAATGATATCTACGCATGTTGCTCTAGGTACGATTCTAACTATGTCTTTGCGTGCCTTTGTCTGTCCAGCTCGATCTGGTGTCTCTGCATGCATAGATCAAGCGGACAACCAATCACATCAAGACCTGCTACATAGACTGCGGCGATGACTTTGGCGGTGGCATGAGCCAGTGGCTGTCACCTTTCCTGGAGCGCCATGGCCCAGGATGTAACCGCGAAGTGAAGGTGGAGGGTGTCGACAGCGACGGCCGACCATCTTCTTTCACGTTCACCCTTCATGACAAGCCCGTGGACTCGTATAGCGGCTCAGAGGACCACGACGGCTGCATCCAGATGTGCACCGAGTTCGAAGAGAGGATCGTGGCGAACCTGGAGGGAAGGCTCGGTGACCTCGACTCGCTCTCTGGAGTCCGCCTGTTCACGCCTGATGCATGGCCACAAAGCAAGTTGAAGCGGGATGTTCCATGCCAGGAGTGGCTTCACTCGCTGGTCACGATGTTCAAGACTCAGGACCGTGATGAGATCTTGCCAGGTTCGTTATGGGTAATTTGTGATGTTATTGTCAGAACATTATAGCTTATGCTATTGTGTAGGCTATAGTGGGGTATCCCATAGGGGGTACAACCCAATTAGGGTTTCATATTTGTACTCACTTCATTCATAGTTCATTCATTCTCGTTCTAGTTTTCTCATGGTATCGAGCAGGTTCCCCAGTGGGAACTGTGCTTAGGGCCCACCATATCGAACTTTTTTTTTTCTGCCCGGAGCGCGCTCCGGGCCCTTTCTCTTACTTTTTCGATCTGCCCTAACGGCCCCTAGACGCCCGCGCGCCGCCCTTAGACGCCCGCGCGCCGCCCGTCCCGGCCCCTAGACACCCGCGCGCCGCCCGTCCAGTCCCCACGCCGCCCGCGCGCTGCCCTTAGAGCCCGCGCGCCGCTCGTCCAGGCCCCACGCCGCCCGCGCGCTGCCCTTCGAGCCCGCGCGCCGCCCGTCCAGGCCCCACGCTGCCCGCGCGCTGCCCTTAGAGCCCGCGCGCCGCCCGTCCAGGCCCCACGCCGCCCACGCGCTGCCCTTAGAGCCCGCGTGCCGCCCGTCTCGGCCCCCCCTAGACGCCCGCGCGCTGCCCGTCAGGCCCCTCGACGCCGTGCGCCGCCCGATCCGGCCCCACGCCACCCGTGCGCCACCCGTCCCGGCCGCGCGCAGCCGTCCCGGCCCCTCGTCGCCCGTGCGCAGCCCGTCCCGGCCCCGCTCCTAGCCGCCCGTGCGCCACCCGTCCCAGCCGTGAGCCGCCGTCCCGGCCCCGAGCCGCCCGTGCCACCTGCGTCACCCGAGCCGCCCGAGCTGCCTGCGCAGCTGAAGAGCCGAGCCGCCCGAGCCGCCTGTGCTGCTGACCGCCCGAGCCGCCCGAGCCGCCCGAGCCGCCTGCGCCGCCCGAGCCGCCCGAGCCACCTGAGGAGCCGAGCCGCTGGTCCCGAGGTGCTGCTGTTGCTGCTGGGCCGGCTGAGCTGCCGTTTTGCTGTGCTGCTGAGCTGCCCGACCCGTCCTGTCTGGTGAGACCGCTGACTGCAGTCATGGCTACCCCTAGTGTCCTAGCTTTTCACGCTGAGGGTCGTGCCATTGACTTTGAGGTCTGGGTCGACGACCTGCAGCTGTTCTTGCAGTGCGATAGGGTAGACGACCTTTCTCTCTTTGACCTTACCTCTGGCGCCGTCCCTGCCCCTGCTGCTGATGCTGACCCCACTGTTCGCTCCAAGTGGGCCACACGCGATGCTGCTGCACGTCTTGCTGTGCGTCGCCACCTGCCTACCGCTGAGCGTGCACACTTTAGTCAGTACAAGAGTGCTCAGACTCTGTACGATGCTGTAGTTGCGCGCTACTCCTCCCCTGCCACTGCTGCACTGAGCCGCCTCATGCTCCCCTTCCTCTTCCCTGACCTTGCCGCCTTTCCCACTGTCGCTGATCTCATAACGCACCTCCGCACTAGTGACACCCGCTACCGCGCTGCGCTTCCTGCTGACTTCTGCGCCAAGAACCCCCCCCCCATGTACATCACTCTCTACTTTCTAGTCACTCGCCTCCCTGACTCCCTTCGTGTAGTCCGGGACCACTTCCTCGCGGTCTGTCCCACCACTCTCACAGTCGACAGCCTCGAGAAGACCCTCCTAGCGGCGGAGAAGAGCATAGTCGCTGTAGGAGCCTCTCGAGGTGACCCCCGCGCCCCCATCTTTGAGGGGTGTTCTCCTTCCCCTCTCTTGCCCTCTGTCGCCTCTGCCGCTGCGGCCGACCTTGTTGGTCTTGAGTCGGTCGGTGCGGCGTCTGCCCCTAGCGGGAGACGCCGCTCTGGCAAGGGCAAGGGGGGCAAGGGAGCGGTTGGGGCCAGCGGGGGCGGTGGGGGTGGAGGTGGAGGCGGCGGAGGGAGTGGGGGTGGCGGTGGCGGTGGGAGCGGAGGTGGCGGAGGCGACGCCGGTGGAGGCGGAGGCGGGGGTGGCGGTGGTGGAGGTCGTCGGAGTGGCGCTTCGCAGCGGAGCAGCACTGGGGGTGGTCAGCGCCAGCAGCAGCAGCAGCAGCAGCAGCGTTCTCGCGACGTCCCCACCCCTCAGCAGCTCCGTGAGTGGTACACGCAGCGTCAGCGTGGTGGGGGTTTTGGTCCCTGCACCTACGTTCTTCGCACTGGCGACCGCGCTGGAGAGCAGTGTGGGAGTACCCACACCGCCCAGCGCTGCTTTGGCCGCCTGACGGACGCTTGGCGCCAGCAGTTCCCGGAGGCCGCGGAGATCCCCCGCTGGGGAGAGCTGTCTAGGGCTGGTGTAGCTATCTTTGATCTTGACTTTGATGCTATCCTTGCTGCCATGTATGCTGTGACCATTAGTGATGAGGGTGACTGTTACCGGTGTTTCCCGCCCAACCCGGGCATTGGTACTACTGCTCTAGGTGCCAGTGAGGCTTCTGCTCTAGGTGCCAGTGCGTATGTGCTCTCAGGTACTGGTGAGGCTGCTCTCTCAGGTACTAGTGAGTCTGCGCTCTCAGGTACTGCGTCGGCTTCGGCCACCCACACCTTCACCCTTGACTCTGGAGCGTCTCGCTCCTTCTTTCGGGACCGCACCACACTCACGCCGCTTAGTCGGCCGGTTGCGGTGTCCCTGGCTGACCCCTCTGGGGGTCCTGTTCTGTCTCGCTTCTCCACAGTCCTCCCGTGTCCGGCGGCTCCCTCTGGCACCCTGTCTGGTCTCTACCTCCCCTCGTTCTCTACGAACTTGGTGAGTGGTGCTGACCTACAGGATGCGGGAGTCCACCAGTTCACCCCTGCTCGTCAGCGAGTGACGCACTGCACAGAGGCTAGCACAGGTCGTCACCTGGCTACGTTTACACGTCAGCCAGGGTCGAGCCTGTACACACTGACCACCGCTTCTCCTCCAGTTCCTGAGTCTGGTAGGGTCCCTTCGTCAGGTCAGGTGTTTGCTGCAGCGTCCAGGTCTGGTCCTGAGTCTGCCCCCTATTCGTGTCGTCGCCTGTCTCACGAGACTCTCCTCTGGCACCACCGCCTGGGTCACCCCTCTTTGCTTCGGCTCAGAGGCATGGCCTCCCGTCTTCTTGTGTCTGGTCTCCCCCGGTCCCTCCCTCCCCTTCCTCAGGGCCCTGGCCCTGCCTGTGTCCCCTGTGTCGAGGGGCGCCAGCGTGCTGCCCCTCACTCCTCCCAGTTTCCTTCGACAGAGGCTCCGTTGCAGACGCTTCACATGGACGTGTGGGGCCCTGCCCGCGTCCGTGGACTCGGTCACGAGCGCTACTTCCTGTTGGTAGTTGACGACTACTCGCGTTACACCATAGTCTTCCCCTCGCGCAGCAAGGGTGATGTCACTGAGGTGCTGATCGACTGGATCTGCGCAGTTCGTCTCCAGCTCAGGCAGAGCTTTGGCTCGGACTTTCCTGTGTTGCGTCTGCACTCGGACAGAGGCGGAGAGTTCTCCTCTGGCCTTCTGCGTGCCTACTGTCGTGCGCGAGGCATCCGTCAGACCTTCACGCTTCCGGACTCACCGCAGCAAAATGGGATCGCTGAGCGCCGCATTCGCATGGTCATGGACGTCGCTCGTACGTCTATGATGCATGCGGCTGCCCCCCACTTTCTGTGGCCGTTTGCGGTCAGGTACGCGGCGCATCAGATCAACCTCCACCCCAGGGTCTCCAGGCCGGAGACCTCCACAGCCCTGCTGTGGACGGGGAAGGTTGGCGATGCGTCAGCGTTCCGGGTCTGGGGATCTCGGGCGTTTGTCCGCGACTTGTCTGCGGACAAGCTGTCCCCTCGCGCTGCTCCCTGCGTCTTCCTGGGGTTCCCCCCCGACGCCCCTGGGTGGCAGTTCTACCACCCCACCTCTCGCCGTGTTCTGTCCTCCCAGGACGTCACGTTCGACGAGTCGGTACCCTACTACCGCCTCTTCCCCTACCGCACTCCGTCCCTCCCCCCACCCCCGCTCTTCTTGGTACCAGGTCCCCCCCCCGGTAGACCCCCTTCCCCCTCAGAGTCCTGCCCCCTCAGGTGTGTCCCAGGTAGACGCGGTCGAGCCTGTCGAGGTCACTGGTGACTCTGGTGCTGCTGTGGGTGCTGAGCCTAGGGGTGCTGTGACTGGGGGTGCTTTGCCTTGGGGTGCTGAGCCTGGGGGTACGGAGCCTGGGGGTGCGGAGCCTGGGGGTGCTGAGCCTGGGGGTGCTGAGCCTGGGGGTGCTGAGCCTGGGGGTGCTGAGCCTGGGGGTGCTGAGACAGGAGGTGCTGAGCTTGGAGGTGATTTGCCTGGGGGTGCTGAGCCTGGAGGTTCTTCGCCTGGAGGTTCTCCGGGTGCTTCGTCTCGCCGAGAGCCACTCTCCCCACAGGAGCTGCGTGAGTGGTTTGCCCGTCGCTCGAGGCGTGCTGCTGGTGCTGGAGGTTCTTCGGCTGCTGAGGATGCTGCTGCCGCGGGTCCCGGAGGTGCTCGTACTGGGAGTACTGGAGCTGCAAGGCCTGCGGGTTCGACTGGAGCTGGTGCTGCTGAGGGTGTTGGCGCTGAGACTGTCACTGGCGGTCCGACTGGCGGTGCTCCTGATACTGCTGGAGGTTTTGGGGCTGCTGGAGGTACTGCTGGGGGTTTCGGAGATACTGGAGGTGCTGCTGGAGGTGGTGCTGGAGCGGGTACTCCTGCTGGGGGTACTGGTGCTGTCCCTGCTGTTTCTGGCGTCGCCACGCGGCCCCGACCGTACTTCGTTCCACTCCTGCAGCAGGTTCTTGGTCTTACACCTTCTCCTGGTCCTCCTCCTTCTCCCTTAGAGGGTCCACAGCCTGTCCAGTCACAGTCACAGCTACAGCCTGCCTCCCCTTTGCCTGCTCCTTCTCCCTACGCTGGTCCGACTGGAGGTCTTACTGAGCATCGTGAGCCTGCGTCTCGTCCTGCGTCCCCTGTTCGTGCTGCACGCACTAGTGGTCGCGGTTTGCGTCAGCGTCCTCCTCCTGTCCCTGGCACGCACCGGATGTCTCTGCGTCCGTCTACTGCTCCTCTGCGTGCCCCTTTGCCTTCTCCTCCTGCTTCCTCTCTTCCTGCTCTTGCCGACCCGGAGTCCGACTCTCTTCGTGCTGCCAGTCCTACTGTCACGCGTCTCCTTGCTACTGCCGTCACTGACCCTTCTTTTGAGTCTACTACTGCGTCTGCCCTTGTTACTGAGCTCGTCGACTTTGCTGCTCATTGTCGTCTAGACTACGCTGCTAGTCTTGTCGCTGAGTCTGAGTCTGCCTGTCCTCCGTCCGTCGGGGGTGAGTGTGCCCTTGGCACGGACGTCCTTGAGGACAGGCAGGAGGAGTTCCAGTGTCTGGCGGCCGCTTCACCTCATCTCGTGTCCTTACTGCTCACCCCTGAGGGAGACCCGGATGCACTTGACATCCCGACTCCGCGCTCTTACGCGGAGGCGATAGAGGGTCCCTACTCCTCTCAGTGGCAGGCAGCTATGGATGCAGAGATGGCTTCCTGGAAGTCCACAGGCACCTACGTTGACGCTGTCCCCCCTCCTGGGGCGAACATCATCAGTGGCATGTGGATCTTCAGGGTGAAGCGGCCGCCGGGTTCTCCGCCTGTCTTCAAGGCGCGTTACGTGGCTCGTGGTTTCAGTCGGCGGCAGGGAGTTGACTACTTTCAGACCTTCTCCCCCACCCCGAAGATGACCACTCTTCGGGTACTGCTGCACGTTGCTGCTTGTTAGAGACTGAGGACGGAGTCTATGAAGATTAGTAGCCAAAATATCTCAACATCGTTGGGCCTAGTTTCTGAACAGAAAAGTCGAGTTCACAAGAAACGCCGTCGACGAAAAGTTCACATTCAAAACTTCATCAAACTCGAATATGTTGTAGCTCTACTCCGTGGCTACAATTCCCAAGTTGAATCATGCGAAAAGGTGAAGTATTTCTTGAGCTATTAATTTCGGCGCACTAGGGGGTATGCTGCCATAGAATCTTAACTCAATCACAAAGTTCACACAAGTTCACACAAGAGAATTGGAGTAGCACTAAACCAGGTGGAAGGGATGAGGAGGACGAGAGGGAAGGTCCCAAGAGAGTCCCCAACCAAGGAAACCCCATGCCATACAATTCCCTTCCCCATAGGCAACCCAACTTTGACCTTTGTCACTATCCCAACCTCCACAATCCACCTCAACCCAACTTGGCCACACTTGCCAGCCTGGTTTGGTTTCTCCCAACCATTTGGCAGCAACTACAGTAGAAAAGACGAATTTCCCAACCCTCAAAAGTCTGTACCCCATATTGAGTCAACCCCACAACTTCCCATAGTCAGCACAACCAAATATCAAAAGCATACGAACTCCAACGTTCGTAACTTTCTTGTTCGTGCTCCGATTGAAGCGATACTTGGTTCCTCGGAAAGCTCTTGAGCAGAGGAGTCACTTCAGATATCTGCTCAAGCCAAATAAAATTCACACACACACACTCAGAAAAACCAAACCGCACAAAACACAAATTCTTGCACACACTCACAACACGCATGCAACGCACGAACATATGATGGGAGGCAGACAGACGTGAATGCGAATGGTAGCATCACTCAACAAACTCCCCCTCTGGCTGCCAACCATCATCCCACATGTCATAGCTCAAGCATGCATCCTCAATGCACTCTCATCCCAGCAAGCTTCATGCCCCTCCAATGCTCAGATTCAGCCAGGCGCTTGGTGAGAATGTCAGCCGCCTGCTGATGGGTCTTCACAATCTCCAGCCGCACCTCCTTGTCCAGGAGCCTTCTCACCCAGTGCCACTTAGGCCTGATGTGTTTGGTCAGCCCATGAAGACAAGCATTCTTCGCTAGCTTCACCGCCGACTCATTGTCACAGAAAATCACAGTCGGCTCCCTCTGACCAACTCCAATCTCCTCCAACAAACGCCTCAGCCACACCACCTCCTTTGCCCCATGATGCAGGGCCATGTACTCTTTCTCACACGAGGACTGCCCCACTTCATTCTGCTTCTTACTGCGCCAGCTCACTGCACCACCTCCGAACAGGCACACATAGCCTCCAATGCTGGTGCCATCCGCTTTCACCGAGTTGAAGCTAGCATCAGTGTAGCAGGTCAGGAGCATCTCCCCCTTGCTCAAATCAGCTGCACCCCTCTGCAGCCTCTGTCTTACAGCACTGTACTCCAAACCCACTGATGCCATTGCACTCACATAGCGGACCAACCTCTTGGCCGCTTCCAGCTGCTCATGACTGGGGCGTGAAACCACACTGGCAAGCCTGGATGTTGCAAAGGCAATGTCAGGCCGTATGTGGTTAGCCGCATAGTTGATTGCCCCAACCATGGAATGAAAAAGTTTCCTGTCACTCTCACCCACCACCTCCTCATCAGCACAGGGCTCCACAGTGAACCTCGAAGGCAGTGGGGTGGCTGGCTTTCCTCCATCTTGCAGCCCATACTTCTCAGCCAGCCCCTCACAATACTTTCTCTGGTGCAAACTCAACACTCCCTTGTCAAGGTCCCTCTCCACATGCATCCCTAAATAGTACTTCACATCTCCCAACTTGGAGCACTTGAACTGCATCTCCAGCATTTCCTCCACATGCTCAATCATTGCAGACGACTCAGAGAAGAGCAGGATGTCGTCCACATACACCAGGAGCATGAGAAACTGCTCCTTCTCCTACAGCAGGAACAAGCTGTGATCACACTCACTCTTCTTGAAACCCCCAGCCAGCAGAGTCTCCTCTAACTTGTGGTACCATGCACGAGGAGCCTGCTTCAAGCCATAGATGGCCTTCTTCAGCCTGCACACCCTGCCGCTCTCATCATCCAAACCCTCAGGCTGTAACATGTACAGCTCCTCCAGAATGATCCCATTGAGGAAGGCGGTGGTGATGTCCATCTGCTTCACCTGCCATCCACGGTTTGCTGCCATTGCCAATGACACCCGAAGTGTTGTGCCTTTCCCCACAGGAGCATAGAGCTCGTTGAAGTCCTTTCCCTTTGTCTGCTGAAACCCCTTAGCCACAAGCCTTGACTTGTAGCGGGTCAGCGCCCCATCAGGTCCGTACTTGTGCCTGAAAATCAGCTTGGAAGAAATGGCCTTCTTCCCGGGTGGCAGCTCACACAGCTCCCACGTCTCATTCTCTAGCAGAGAATCATACTCCTCCTTCCCACTCTGCTTCCACTTTTCAGCATCGGGCCCGCTCAATGCCTCAGCTAGCGTCTTGGGCTCAGGGACGGCTGCCCAGTAGCAGTGTGCAATCTCATCCTCATCACACTGCTCAGCCACACTCCCAGCCCTCACCACCTTTGGCTTGCCACGGCTTGCATAGGTCAGCCTGTTAGGAGGGCGCACATCCCTCCTAGGACGGTCAGCCGTACGTCCGGCACCTTGTGGAGCACCTTGCTCCTCCTGCTGCTGCTGCTGCTGCTGCTCCACCTCAGGTTCCCCCCCATCATCAGTCACCCCAGAGATCTCATCCTTGGAGACACAAACCTCCACCTGCCTCGAAGGCCGCTGCACCTCATCGGCCTCGACAATTAGCGGTGTCGTAGGAAGCTTCTGCTGCTGCTGCTGCTTCCACTCTTTGTAGTACAAGGACTCAAGGAACTTCACATCCCTTGACACAGTCAGCTGCTGGCTGGTCAAGTCCCAAATCAGCCAGCCCTTGTGATCCTTAGCAAGCCCCAAGTGCACACCCCATCTCCCAGAAGCTTCCAGTTTTCCCCTCTTCTCCTTAGGCACATGAAACACCACCATGCAGCCATAAGTTCTCAGCATGTTGACTGCAGGCGCACTCCCATACCACTTGGTGTAGGGGACCCATTGCTTGTCCCCCACAGTCGCCAGCACCCGGTTCTTCACAACAACGACCTGCCGCAGTGCTGTCACCCAAAACGGATCCGGCAGCCCTGCACGCCCAAGGAGAGTGCGAGCACCTTCCTGCAGGGTCCGGTTGAACCGCTCAGCCACGCCATTCTGCTGAGGGTTGTAAGGCACTGTGAGCTGATGCAGGATCCCCTTCCGCTTCAGCTCCTTCTCAAAATCAGCGCCGATGAACTCTCCTCCGTTGTCAATGCGGATCACCTTCACCTTGTGTCCGCTCTCCCTTTGTGCTCTCGGCATCCACTCTTTAAGAACAGCCGCTGCCACCTCCCCCTTAGTCTTGAGAGGGTACACCCTCACCGCACGTGTGTGGTCGTCCACAATTGTCAAGAAGTAGCGGCTGCCCGAGAGAGAAAGGGCCCTCGTGGGGCCCACCACATCCATGTGCACTAGTGCAAGTGGTGCCTTGGCTGGTCCTGTGCTGCTGCTGAAGGGAAACTTCGTGAATTTGGTCTCAAGGCAGGCAGGGCAGCTCCCAATCTCCTTTGCTCCCCCCTTCACCTCCAGCCCCTTCAAGCACCCATCCTTAACCAACTTCTGCAGCATAGGAATGTTCACATGGCACAGCCTCTCATGCCACGTCTCCCAATCAGCCTCACCACTCCCAGATGAAGCCTTTGCCCATGCAGCTGTCGCATCCACACCAGCAAGCACCTCACCATGTGGCTGTTGTAGCTGCTGCACCTTCTTGACTGCATCCATGGCCCCAGCAGTTGGTGCAGACTCCTCTCCTCCCGCAGTTGCTTTAGCCGCTCCCGCTGCCTTTGCTGTTGCTGGTGGTTTCCCCTTCCAAGGGATGATGGGCAGCTGCCACAGGTCCTTGATGCAGCTGCTCTTCTCCTCCAAGTTCCACAGCAGCAACTTCCCAAGCTTTGCACGGCAGCTGGTTAGGCCGAAGGTAACTTCAGCCTTGCTCTTCTGCAGCCGGCGCACAGAAAGAAGGTTAGCGGACAAACCTTCAACCAACAGCACATTCCCAAGCCCCACAAGCTCTCCATTGGCTCCCATCACCTTAGCATTCCCAACACCAATCACAGGGAGCAAAGCACCTGAAGCGGCAGCCACAAACTTGATCTTCCTAGGAGGTTTTACCTCATCAAGCAAATCTGCCCGTGGGGTCATATGACTCGTGCAACCTGAATCGATCACCCAGTGAGTGAGGGGGTGCATCACAACCTTCCCAACTGAACCCACATCACCCCCACTCCCTTGCACATCCTCAACCATGAGGAACATCCCAGGGTCGGCTTTACCTTGTGCACCATCACCTTGTGCACCTGATCCTTGCACAGCGCCACCGCGTGCACGTTCACCACTTGGCGGCTTCATGCCTGGAGGGGCCCATCCCTCAGGCCGGCTGAAACACTTGAACCACGGGTGTCCAGCCTTCTTGCAGTACCAGCACGCACCCTCCATTCGGGTGCTCCCCCTGCCACCAGAGCTCCCATGCCCCTCATTGTAGTCACCTCGGCCTCTCCCTCTGCCAAAGCCTCTCCCACGGCCTCGGCCTCTCCCTCCCCCTCTCCCTCTGCTGCCTCCTGCAGCTCCATACCCCTCAGCAGTTTTGTTGGCAGCACCACCTCCAGTGTGGCGCCTGCGGAAGTCCTCCTGCAAGATCTGCTGCCGTAGCCACTCAGGCGTCCATTTGTCCTGCTGAACGTTGAGGGTGGGGATGAGGTTGTCCCACGAGTTGTCGAGCACCGAGATGATCTTGGTGCACTGTTGCATCTGCGACACTTCGCTGCCCGCCGCTGCCATCCTCGCATAGATGTCCTTGATCTTGTCAAGGACCGGTTTCACATCATCTCCCGGTTTCATGGAGAGGGCAGCCAACTCCTTCTCCAACACAATCACCATCGGCAGCGTGTTGGGCTGAATCACGTCGCGTAGCAGCTTCCATGCCTTTGGTCCGGAATCATCCAACTCCACCAAATCTTTGATGTGCTGGAACATGTCGTTGTTGACCGATTGGAGGATGAGGTCGTACAGCACCGCGCTCTTCTCAATCCACCGATCGCGGGCATCTCCTTCCCCTGGCATCTTCTCCTCTCCCATTGCAATTTTCAGTAGCTTGTAGCGCTTGAAGGCGCTCCGCATCCGCCCGCTCCATTCCTCATAGTTGGAGCCATCCAAAGCTTCGATCTTGGATGGTGGCGGTTCACTCCTCTTCTCAGCTGCATCTCCACTCCCTTGATTCATCTCCTCTGCTCCCAATCAGAGGTTTCAGCTCCCCCTTTTGCTGGTCAAAATGTAGATCCACACAATCTTCACAAGTGTCGGCGCCAACGAAATTTCGGCAGAGTTTCCCCTTAGCGGAAGTCACATCCAACCTCCACAACTCCACTTAGGCACGCCCACAGGCCATGGTGGGTCTATGAGGGTCTTCACACTTCAGTAGACTCTCCACAAAGTCCTTAATCAGCTCTGATACCACTTGTTAGAGACTGAGGACGGAGTCTATGAAGATTAGTAGCCAACATATCTCAACATCGTTGGGCCTAGTTTCTGAACAGAAACGTCGAGTTCACAAGAAACGCCGTCGACGAAAAGTTCATACTCAAAACTTCATCAAACTCGACTATTTTGTAGCTCTACTCCGTGGCTACAATTCCCAAGTTGAATCATGCAAAAAGGTGAAGTATTTCTTGAGCTATCAATTTCGGCGCACTAGGGGGTATGCTGCCATAGAATCTTAACTCAATCACAAAGTTCACACAAGTTCACACAAGAGAATTGGAGTAGCACTAAACCAGGTGGAAGGGATGAGGAGGACGAGAGGGAAGGTCCCAAGAGAGTCCCCAACCAAGGAAACCCCATGCCATACAATTCCCTTCCCCATAGGCAACCCAACTTTGACCTTTGTCACTATCCCAACCTCCACAATCCACCTCAACCCAACTTGGCCACACTTGCCAGCCTGGTTTGGTTTCTCCCAACCATTTGGCAGCAACTACAGTAGAAAAGACGAATTTCCCAACCCTCAAAAGTCTGTACCCCATATTGAGTCAACCCCACAACTTCCCATAGTCACCACAACCAAATATCAAAAGCATACGAACTCCAACGTTCGTAACTTTCTTGTTCGTGCTCCGATTGAAGCGATACTTGGTTCCTCGGAAAGCTCTTGAGCAGAGGAGTCACTTCAGATATCTGCTCAAGCCAAATAACATTCACACACACACACTCAGAAAAACCAAACCGCACAAAACACAAATTCTTGCACACACTCACAACACGCATGCAACGCACGAACATATGATGGGAGGCAGACAGACGTGAATGCAAATGGTAGCATCACTCAACACTGCTCACCGAGACTACGAGCTGCACTCTCTCGACTTCAGCACTGCTTTCTTGCAGGGCAGCCTGCACGAGGAGATCTGGTTGCGCCGCCCACCTGGCTTCACTGGGTCTTTCCCTCCTGGTACCCAGTGGAGTCTCCGGCGTCCAGTCTACGGTCTCCGCCAGGCGCCGCGTGAGTGGCACAACACACTGAGGACTACGCTGGCGGCACTTGGGTTTGCTCCTTCCACTGCAGACCCGTCGCTGTTTCTGCGTACCGACACCTCTCTGCCGCCGTTCTACATCCTCGTGTACGTTGACGACTTGGTCTTTGCCACAGCTGACACTGCTGGACTCGCCTACGTGAAGTCCGAGCTGCAGAAGAGACACACGTGCACTGACCTGGGTGAACTGCGCAGCTACCTTGGATTGCAGATCACCCGGGACAGAGCACGCCGCACCATTACACTGACTCAGTCACACTTGGTGCAGCAGGTCCTTCAGCGCTTCGGCTTCACGTACTCCTTGGCTACGCCTGCCCTAGACAGCTCTCCCCAGCGGGGGATCTCACTAGCCTCCGGGAACTGGTGACGCCAAGCGTCCGTCAGGCGGCCAAAGCAGCGCTGGGTGGGGTGGGCACCCCCACACTGCTCACCCGCGCGGTCGCCGGAGCGAAGGACGTAGGTGCATGGGCCAAAACCCCCACCACGCTGACGCTGCGCGTACCACTCACGGAGCTGCTGAGGGGGGGGAATGTCCCGAGAACGCTGCTGCTGCTGCTGCTGGCGCTGACCACCACCAGGGCTGCTCCGCTGCAAAGCGCCACCCCGACTACCGACACCTCCTCCACCACTGCCTCCTCCACCTCCGCCACCACCGCCGCCTCCGCCTCCACTGCTGCCACCGACACCTCCACCCCCGCCACCACTCCCACCGCCACCCCCACTCCCTCCGCCGCCTCCACCGCCACCTCCACCGCCCCCGCTAGCTCCACCCGCGCCCTTGCCCCCCTTGCCCTTGCCAGAGCGGCGTCTCCCGCTAGGGGCAGACGCCGCACCGACCGACTCAAGACCAACGAGGTCGGCCGCAGCGGCAGAGGCGACAGAGGGCAGAAGGGGGGAAGGAGAACACCCCTCAAAGATGGGGGTGCGAGGGTCACCACGAGAGGCTCCTAAAGCGACTATACTCTTCTCCGCTGCTAGGAGGGCCTTCTCTAAGAGGTCAACAGTGAGAGTGGTGGGACAGACTGAGAAGAAGTGGTCCCTGACTACACGAAGGGAGTCAGGGAGGCGTGTGAGTCCGTAGAGTCGAGTGGCCCGTATCCAGAGCTTGTTGGCTTCCTCATGTACCTGATGACCTGCACTCGACCTGACCTTGCATACCCTCTTAGCATTCTCGCACGCTATGTTGCTCATGGGAGACACCGACCAGAGCACATGGCTGCAGCGAAGAGGGTGTTGCGCTACTTGTGCAGTACGTCGGGCATGGGGCTAGTGCTTGGAGGGCGGAGTCCAGTGGTCCTCACTGGGCATGCGGACGCTTCTTGGGCTGACGACCAGGCTACTCAGCGGTCGTCACAGGGTTACACCTTCAGCCTTGGTTCCGGCTCTGTTTCGTGGCGGGCTACCCGCTCGTCCTCTGTTCTCGGCTCCAGTTGTGAGGCTGAGATCTACGCCGGGGCCATGGCTGCACAGGAGTTATGCTGGCTCACCTACCTGCTGACCGACCTTGGAGAGTCGCCTCGTTCTCCTCCAGTCCTGTACGTAGACAACAAGGCCATGCTGGCCTTGTGTCGAGAGCAGCGACTGGAGCACAGGACAAAGCACATTGCTCTCCGCTACTTTCTTGCTCGTGAGCTACAGCAGCGTGGACAGTTGCGGCTTGCGTACGTGGCCTCTGAGGCCAACACTGCTGATGTCTTCACCAAGGCACTTGCGCCTTGTGATCATCAGCGCCTCTGCACACAGCTGGGTCTTGTGCTTGTCTTGCCTCACTTGCTCACTTCTTGACCTTGCTTGTACTTTCACATATATATACTCTTGCTCTTGCTTGCTTAGACTCTTGTATATCTATATATGTGATCTTGCATGTGAACTGGCCTTCTGGCCTTTGAACTTGTGCTCGAAATGTGTGGTGACTTTGTGATCCACCCTGAGCTTTGCTTTGCTTTGCTTGACTGGTCTTGTGACCCCTTGTTCTCCCCCACTTTGCCTATGGGGATGTGTCAGAACATTATAGCTTATGCTATTGTGTAGGCTATAGTGGGGTATCCCATAGGGGGTACAACCCAATTAGGGTTTCATATTTGTACTCACTTCATTCATAGTTCATTCATTCTCGTTCTAGTTTTCTGAGTTATGCTTTCATCCCTATGCTAGAAAAGCCTTTGTGTTGTATGCTTATTTGCCTCTTCTTCTCCATCCCTCCCTCCCTCCCTCCCTCCCTCCCTCCCATCCTCCCTCCGAGCATCAACAAGAGGCTGGCAGGCAAGGAGCTTTGCCTCTTTTGTTCAGTCCTTGCACGTGCCCCCATTGAAGAGAGAAGCTCCCGCAGTGGACTAACGGCAATGCTCAAGACGGCCGACTGGCGGGAGAGCTACCCCATTCTGGTGCAGCTCTGGGTGGCGGTGGCTGTGATTCCCCATAGCACAGTGGAGTGTGAAAGGGGATTCACCTGGCAAAACGTGATCAAGACATGGCGGCGAGGGGGGATCAAGGACGCGAGGCTGGGAGACCTCATGTTTATGTCCCTGATGCGGTACGAACCCAACTACGATGGGGTAGTTGATTGGCGGAGTTACAAGAAGCGGAAGCCTTTCAGCAATGCTCCCATTGTTGAACAAGGAATGGGATGACTAAGAATGAAATGAGTACAAATATGGAAACCTAGAAGTGTGTACCCCCTATAGGCTAACCCACTGTAGCCTAAACAACTACAACAATACATATTGTTTGACACACCCCCATAGGCGAAGTGGGGGAGAACTAGGGGTCACAAGACCAGTCAAGTAAAGCAAAGCAAAGCAAAGCAAGCTCAGGGTGGATCACAATGTCACCACACAATCCGAGCACAAGTTCAAGGCCACAAGGCCAGTTCACATGCAAGAGTACATATATATATAAGACTAAACAAACAAGAGCAGTAATATATATATGTAACAGTACAAAGAGGGTCAAGAGGAGAGCAAGTGAGGCAAGACAGACACAAGACCCAGCTGGGTACAGCAGCGCTGATGATCACAAGGCGGAAGTGCCTTGGTGAAAACATCAGCAGTGTTGGCCTCAGAGGCCACGTACGCAAGTCGCAACTGACCACGCTGCTGTAACTCACGAGCAAGGAAGTAGCGGAGAGCAATGTGCTTTGTTCTGTGCTCCAGCCTCTGCTCTCGACACAAGGCCAGTGTCAAAGTTTGAAGAAAGAAAGAGGATTGAGCTAGCAAGAATGAGGATACAAATAGCAAACCCTAGAAGGGTTGTACTCGCTATAGAGCACCCCACTACAGGCTAGAACAATAAGATAATATTCTGACAGCTTGCATGGCCTTCTTGTCGACGTACAGGACTGGAGGAGAACGAGGCGGCTCTCCAAGGTCGGTCAACAGGTAGGTGAGCCAGCGAAGCTCCTGAGCAGCCATGGCCCCTGCGTAGATCTCAGCCTCACAACGGGAGCCGAGAACAGAAGACGAGCGAGTAGCCCGCCACGAGACAGAGCCGGAACCAAGGCTGAAGGTGTAACCCTGTGACGACCGCTGCGTAGCCTGGTCGTCAGCCCAAGAAGCGTCTGCGTGCCCAGTGAGGACCACTGGACTCCGCCCTCCAAGCACTAGTCCCATGCCCGACGTACTGCACAAGTAGCGCAACACCCTCTTCGCTGCAGCCATGTGCTCTGGTCGGTGTCTCCCAGGAGCAACATAGCGTGCAAGAATGCTAAGAGGGTATGCAAGGTCAGGTCGTGTGCAGGTCATCAGGTACATGAGACAGCCAACAAGCTCTGGGTACGGGCCACTCGACTCTACGGACTCATCCGAAGGCAGAGCTGAGAGCGAGTGGCGAGTAGACAGAGGAGTGGCCTGAGGCGAGGAGTACGTGAAGCCGAAGCGCTGAAGGACCTGCTGCACCATGTGTGACTGAGTCAGGGTAATGGTGCGGCGTGCTCTGTCCCGGGTGATCTGCAAGCCAAGGTAGCTGCGCAGTTCACCCAGGTCAGTACACGTGTGTCTCTTCTGCAGCTCGGACTTCACGTAGGCGAGTCCAGTAGTGTCTGCTGTGGCAAAAACCAAGTCGTCGACGTACACGAGGATGTAGAACGGCGGCAGAGAGGTGTCGGTGCGCAGAAGCAGCGACGGGTCAGCAGTAGAAGGAGCGAACCCAAGAGCCGCAAGCGTAGTCCTCAGTGTGTCGTGCCACTCACGTGGCGCCTGGCGGAGACCGTAGACTGGACGCCGGAGACTCCACTGGGTACCAGGAGGGAAAGACCCAGTGAAGCCAGGTGGGCGACGCAGCCAGATCTCCTCGTGCAGGCTGCCCTGCAAGAAAGCTGTGCTGAAGTCGAGAGAGTGCAGCTCGTAGTCCCGGTGAGCAGCAACGTGCAGCAGTACCCGAAGAGTGGTCATCTTCGGGGTGCGGGAGAAGGTCTGAAAGAAGTCAACTCCATGCCGCTGACTGAAGCCACGAGCCACGTAGCGCGCCTTGAAGACAGGCGGAGAACCCGGCGGCCGCTTCACCCTGAAAATCCACATGCCACTGACTATGTTCGCCCCAGGAGGGGGAACAGCGTCAACGTAGGTGCCTGTGGACTTCCAGGAAGCCATCTTTGCATCCATAGCTGCCTGCCACTGAGAGGAGTAGGGACCCTCTATCGCCTCCGCGTAAGAGCGCGGAGTCGGGATGTCAAGTGCATCCGGGTCTCCCTCAGGGGCTAGCAGTACAGAAGCGAGATGAGGTGAAGCGGCGGCCAGACACTGGAACTCCTCCTGCCTGTCCTCAAGGACGTCCGTGCCAAGGGCACACTCACCCCCGACGGACGGAGGACAGGCAGACTCAGACTCAGCGACAAGACTAGCAGCGTAGTCTAGACGACAGCGCGCAGCAAAGTTGACGAGCTCAGTGACAAGGGCAGACGCAGCAGAAGACTCGAAAGAAGGGTCAGTGACAGCAGCAGCAAGGAGACGCGTGACAGTAGGACTGGCAGCACGAAGAGAGTCCGACTCCGGGTCGGCAAGAGCAGGAAGAGAGGAAGCAGGAGGAGAAGGCAAAGGGGCACGCAGAGGAGCAGTGGATGGACGCAGAGACATTCGGTGCGTGCCAGGGGCAGGAGGGGGACGCGGACGCGAACTACGAGCACTAGTGCTAGTAGGACGGACAGGCGACGCAGGGCGAGACGCAGGCTCACGACGCTCAGTAAGACCTTCAGTAGGACCAGAGTAAGGAGAAGGAGCAGGCAGTGACTGGACAGGCTGTGGACACACTAAAGGAGGAGGAGGAGGACCAGGAGGAGGCGAGAGACCAAGAACCTGCTGAAGGAGCGGAACGAAGTACGGCTGAGGGCGCGCGGCGACTCCAGACACAGCAGGGACAGCACTAGTGCCCCCAGCGGCAGTACCAACGCCCGAGTCCGCAGCACCAGCAGGGACTCCAACACCAGGGTCCCTAGCACCAGTTGCAGCTCCAACGCCCGGGTCCGCAGCACCAGCAGCAGCTCCAACGCCCGGGTCCGCAGCACCAGCTCCAACGCCCGGGTACGTAGCACCAGCAGTAGCTCCAACGCCCGGGTCCTCAGCACCAGCAGCAGCTCCCACGCCCGGGTCCGCAGCACCAGCAGCAGCTCCAACGCCCGGGTCCTCAGCACCAGCAGCAGCTCCAACGCCCGGGTCCGCAGCACCAGCAGCAGCTCCAACGCCCGGGTCCTCAGCACCAGCAGCAGCTCCAACGCCCGGGTCCGCAGCACCAGCAGCAGCAGGGTCCGTGAGACGAGGCGCGCCACTACGAAGTGTGCAACAGCGCTCGTACCACTCACGGATCCGCTCAAGAGAGGGGAGCTCCTGACTAGGAGGAGAAGTACCAGCACCAGTCTCCGTAGCGCGCCTGGTCCCAGAGGTACCTCTTCGGAGGCTGCAGTACTGTAAGTACCACTCACGCAACTGCTTCGAGGAGAGGTCTCGTCCCGGTGTAGGACCCCCTAGCCCAGCACCGCCAGAGTCAAAACTCGCAGACCCAGCACCCCCAGGCTCAGCACCCCCAGTCACCGCACCCCCAGGCTCAGCACCCCCAGGCACAACACCCCCAGGCTCAGCACCCCCAGTGTCCGCACCCCCAGGCTCAGCACCCCCAGAGTCCACACCCCCAGGCTCAGCACCCCCAGCAGGACGAGAGTCGACAGCAACCTCAACAGGCTCGACCGGGTCTACCTGAGACACACCTGAGGGAGCGGCACCCTGAGGGGGGAGGGGGTCTACGACAGCAGCACCTGGCGCGAGGAAGAGAGGCGGGGGTGGGAGCGGGGCAGTGCGGTAGGGGAAGAGGCGGTAGTAGGGGACAGACTCGTCAAAAGTGACGTCCTGAGAGGGCAAGACCTGGCGCGAGGTGGCGAGGTAAAACTGCCACCTAGGCGCGTCCGGCACAAAGCCGAGGAAGACGCAGGGAACAGCACGAGAGGAGAGCTTGTCCGCAGACGAATCGCGGACAAAAGCTCGAGATCCCCAGACCCGGAAACGCGACGCATCGCCAACCTCCCCCGTCCACAGCAGTGTGGGCGAGGTCTCCGGCAAGGAGACACGGGGCCAGAGGTTGAGCTGATGCGCAGCGTACCGGACCGCAAACGACCACAGAAAGTGGGGGGCAGCCGCATGGATCAAGGAGGTACGAGCGACCTCCATGACCAGGCCAATGCGGCGCTCCGCAACCCCATTCTGCTGTGGAGAGGCCGGAAGCGTGAACGACTGCTCAATGCCGTGCTCAGCACAGTAGGCTGCCAAGAGGTCGGAGGAGAACTCACCACCTCTGTCAGAGTGCAAGCGCAGGACAGGAAAGTCCGAGCGGAAACGCTCGCTGAGCTGGAGACGAGCTCTGCGGATCCAAGGGATCAAAACATCAGGGACCTCACCCTTGGTGCGCAAGGGGAAGACCGTGGTGTAGCGCGAGTAGTCATCAACAACGATCAGGAAGTACCTCTCCTGACCCTGACCACGGACGCGGGCTGGGCCCCACACGTCCATGTGGAGCGTCTGCAAAGGAGCAGTCGTCGGGGGAAACGAGGAGGAGTGAGGAGCGGCGCGCTGCCGCCCCTCGACACAGGGAAGGCAGGGAGGAGCAGGCGAGGGTGGGAGGGGAGGGAGGACCCTGGGAAGACCAGAGACAAGGTACCGGGAGTGCATGGCACGAAGGCGCTGCACAGACGGGTGGCCAAGTCGGTGGTGCCAGAGGACAGTCTCGTGCACTAGAGAGCGACACGAGCAGGGGGCAGACAGCTGACCTGACGCGGACGCAAACGCAGACGCAGACGCAGCGACCTGAAGGGAGGCAGTAGTCAGTGTGTACAGGTCCGACCCCGGCTGCCGGGTGAAGGTAGCCAAGTGGCGGCCCGTACGAGCACACGTGCAGTGTGTCACACGCTCGTAGGCAGGGGTGAACTGGTGAACACCCCCGTCCTGGAGAGCACAACCTGCCACCAAGTTCGTGGAGAACGAGGGGAGGTGGAGACCTGACAGTGTGCCCGACGGGACCGCAGGACAGGGAAGGACAGTGGAGGAGGTCGCAATGACCGGACCCCCAGAGGGGTCAGCAAGGGAGACAGCAACTGGCCGAGCAAGGGGCTCCAGGGCAGTGCGGTCACGAAAGAAACAGCGAGAGGCACCAGAATCCAGCGTGAAGGTGTGCAGTGCTGCAGTCGACACCGTACCAGGGGGGGCAGACACGCACGCACCTAGAGCAGCAGCCTCACCAGCACCTGGGGTAGCTGACACGTGGGTACCTGGAGCAGCAGACGCACTAGTCCTAATGCCCGGGTCGGGCGGGACACTCAGGTACTCAGAACCCTCTCCACTAGTAGACATCACATACATGGCAGAGAGAATCGCATCAAAGTCTAGAGCATAGATATCAATCCCCTTCTTCAGGAGATCAAGCCAGCGGGGCAGCTCAGTGGCCTGAGGGAACTGAACACGCCAAGCGTCGCTCAGACGAGCGAAGCAACGCTGTGTGGCGTGCGGTCCCCCACACGGCTGGCCAGTGCGGTCACCAGTGCGAACGACGTACGTGCAGCTAAGGCCACCCCCCCCCCCGTGCTGAGAGTACCACTCACGGACCTCCTGGGGCGAGGGAGTGTGCTTGTGTCCCTGGGCACCGCCAGTGCCTCCACGACCACCACCCCCGCCACCACCCCCTCGACCACCCCAACCTCTGCCGCCGCCTCGTCCACCGCCACCCCCACCACCTCCTCCGCCCCGGCCACCTCCCCCGCCGCTGCCGCCACCCCCACCACCGCTGCCCCCTCCCCCACCCGCGCCACCCCCCCCGCCACCACCTCCCCCACCACCGCCACCCCCGCTGTCACTACCACCGCCCTTGCCCCCTTTGCCCTTGCCGCTGCGACGCCCGCTCGAAGCAGACGCAGTCCCGACCTTCTCAGCACCAAGGAGGTCGAAGCAGCAGCAGAGGCGACAGAGGGAAGAAGAGGGGAGGGAGAACACCCCTCAAAGAACGGGGTACGGGGGTCACCGCGAGAGGCACCTACAGCGACTATGCTAGTCTTGGCTGCAAGGAGTTCCTTCTCGAGGAGGGCAATGGTGAGCTCGGTGGGGCAGCGAGCGAGGAAGTGGTCCCTGACTGAGCGCAGTGAGTCAGGGAGGCGCGTGACTAGGTGGTAGAGAGTGATCCAGAGCGGGGGTGGGTTCGTGGCAAGGAACTCATCAGGCATAACGGCGCGGAAGCGAGCCTCACTAGTGCGGAGGTGGGTAATGAGGTCAGCGACAGTGTGAAAGGAAGCTAAGTCGGGGAACAGGTAGGGAAGAGAGAGACGGCCTAGAGCGGCAGAGGCCGGTGAGGAGTAGCGGGCAACGACAGCAGTGTACAGGGCCTGTGCAGTCTTGTGCTGCCCAAAGTGCTCGCGCTCATCTATCGGCAGAGAGTTGCGAATAGCGAAGCGAGCATGGGCGCCACGAGTCTGCCACTGTGAGCGAGCAGTGCTGTCGGCAGTAGCAGCAGGAGCAGTAGCGTGGCCTAGGGCATGATCGTACAGCGAGATGTCTTCCTTGGCAGTGAGCTGTAGGAAGAGGTGTAGGTCATCAAGCCAGGTGTCGAACTTCACTGGGCGGCCCTCAGCATCAAAGGCTAGCACAGGAGGGCTAGCCATGGTAGCAGCAGTAGTAAAAGCAGTAGGAGCAGTAGGGTAGGTAGGTAGGGCGACTCAGCGCGGTACAGGTAGGGCGGCGCGGCTCGGTATAGGTAGGGACGGCGCGGCTCGGGTTGGGCGGCGCGGCTCGGTTCGGGCGGCTCGGGTCGGGCTGGGCGGCGCGGCTCGGGTTGGGCGGCGCGGCTCGGTTCGGGCGGCTCGGGTCGGGCGGCGCGGCTCGGGTCGGGCGGCTCGGTTCGGGCGGCTCGGTTCCGTTAGGGCCGGGCTGTTCGGTGCGGGCGGCGCGGTCTGGGTGGGGCCGTGCGAGGCGGCTAAGGGTGGGCGCGGGGAGCGGGTGGGGTTAGGGACGGGGCCGACGCGGGCCGAAAGGGGTAGGATCGGGGCCGTCGCGGGCCTCTAGGGTAGGCGCGGGGCCATCGCGGGCCTCTAGGGGTAGAGACGGGGCCGTCGCGGGCCTCTAGGGGTAAGGACGGGGCCGTCGCGGGCCTCTAGGGGTAGGCTCGGGGCCGACGCGGGCCTCTAGGGGACGAGCTCGGGGCCGGCGCGGGCCGTTAGGGTTAGGCGCGGGGCCGATTCGGGGCCTCTAGGTGCAACAGCGCGGGGTCTACAGGGCCTCTAGAGGCGTGAACGCCGAGGCGCCCTAGGGTAGGTAGGTAGATAGGCAGGTAGGTAGTGGTGGGCCCTTAGGAAAAACGGTCCTAGGAAGGACCTGCTCTATACCATGTTGAACAAGGAATGGGATGACTAAGAATGAAATGAGTACAAATATGGAAACCTAGAAGTGTGTACCCCCTATAGGCTAACCCACTGTAGCCTAAACAACTACAACAATATATATTGTTTGACACCCATCTGCACCCCAACCCTAGGCGATAACAACAAGAAGGGCAAGCATGACGACGATATCGATGTAGATGACGAGGAGCCAGTAGGAGATGCAGTAGATAGTTCTAGTGATGAAGATGATGAAATGAGTTGCTAATATCATGTAATGTCTCCTTGTTTGTTAGGCCTGCTAACTTTAATGAACATATAGTGCTTTAGCATTATTCAGCCTCTGTTTTTTTGTGAGGCTGATTAGTCAGGGGTTTTTTTTTTTTTTTAGTTTTTTTTAAGGATACAACTCTGATTGATGAGCCTAGCATAGTCTGGTAAGGCTGAAGTTTCAGCCTAGGAAAAAACGAATCCGATTCCCTTGCTACGCCTCGAAGTAGCGAAACCGTATAGTTAATACGCGTGGCATCATCGTTCACATCTGCTGCAATGAAGAAGACTTCTTCACCGAAAAGCCACCCCTTCACTATAGTCGTCTTGTCCGTACGATTAAACGGGGGCGGGTTGACCGGTTTAATCTTGATCGTCGTTACTGCAACTAGCGCTGCTGCCGCTCGCTGCCTGTCTTCCTCTTCGAAGTCACGTGTGAGCGCGTTCAAAGGATTGCTCATCGCTTGACTGTTGCCCTCGCCTTCGTCCTCGAGCGACTCTTGGTGCGCTTCACCTCGCGCCTGGCATAGCTCGGCGTTTTATCCACGTAGTGTTGTCACTTCCGCCATCAATGATTTTATGCCCTCCTGCATCTCTGCCGCTTGCGCCATGAGTCTGTTAATCGCCTCCTGATCCATGTGTCTAAAAACGTCTGATGGGCAAGCGGGTGAATGGAAAACACGAACAATCGGAGTTGGGCAGGATTGAATCAACAAACCCTGCAATCGACCATCGTGTAGTCCACTATACCAGCCACACCCGTGCCACCAAACTAACCTCGAAATGCGGGGTGAACTAGGAAAGCAACTCTGATTATAACCGGGAGTAGAGTGTTGGCCCCGCCCTCGCTTGGGAAATGCCGACGACTTGGTTGGATGTACGGGAGTAGCAGCCGACCATTCACACCGGGAGACCTGCTCGACAGGCTTCGTCGAGCTGCAGGGGTGGGCGACGGGTATTGCTGTCGACAAAGGAGATCGACAGCCGCAACTGACTGGTCTGGGTGACGGGTGGGCCATCGACCAGGACCTGCAGCTCGACCGGGAGGTCTCTGTCGACCTGCAGCTCGACCGGGAGGTCTCCGTCAACCTGCAGCTCGACCAGGAGGGCTCCGTCGACCTGCAGCTTGACCAGGAGGGCTCCGTCGACCTGCAGTTTGACCGGGAGGTGGACGTAGTAGTCCGTCGACCTGACAAGCAAGCAACGGTCGACGAGGGGAGCTCGGCGACAACCGCTGACGGTTCTGGTCGGCGGAAGGGGTCTGTCGACCAAGGGGTAGCTCGACAGGAGCTGTGGTCGACCAGGGGCACCTGATGGTTGACCAGAGGGACCCGGTGATCAACCGGAGGCACCTTGGGGTCGACTAGAGCACATGGGGGTCGACCAGGTCGACTGGGTAACCTGCTTGACAAGTTCTGCGGAGGCACGTGAACGTCGTCAAGGTCGAATTGGCGCAGGTGACTTCGGGCTGGTATCCCGAAGTCGATGTGGCTCGTCATGCGCAGACAACAGCGGACGGATGCCCAAATAGGCAAGTCGCGCCAATCTTGTGTACGCACCTGCGAGCGTGCGCAGTGCTGTGTTCTACGGGGCAACGCTGGACATCCGCTCTGCTGCAGAGTTGGCACGCCGTCGCTCTGCAAGGGGAGGCCGGGAAGCGGGTCCTCCTCCCCAACGTACTCTATGTTCCGGGCGTAAAGGCGACCCTACTGGCTGCTGGCCAGCTGAAGGAGAGCGGGGTGCTGCTGCAGGGCGATGGCGACGAGATGCTGCTCGTCACTGCGACCGGGGAGGTGCTCGGTCGAGCACGTTACACCGGATGAGTCCTCTGCACCGGCCTTCGCCCCTGCTCGACGCAGTCGCCGTCGACCGAGGTGGTGGCTCTGCCGACAATCGTCTCGGCGACGAAGTCAACCCCTGATCGGCTGCATGCGAGGCTTGCGCACGTCGGCGTCGACACGATCAAGAGCTCCGCGAAGCATGACGTTGCTACTGGGCTCGACATCACGTCGTCGACCGGAGCAGACCCGCAGTGTGTCTCGTGCGTCGGAAGAAAGCTCGCGCGACGCACCTTCCCCGCCAAGGGCTCGGACGCCAAGGAGGCGCTGGCTGTCGTGGACATTGATTTGTGCGGGCCATTTCGGGTGGCTACCAAGGATGGCAGCTTATACTTCCTGCTGCTGAAGGATCGGCACACTCGGTTCGTGTGGGTGATGCCAGTCGCTAAGAAGAGCGACGTACTTCAGGAGTTCCATAAGTGGCTGGTGCTGGTGGAGCGGCAAAAGAAGAAATCGGTGCTGTCGCTTTGCTCTGATCGAGGAGGGGAGTTCCTCGGGAAGGCGTTCACCGACTTCGTCGACGGGAAGGGCATCGTTCACGACATGACGTGCCCCTACACTCCGCAGCAGAATGGCATGGCTGAGTGGGAGGTTGTCGAGTCCGTGCGGACGATGCTGCTGCACATGGGCGTGCAGCACCACTGGTGGCACCTGCTCTAGGACAAGCTGTCTGGGTGCGCAACTGCTTGGAGCGGTCGACGACGCCGCTGGGGACGACTCCGTACCAGCTGCTGACCGGGAAGAAGCCCGACCTTATGCTGGCACGGGTGTGGGGCTGCATGGTGCAGTTCATGGTTCCCGAGCAGCAGCGCGGTGGGAAGCTGGCACCGAAGGCTCATTCGGGGCTTCACCTGGTTGTGTCGTAGGAGAGCAAGGGCTGGGAAGTGCTCGACCTGACCCACAACAAGGTGGTCACGTTGGTCAAGGTGATCTTCTACGAGACGTTGTCGCTGGAGGTGTGGAAGGGAAAGTATGGGCCGGCATCGGGGCGGACGCAGGCACACCCGCCGACGGACACCTCAACGGCGACGGTTCCACTGCTCGCTGAAGTCGACGAGCTTGCTGCTGAGGATGTTGTGGAGGTTCTTCCAACTTCCCATGTTCTTGCTCCTCCCTCTCCCGTCGCAGATCGGCCTGCTTCGACACCTGTGTCAGCAACCGGCGATGAGGGGAGCCTTGAGGCGTCGCCTGTGGCGCCGGCCAGTGGCATCGCCGGCGGTCGACAAGGCGCCAAGCTCGTCAACCAGGATGGGAAGTCGTCGACGATAGGGGAGCACCAGACATCGGAGCCAGTCGATCAGGAGGCAACAGCAGGGGTACACTCGAGACGGGAGCAGCAGCCGGGGCGGTCGACAGGGGAGCTGTCGAAGACAGCAGCAGACGAGCAGTTGCTCGAAGGTTCGAAGCAGTTGGTCGATGACGAGGACGTCGACGAGGAAGGGGAGCAGTCGGCGGGTGAGGAGTCCACCGACAGCGATGTGGTGGAAGTGCTGATCACGAAGCTTGAGCTGCGACGCGTAGGTCGAGCTCGACGGCCGCCGGAGCGGTTGAGCTTCCACGCCTGCCTACCGCCAGCTGCCTTCACCATGGTGTACGACGAGGTCGACAACGACCTGTTGTACGACGACGCCGAGGAGGATGCAGACCTGCCGGAGCTCGACCCTGACGTGGATGCCGACCCCGAACACCGCTGGGACATCGCCACAATGACGGTGAAGGAGGCGCTGTCGAGCTGGAAGGGCGAGGCAGTGAAGGCCGCCGTGGAAGAAGAGATCCGCAGCCTCATCGGTATGGGGAGTTGGGAGCTGGTCAAACGCCCACGCGGGGTGAACATCATAAAGAACCGATGGGTGCTGACGACCAAGTACTACATCGACGACGCCGTCTAGCGCGCGAAGGCGAGGCTGATCATGAAGGGCTTCACGCAGGTGTACGGTGCGACTACGACGAGACGTACTCGCCGGTGAGCATCAACGTCACGCTGAGGATCTTCCTTAGCATCGTCGCCGTCGTCGACCTCAACCTCATGCAGCTCGGCATGAAGAACGCTTTCCTGCAGAGCAAGCTCGACAGGGTGCTCTACATGTACCAGCCGGACTACTTCAACGATGGGACCGGCCGGGTATGTAAACTGCTTCTACGGGCTGAAGCAGTTGCCGCTGCTGTGGTACAGGGCTCTCGACGGTGTGCTGCTGGGCGCTGGCTGGAAGAAGAGCCAGGTCGACAAGGCGCTCTACTTCAAGGCCGGCGACGACGGAGTGACCTGCTGGGTGCTGGTCTACGTCGACGACCTGCTCGCCGCCAGTAGCAGCACCGCGATGCTGAAGGAGCTGCTGGCGGCCGCCTTAAAGCTGCGTGAGATCTCGCCGGTGGTGAAGTACCTTGGGCTGGAGATCGTGCGCGACAGGCCGGCCATGAAGCTGTGGCTGCACCAGCAAGGCTATGCCGACAAGCTGCGCAAACGCTTCATCGACGAGGAGCAGGGCGGTCGAGTCCCGAAGACGCTGGTCTCTGTCGACGCCTACGCTAAGCTGACGTTCGACGACGAGGAGTCCCTGGAGCGCGAGGAGGAGGAGTACCGGCAGAAGGTCGGCTCGCTGCAGTTCGCGGCGACGACGACGAGGCCGGACATTGCGTTCGCCTGCAGCAAGCTGGGGAGCGGCCTTACAGTGAGGAGCGACCAGCATTGGCGCGAGGTCGACCGCTGCCTCGCCTACCTCGCCGAAACGCGCGACACCGCCCTGGAGTTTGGCGGCGGACCAGAGTCGCTGGAGCTGATCGGCTACGTTGACGCCGATGATGCGGGCGACAAGTAGAACCGGACGAGCACGGGAGGCTACGTGTTCGTCCACGTAGGGGCCGCCGTCTCCTGGTCAAGCTTTTGCATCAAGTGCGCGACATTGTCATCGACCGAGTCGGAGTACGTGGTGGCCACGGATGCCGGCAAGAAGGGGCGTCGGCTTCGCTTCCTCCTTGTGGAATTCAAGCTGCTCGACGCAGGGCAGCCCACCATCCTCCGCGTCGACAACAAGTCGGCAATCACAGTCGCTGAGGACTTGGGGCTGACGGGCAACGTTAAGCACATGGAGCGACGCTAGGCCTGGCTGCAGCACATGGTGAGGCGCTGGAAGTTCGTGCTGAAGTACATCCCGACCATCGAGCTGCCTGTTCGAGACGAGGTCTATGAAGATTAGGGACCTAAATTTCTGGACAGAATTGTCGACTTCACAAGACACGTCGTCGACAAAAGCGCACCATTGAAACTTCACGAATTTCAGACATGTTGTAGCCCTAAACTGTGGTTACATTTCCCAAGTTGAATCATATCAAGAGGTGAAGTATAACTTGAGTTATCAATTTCGGCGCACTGGGGAGTATGCTGTCATAGGAACTTAACTCAAACACAATGGTCTTACAAGTTCACACAAGAAAGTTAGAGAGACAATAAACCAGGTAAGAGGGAAGAGGAGGACGAGAGGGAAGGTCCCAAGAGAGTCCCCAACCAAGCAAACCCCATGCCACACAATTTCCCTCCCTATAGGCAACCCAACTTTGACCTTTGTTACTTTCCCAACCTCCACAATACACCTCACCCGAGTTGGCCACACTTGCCAACCTGATTTGGCTTCTCCCAACCACTTGGCAGCATCTACAATGATGTTGACGAATTTCCCAAATCCCAAAAGTCTATACCCCTTATGGAGTCAACCCCACAACTTCCCATAGTCACCACAACCAAATATCAAAAGCATACGAACTTCAAATGTTCGTATCTTTCTTGTCCGTGCTCCGATTGAAGTGATACTTGGCTCGACAGAAAGCTCCTGAGCAGAGGAGTCATTTCAGATATCTGATCAAGCAAAATATCATTCAAACACACTCAGAGAGTCCAAACCACACGAATCACAAATTCTTCCACACGCTCACACCACGCATGCAACGCACGAACATATGATAAGAGGCAGACAGACGTGAATGCAAATGATAGCATCACATAACACAGCAGGCTGACTTCCTGACGAAGGCGCTGCATTTTCCAGCTTTCAATCAGTGCTCTGTCGCCATCGGCCAAGTTCGTCTGTCCGACATTGGCGACGGCGACGATGAGGTGCAGTAGTAGGTGCCGTGCCCTTCTGCACGGCTGGTGCGGTGACGGCGTGCTGTGTGTGGGGTGCACGCGGAGGACAAGCTTTCTCCGTGGAGTACTGACGTGTGGGCTGGAGGCCCAAGCGTGAGCACTGCACAGGAGTGTTAACGGGAGTCGAGTGTTGGCCCCGCCCTCGCTTGGGAAACGCTGACGACTTGGTCGGATGTACGGGAGTAGCAGGCGACCATTCACAGTGGGAGAGCTGCTCGACAGGCTTTGTCGAGCTGCAGGGGTGGGCAACGGATGTTGGTGTCGACCAGGGAGATCAACAGCCGCAACTAACTGGTCTGGGCGACGGGTGGGCCGTCGACTAGGACCTGTAGCTCGACCGGGAGGTCTCCGTCGACTTGCAGCTCGACCGGGAGGTCTCCCCCAAGGAAGGGCGCCTCCCGTTTGCTTGCTCAGTGCTAGTGGTGCGAAGGCAAAGAGTTGAGTTTCATTTTGATGTCGACCTGCAGCTCGACCGGGAGGTCTACGTTGACGTGCAGCTCGACCGGGAGGGCTCTGACGACCTGCAGTTCGACCGGGAGGTTGACGGAGCAGTCCGTCGACCTGACAAGCAAGCAGCGGTCGACGAGGGGAGCTCGGCGACAACCGTTGACGGTTCTGGTCGATGGAAGGGGTCGGTCGACCAAGGGGTAGCTCGACAGGAGCTGTGGTCGACCACGGGCACCAGGTGGTTGACCAGAGGGACCCGGTGGTCGACCGGAGGCACCTGGGGGTCGACTAGAGCACATGGGGGTCGACCAGGCCGACCGGGTAACTTGCTTGACGAGTTCTGCGGAGGCACGCGAACATCGTCAAGATCGAATTGGCGAAGGCGACTTCGGGCTGGTATCCCAAAGTCGATGTGGCTCGTCATGCGCAGACAACAGTCAACGGATGCCCAACGAGGCAAGTTGGGCCAATCGTCTGCACGCACCTGCGAGCATGCGCAGTGCTGTGTTCTACGGGGCAACGCTGGACAGCCGCTCCGCTGCATCGTTGGCACGCCGTCGACCTGCTCTGTTGGCAGGTCGCCTTTCCGTAGTGCTGGCGCTCCTCTACGCAACGCTGGCAGGCGGTCGACCGGGCTATGCTGGCGGTCGACCAGGCTAGCTGCAGGGTTGCTAGTTGCCTGATGTAGTCATTCTGTCATTGCTTGTTTAATGATTCTGTAATTTTGACATTGCTAGTGGAAACTCTTTGCAATTTCTCCCGTGAATGAGCAAGCACTATGGAACTAAGCAAAGCTACGATCACCTCTAGTAGTTCGTGCCTACCCCCGTAGTCTAGCTCACTACCGTTGTAGAGTGACTCTCCGCACTGATACCAGGTGTTATGAGTTGTAAATGAGAGTGTGCAGGTTAACGAATAACGAGGTTGTGATTGAACATACAGAATACAATGAAGGGACACTCTAATGTAGTGACTAGCCTAGCTAGGAGGGAAAATCGGGTGAGCGAGGTTGTGAGAAAACTAAAACGAGAATGGATGAACTATGAATAAAGTGGGTACAAGTACTAACCCTAATTGGGTTGTACCCCCTATGGGATACCCCACTATAGCCTACACAAAAGTATAAGCTATAATGTTCTGACACACCCCCATAGGCAAAGTGGGGGAGAACAAGGGGTCACAAGACCGGTCAAGCAAAGCAAAGCAAAGCAAGCACAGGGTGGATCACAACGTCACCACACATTCTGAGCACAAGTTCAAGGCCACAAGGCCAGTTCACATGCAGGAGTACATATATATGTAAGGCTAGACAAGCAAGAGCAGGTATATCTATATGTAACAGTACAAGCAAGGTCAAGGAGTGAGCAAGTGAGGCAAGACAGGCACAAGACCCAGCTGAGTTCAGAAGCGCTGATGATCACAAGGCGCAAGTGCCTTGGTGAAAACATCAGAAGTGTTGGCCTAAGAGGCCACGTACGCAAGCCGCAACTGACCACGCTGCTGTAGCTCACGAGCAAGGAAGAAGCGAAGAGCAATGTGCTTTGTTCTGTGCTCCAGACTCTGCTCTCGACACAAGGCCAGCATGGCCTTGTTGTCTACGTACAGGACTGGAGGAGAACGAGGCGGCTCTCCAAGGTCAGTCAGCAGGTAGGTGAGCCAGCGAAGCTCCTGTGCAGCCATGGCCCCGGCGTAGATCTCAGCCTCACAACTGGAGCCCAGAACAGAAGACGAGCGAGTAGCCCGCCACGAAACAGAGCCGGAACCAAGGCTGAAGGTGTAACCCTGTGACGACCGCTGCGTAGCCTGGTCGTCAGCCCAAGAAGCGTCTGCGTGCCCAGTGAGGACCACTGGACTCCGCCCTCCAAGCACTAGCCCCATGCCCGACGTACTGCACAAGTAGCGCAACACCCTCTTCGCTGCAGCCATGTGCTCTGGTCGGTGTCTCCCAGGAGCAACATAGCGTGCAAGAATGCTAAGAGGGTATGCAAGGTCAGGTCGTGTGCAGGTCATCAGGTACATGAGGCAGCCAACAAGCTCTGGATACGGGCCACTCGACTCTACGGACTCATCCGAAGGCAGAGCTGAGAGTGAGTGGCGAGTAGGCAGAGGAGTGGCCTGAGGCGAGGAGTACGTGAAGCCGAAGCGCTGAAGGACCTGCTGCACCATGTCTGACTGAGTCAGGGTAATGGTGCGGCGTGCTCTGTCCCGGGTGATCTGCAAGCCAAGGTAGCTGCGCAGTTCACCCAGGTCAGTGCACATGTGTCTCTTCTGCAGCTCGGACTTCACGTAGGCGAGTCCAGCAGTGTCGGCTGTGGCAAAGACCAAGTCGTCGACGTACACGAGGATGTAGAACGGTGGCAGAGAGGTGTCGGTGCGCAGAAACAGCGACGGGTCGGCAGTAGAAGGAGCAAACCCAAGAGCCGCAAGCGTAGTCCTCAGTGTGTCGTGCCACTCACGTGGCGCCTGGCGGAGACCGTAGACTGGACGCCGGAGACTCCACTGGGTACCAGGAGGGAAAGACCCAGTGAAGCCAGGTGGGCGGCGCAGCCAGATCTCCTCGTGCATGCTGCCCTGCAAGAAAGTTGTGCTGAAGTCGAGAGAGTGCAGCTCGTAGTCACGGTGAGCAGCAACGTGCAGCAGTACCCGAAGAGTGGTCATCTTCGGGGTGGGGGAGGTCTGAAAGTAGTCAACTCCCTGCCGCTGACTGAAGCCACGAGCCAGGTAACGCGCCTTGAAGACAGGCGGAGAACCCGGCGGCCGCTTCACCCTGAAGATCCATATGCCACTGACGATGTTCGCCCCAGGAGGGGGGACAGCGTCAACGTAGGTGCCTGTGGACTTCCAGGAAGCCATCTCTGCATCCATAGCTGCCTGCCACTGAGAGGAGTAGGGACCCTCTATCGCCTCCGCGTAAGAGCGCGGAGTCGGGATGTCAAGTGCATCCGGGTCTCCCTCAGGGGTAAGCAGTACGGACACGAGATCAGGTGAAACAGCTGCCAGACACTGGAACTCCTCCTGCCTGTCCTCAAGGACGTCCGTGCCAAGGGCACACTCACCCCCGACGGACGGAGGACAGACAGACTCAGACTCAGCGACAAGACTAGCAGCGTAGTCTAGGCGACAGCGAGCAGCAAAGTCGACGAGCTCAGCAACTAGGGCAGACGCAGCAGTGGACTCGAAAGAAGGGTCAGTGACAACTGTAGCCAGGAGACGCGTTACAGTAGGACTGGCAGCACGAAGAGAGTCTGACTCCGAGTCGGCAAGAGCCGGAAGAGAGGACTCAGAAGGAGAAGGCAAAGGGGCACGCAGAGGAGTAGTGGACGGACGCAGAGACATCCTGTGCGTGCCAGGGACAGGAGGAGGACGCGGACGCGAACCACGACCACTAGCGCGAGCAGCACGGAAAGGCGACGTAGGGCGAGACGCAGGCTCACGACGCTCAGCAAGACCTCCAGTAGGACCAGTGTAGGGAGAAGGAGGAGGCAAAGGGGAGGTAGGCTGCAACTGTAACTGTGACGGGACAGGCTGTGGATACTCTAAGGGAGGAGGAGGACCAGTAGAAGGCGGAAGACCAAGAACCTGCTGCAGGAGTGGAACGAAGTACGGTCGAGGCCGCGTGGCGACGCCAGAAACAGCAGGGACAGCACAAGTACCCCCAGCAGGAGCACCCGCTCCAGCAGCACCTCCAGCAGCTCCAGAACCTCCAGCAGCACCAGGAGCACCCCCAGCAGGACCGCCAGTGGTAGTCTCAGCGCCAACACCCTCAGCAACACCAGCTCCAGCCGAACCTGCAGGCCCAGCAGCTCCAGTACTCCGAGTACGAGCACCTCCGGGACCTGCGACAGCAGCACCCTCTGTAGCCGAAGAACCTCCAGCACCAGCAGCACGGCTCCAGCGCCGGGCAAACCACTCGCGCAGCTCCTGTGGAGAGAGTTGCTCCCGGCGAGACGAAGCACCCGGAGAACCTGCAGGCGGAGCACCTCCAGGCTCAGCACCTCGAGGCAAAAGCACCCCCAGGCAAAGCACCCCCAGGCTCCGCACCCCCAGGCTCAGCACCCCCAGGCGTAGCACCCCCAGGCTCAGCACCCCCAGGCTCAGCACCCCTAGGCTCCGCACCCCCAGGCTTCGCACCCCAAGGCCCAGCACCCCCAGGCTCAGCACCCCCAGAGTCAGCACCCCAGTGACCTCGACAGGCTCGACTCCGTCTACCTGGGACACACCTGAAGGGGCAGGACCCTGATGGGGGAGGGGGTCTACCGGGGGGGGACCTGGTACAAGGAAGAGCGGGGGCGGGGGGAGGGACGGAGTGCGGTAGGGGAAGAGGCGGTCGTAGGGCACCGACTCGTCAAACGTGACGTCCTTGTAGGACAGAATACGGCGAGAGGTGGGGTGGTAGAACTGCCACCCAGGCGCGTCAGGGGGGAACCCCAGGAAGACGCAAGGAGCAGCACGAGGGGACAGCTTGTCCGCAGACAAGTCGCGGACAAACGCCCGAGATCCCCAGACCCGGAACGCCGACGCATCGCCAACCTTCCCCGTCCACAGCAAGGCTGGGGAGGTCTCCGGCCTCGAGACCCTGAGGTGAAGGTTGATCTGATGCGCCGCGTACCTCACCGCAAACGACCACAGAAAATGGGGGGCAGCCGCATGCATCATAGACGTACGAGCGACGTCCATGACCATGCCAATGCGGCGCTCAGCAATCCCATTTTGCTACGGAGAGTCCAGAAGCGTGAAGGTTTGACGGATGCCTCGTGTGCGACAGTAGGCTCTCAGAAGGCCAGAGGAAAACTCTCCGCCTCTGTCAGAGTGCAGACGCAGAACAGGAAAGTCCGAGCCAAAGCTCTGCCTGAGCTGGAGACGAGCTGCACGGATCCAGTCAATCAGCACCTCAGTGACATCACCCTTGCTGCGCAAGGGGAAGACTGCGGTGTAACACGAGTAGTCGTCAACAACGAGCAGGAAGTAGCGCTCGTGACCCTGTCCACGGACGCGGGCTGGGCCCCACACGTCCGTGTGAAGCGTCTGCAACGGGGCCTCTGTCGGAGGAAACTGGGAGGAGTGAGGGGCAGCACGCTGGCGCCCCTCGACACAGGGGACACAGGTAGGGCCAGGGCCCTGAGGAAGGGGAGGGAGGGACCGGGGGAGACCAGAAACAAGAAGACGAGAGGCCATGCCTCTGAGCCGAAGCAGAGAGGGGTGACCAAGGCGGTGGTGCCAGAGGAGAGTCTCGTGAGACAGGAGACGACACGAACAGGGGGCAGACTCAGGACCAGACCTGGACGCTGCAGCAAACACCTGACCCGACGCAGCTACCCTACCAGACTCAGCAACTGAAGGAGACGCAGTGGTCAGTGTGTACAGGATCGACCCCGGCTGACGAGTAAACGTGGCCAGGTGTCGGCCTGTCCGAGCGTCTGTGCAGTGGGTCACCCGCTGACTCGCAGGAGTGAACTGGTGAACCCCCGCATCATGCAGGTCAGCACCACTCACCAAGTTCGTAGAGAACGAGGGAAGGTAAAGACCAGACAGGGTGCCAGAGGGGGCCGCCAGACACGGGAGGACAGTGGAGAAGTGAGCAAGGACAGGGCCCCCAGAGGGGTCTGCCAGAGAGACTGCAACTGGCCGACCAAGCGGCGTGAGTGTGGTGCGGTCTCGAAAGAAGGAGCGGGAAGCCCCCGAGTCAAGGGTGAAGGTGTGAGAGGCCGGAGACGACGCGGTACCTGAGAGAGCAGACTCACCCGCACCTGAGGAAGCAGACTCACTAGCACCTAGAGCAGCAGCCGCACCTGTACCTGGAGCAGGAGACACACTAGCACCCAGAGCAGCAGCCTCACCAGCAGCTAGAGCAGCAGGCTCTATACCCGGGTCAGGTGGTACGCACATGTGACCGGCACAGTCAGCACTAGTAGGCAATGCATACATGGCAGTGAGAATAGCATCATAGTCAAGAGAAAATATATCTACCCTCTGCCTAAGCAACTCCACCCAGTCGGGGAGCTCAGCCTCGTCGCCAAACTCGGTACGCCAGGCGTCGCTCAGGCAGGCGAAGCAGCGGGACGGTGTGTGACTAGGCGTCCCACAAGGCTGACCAGTCCGAGCACCAGTGCGAATCACGTAAGAGCAGCGAGCAGAACTGAGAGACCCTCTACTCTGAGCGTACCACTCACGAAGCTGCTGGGGCGTGAGAGACACGCGTGGGCATCGCTGGAGCTGCATCTGGCCGCCGCCAGTAGTAGTAGCAGTAGTAGCGGCGCCACCCCTACAACCCCAACCAGCGTACCACTCACGCAGCTGCTGGGGCGTGAGGGACTCACGCTGACGTCGCTGGGGCTGCATCTGGCTCCGCCAGTAGAAGTAGGAGCAGGAGTAGTAGCAGTAAGGCAGGCAGCCAAGCAAGCGGCAGGCAGCACGCTAGTAAGGCAGGGGCTCACTAGTGGTGGGAAGATCAGGCTCGACGACTCGGCGACTCGGCGACTCGGCGGCACGGCGGCACTGCAGCAACTGCGGCTCGGCGGCTCGGGCGGCTCGGCGGCTCGGGCGACTCGGGCGGCTCGGCGGCTCGGGCGGCTCGGCAGCAACTGCAGCTCGGCGGCTCGGCGACCCGGCGGCTCGGGCGGCTGAGGTGGCGCTGCGGCTCGGGCGGCTCGGGTGGCTCGGCACTAGCTCGGCGGCGCCAGCGGCTTGGTGGTGACGGCGGGGCCGCTTGGGAACGGCGGCGGGGCCGGGTGGAGCGGCGACGGGGCCAGCAGAGGCGGCGCCGGGGCCACAGGGTAGGCGACCGGGCCAGCAGAGGCGGCGCCGGGGCCGGGAAGGGCGACGCCGGGGCCGGGAGAGGTGGCACCGGGGCCGGGAAGGGCAGCGCCGGGGCCGCAGGGGTAGGCGACGGGGCCAGCAGAGGCGGGGCTGGGTCGGGAAGAGCGGCGTCGGGGTCGCCGTGGTAGGCGACGAGGCCAGCCGAGGTGGCGCCGGGGCCGGGAAGGGCGGAGCCGGGGCCGTAGGGGCAGGCGACGGGGCCAGCAGAGGCGGGGCCGGGTCGGGAAGTTTAGCGTCGGGGTCGCCGGGGTAGGCGACGGGGCCAGCCGAGGTGGCGCCGGGGCCAAGAAGGGCGGAGCCAGGGCCGGGAATGGCGGCGCTGAGGCCGCAGGGGTAGGTGACGGGGCCACTAGGGCGGCGGATCGGGGCCGCGAGGGCGGCGCGACGCGGCCGCTAGGGCGGCGCGACGGGGTAGCGGGGCCGCGCGCCTGAAAGAAAATCGCCGCGTCGCACGCCACGGGGCGTGCGACAGATCGAGTAGCAGCGGAAGCAGTAGTAGGGCCTTAGGAAGAGTTTCCACGAGGGAACCTGCTCGATACCATGAGAAAACTGAAACGAGAATGGATGAACTATGAATGAAGTGGGTACAAGTACTAACCCTAATTGGGTTGTACCCCCTATGGGATACCCCACTACAGCCTACACAAAAGTATAAGCTATAATGTTCTGACAGGTTGGGTGCAGGTTTGGCGAAGGGAAATGTTGCAGGCGACGCGAGGAGCCTCAGCATCTTTGATGTCGGCCAAACGTGCTGAGTCCGAAAATCGGGGTTGTACGTGAAGCAGTCAACCCCGATAAGGAATTCGATAAAATTCCTTACAAGAACTGGGATAAGCCGTTAAGGTAATGAAATTTCCTTACACCTTAGGGCGTGTAACCATTTTGCCTATTTTTGTTCCGGACGGCCCGAAATGTGGACCGTCCGACTGAGCAAAGAGTTACCAAAGTCGCAGTATTTCGACAGCATGTTCGTTGAACTCCTTGCGACGTCGCCAACATTCCGAACCGTCATGACACCTTTTCAAGTGTCCGACGCCGTTATTGCACGCTACTCCTCCCCTGCCACTGCTGCACTGAGCCGCCTCATGCTACCGTACCTCTTTCCCGACCTTGCTTCTTTTGCCACAGTCACCGACCTCATTACCCACCTGCGCACTAGTGACGCTCGCTTCCGCGCTGCGCTTCCTGCTGAGTTCTGCGCCAAGAACCCTCCCCCCATGTACTTCACTCTCTACTACATTGTCACCCGCCTCCCTGACTCCCTTCGCGGAGTCAGGGACGACTTACTCTCAGTCTGCCCCACCACTCTCACTGTTGACCTCCTCGAGAAGTCCCTCCTAGCAGCCGAGAAGAGCATTCTCGCTGTAGGGGCCTCTCGTGGTGACCCGCGCACCCCCATCTTTGAGGGGTGTTCCCCCTCCCCCCTCCTGCCCTCTGTCGCCTCTGCTGCTACGGCCGACCTAGTTGGTTTTGAGTCGGTCGGTGCGGCGTCTGCCCCCAGTGGGAGACGTCGCTCTGGCAGGGGCAAGGGGGGCAGGAGCGGTGGTGGGGGCGGCGGGGGCGGTGGAGGCGGCGGTGGAGGCAGCAGAGGAGGTGGGGGTGGTAGCGGGAGTGGTGGCGGGAGTGGAGGTGTCAGCGGCGGCAGTGGAGGCGGGGACGGCAGCGGCGGTGGTGGTGGGAGTGGAGGCGGAGGCGGCGGTGGCGGCGGCGACGGTGGGAGTGGCGGTTGCAGCGGAGGTGGTGGCGGCGGCGGCGGAGGAGGCGGCGGCGGAGGTCGTGGCTCGTCGCAGAGGAGTGGCTCCGGTGGTGGTCAGCGCCAGCAGCAGCGGCAGCAGCGTGGTCAGGAGACCCTCTCCCCGCAGCAGCTCCGTGAATGGTACGCTGCACGTCAGAGGGGTGGGGGTACTGGTCCGTGCACCTATGTCCTGCGCACTGGCGACCGTGCGGGTGAGCTGTATGGTGGTCCACACTCCACCCAGCGCTGCTTCGGCCGCCTGACTGACGCTTGGCGCCGCCAGTTTCCTGACGCCTCTGAGATCCCTCGCTGGGACCAGCTGTCTAGGGCAGGAGTAGCTATCTTTGATCTTGACTTTGATGCTATTCTTGCTGCCATGTATGCTGTGACTATTAGTGAGGAGGGTGACTGTTACCGGTGTTTCCCGCCCGACCCGGGCATTGGTACTGCGGCTCTAGGTGCTGTTGAGGCTGCTGCTCCAGGTGCTGGTGAGGCTGTCGCTCTAGGTGCCAGTGAGTCTGTGTCCTCAGGTGCTGGTGAGTCTGCTCTCTCGGGTACTGCGTCGGCTCCGCCCTCTCTCACCTTCACTCTTGACTCAGGAGCGTCTCGCTCCTTCTTTCGAGACCGCACCACACTCACGCCGCTTAGTCGGCCAGTGGCAGTCTCCCTGGCGGACCCCTCTGGGGGTCCTGTTCTGGCTCGCTACTCCACTGTCCTTCCGTGCCCTGCGGTCCCGTCTGGCTCCCTGTCCGGTCTCTACCTCCCCTCGTTCTCTACGAACTTGGTGGCGGGTGCTGACCTACAGGATGCAGGGGTTGACCAGTTCACCCGTGCGCGCCGACGGGACACCCACTGCACGAACGCGGACACGGGTCGACACTTGACCACGTTCACACGTGGGCCGGGGTCGAGCCTGTACACACTCACTGTTCCGTCTCCTCCTCCTGCGTCTGGTCAGGTAGCTGCGTCGGGTCAGGTGTTTGCTGCAGCGTCCAGGTCTGGTCCTGAGTCTGCCCCCTGCTCGTGTCGCCTCCTGTCCCACGAGACCCTCCTGTGGCACCACCGCATGGGTCACCCCTCCCTGCCTCGTCTCCGGGGCATGGCCTCTCGCCTTCTTGTCTCTGGTCTTCCCCGGTCCCTCCCTCCCCTTCCTCCGGGGCCTGGCCCTCCCTGTGTCCCCTGTGTCGAGGGTCGCCTGCGGGCTACCCCTCACTCCTCCCCGTTTCCTCCGACGGAGGCCCCGATGCAGACGCTTCACATGGACGTGTGGGGCCCCGCCCGCGTCCGTGGACAGGGTCACGAGCGCTACTTCCTGCTGGTGGTTGACGACTACTCGCGTTACACCACAGTCTTCCCCTTGCGAAGCAAGGGTGAGGTCACTGAGGTGTTGATCGACTGGATCCGCGCAGCTCGTCTCCAGCTCAGGCGGAGCTTCGGCTCGGACTTTCCTGTTTTGCGTCTGCACTCGGACAGAGGCGGAGAGTTCTCCTCCGGCCTTCTGCGAGCCTACTGTTGTGCACGAGGCATCCGCCAGACCTTCACGCTTTCGGACTCTCCACAGCAGAATGGGATTGCAGAGCGCCGCATCGGCATAGTCATGGACGTCGCCCGTACGTCCATGGTGCATGCGGCTGCCCCCCATTTTCTGTGGCCGTTTGCGGTTCGGTACGCCGCGCATCAGATCAACCTTCAGCCCAGGGTCTCCAGACCGGAGACCTCCCCAGCTTTACTGTGGACGGGGAAGGTTGGCGATGCGTCGGCGTTCCGTGTCTGGGGATCTCGGGCGTTTGTCCGCGACTTGTCTGCGGACAAGCTGTCCCGTCGTGCTGCTCCTTGCGTCTTCCTGGGTTTCCCCCCTGACGCACCTGGGTGGCAGTTTTACCACCCCACCTCTCGTCGTGTTCTGTCCTCCTAGGACGTCACGTTCGACGAGTCGGTTCCCTTCTACCGGCTCTTCCCCTACCGCACTCCGTCCCTCCCTCCGCCGCCCCTCTTCCTGGTCCCAGGTTCCCCCCCGGTAGACCCCCTCCCCCCTCAGGGTCCTTCCCCTTCAGGTGTGTCTCAGGTAGACGCGGTCGAGCCTGCACAAGGATCAAGGCAACTGACATCCACCACGTGATCCGGCAACAATCTAAACAATCTAAACTCACCTTCAACCAACTGCGCTAGAAACACCGTTCGGTTATTTTGTTCAAATTTATCCTAAATGTTTTTTTTGCGACGAATCTGCAACCGTTAGGGTTTGTTTAGTCCCCCTTTTCTCTCTTCCTCACGCTAGAGGAGCCCAGTAGTTCTCTTCGTTTCTCTTGGTTTGCTCCCGTTCCCAAGCTCCACCCACCACTCAAAGGTCAGAAGTTGTTCTCCTCACTAAGTTAGGTGATAGTAATAAACTAAGTTAGACTAGCATGTTTTTTATGTTCGTATTCTACTCGTCTACTTAGTGTTGGTTATTCTAAGGGGTTGCAAAGTGTTGATGTATTAGGTTCTTGTCAGAATATTATAGCTTACTTATTTGTGTAGGCTATAGTGGGGTATCCCATAGGGGGTACAACCCAACTAGGGTTTCCTATTTGTACTCACTTCGTTCATAGTTCACTCCATTCTCTCGTTCAATTTTTCTCATGGTATCGAGCAGGTTCCCCTGTGGGAACTTTGCTTAGGGCCCACCACTTCGGAAAACTTTTTTTTCTGCCCTAGCGCCCTAGCGCCCTAGCGCCCACCCTTGCGCCCACCCTAGCGCCCTAGCGCCTGCCCTAGCGCCCGCCCTAGCGCCCGCCCTAGCGCCAGCCCTAGCGCCCTAGCGCCCGGCGCCTGCCCTAGCGCCCGTGAGCCGCCCGCGGCCTGCCCGTGAGCCGCCGCCCGCGGCCTGCCCTAGCGCCCGTGAGCCGCCCGCGGCCTACCCGTGAGCCGCCCGCGGCCTGCCCGTGAGCCGCCGCCCGCGGCCTGCCCTAGCGCCCGTGAGCTGCCCGCGGCCTACCCGTGAGCCGCCCGCGGCCTGCCCGTGAGCCGCCGCCCGTGAGCGCCGCTCGTCAGCCGCCGCCCGTAAGCAGCCGCCCGTCAGACGCCGCCCGTGCGCCGCCGACCGTGAGGCGCCGCCCGTGAGCCGCCCACCCGCGCGCCGCCCGACCGTGAACCGGCGCCGCCCGTGAGCCGCCCGCCCGTGCGACGCCGCCCGCCCGTGAGCCGCTGGCGCCGCCCGTGCGCCGCCCGTGAGCCGCTGGCGCCGCCCGTGCGCCGCCCGTCCGAGAGCCACCCACCCGCCCGTGCGCCGCCCGCGCCGCCCGTGCACAGCCCGCGAGCCGCCCGCGAGCAGCCCGCGAGCCGCCCCAGCCGCCCGTGCAGCCGCCCGTGAGCCGCCCCAGCCGCCCGTGAGCCGCCCGCGCGCCGCCTGTGACCCGCCCCGGCCGCTCGTGCAGTCACCCGTGCGCCGCCCGCGAGACGCCTGCGCCGCCCGAGCCGCCCGAGCCGCCCGAGCCGCCCGAGCCGCCCAAGCCACCCGAACCGCCCAAGCCGCCCGAGCCACCCGAACCGCCCGAGCCGCCCGAGCCGCCCGAGCAACCTGAGGTGCCGAGCTCCTGCTCTTGTGGGGCTGCTGCTGCTCGTGGACCGGCGCAGCCGCTGTGCTGCCGTGTTGCTGTACTACTGAGCTACCCGACTCTTCCTGCTCGGTGAGACTGTCAGCTGCTACAATGGCCACCCCCAGTGTCCTGGCTTTTGATGCTGAGGGTCGTGCCATTGACTTTGCAGTCTGGGTCGAGGACCTGCAACTGTACTTACTGTGCGATGCGATAGATGAGGTTTCTCTCTTTGACTTTGTCTCTGGCGCTGTCCCTGCCCCTCCTGCTGATGCTGACCCCACTGTTCGCTCCAAGTGGGCCACACGCGATGCTGCTGCACGTCTTGCTGTGCGTCGCCACCTCCCTTCCTCCGAGCGTGCGCACTTTAGCCAGTGCAAGACCGCTCAGGCCTTGTACGACGCTGTAGTTGCGCGCTACTCCTCCCCTTCCTCCGCTACGCTGAGTCGCCTCATGCTACCGTACCTCTTCCCTGACCTCGCTGCCTTTCCCACAGTCGCTGACCTCTTTACCCACCTCCGCGCTAGTGACACTCGCTACCGCGCTGTGCTTCCTGCTGACTTCCGCACCGCAAACCCTCCTCCCATGTACATCACTCTCTACTTTCTCGTCACCCGTCTCCCTGAGTCCCTTCGTGGCGTTAGGGACCAGTTTCTCTCTGTCTGTCCCACCACCCTCACTGTCGACCTCCTTGAGAAGTCCCTGCTAGCGGCTGAGAAGAGTATAGTCGCTGTAGGGGCCTCTCGTGGTGACCCTCGCACCCCCATCTTTGAGGGGTGTTCTCCCTCCCCCCGGTTACCCTCTGTCGCCTCTACTGCTGCGGCCGACCTCGTTGGTTTGGAGTCGGTCGGTGCGGCGTCTGCCCCCAGCGGTAGGCGCCGCTCTAGCAGGGGCACGGGGGGCAAGGGAGCGGGTGGAGCTAGCGGGGGCGGTGGTGGAGGAGGTGGGGGCGGCGGGGGGAGTGGGGGTGGCGGTGGAGGTGGTGGCGGGAGTGGAGGTACTGGTGGCGGCAGTGGAGGCGGAGGCGGCGGCGGAGGTGGTGGCGGAGGTGGCGGTGGGAGCGGCGGGGGCGAGGGTGGCGGTGGCGGCGGAGGCGGGGGTGGCGGTGGTGGAGGTGGTCGGAGTGGCTCATCCCAGCGGAGCAGCACTGGGGGTGGTCAGCGCCAGCAGCTGCAGCAGCAGCAGCAGCAGCGCTCTCGCGACGTCCCCACCCCTCAGCAGCTCCGTGAGTGGTACTCGCAGCGTCAGCGTGGTGGGGCGTTCGGTCCCTGCACCTACGTCCTTCGCACCGGCGACCGCGCGGGTGAGCAGTGTGGGGGCACCCACACCGCCCGCCGCTGCTTTGCCCGCTTGACCGACGCTTGGCGCCAGCAGTTTCCGGGAACTCTGAGATCCCCCGCTGGGGAGAGCTGTCTAGGGCTGGTGTAGCTATCTTTGATCTTGACTTTGATGCTATCCTTGCTGCCATGTATGCTGTGACTGTTAGTGATGAGGGTGACTGTTACCGGTGTTTCCCGCCCGACCCGGGCATTGGTACTGCTGCGTCAGGTGCCAGTGAGGCTGCTGCTCTAGGTGCCAGTGCGTCTGTGCTCTCAGGTACTAGTGAGTCTGCACTCTCAGGTACTGTGTTGGCTTCGGCCTCTCACACCTTCACCCTTGACTCTGGGGCGTCTCGCTCCTTCTTTCGGGACCGCACCACTCTCACGCCGCTTAGTCGGCCGGTTGCCGTGTCCCTGGCTGACCCCTCTGGGGGTCCTCTCCTGTCTCGTTTCTCCACAGTCCTCCCGTGTCCGGCGGCTCCCTCTGGCACCCTGTCTGGTCTCTACCTCCCCTCGTTCTCTACGAACCTTGTGAGTGGTGCTGACCTACAGGATGTGGGTGTCCACCAGTTCACTCCTGCTCGTCAGCGGGTGACACACTGCACAGAGGCTAGCACAGGTCGCCACCTGGCTACGTTTACACGTCAGCCAAGGTCAAGCCTGTACACACTGACCACTGCTTCTCCTCCAGGTACTGAGTCTGGTAGAGTCCCTTCGTCTGGTCAGGTGTTTGCTGCAGCGTCCAGGTCTGGTCCTGAGTCTGCCCCCTGTTCGTGTCGCCGTTTGTCTCACGAGACCCTCCTCTGGCACCACCGCCTTGGCCACCCCTCTCTGCTTCGGCTCAGAGGCATGGCCTCCCGTCTTCTTGTGTCTGGTCTCCCCCGGTCCCTCCCTCCCCTTCCTCAGGGCCCTGGCCCTGCCTGTGTCCCCTGTGTCGAGGGGCGCCAGCGTGCTGCCCCTCACTCCTCCCAGTTTCCTCCGACAGAGGCTCCGTTGCAGACGCTTCATATGGACGTGTGGGGCCCTGCCCGCGTCCGTGGACTCGGTCACGAGCGCTACTTCCTGTTGGTGGTTGACGACTACTCGCGTTACACCACAGTCTTCCCCTTACGCAGCAAGGGTGATGTCACTGAGGTGCTGATCGACTGGATCCGCGCAGCTCGTCTCCAGCTCAGGCAGAGCTTTGGCTCGGACTTTCCTGTGTTGCGTCTGCACTCGGACAGAGGCGGAGAGTTCTCCTCTGGCCTTCTGCGTGCCTACTGTCGTGCGCGAGGCATCCGCCAGACCTTCACGCTTCCGGACTCACCGCAGCAAAATGGGATTGCACAGCGCCACATTGGCATGGTCATGGACGTCGCTCGTACGTCTATGATGCATGCGGCTGCCCCCCATTTTCTGTGGCCATTTGCGGTCAGGTACGCGGCGCATCAGATCAACCTCCACCCCAGGGTCTCCAGGCCGGAGACCTCCCCAGCCCTGCTGTGGACAGGGAAGGTTGGCGATGCGTCGGCGTTCTGGGTCTGGGGATCTCGGGCGTTTGTCCGCGACTTGTCTGCGGACAAGCTGTCCCCTCGCGCTGCTCCCTGCGTCTTCCTGGGGTTCCCCCCCGACGCCCCTGGGTGGCAGTTCTACCACCCCACCTCTCGACGTGTTCTGTCCTCCCAGGACGTCACGTTCGACGAGTCGGTTCCCTACTACCGCCTCTTCCCCTACCGCACTCCGTCCCTCCCCCCGCCCCCGCTCTTCTTGGTACCAGGTCCCCCCCCCCGGTAGACCCCCTCCCCCCTCAGGGTCCTGCCCCTTCAGGCGTATCCCAGGTAGACGCGGTCGAGCTTGTCGAGGTCACTGGTGACTCTGGTGCTGCTGCGGGAGCTGAGCCTGGGGATGCTGGGACTGGGGGTGCTGAGCCTGGGGGTGCGGAGTCTGGAGGTGCTGAGCCTGGGGGTGCTGAGCTTGGGGGTGCTGAGCCTGGGGGTGCTGAGCCTGGGGGTACTGAGTCTGGGGGTGCTGAGCCTGGGGCTGCTGGGCCTGGGGGTGCTGAGCCTGGGGGTGCAAAGACTGGGGGTGCTCCGCCTGGAGGTGCTTTGCCTGAGGGTGCTGAGCCTAGAGGCTCTCCGCCTGGAGGTGCTTCATCTTGCCGAGAGCCACTCTCCCCACAGGAGCTGCGTGAGTGGTTTGCCCGGCGCTGGAGGCGTGCTGCTGGTGCTGGAGGTTCTTCGGCTACAGAGGGTGTCGCTGTCACGCGTCCCGGAGGTGCTCGTGCTGTGGGTACTGGAGCTAGAGCTGCTGGGGGTGTTGGCGCTGAGACTACTGCTGGCGGTCCGACTGGCAGTGCTCCTGGTGCTGCTGGAGGTTCTGGAGCTACTGGAGGTGCTGCTAGAGGTGCTGCTGGAGGTGCTGCTTGAGCGGGTACTCCTGCTTGGGGTACTTTTGCTGTTCGTGCTGTTTCTGGCGTCCCCACGCGGCCCCGACCGTACTTCGTTCCGCTCCTGCAGCAGGTTCTTGGTCTTATACCTTCTCCTGGTCCTCCTCCTCCTCCCTTAGCGGGTCCGCAGCCTGTCCAGTCCCAGTCACAGCTACAGCCTGCCTTCCCTTTGCCTGCTCCTTCTCCCTACACTGGTCCGACTGGAGGTCTTACTGAGCGTCGTGAGCCTGCGTCTCGTCCTGCGTCGCCTGTTCGTCCTGCACGCACTAGTGGTCGCGGTTCGCGTCAGCGTCCTCCTCCTGTCCCTGGCACGCACCGGATGTCTCTGCGTCCGTCCACTACTCCTCTGCGTGCCCCTTTGCCTTCTCCTCCTTCTTCCTCTCTTCCTGCTCTTGCCGACCCGGTGTCGGACTCTCTTCGTGCTGCCAGTCCCACTGTCACTCGTCTCCTTGCTACTGCTGTCACTGACCCTTCTTTCGACTCTTCTGCTGCGTCTGCCCTTGTCACTGAGCTCGTCGACTTTGCTGCGCGCTGTCGTCTAGACTACGCTGCTAGTCTTGTCGCTGAGTCTGAGTCTGCCTGTCCTCCGTCCGTCGGGGGTGAGTGTGCCCTTGGCACGGACGTCCTTGAGGACAGGCAGGAGGAGTTCCAGTGTCTGGCCGCCGCTTCACCTCATCTCGCGTCTGTACTGCTCGCCCCTGAGGGAGACCCGGATGCACTAGACATCCCGACTCCGCGCTCTTACGCGGAGGCGATAGAGGGTCCCTACTCCTCTCAGTGGCAGGCAGCTATGGATGCAGAGATGGCTTCCTGGAAGTCCACAGGCACCAACGTTGACGCTGTCCCCCCTCCTGGGGCGAACATTGTCAGTGGCATGTGGATCTTCAGGGTGAAGCGGCCGCCGGGTTCTCCGCCTGCCTTCAAGGCGCGTTACGTGGCTCGTGGCTTCAGTCAGCGGCAGGGATTTGACTACTTTCAGACCTTCTCCCCCACCCCGAAGATGACCACTCTTCGGGTACTGCTGCACGTTGCTGCTCACCGTGACTACGATCTGCACTCCCTCGACTTCAGCACTGCTTTCTTGTAGGGCAGCCTGCACGAGGAGATCTGGCTGCGTCGCCCACCTGGCTTCACTGGGTCTTTCCCTCCTGGTACCCAGTGGAGTCTCCGGCGTCCAGTCTACGGTCTCCGCCAGGCGCCACGTGAGTGGCACGACACACTGAGGACTACACTGGCGGCACTTGGGTTTGCTCCTTCTACTGCCGACCCGTCGCTGTTTCTGCGCACCGACACCTCTCTGCCGCCGTTCTACATCCTCGTGTACGTCGACGACTTGGTCTTTGCCACAGCTTACACTGCTGGACTCGCCTACGTGAAGTCTGAGCTGCAGAAGAGACACACGTGCACTGACCTGGGTGAACTGCGCAGCTACCTTGGCTTGCAGATCACCCGGGACAGAGCACGCCGCACCATTACCCTGACTCAGTCACACATGGTGCAGCAGGTCCTTCAGCGCTTCGGCTTCACGTACTCCTTGCGTCAGGCCACTCCTTTGCCTACTCGCCACTCGCTCTCAGCTCTGCCTTCGGATGAGTCCGTAGAGTCGAGTGGTCCGTATGCAGAGCTTGTTGGCTGCCTCATGTACCTGATGACCTGCACACGACCTGACCTTGCATACCCTCTTAGCATTCTCGCACGCTATGTTGCTCCTGGGAGACACCGACCAGAGCACATGGCTGCAGCGAAGAGGGTGTTGCGCTACTTGTGCAGTACATCGGGCATGGGGCTAGTGCTTGGAGGGCGCAGTCCAGTGGTTCCGGCTCTGTTTCGTGGCGAGCTACCCGCTCGTCTTCGGTTCTCGGCTCCAGTTGTGAGGCTGAGATCTACACCGGGGCTATGGCTGCTCAGGAGCTTCGCTGGCTCACCTACCTGCTGACCGACCTTGGAGAGCCGCCTCGTTCTCCTCCAGTCCTGTGCGTAGACAACAAGGCCATGCTGGCCTTGTGTCGAGAGCAGCGACTGGAGCACAGGACAAAGCACATTGCTCTCCGCTACTTTCTTGCTCGTGAGCTACAGCAGCGTGGACAGTTGCGACTTGCGTACGTGGCCTCTGAGGCCAACACTGCTGATGTCTTCACCAAGGCACTTGCGCCTTGTGATCATCAGCGTTGCTGCACGCAGCTGGGTCTTGTGCCTGTCTTGCCTCACTTGCTGACTTCTTGACCTTGCTTGTACCTTGACCTATATATACTCTTGTTCTTGCTTGCTTGACTCTTGTATATCTCTATATATGATCTTGCATGTGAACTGGCCTTGTGGCCCTTGAACTTGTGCTCGGAATGTGTGGTGACTTTGTGATCCACCCTGAGCTTTGCTTTCCTTTGCTTGACTGGTCTTGGGACCCCTTGTTCTCCCCCACTTTGCCTATGGGGGTGTGTCAGAATAGTATAGCTTACTTATTTGTGTAGGCTATAGTGGGGTATCCCATAGGGGGTACAACCCAACTAGGGTTTCCTATTTGTACTCACTTCGTTCATAGTTCACTCCATTCTCTCGTTCACTTCTTCTCAGTTCTCTGTAGGACTTCAGTTTATCTCATCGCGTGGTATTCCTTACGCCGTTCACCTTGCATCTGTTGTCCATTCCCTATCACGCTCTTTACTTTTCCATGATTAGATAGGCTCTTTGGTTGTTGTTTCCTTCTCTTTTTTTCTCCTATCCATCCTATGTTCTTTCCTTTCCGGTCTCATTTTTTCTGTTTCTTCATATGTTCTCTGATTCGTCGTTCTATTTACTGGGGTTCATGATTCAGTGACATTTCACTTGGATTTGATGTTTTTCTTGTTGCTCTATCATTCAACATTTTTTCTCTTTCGACTTTCGTTTATTTCTCTAACTTCATTTGGTCGACATAGTATATTTATTTATTTTTCTGTCCCCTCTCATCTCCTTTTTCCCCTTCCTTCCATCCTTTCTGTCAGAATATTATGCTCTAGCCTATAGTGGGGTGCTCCATAGCGAGTACAACCCTTCTAGGGTTTGCTATTTGTATCCCCATTCTTGCTAGTTCAATCCTCTTCTCTCTTCTAAACTTTCACATGCTATCAGAGCAGGTCGATCCCCTTGGATCGATCCTGTGGGTGGGCTCACCACCTCGTTGCTTCCGCTGCAACTCCTACTGCTACTGCTATCACTACTCTCTGTGCCGCAGGCCTCGTGGCGTGCGGCATTTTTTCATCCCGCCGTGCGCCCCGAGGCGCGCAGCGGTTTTCTGCCCGCCGTGCGCCCCGAGGCGCGCGGTGGTTCTCTTCCCGCCGTGCGCCCCGAGGCGCGCGGCGGGTTATTGCCCCGTCACGCCGCGCGCCGCTCCCGGGAGGCGCTGCGACGGGCGACGGGGACCTCCGCGTCGCCCCCCGTCGCCTGTCGTGGCCTGCGCGCGGCCCGTACAGCCTGCGCGCGGCACGTACGGGCCGCGCCAGACCCGTCCGTGGCCCGTACGGGCCGCGCCAGGCCTACGCGCGACCCGTACGGGCGACGCCAGGCCCGCGCGCGGCTCGGGCCGCCTGCGCGCGGCTCGAGCGACCCTACCTGCGGCCCTGGCCCCGGCTCGCCGCCCCACCTGCGGCCTCGTCGTCCCGTCGCCCTACCTACGGCCCGGCTCCGTCGCCCTACCTACGGCACCGCCCCCCCCCCCCCCCCCCCCCCCCCCTTTTCCCGTCGCCTGTCGAGGCGACCTGAGGGGGCGACCTAGGGGGTGGCGGGTGTGTAGTCTCCCCTGCTCCTCCTCCTCCTCTGTCTCCCACTGCTGCAGCTGCCGCTGAGGGGGGTGGGTGTGTGGGATTCGACGGAGTGGTGGTAGGGGGTGGGGTGAGAGTGGAGCTAGGGGTGTAGCAGCGGGTGTGTGTCAGGGGGAGTGGGATCGTTTGGGGAAGCTGTATGGAGGTTGCCGTCGTGTCGCCAGCAGCACCTGTATTCCGGGGACTTCGTCCGGTAGCCCAGTCGTAGCCAGCTGTGCCAGCCGCCCATGGGTCCGTTGCTCGTCTGCCGCTACTTTAGCCGCGGGGCCTGTTACTCCTGTATTCCGGGGACTTCGTCCGGTAGCCGCTGTGCTAGTCTGCCTCCTATTGCCCGTGTGTCTGCAGCTTCAGCCGTCGCGTCCTATCTCCTCTCCTCTCACTCTCTCTCCTCCTCCTCGCTTACCCGTTGTGACTACCACTAGCTTTGCTCATAATTGTACCCTTTAAACTATTGCTTCTTGAACTTGTGCTCAGAATGTGTGGTGACATTGTGATCCACCCTGAGCTTGTACTGCTTTGCTTCCTCTGCTGATTACACCCCACTTTGGCTATGGGGGTGTGTCAGAATATTATGCTCTAGCCTGTAGTGGGGTGCTCCATAGCGAGTACAACCCTTCTAGGGTTTGCTATTTGTATCCCCATTCTTGCTAGTTCAATCCTCTTCTCTCTTTCTAACTTTCACACTTTCTCCTTTCTCCTTTATTCGATTCTTTGTTACTCTGCCCTTGCGAATTTTGTTCGTCATCTTAATACTGTTTTTGTTATCGAATTGATTGCTTTTCTGTGCTCGTCTATTTCGTTCCTTCCGTCCTTCCATTTTTCAAACATGCTATTTAGTCCTTGTCTTTATTTTGTCTTCTTTCCCCAATCTCATGTTTATCTTTGACTGGTGTTCCATTTGTTTATTCGTATATCTTTGTCACTGGTTTCTTGCATTCCTTCCCGTTGTCCTGTCTCGTTTAATCATGTTATTGCTCTTCTCTTCCTTTAACCCTATGGCCGTGTCAGCTTTCATCTGTTACCTACTACTACGTTTCCACTGGTTTCCCTTTTATTGATTTCCTTGGTTTCAGTGCGTTTTTCTTAGCTTGTGTTTTGTTGTTCTTTATACCGTAGTTGCGAAAAATTGTTCTTGCGTTCATTATTCTGTTCCCTTGAATACATGCCATTCTGTAACGTAAGACATTCCTTTGCCTCCCCTTTTTTCACATTGTTTTTTTGTTTGGTCCATTCTTTCATGATATAAATCTGCATTTTTACTCTCTTCCCTTTTGCCCCTGCTATTCTTTTCTCTCATTTGTACTTCTCAGGTGACTGAATGTTTTATTCTAGCGGCCTAGTATGTCGAAAGAGACTAGTGGCTTCGGGTCTTTGTTTTGTATTGGAGACTTTCGTTTGCATATGTGGTTTTTGTTTTTACAGTTCGTGCACTGATTTTTTGTGTTGTAAATGTGTATGATCTCGTGCGTATGCTTGTTTGCATGTATGTGTGTGCGTGTGTGTGTATGTTGTGTATGAGTGTATACGTGTGCATGTACATTGCAATAACAATGCATGTCTGTGGGTCTTAAAAAGGGGCCTCAGATCTATCATTTCACAAAAGGTTCATTGGCGCACTCAGTGACTCGTGTGTGAAAATAGGTAGTTGGTAGTAGAAGCCATAGCTAGGTCTTTCCTAGCTAGGCAAGAATAGTTTAGGCAAAAGAGGGATTTGCACTAGCAAGCAACATGATACATATAGGAAACCCTAAGGGGATGTACTCGCTATAGAGTACCCCACTACAGGCTAGAGAACAAAGATAACATTCTGACACACCCCCATAGCCAAAGTGGGGTGTAATCAGCAGAGCAAGCAAAACAGAACAAGCTCAGGGTGGATCACAATGTCACCACACATTCTGAGCACAAGTTCAAGAAGCAATAGTTTAAAGTTCACAATTATGAGCAAAGCTAGAGGTAGTCACAACGGGCAAGTGAGGAGGAGGAGAGAGAGTGAGAGGAGAGGAGATAGGAGGCGACGGATGAAGCTGCAGACACACGGGCAACAGGAGGCACACTGGCACAGCGGCTATCGGAACAACGCTCCGGAATACTGGAGTAACTAGCCCCGCGGCTAAAGTAGCGGCAGACGAGCAACGGACCCACGGGCAGCTGGCACAGCTGGCTACGACTGGGCTACCGGACGAAGTCCCCGGAATACAGGTGCTGTTGGCGACACGACGGCAACCTTCATTCACCTTCCCCGGACTATCCCACTCCCCCTGGCACACACCCACTGCTACACCGCTAGCTCCACTCCCCCTTCACCCCCCCTTAGTACCACTCCACCGGCTCCAACACGTCCACCCCCCCCTCAGCGGCAGCTGCAGCACAAGGAGACGGAGGAGGAGGAGGAGCAGGGAACGGTACAGAGTGAAGTCACCCCCATACCCCTCACCCCCAAACCCTAATTCAGGAGAATGGGGAGTATGAGGGGTGGGGCGCCCATTGAAGCACAGGGGGACAGCGGGGAGGGAAGGGGCAGCGAGGAACGGGCCCACCACGGGCCTGGTAGAGACGCCCGAGCCGCGCGCAGGCGGCCCGAGCCGCGCGCGGGCCTGGCGCCGTCCGTACGGGCCGCGCGTGGGCCTGGCGCCGCCTGTACGGGTCGTGCGCGGGCCTGGCGCAACCCGTACTGGCCGCGCACGGGCCTCGCGCAGTCCGTACGGGCCGCGCGCGGGCCTGGCGCAGCCCGTACAGGCCGCGCGCTGGCCACGACGGGCGACGGGGGGCAACGCGCGGGTCCCCGTCGCCCGTCGCAGCGCCTGCCGGGAGCGGCGCGCGGCGTGACGGGGTAGTAACCCGCCGCGCGCCTCGGGGCGCACGGCGGGAAGAGAACCGCCGCGCGCCTCGGGGCACACGGCGGGCAGAAAACCGCCGCGCGCCTCGGGGCGCACGGCGGAAAGGGAGAGTAGCAGTTGCAGCGGAAGGAGTGTGGTTAGGCACACAGGCCAGGAGCTTACTGCTCTGATACCATGTGAAAATAGGTAGTTGGTAGTAGAAGCCATAGCTAGGTCTTTCCTAGCTAGGCAAGAATAGTTTAGGCAAAAGAGGGATTTGCACTAGCAAGCAACAGGATACATATAGGAAACCCTAAGGGGTTGTACTAGCTATAGAGTACCCCACTACAGGCTAGAGAACAAAGATAACATTCTGACATCGTGTGTTGCCACTTCGAACTGGATTTGATAGATTTGATCTCGTTTTTATAATTCACAGATTGTATTGTTTCATGTGGTAGTTGATTATTCAAAAATTAAGCTACGCACTTCCTCCCCATGCTAGGCAGAGGATGCGATAGCTTAGTTTTTGGGTCGTTAACTATCACGCATTTTTATGAAATATTGGTATGTGCGCATTCAAGCATATCATATGCGTATTAAAACATTATTATATAAGCAATTATGTAACTTGATTCATTACATTCATCTAAGCATGTGTGGTGTGGAGTTCATAATTGGAATATGTTAGATGTTACATGTGATTACCACAACATCTAACAGTAAGAGATATGATGCAAACAATACAACATACATGCAAAAAACTATTACAGAAATCATCAGATTGAAACAGTTTTCAGAACTGTTCAACCTGCCTGTAGTATGGGAAGGGCGTTACTGTAGTTTACAGTTTTATTTTCATGTTTTATCAAACAAAATGAAAATAAAATTTGTCAAAATCGATCGTAAAGGGTTGCTTCGCAACCCAAAAATCAAAATGGTTACACGCCCTTACAATTTTCTTCACAACGAACCTTGACCGAACCAGGCCCAAACCGAGTACCAACCAAGCCAAGCCACCAGTGGGCTCACGAACACCCTGGAAATTGGTCCATTAGGGGGCGTGTGGTCTGTTTAGAAGTTCAAAGTGAAGTTCGAACTTTGGGTGGTTACCCTATTCGCTAATTTCGCGAAGGGTGCTTCGCGAACCAAGCATTGTATGAGTCAGAACATATAGCTTATACATTTGTGTAGGCTGTAGTGGGGTAGCCCTTATGGGGTACAACCCAATTAGGGTTAGTACTTGTACCCAACTCTTTCATAGTTGAATCATTCTCGTTTCAGTTTTCTCATGGTATCAGAGCAGGTTCCCTCGTGGGAACTGTTCCTAAGGCCCTACTACTGCATCCGCTGCTACTCGATCTGTCGCACGCCCCGCGGCGTGCGACCTATTTGCGCGCGGCGATTTTCTTTCTGGCGCGCGCCCCGAGGCGCGCGGCCCCGCTACCCCGTCGCGCCGCCCTAGCGGCCGCGTCGCGCCGCCCTCGCGGCCCCGATCCGCCGCCCTAGTGGCCCCGTCACCTACCCCTGCGGCCTCAGCGCCGCCCTTCCTGGCCCCGGCTCCGCCCTTCCCGGCCCCGGCGCCACCTCGGCTGGCCCCGTCGCCTACCCCGGCGACCCCGACGCCGACCTTCCCGACCCGGCCCCGCCTCTGCTGGCCCCGTCGCCTACCCCTGCGGCCCCGGCGCTGCCCTTCTCGACCCCGGCGCCACCTCTGCCGGCCCCGACGCCGCCCTTCCCGGCCCCGGCGCCGCCCTTCCCGGCCCCGGCGCCGCCTCTGCTAGCCCGGTCGCCTACCCTGCGGCCCCGGTGCCGCCTCTGCTGGCCCCGTCGCCGCTCCACCCGGCCCCGCCGCCGTCCCCAAGCGGCCCCGCCGTCACCACCGAGCCGCCGGCGCCGCCGAGCTAGTGCCGAGCCACTCGAGCCGCCCGAGCCGCCCGAGCCGCAGCGCCACCTCAGCCGTCCGAGCCGCCGAGTCGCCGAGCCGCCGAGCTGCAGTTGCTGCCGAGCAGCCGTACCGCCGAGCCGCCGAGCCGCCGAGCCGCCCGAGTCGCCCGAGCCGCCGAGCCGCCCGAGTCGCCCGAGCCGCCGAGCCGCAGTTGCTGCAGTGCCACTGTGCCGCCGAGTTGCCGAGTCGCCGAGTCGTCGAGCCTGCTCTTCCCACCACTGGTGAGCCCCTGCCTTACTAGCGCGCTGCCTGCCGCTTGCTTGGCTGCCTGCCTTACTACTGCTACTACCACTGGCGGCGGCCAGATGCAGCTCCAGCGACGCCCACACGCGTCTCTCACGCCCCAGCATCTTCGTGAGTGGTACGCTCAGAGTAGAGGGTCTCTCAGTTCTGTTCGCTGCTCTTACGTGATTCGCACTGGTGCTCGGACTGGTCAGCCTTGTGGAACGCCTAGTCACACACCGTCCCGCTGCTTCGCCCGTCTGAGCGACGCCTGGCGTACCGAGTTTGGCGACGAGGCTGAGCTCCCCGACTGGGTGGAGTTGCTTAGGCAGAGGGTAGATATATTTGCTCTTGACTATGATGCTATTCTCACTGCCATGTATGCATTGCCTACTAGTGCTGACCGTGCCGGTCACCTGTGCGTACCGCCTGACCCGAGTATAGAGCCTGCTGCTCTAGCTGCTGGTGCGGCTGCTACTCTGGGTGCTAGTGTGTCTCCTGCTCCAGGTACAGGTGCGGCTGCTGCTCTAGGTGCTAGTGAGTCTGCTTCCTCAGGTGCGGGTGATTCTGCTCTCTCAGGTACCGCGTCGGCTCCGGCCACTCACACCTTCACCCATGACTCGGGGGCTTCCCGCTCCTTCTTTCGAGACCGCACCACACTCACGCCGCTTGGTCGGCCAGTTGCAGTCTCTCTGGCAGACCCCTCTGGGGGTCCTGTCCTTGCTCACTTCTCCACTATCCTCCCGTGTCCGGCGGCCCCCTCTAGCACCCTGTCTGGTCTTTACCTTCCCTCGTTCTCTACGAACTTGGTGAGTGGCGCTGACCTGCAGGATGCGGGGGTTCACCAGTTCACTCCTGCGAGTCAGCGGGTGACCCACTGCACAGACGCTCGGACAGGCCGACACCTGGCCACGTTTACTCGTCGGCCGGGGTCGAGTCTGTACACACTGACCACTGCGTCTCCTCCAGTTGCTGGGTCTGGTAGGGTAGCTGCGTCGGGTCAGGTGTTTGCTGCAGCGTCCAGGTCTGGTCCTGAGTCTGCCCCCTGTTCGTGTCGTCTCCTGTCTCACGAGACTCTCCTCTAGCACCACCGCCTTGGTCACCCCTCTCTGCTTCGGCTCAGAGGCATGGCCTCTCGTCTTCTTGTTTCTGGTCTCCCCCGGTCCCTCCCTCTCCTTCCTCAGGGCCCTGGCCCTACCTGTGTCCCCTGTGTCGAGGGGCGCCAGCGTGCTGCCCCTCACTCCTCCCAGTTTCCTCCGACAGAGGCCCCGTTGCAGACGCTTCACATGGACGTGTGGGGCCCAGCCCGCGTCCGTGGACAGGGTCACGAGCGCTACTTCCTGCTCGTTGTTGACGACTACTCGCGTTACACCACAGTCTTCCCCTTGCGCAGCAAGGGTGATGTCACTGAGGTGCTGATCGAATGGATCCGCGCAGCTCGTCTCCAGCTCAGGCAGAGCTTTGGCTCGGACTTTCCTGTTCTGCGTCTGCACTCGGACAGAGGCGGAGAGTTTTCCTCTGGCCTTCAGAGAGCCTACTGTCGCGCACGGGCCATCCGTCAGACCTTCACGCTTCCGGACTCTCCGCAGCAAAATGGGATTGCTGAGCGCCGCATTGGCATGGTCATGGACGTCGCTCGTACGTCTATGATGCATGCGGCTGCCCCCCATTTTCTGTGGCCGTTTGCAGTGAGGTACGCGGCGCATCAAATCAACCTTCACCCCAGGGTCTCCAGGCCGGAGACCTCCCCAGCCTTGCTGTGGACGGGGAAGGTTGGCGATGCGTCGGCGTTCCGGGTCTGGGGATCTCGGGCGTTTGTCCGCGACTTGTCTGCGGACAAGCTGTCCCCTCGTGCTGCTCCTTGCGTCTTCCTGGGGTTCCCCCCTGACGCGCCTGGGTGGCAGTTCTACCACCCCACCTCTCGCCGTGTTCTGTCCTCCCAGGACGTCACGTTTGACGAGTCGGTCCCCTACTACCGCCTCTTCCCCTACCGCACTCCGTCCCTCCCCCCGCCCCCGCTCTTCCTTGTACCAGGTCCCCCCCAGGTAGACCCCCTCCCCCCTCAGGGTCCTGCCCCTTCAGGTGTGTCCCAGGTAGACGGAGTCGATCCTGTCGAGGTTAGTGGTGACTCTGGTGCTGCTGAGGGTGCTGAGCCTGGGGGTGCTGAGCCTAGGGGTGCTGAGCCTGGGGGTGCTGGGCCTCGGGGTGTTGAGCCTGGAGGTGCTCCGCCTGGAGGTTCTCCGGGTGCTTCGTCTCGCCGGGAGCCACTCTCTCCACAGGAGCTGCGCGAGTGGTTTGCCCGGCACTGCAGCCGTGCTGCTGGTGCTGGAGGTTCTTCGGCTACTAGGGGTGCTGAGCCTAGGGGTGCTGAGCCTGGGGGTGCTGAGCCTGGGGGTGCTACGCCTGGGGGTGCTGAGCCTGGGTGTGCTGAGCCTGGGGGTGCTGAGCCTGGGGGTGCTGAGCCTGGGGGTGCTACGCTTGGGGGTGCTTTGCCTGGGGGTGCTGGGCCTGGAGGTGCTGCGCCTAGAGGTGCTCCGCCTGGAGGTTCTCCGGGTGCTTCGTCTCGCCGGGAGCCACTCTCTCCACAGGAGCTGCGCGAGTGGTTTGCCCGGCGCTGGAGCCGTGCTGCTTGTGCTGGAGGTTCGTCGGCTACTGAGGGTGCTGCTGTCGCGGGTCCCGGAGGTGCTCGTCCTGGGAGTACTGGAGCTGCTGGGCCTGCAGGTTCGACTGGAGCTTTTGCTGCTGAGGGTGTTGGCGCTGAGACTACCACTGGCGGTCCTACTGGGGGTGCTCTTGGTGTTGCTGGAGGTTCTGGAGCTACTGGAGGTGCTGCTGTAGCGGGTGCTCCTGCTGGGGGTATTGGTGCTGTCCCTGCTGTTTCTGGCGTCGCCACACGGCCTCGACCGTACTTCGTTCCACTCCTGCAGCAGGTTCTTGGTCTTCCACCTTCTACTGGTCCTCCTCCTCCCTTAGAGTGTCCACAGCCTGTCCCGTCACAGTTACAGTTGCAGCCTACCTCCCCTTTGCCTGCTCCTTCTCCCTACACTGGTCCTACTGGAGGTCTTGCTGAGCGTCGTGAGCCTGCGTCTCGCCCTGCGTCGCCTGTCCGTGCTGCTCGCGCTAGTGGTCGTTGTTCGCGTCCGCGTCCTCCTCCTGTCCCTGGCACACACAGGATGTCTCTGCGTCCGTCCACTGCTCCTCTGCGTGCCCCTTTGCCTTCTCCTCCTGAGTCCTCTCTTCCTGCTCTTGCCGACCCGGAGTCGGACTCTCTTCGTGGTGCCAGTCCTACTGTCACGCGTCTCCTGGCTACTGTCGTCACTGACCCTTCTTTCGAGTCCACTGCTGCGTCTGCCCTAGTTGTTAAGCTCGTTGAATTTGCTGCTCGCTGTCGCCTAGACTACGCTGCTAGTCTTGTCGCTGAGTCTGAGTCTGTCTGTCCTCAGTCCGTCGGGGGTGAGTGTGCCCTTGGCACGGACGTCCTTGAGGACAGGCAGGAGGAGTTCCAGTGTCTAGCAGCTGCTTCACCTCATCTCGTGTCCGTACTGCTTACCCCTGAGGGAGACCCGGATGCACTAGACATCCCGACTCCGCGCTCTTACGCGGAGGCGATAGAGGGTCCCTACTCCTCTCAGTGGCAGGCAGCTATGGATGCAAAGATGGCTTCCTGGAAGTCCACAGGCACCTACGTTGACGCTGTCCCCCCTCCTGGGGCGAACATTGTCAGTGGTATTTGGATCTTCAGGGTGAAGCGGCCGCCGGGTTCTCCGCCTGCCTTCAAGGTGCGTTACGTGGCTCGTGGCTTCAGTCAGCGGCAGGGAGTTGACTACTTTCAGACCTTCTCCCCCACCCCGAAGATGACCACTCTTCGGGTACTACTGCACGTTGCTGCTCACCGTGACTACGAGCTGCACTCTCTCGACTTCAGCACAGCTTTCTTGCAGGGCAACCTGCACGAGGAGATTGTCAAACATTATATCTAATGTTGTAGTTGTTTAGGCTACAGTGGGTTAGCCTATAGGGGGTACACACTTCTAGGTTTCCATATTTGTACTCATTCGTTCTTAGTCATCTCATTCCTCGTTCAACATGGTATGGAGCAGGTCCTTCCTAGGACCGTTTTTCCTAAGGGCCCACCACTACCTACCTGCCTATCTGCCTACCTGCTCTAGGGCGCCTCGACGTTTACGCCTCTAGAGGCCCTGTAGGCCCCGCGCTGTTGCACCTAGAGGCCCCGAATCGGCCCCGCGCCTAACCCTAACGGCCCACGTCGGCCCCGAGCTCGTCCCCTAGAGGCCCGCGTCGGCCCCGCGCCTACCCGAGAGGCCCGCGACGGCCCCGTCCTTACCCCTAGAGGCCCGCGACGGCCCTGTCCCTACCCCTAGAGGCCTGCGACGGCCCCGATCCTACCCCTAGAGGCCCTCGTCGGCCCCCGATCCTACCCCTAGAGGCCCGCGTCGGCCCCCGTCCCTACTCCTAGAGGCTCGCGTCGGCCCCGTCCCTACCCCTAACAGCCCGCGTCGGCCCCGTCCCTACCCCTTACAGCCCGCGTCGGCCCCGTCCCCAACCCCACCCGCTCCCCGCGCTCCCCTTAGCCGCCTCGAACGGCCCCACCTAGACCGCGCCGCCCGCACCGAACAGCCCGGCCCTAACGGAACCGAGCCGCCCGAACCGAGCCGGCCGACCCGAGCCGCGCCGCCCGACCCGAGTCGCCCGAACCGAGCCGCGTCGCCCGACCCGAGCCGCGCCGCCCGACCTATACCGAGCCGCGCCGCCCTACCTGTACCGAGCCGCGCCGCCCTACCTACCTACTGCTCCTGCTGCTTTTACTACTGCTACTACCATGGCTAGCCCTCCAGTGCTAGCCTTCGATGCTGAGGGGCGCCCAGTGAAGTTCGACACCTGGCTTGATGACCTACACCTCTTCCTACAGCTCACTGCCAAGGAAGACATCTCGCTGTACGATCACGCCCTAGGCCACGCTACTGCTCCTGCTGCTACTGCCAACAGCACTGCTCGCTCACAGTGGCAGACTCATGACGCCCATGCTTGCTTCGCTATCCGCAACTCTCTGCCGATAGATGAGCGCGAGCACTTTGGGCAGCACAAGACTGCACAGGCCCTGTACACTGCTGTCGTTGCCCGCTACTCCTCACCGGCCTCTGCCGCTCTAGGCCGTCTCTCTCTTCCCTACCTGTTCCCCGACTTAGCTTCCTTTCACACTGTCGCTGACCTCATTACCCACCTCCGCACTAGTGAGGCTCGCTTCCGCGCCGCTATGCCTGATGAGTTCCTCGCCACGAACCCACCCCCGCTCTGGATCACTCTCTACCACCTAGTCACGCGCCTCCCTGACTCGCTGCGCTCAGTCAGGGACCACTTCCTCGCTCGCTGCCCCACCGAGCTCACCATTGCCCTCCTCGAGAAGGAACTCCTTGCAGCCGAGACTAGCATAGTCGCTGTAGGTGCCTCTCGCGGTGACCCCCGTACCCCGTTCTTTGAGGGGTGTTCTCCCTCCCCTCTTCTTCCCTCTGTCGCCTCTGCTGCTGCTGTCGACCTCCTTGGTGCTGAGAAGGTCGGGACTGCGTCTGCTTCGAGCGGGCGTCGCAGCGGCAAGGGCAAAGGGGGCAAGGGCGGTGGTAGTGACAGCGGGGGCGGCGGTGGTGGGGGAGGTGGTGGCGGGGGTGGTGGCGCGGGTGGGGGAGGTGGCAGCGGTGGTGGGGGTGGCGGCAGCGGCGGGGGAGGTGGCCGGGGCGGAGGAGGTAGTGGGGGTGGCGGTGGACGAGGCGGCGGCAGAGGTTGGGGTGGTCGAGGAGGTGGTGGCGGGAGTGGTGGGCGTGGCGGCACTGGCGGTGGCTAGGGACAGCAGCACACTCCCTCGCCCCAGGAGGTCCGTGAGTGGTACTCTCAGCACGGGGGGGGGGGGGGGGTGGCCTTAGCTGCACGTACGTCATTCGCACTGGTGACCGCACTGGCCAGCCGTGTGGGGGACCGCACGCCACACAGCGTTGCTTCGCTCGTCTGAGCGACGCTTGGCGTGTTCAGTTCCCTCGGGCCACTGAGCTGCCCCGCTGGCTTGATCTCCTGAAGAAGGGGATTGATATCTATGCTCTAGACTTTGATGCTATTCTCTCTGCCATGTATGTGATGTCTACTAGTGGAGAGGGTTCTGAGTACCTGAGTGTCCCGCCCGACCCGGGCATTAGGACGAGTGCGTCTGCTGCTCCAGGTACCCACATGTCTGCTACCCCAGGTGCTGGTGAGGCTGCTGCTCTAGGTGCGTGCGTGTCTCCCCCCCCTGGTACTGTTTCGACTGCAGCACTGCACACCTTCACGCTGGATTCAGGTGCCTCTCGCTGTTTCTTTCGTGACCGCACTGCCCTTGAGCCCCTTGCTCGGCTAGTTGCTGTCTCCCTTGCTGACCCCTCTGGAGGTCCGGTCATTGCGACCTCCTCCACTGTCCTTCCCTGCCCTGCGGTCCCGTCGGGCACACTGTCAGGTCTCCACCTCCCCTCGTTCTCCACGAACTTGGTGGCAGGTTCTGCTCTCCAGGACGGGGGTGTTCACCAGTTCACCCCTGCCTACGAGCGTGTGACACACTGCACGTGTGCTCGTACGGGCCGCCACTTGGCTACCTTCACCCGGCAGCCGGGGTCGGACCTGTACACACTAACTACTGCCTCCCCTCAGGTCGCTGCGTCTGCGTCTGCGTTTGCGTCCGCGTCAGGTCAGCTGTCTGCCCCCTGCTCGTGTCGCTCTCTAGCGCACGAGACTGTCCTCTGGCACCACCGACTTGGCCACCCGTCTGTGCAGCGCCTTCGTGCCATGCACTCCCGGTACCTTGTCTCTGGTCTTCCCAGGGTTCTCCCTCCTCTCCCACCCTCACCTGCTCCTCCCTGCCTTCCCTGTGTCGAGGGGCGGCAGCGCGCCGCTCCTCACTCCTCCTCGTTTCCCCCGACGACTGCTCCTTTGCAGACGCTCCACATGGACGTGTGGGGCCCAGCCCGCGTCCGTGGTCAGGGTCAGGAGAGGTACTTCCTGATCGATGTTGACGACTACTCGCGCTACACCACGGTCTTCCCCTTGCGCACCAAGGGTGAGGTCCCTGATGTTTTGATCCCTTGGATCCGCAGAGCTCGTCTCCAGCTCAGCGAGCGTTTCCGCTCGGACTTTCCTGTCCTGCGCTTGCACTCTGACAGAGGTGGTGAGTTCTCCTCCGACCTTTTGGCAGCCTACTGTGCTGAGCACGGCATTGAGCAGTCGTTCACGCTTCCGGCCTCTCCACAGCAGAATGGGGTTGCGGAGCGCCGCATTGGCCTGGTCATGGAGGTCGCTCGTACCTCCTTGATCCATGCGGCTGCCCCTCATTTTGTGTGGCCGTTTGCGGTCCGGTACGCTGCGCATCAGCTCAACCTCTGGCCCCGTGTCTCCTTGCCGGAGACCTCGCCCACACTGCTGTGGACGGGGGAGGTTGGCGATGCGTCGCGTTTCCGGGTCTGGGGATCTCGAGCTTTTGTTCGCGATTCGTCTGCGGACAAGCTCTCCTCTCGTGCTGTTCCCTGCGTCTTCCTCGGCTTTGTTCCGGACGCACCTGGTTGGCAGCTTTACCACGCCACCTCGCGCCGGGTCTTGCCCTCTCAGGACGTCACTTTTGACGAGTCTGTCCCCTACTACCGCCTCTTCCCCTACCGCACTGCCCCGCTCCCACCCCCGCCTCTCTTCCTCGCGCCAGGTGCTGCTGTCGTAGACCCCCTCCCCCCTCAGGGTGCCGCTCCCTCAGGTGTGTCTCAGGTAGACACGGTCGAGCCTGTTGAGGTTGCTGTCGACTCTCGTCCTACTGGGGGTGCTGAGCCTGGGGGTGCGGACACTGGGGGTGCTGAGCCTGGGGGTGCGGACACTGGGGGTGCTGAGCCTGGGGGTGTTGTGCCTGGGGGTGCTGAGCCTGGGGGTGCTGACTCTGGGGGTGCTGAGCCTGGGGGTGCGGACACTGGGGGTGTTGAGCCTGGGGGTGCTGTGCCTGGGGGTGCTGGGCCTGGGGGTACGGTGACTGGGGGTGCTGAGCCTGGCGGTACTACGCCAGGGGGACTTCCTTGCTCGTTCAACAGAGATGTGGCTGCGCCGCCCACCTGGCTTCACTGGGTCTTTCCCTCCTGGTACCCAGTGGAGTCTCCGGCGTCCAGTCTACGGTCTCCACCAGGCGCCACGTGAGTAGCACGACACATTGAGGACTACGCTTGCGACTCTTGGGTTTGCTCCTTCTACTACCGACCCGTCGCTGTTTTTGCGCACCGACACCTCTCTGCCGCCGTTCTACATCCTCGTGTACGTCGACGACTTGGTCTTTGCCACAGCTGACACTGCTGGACTCGCCTACGTGAAGTCCGAGCTGCAGAAGAGACACACGTGCACTGACCTGGGTGAACTGCGCAGCTACCTTGGCTTGCAGATCACCCGGGACAGAGCACGCCGCACCATTACCCTGAGTCAGTCACACATGGTGCAGCAGGTCCTTCAGCGCTTCGGCTTCACGTACTCCTCGCCTCAGGCCACTCCTCTGCCTACTCGCCACTCACTCTCAGCTCTGCCTTCGGATGAGTCCGTAGAGTCGAGTGGCCCGTATCCAGAGCTTGTTGGCTGCCTCATGTACTTGATGAGCTGCACACGACCTGACCTTGCATACCCTTTTAGCATTCTTGCACGCTATGTTGCTCCTAGGAGACACCGACCAGAGCACATGGCTACAGCAAAGAGGGTGTTGCGCTACTTGTGCAGTACGTCGGGCATGGGGCTAGTGCTTGGAGGGCGGAGTCCAGTGGTTCTCACTGGGCACGCAGACGCTTCTTGGGCTGACGACCAGGCTACGCAGCGGTCGTCCCAGGGTTACACCTTCAGCCTTGGTTCCGGCTCTGTTTCGTGGCGGGCTACTCGCTCGTCTTCTGTTCTCAGCTCCAGTTGTGAGGCTGAGATCTACGCCGGGGCCATGGCTGCACAGGAGCTTCGCTGGCTCACCTACCTGCTGACCGGCCTTGGAGAGCCGCCTCGTTCTCCTCCAGTCCTGTACGTAGACAACAAGACCATGCTGGCCTTGTGTCGAGAGCAGAGACTGGAGCACAGAACAAAGCACATTGCTCTCCGCTACTTCCTTGCTCGTGAGCTACAGCAACGTGGTCAGTTGCGGCTTGCGTACGTGGCCTCTGAGGCCAACACTGCTGATGTTTTCACCAAGGCACTTGCGCCTTGTGA